>JBBJLS010000155.1:18095968-18118571 GCA_037577275.1 Bryconaethiops microstoma | reverse complement strand
CTTTAATATGGAGTTGGTCCCCCTTTGCAGCTATAACAGCTTCCACTCTTCTTGGAAGGCTTTCCACAAGAGTTTGGAGTTTCTGTGGGAGTTCAGGCAGTGATGTTGGATGAGAAGGTCTGGCTCGCAATCTCCATTCCAGTTCATCCCAAAGGTTTTGGATGGTGTTGAGGTCAGGGCTCTGTGTGGCCAATCAAGTTCTTCTACACTGAACTCATACAGCCATGTCTTTATGTCTTTATGGCGCTCGCTTTATACACTGGGACACAGTCATGCTGGAATAGAAAAGGTTCTTCCCCAAACTGTGTCCACGAAGTTGGAAGCATGGTGTTGTCCAAAATGTCTTGGTCTGCTGAAGCATTAAGATCGTCCTTCACTGCAAGTAAGAGGCCCAGCCCAAACTGTGAAAAACAGGTGTCTCCCAGTCCTTTTGCTCACGTGTATATAGAACATTTTAAAAATAAATGGAATTTCCTCTGTAGGGTTACTATTAATGGCATTGTAGGAGGTAGAGTCCTCTGGTTCCTCTGTGTTCTAAGTGCAAAAAAAGAAATAAAGTCTGCAGCTACCATGCAATTCAGGACACTCCAATGTGTACCTGTATATATTTACACAAACATATATCCACTATGTACATACATACACTTATCCCATGTGTACATACAGTGTTATACTGTGTATACTGGTTATATTGTATATAATGCTATACCATTTGTACAGTTCTTTAAGAATGCACAAACCTTTAACAATGCATACTTAAGCAGATATTTCACTTGTTTTATACTGCTTACACTGTCTATACTGGTTATACTGTTTGCACAATCCTCTAATACACTGCACATTTTTATTTTACTTACATTTATATACAATGCACAGAGAGCTGTCTACACAGACAGGACAGGTTAAACTTTACTCTTATTTGATACTTTTTTCTTTGCACATTTTATGTGTTCTGTGTGCCTTATGTCAGTTGCACTGTATACACTGTAAAACCCGAGCTTCACCATTTTGTCTCTCTGTATACTGTATACGGCCAAGATGACAAATTTCACATTGACACTGATGGTGTATACATATATTATACACAAACATCTATACTTATATTTTTAGCTTTTATTCTATAGGTTATGTTGCTCTTACTGTCTTCTCTTTTTCTCTCTATTTGCAGGTGCAACAATGCACATTTCCAACATGTGGGACTAATAAAGTTATCTTATTTCATCTTATCTTATCTCATCTTAAATACAAAGGCCATGTGAATACTGGGCGGATGGGCGTTCCTTTAGTGAGTAGAATATAAATCATGACTTCTTTTTTTTTTTAGAGATTAGAACTGATAGCTTCACAAATGGAATGCTATGTGGATCACACAGCACTACAGTGAAATAACAAAAATGGCATTTGTTGAGTTGAGTAAGTTCGTAATGTAAATTACAGAGACAGAAAGACCAGCCAGCTAGGTCTACTGGTGGTTGTTTTTTAATCTAAACTCAATACTCAAGCCAAGAAAACGACATAAATTGTGCTTTCGATAAAATGAATGTCTATATTTTGCAGACAGGTCTGAGAGCTGCAGTCTCGTTACGTTAAATGTAACAAATAAACAATCAAACAAACAAAAACAAAAAGGGCAGCTAGCCAGGTTAGCTTTCATCTCACATCCAGCTCAACTAGCCCCTGCTGGACTCTCTAATGCAAGGAAACCAGGCGGAACATCGAGCTTCGAGACCTGACATTTTTACCACACACTGATGTAAAAGAGATTTGGATGATTTTTTTGCGATAATAAAGAGAGAAATACAGCTCTGACCTGCTGTAGCTCCAGTCTCTCCATAGCTCCTGACTCCAACACAGCCGGGCCGCCCGAGCAGAAGGCCTAAAATCGTTCAAAACGCGACATTAACGCTGTTGCGGATATTTTAAACGCTTATAAATTTTGTTCATACATTTCCCAGCAGTATGTTTATTTCAAACTCAGAATTAATGGTGTTCGACCTCGTCGAAGGGTTTTTTTTTTTCAACAGGCAGATTTCTCTCTAGCCCAACGAGGACCCCCCGGTACAACAGGACGGCGCTGCGTTGTTATGAAAAACTCAAAAACAAACACTAACCTGGACAAAAGTATGGGGACACACCTCTGAATTATTGAAATCCGGTGGCTCCTTTATACCTTTTTTGAACTTATAACGTGACCAGAATCTGCCTCCAACGTGCCACTAATAGTAACCCAACAGAGGAAATTCCACTTATTTTTAAAATGTTCTATATACACAATGAGGACAAAAGTATTGGGACACACCTCTTAATTTCTGAATTAAGGTGGCTTTATACCGTTATTTGCACTTGTTTTATTTAACAGAACGTGGCTGCAGCTGCCTGCAAAATATATTCATATTATCGAGAGCACAATTTATGTCGATTTCTTGGCTTGAGTACTGAGTATAGATTCAAAAACAACCAGCAGCAGCCCTAGCTCTCTGCTCTTTCTGTCTATCTGTAATTTACATTACCAACATATTGTTCAACACAAAAAATACCCTCTTTTCGCATATCTCTGTAATGCTGTGTGATCTCTTGGATCAGTGCTTCTATTCATGAAGCGTTTTCCAAAAACAGATCTTGTTGTCTTAGTTGGCTGTTTAATTTGTTCATTAAGTCACCAGATGTGTAGTGAACGTGCCTGGAAGAGGATGACCCATTGATCTTCCATCTCAAATACGGCCTTTGTTTTTAACATCAGATCAGATGAGATAAGATAACCCTTTATTAGTCCCACATGTTGGAAATTTGCATTATAACAACAGAAAAGTGGACAGAACAAAAGAAGAAAATAGCAAAAATAACCAATAAAATAAAAGCTGTTCAACTCAACAACATAGTATAAGAAGTACACAATACAGATAATACAAAAATACAAATATAGATATGTGTATATATTTATACACAAATAGTTGCCCACTACTAAACTGCTAAATAGTATGTCTACATACTATTTAGTGCGGGAGTAAGTGTTTTGGAACACAGTCAAAAACACACATCCAAACAGGGGTGACACATGGGTGAAGAACGCTGAGGGCAGCGCACCCCCACATTAAAATGTTTTGACGCCCGTGCTTGTTTGTACATTGTCTTAAATTGCACCATATAGATGGACTTAGTTCTATCATTGTTCTTGCTGAAGCATTTTTTATTTTTTCTGTGACCATTACTGCACATGTATGGGGTGCCGTTTGTAAAAACAGCTCCACAAATTTAGAGGTGTAATTTTTTCATCATTTTGCGCAACGTTCACACAATTTTCACACATTTAGAACTAAATGTGTGTTTTTTTTAAAACAGTATTACATATTGGTACATTTTCTTGCTGCGTAAATGTTAAATTTAAATGTTAACTATATATATAAATGTTAAATCTAAATCTAAATGTTAAATCTAATCTAAATCTAAATAAATTTTTTTAATTGCATGACACCCCTCATTTTTACATTAGAATTTTGTTACATTTCTTTTTTTTTTTCACTTACAATTTTTAAAATAACATTTTAAAGATGAACACAACAGGTATCATTTCTGACACTGTGAAGTCTGTTAATGAGTTTAAAATGCATATGATCCACCTTTCTGTCCTGATAAACTGTTACTTTTAAACAAACCAACAAAAAGAGGTAGATATTGGTATGATATTGGTACAACTGACGTGGGTTATGGTTGTGATTGTTGTTTCTAAACACGCAATATGGATCATCTCGGCACAATGTACCATGGCAAGTTGTTGAACGATACTTTTGGGATTTCAAGGCACATGTGTCTCAAAATGAACATGTTTATATATTGTCAGCACTAGAATAAGCATGCCAAGTTTCATAAGGTTTGCTTTTTTTTTTTTGCCAAAAATAGACATTTAAAACCCTATCTGTGGCTATTGCTTTTAATGGGTGTAACTTGTGATATCACACCAATGACACCAAGTGTCTTCTTAGAGCTAATTAATTGCTCTTGCGTTAATGACTTTGTCAGTAAAAGAGAGACTTCTATAACACTTTCTTTTTCTCATTGTAAAACTTTCAGATGCTACTCGTTATAATTTGTGGTACCATCAATTCAGTTAATTTCTGCAAATACCAAAAACATATTAAATATTGTCTCTCTGCAGCAATAACTCAAGCGTTGCACCATACATGTGCCAAGTGTCATGAACGTCGGCCACTGGGAGGTGCTACAACAGGATATTTGGATATCTTCTATATACTTCATGAATGGCCTGTGCAGCTCAAAGCATTCTAACCTGTCAGCATTGCGGTTTGGAGGACTGGGCACAAACAGCTTGGACCCCGCTCATCACCGCTCGCGGCTATATTCAATTGTTTTGAACAATGCTATATAATAACTACAGTTGCTTTCCATTCATCTGTATCAGTCACCCTATACTTTAAGCCCACTTCAGACGGATCAAACTAGCGACACTGGCACTAAGAACAATGTTTTATTTGACTTGTTACATTTGAAACGTTTGTAAAATTTCAACCAAGAAAGAGATTGACATTAAAGTACTGAAAAAACAGCCATTAATAAATATAATTAGTTTCAATCATTGTACAATATGGATTTCAAAATAACAATGTAGAAAATTTGAAAATACAACAAACCATTCACATACAACTGATATACTAATGAAAATCTAATTTACAGACAGGTGGCATCCTATCTTGCCCTCCAATACATTTACATTCCTTTTTTGTGGAATGTAAATGTGTTGTACATTATTTGGAAAAAAACAAACAAAAAAACGCTAATTTTAAACAAACACCACTAAGCAAATAAACATACACAATCGAGGTCTGCAGTCCTTTCTACACCCGCACGACTTCACAGATGTTCTCTTTAATTAACTCGTCACCATACCAACTTTCAACTAGACCAGACTGTGATAGTGGGTAAAAAACATTACAAAACACACAGAAGGCATCAACGTACTTTCACATGAAAAAAAGACATTCGTTTCTTACAACACAAAGCATAATACGTATCTCAATACTTGACAGGAAATACAATCACAGTAACATTCAAAAATACCTTCAGCCACCCGAGAACAGTCCAAAGTATACAATATACAATTCAAGTGCATAAAATCAACCTCCAGCTTCTCACACAATTTTATGTCAAAAATTTCAGCCATAACATTAACCAGCATGAACAGCTTATATTGCAGATAAATCATTAGGAATATAGGAATGCGATTATAAGTCAATACTGAACTAAAGGGCACTGTTTGAGTTTTTTTCACATTAAAATGGGATCTGGAAATGGCATTACAAATATTATTACTTAAGTATGCCTGATTCTTCTCCAGCCCAAAGATGTTATGTGCTTGGGCTGAAAGGCTCAACAATGTTGAGTATAATGTTTAATTTGCAATGTCTCATGGAAAACTCTCCATACCCACAGTAATGAACTCCAGATTTAAAGCACACTGCTCCCCTGTGTGAAAGGTGTGAACTTCTGGGCCTGCCGGGCACCAATTTCTGCCACATAAAGCGCTCCGTTCTTCTGATCAAGGTCCACCAGGTGTGGCTTGACATCGTCCGCCAGCTGAATGGAGCTCACCACCCGACACTGTCCGATAATGCCCACAGGAGGAGCCTCCAGCAGAGAGACCTGGTTAGTATTTAACTGCGCAACTACCAAGTACTTCTGGTCAGGGGTGAGCCTGTAGGGAGAAAAGAATAAGATTCACGCTGCAAAGCTTGCAAGCCTAAGATGGTAATTCCAATTATGAGACATGAGTGAACGACAGGCACTGCTGATTAGCACCTAATATTGATCTGCAAAAATTCTCTGTGCTGTGCCCAGGCATTGTAATTACAAAATAATGAGATTTTTATATATAACTACTAAATATTACATTCCATGTCCAACAATACTGTCTGTTAACTCAAAGGGACTGTATTACCAAGAATACTATGACAGGTATATAATACAGGTATGACAGGCAGATTTTGCAGTTATACAAACGGCAGGACAAACCATCTGTCTGAATATTAAATCTTGCTATAAGCTTGGGTATGAAGTTTCTCTCTTCAATCTTACCTGACAGAGTAGGGTGCATCATCTGTGAAGCAGCTTCCCCACGATCCCAACCAGTCACCTGTCACCGAGTTAAACACCTGGATCCGCTTATTTCCTCTATCTGCAACCCACACCTGATCCAGACACAGACAGACACACTAGATATGCAGTAGCTGGATTTTTTTCACTGATATAAAAAAGCTTTACCAAGAACACAGAACAACAAGCCATAAAGGTCAGAAAAGGGGGAATGGAAGCATTTCCTGATGTGACTCTCCTAGACATACCCTCTGAGAGTTATCCACAGCCACACTGTGCGGGATGTAGAACTGTGACAATCCCTGGCCTTTCTCTCCATGCATCCACAGCACCTGTAAATCTATAGAAACACAGCACACACTCCACTATGAAATTCTTCATTATTTACACTCATTGGCCACTTTACTAATAACAGTTTGGACCCCATTTTCCCTTCAGAACTGCCTTAATTCTTTGGGGCATAGATTCAACAAGGTGCTGGAAACGTTCCTAAGAGATTTTGGTCCATATTGACATGAAAGCATCACACAGTTGCTGGAGATCTGTCAGCTCCACATCCATGACGTGAATCTTCCGCTCCACCACATCCCACCACATCTATTGGATTGAGATGTGGTGACTACGGAGGCTGTTTGAGTACAATGAACTCATTGTCATAATCAAGAAACCATTTTGAGATTATCTGAGCTCTGTGATTATGGTGCATTATCTTGCTGGAAGTAGCAATCAGAAGATGGGTACACTGTGGTTATAAAGGGAAGGGCATGGTCAGCAACAAAACTCTGGTGGGCTGTGGTGTTTAAATGATTGTACTGAGGGGCCCAAAGTGTACCAAGAAAATATCCCCCAAACCATTACACCTCCACTAGCTGCCTGAACCATTGATACAATGCAGGATGGATCCAAGCTTTTATGTTGATTACACCAAAGCAACTGACCCTACCATCTGATTGTTGCAGCAGAAGTCGAGACTCATCAGAAGGAAGCCTTTTTTCATCTTCTATAGTCCATTTTTGGTGAGCCTGGCACCAACACCTTGCCACGTTCAATCACTTAAATCACCGTTCTTCCACATACTGATGCTTGGTTTGAAGTTCAACAGGTCTTCTTGACCATATCTACATGCCTAAATGCATCGAGTTGCTAACATCTGATTGGTTGATTAGACATTTACATTAACCAGGAGTTGAACAGTTGATGCTAAAAAAAAAAAGGGTCCGGTGAGTTTATTATATAGGGCCATTATTATTGCTTGCTTTAACGCAAATATTCAAAGAAAATCAATAACTCATGTTATTTGCTTATTTTAAAAGTTCATATTCTCTCTTTCTCTAAGAAACTTTAAAGACACGTAGTATTTATAATATTATTATTATAAATCTTCATGAATACTTTAAGTACTTTGAAATATTTGGAAGGCCATGTTAAAGTTGTTAATATTTATTGTTTAACCTCTTGAAAGCTCTGGATTACATGATTACTCATCAAAATCATTTGTAGCTTAGTTTATCTAACTATGAAACAGTGACAATCCAATCCAATTCAGTGTGAAGGACTTCAGAAATGCAATGGGCGGAGAAAAATAAGAATCACCTTTGGATAGTTTAATCAGGCGGTTGTTGATTCCTCCATCTCCGTCCACGATGTAAATCTCTCCAGTAGAGTCGTGAACAAAAATCTCGGCGGGCTGGTCAAACTGCAGCGGCGTGAGGGAGGAACCAGCCTTCCCTGCTGATCCCAGTACTTGTAGAAGTTTCCCCGAGGAGGAGTACTGCTTTATAGTGTGACCGAACGGTCCTGTAGCCACAGAGAAAAACAACACAACAGACAGCAAATTAAAACATACCATCCAGCCACAGACAGTCCACAGACAGTTCACTGTAAAGGACCATGCACAAAATTTGTGCCAGTGATGAACCTAAGCTGGTCTAAACAGGCTTATAATTAAGGATTTCTTTAATAAATATGAGGCACTTTAGACATCTGTGGTTTGAGAGTTGCTCCTTTGATTGGAAGTTTGCGGGTTCAAATCCCCGGACTGCCAATGGCACCACTGAACTTTGAGCAAGGTACCGTCCCCCACACACTGCTCCCTGGGTGCCACGGTCATCAGCCCGCTGCTTCACTCAGGTGAATGGGTTGACTGCAGAACTCAAGCAGCTTCCTCCAGGATCAATATAGTATATAAAATAAAATTTAAAAAATTGAATAAAAAATTCCTGGGCCAGAAAGTACTAAGCCTGGTCCCAGAAATCTACCTTGCTGTGGTGTTACAGCAATCATCTACCACACCTGCTCCAGCTAAGTAACTTCTTCCTAAATCCTTGACAAATTTATTTATTTTTTACACATTTTCATATCTGGAACACTAAAAAAAAGTTGTGATGACTGCATATAGACTCCTATCACTCGCAAAAGAAATCTGTTATATCCATTGATTTTAAAAACAGATAACAATAAACAAGCAACCATGCCCGGACGATTCATTTCCTGCAGTTACGCAATAGGTTATGCAGGTGATCACATAAGCCATGCTTATTTTTACACACTGCCTGGCCGAAAGTATTACAGTAAAACAGCTCTGTCTGAACTGTATGACACCAGTCACCAATCTCAGGCAGAGAAACTGAAGAACATGTCGCATTTCACCACAACAATGGATTTATAGTAGATCAGAACATCCGAGCCGTAAACTTCACTGACACTTTTTGCAAACATCCTACCTGCCAGACAAAAACATGAAGTGTACCTGCAGATTTTTCCAATAGCTTTGTGCAAAATTGGACAGAATTTGATTTTTTTTTTTAATCTAAAGACCAACTTTATTTTATATCTTTGTGCAATATTGGACCGAAACCGAATAATTTATTTACAAATGCTGAAATTAATTGTTTTTTTTCTTGTGCAGAAATGACTGACTTTTGGTCTTACATATGTAAAGGAGTGAATGGTGTTTGGCGTATTTTTAATTGTTGTTTTTTAATACCAAATAATTAACATAAAAGCAGGACTGTTGAATGTCAGAATTCAGTTGTGGTGAGAAAAAACCTTCTTAGTTGCACTGCTTGATTTCAGTGTTCACACAGTTATTGTTTTTATGCCAGTTTCAATAAATTCAACAAGACCTGTTTTTCTTTATTGTTGATGTATTGTTGTGTGGTGTTCCTTATGTACCATTAGTACAGTAGAGTAAATATGGTATTCAGTACAGAAAGCAGGTACAAAAGCAATATCATCAAATTATCGTTATCGGAAAAATGGCAAAAATATTGTGATATCAATTTTTGTCTATATCGAACACTACTACGTGTGTATAAGGGGGTGGGCGTAAGGGGCGTGTGCAACTGCGGGGGTGGGCGGAAGGGGCATGTGCGTAATGTTAGAAAATGAGCCGGTTCTTAGAACGGCAGAAGTTCAGTGACTGTACCTCGGTGGGCGCGGACGTGAGTCTGAAAGCAGTTGTAGTACTTGTACTTCTTTCCACATATTCCGCAGATGTAGGAGCCTGTGTGGAAAAACAGCACAACATTTGAAAATCTGCAGAAAGACCTTTCAAGCAAGTCTGGCCTGACCAGCATTCACAAACATGTTTCCAGTGTCTTACTCATTTTAATCCATCTGAGGAAACAGACAGGCTTCACCTATTGTCAGTATTTTAGACCATACCACCATACCTGGTGGGCTATTCCCTTATTCCCAGTAAAAACACTGGATCTCTATTGCTGAGAAGTCTTATCTTTGGTATATTGTATAGACTCGATGAAAGAAATGTCTAGAGGCTGCAAAGTGACCAAAGGAACAAGGTGCCTAGATAAAGGTGTTCCAACCTCTCAGCATCCAGCACCACCAGTATACTGACCACCACTTGGTCAGGTTCAGGGACTGGACTGAAAATGAGTGGCTTTGAAAGTCCTTTAGGAAGCCTGGAGAACCGTTCCTCAAGACAATATCAAAAATAAAAATAAGTCTGGACATTTGGAAGAGGAATATGAAGAAATGAGGGAGGGTTCAAGGTTCAAGACTCTGTACATATATATAAAAATTATTTTAGCAACAGTTCAATCATAATATTAAAATTATAATGTTGCAATTGTGGAGAAAAAACAGTGTCAACAAACCGAAATGAAACTGAAAGCTGTTTTGAATTTGTGAAAACCTATGCATTTCCATATATCCTCCCACTCAGTATAAAACAGCTTTTGCAATAGACTCGCATGCAGGCACCAATCAAGTAACTGTTTCAATATTTGCAGTGCAAAGTCAGACAGACGCACACTGTGGCATAGATATAATGATCAGTGTCAGTCAGCGACCACTGTTTCTTCAAAAACACTTAGTATATGATTATTATATGCTAATTATACCACTATCATGCAATATATAACTAGCTTCATCACAAAAACTGTACGCGTCAGGGAAAAACTGAACACAGATTTAAAATCAGTATGAAAAACACTACAAAACCCACATAAACTTATCTCTGATGATTTTGACCTGTTGACCTGTGTTATTTATTGCATTGAGTTTGAGTCATATAGCGATATGCCAAACCATGTGCACAGCCATTATGCAAAACAGTCCCATACATCTATAATGTTCACATTTAGCAGCAATCTTTCATCAGATTATTTGTCCACTTTAAGATGCAAATGAAAGTCAGTGCAATGTTGCATCAGCTACGTCTAAGATCTGCTTTTTTAGCTGTTGTGATGTCTCGCCAAATGCAACTGACCTCTCTTTTCTTTTCTCTAAAATCAAGCGAGACAGAAGGGAATGATGGGTAATTGTATTGCAAAGTAGTATGTAGAGTCTAGACTAGTTAAATGTAAGATGTCACTACTCTAATGAATGGTACACCATTTACTGTAGCATTAGTACAGTAGAAATATATGTGAGAGATATAGTATATCTACTCTGTTGGTGTTAGCCTTTATTTTCATGGGTTTTGGTTGTTCACAAAGACAAGCAAACTACTCAGGGTTGGCATTTTGATCAGAATTAATTATATTCTTCTAGTTGTTCAAACTGGAATTCATTTTTTAAAAAAATATACATAACGTGGGCTGCATGGAGGCAATTGCTGGGCTGTACATTAAAATGCAAGAGTGCTATGCTATTTGAACACTAACTGAAATCTCTTTTGGCTCCATAGATCAGGAGGAATATCAGTGCACTACGCGGTCATCTTTGAGATTATTGCACCCGACATTGGCGAGAACAGCCTGGAGGACAGCATAGGTGCAGCAGGTGGACCTAGCCTGAGGGAGACGATGACAAAAGCACTGGCTGAGGAGGCCTCTCTGCCAATCGACCTCGATACGCTGACCTTTGATCCAGGTAGATGATTGAGATGACTCATCTGGCCAGAGGAATGACTAATTGAACTGTACCCAGTTTTTGGGTTGAAATATAATTTATGTATATAGGTCACCAGGTTACCTGAATTATTCCAACAGGTGCCCTTATCAAAGCAATATGTGTTGAGCATACAATGGAAATATCAAAGTTTCTGCACTTGAACTTTTGTGCTTTGATCAATTGTTTCTATTCATGCCAGGAAAAACCTTGATGTCAACATCAACACCAGGCTCTGAAGTTTTAGAGGACATTACTGAGGTGATCCATAGCATTTAAGACATTTTTCCCCGCTACTGATGTAACTTTTGCAAAAAAACATCAAATATACACCCACTATTGATTTGGGATTTTATTAAATGTACTAGCCTAACATTTAATCATTTTTTTCAGTTCCATGAACCAGACATTTATGATGACCTAGGTCTATCAACAGAAAAGCCAGAGGTTGTGCAAATTCCTCTTTCTCCTACTGAAGATAAGAATGATCTGGATACACTACTAGATCCAACGATTACCACAGAAGCAAGTGTCCCTCAAACAACATTACCGACAAGTGAACCTGAAGAGCAGGTGTTCATCACCCATATGATCGAAACAATAACAGGAGAAAATGGTGAGCTCATACGAGACATTTTTCCCACAACCCCACCAGAAGTACTTAGTGAGTCACCAAGTGAGGATGCAAGTGAAGAAGAGACAGATGCTCCAGACAGTGATCTAACTCCAAACCTCATTTCGGAGGATGACTTAGCATTACCACCAACTGACGAACATCCTGATGCTCAAGGGTGGCCTTTCCCAGATAGTGACCTAA
This sequence comes from Bryconaethiops microstoma, assembly GCA_037577275.1. Lineage (NCBI taxonomy): Eukaryota > Metazoa > Chordata > Actinopteri > Characiformes > Alestidae > Bryconaethiops > Bryconaethiops microstoma. Next base: position 18,106,294 of record JBBJLS010000155.1, on the reverse strand, counting down.
GTCCTAACATGATATCAGAGGATGATATCATTTCAACATCAGTCACCACAATGCAGATTTTGCTCACTACAGCAACAGTGAATGCACCCTCTGAAGACACAGAGTTGCCAGTTACAACAGATTCGGCCATTACCTTACAGCCTCCTACAGAGCCAATTGAGTCATTAATCAAGGAAGAGGAAGAGTCAAACATAATTCCAAGCGAAGAACAGACACATATGCCTGAGCCAGATGGAGAGGCCAGCACACTTGATGATACAATTTTAGAGGTAATTAAACCAGTGAAGAGCCCTGGAGAGGTTCAGGAAGCTGATGAGAAAGTAGAACCCACAGAATCTGAAGTTCTTTCAGTCAGCGAGATTTCTGAAGGAGGGCATGAAGCTGATATAGCAAACCCTGAGGAAGAAACTAAAGTAGAAGAACCTGAAGATGCTGTGGAAGAGGTTGACGTAACACAGCCTGGAGTAGTTGTTGAGGTTGTAGAATCAACAGAAGATGCTGAAGTAAAAGAACATGAAGAAGAGGATGAGGTGACATACCCCAGTGTAGAGTCAGAGGGAACCAAACCCAAAGATGAGGTTGAGATTACAGAACCCCAAGAAAAGGTTGAAAAAACAGAACCCAAAAAAGAGGTTGAGGTAACAGAACCCAAAACAGAGGTTGAAGCAACAGAACCCAAAACAGAGGCTGAGGTAACAGAACCCAAAACACAGGTTGAGGTAACAGAACCCAAACCAAAGGTTGAGGTAATAGAACCCAAAACAGAGGTTGAAGCAACAGAACCAAAAACAGAGATTGAGGTAACAGAACCCAAAACAGAGGTTGAAGCAACAGAACCCAAAATAGAGATTGAGGTAACAGAACCCAAAACAGAGGTTGCAGTAACAGAACTCAAAACAGAAGTTGAGGTAACAGAACTCAAAACAGAAGTTGAGGTAACAGAACTCAAATCAGAGGTTGAGGTAACAGAACCTAAAGAAGAAGTTGCCCATTCAGAAGGTGAGAAAAAGGACGAAAAATCTGATGATGTAGGACATGGTGAAAAGACTGACATATCAGAAGGTGAAATACAGATTCAGGTAACAGAATCAGAAAAGGAGGTTGAAACATCAGAACCAGAAAAAGATGATGATGTAACAGAGGAAGAGACTAAGACAGCAGAACCCAAGGAAGATGTTACGGTAGTAAAAACACAAGGACTGGGTGAATCCGGACTAGAAGAAGTGGAGGTGCCAGAACTTGAAGAAGACACAAAATCAGTGAAATATGAAGAGGAACCGGAGGTTGAGGAAACTGTCAAACAGGGTGAGGCAGGACAGTCTGAGAAAGAAGTTGAAGTTGTAGAACCAGGTGTAAAGGCAGATGATGAAGCTGATTTATCAGACTCTGGGAGAGAGACAGAGGCAGCAAAACCCAAAGAGACTGACACCCCAGCGTTTGAGGATGAGGTTAATGTACCAGAACCTGAGGATGGGGGAGCGAGTGAGGCCCCTGCGGAAGAACCCACTGAGCCTCCTGTTGATACACCACAGTTTGAGGATGAAGTTAAGGTACCAGAACCTGAGGATGAGAAACCAAGTGAAGCTCCTGTTCCTGAGGAAGAACCAACTGAGCCTCCTGCTGACATGATTAAGATTATTCCCCCAAAGATTTCCGGAGAAGACACTGAGGCTGATGAAGACACTGATTATCATCATCCTGAAGAGCTTGACAATGTGCCCTTTGTGCCATTAGAGGGCACATCATCTGAGGAGGATCGAATTGAACCTGAGCACGTGGATTACTCTGGCCCTGAGGATGAAGATTCTGAGGTCCCAGTTATAAAGGAAGACGGCAAAACTTCTTTTGAGGTAACAGCAATCGCAACAGCAGAGCCCGATGAGGACATTGCAGCTGGTCTTCAGCCTGAATCAACTTTAGTGGAACCTGACGAGAACACAGAGGCAGCTGTACATGAAGACGAAGAGCCATCTCCTGCTGAGGAATCTGAAATTATCAGGAGAGGTGAACATTGTTTGATGTTAACACAAAGTGATATGTTTCTCTGTTTGTGCTGAGAGGTAGACACATAACATGATTAAAGGAAGTTAATATCCATACTGCAACTGTGCATTTGCGTGAGTGCTAATAATTAGCGCAACCTCTTGGGGCGAATTAGTGTGCTATTTTTACACCTTGTGCTGCCTCCACTGATAAATGTTCTGCCTTGTTTGTAATTTAATACACCCAAAACACAAAGCATTTGACAATTCATTAATTACAACAGCACATTCTGCCAAGAGACACTTCATGTAGCTCCGAACAATCATTTCCCCTTTATTACCCTGATCTGTGAAAGAATCAGATTTTTTGTCGATTTGGTAAATAAGGAGATGTTAAGATGCAACACTGTTCTATGATGTAAATTGTATCATAAAAAAATCATTAAAAATTGTAAAATAATCCATCATAAAAAGCTTGAGAAAAAATCTGATATGGGAAAAAATCTGATATGTTAAAGAGGCTTCATGGAAAAAAATACCATAAATATCTGCTAAATTACAATGCTGCTTTTCTTCATGGGAATACACAGCAGCGTTCGATTAATTTTTCATTTCGTTAAACAGAAGACGACACTGGGGAAACCATCCCTGAAACTACCAGCAAGATTCTCCCTGAGAAGCCAAAAGTCATCACTGAATCAGCCTCACAACAGACTCCTGCGACAGCACCTCCTCCAACTACTGCATCTGTGGACCTTGGACTTTTTGAGGTCGTTTTAACAGATGCACCTGTGATCACACCAGCACCTGCTCAGGATGAAGAGGAATTAACGACAGTTACATCTACACAGCCTGGAGATGTGGAGGAAGTTGAACCTGTGGACGTGGGAGAGATGGATGGAACAGAGGAAGAGGCTTCACCTGGGGACACCTTAAGCGCTGAGGTGCAAGACCTTGCCAGAGAGCTGGACCAGATTGATGTAGTGAGCACAGAGACCATCGACCTCCTAAGTTACGGCACTGGGTATACCTTTCCGAATGAGGAACATCCCTTTGAGAGCACAGTTGCCCCTCCACTTAAGTACCTGACGACACCTTCGATGACCACAGCTAGTAAAGGCAAAGAGCTAGTGGTGTTCTTCAGTCTGCGTGTCACAAACATGATGTTCTCTGATGATCTCTTCAACAAGAGCTCTCCTGAATACAAAACATTGGAAAACAGGTTCATTGAACTGGTGAGTAAGAAGGTCTTAGTCCTCGATATGTGCTTCACCATATTGATTTGACAGTTCACAATTTAATATTGTATTTCTAGTTGCGTTCATCTTACGACAATTCCCAGCAAACATTGTGCAAATCCAAATAATGGAAACCAATCTAGAGAATTGATTTATAGCATAAAACAGAAAACTGATCCTAGAACTGGTGCAACCCTTACTTTGGTCGCTGAGCAAAATAGAACACAGTGATTTGTTTAGCACAACATAGGCCCTTTTTCAAATGTGTCCTGTTAATAGGATCACAAGTGGACAGTACTAAATAAAAGTAAATGACCACCAGTATGCACTGTGATCTGAACACTCAAACCACTTGCTGAGGAAGGTTTGGGATGCATGTGACCCATGGGCGCCGGAACCATTACAGCGAGGGGGGGAACATATCCCCCCCGACTTTTGAAAATCATTTGTTTCGTTTGATTCTTAAACACTGTGATGTGTCTCAGCTGTCTACTTGTGATTCAGTCACCCAAGATGCATTCTAAAACCAAGTGTAAACAGGCCCAGAAACAAGATTTTTTGTACCCTTTAAAAGAAAAGAAGCTAAGGAATGAGTAGGTTGTACATCAAAAGAAGTCGTTCCAAATCTTTAAATGTGAAAATCACTACTGCAATGTTGAGGCTTCAAAGTTTCTAACTGTTGCAGGACGGAATGTTTCTAACTGGTGGTTGAATTCAGTTTGACTGCATATCTCTTTAAAAAAGCATTTGCGTGCTAGAACAAGAAACAAACCTTTTTCAATTAAATGGTTCACATATCTTGAGGCGGGTTTCTAAACTAGCAGCCCCATTTTTCGAGTTGATTGAAGAAAAAACATATCTAGCAGAAGGTTCCTTTACGGCACTTTCAGGACAAAAATCCTCCCGGCAGAGCTATAATTGCCCTTGATGTACTGTACACAGGTCTCCGCCGCAATTATGACTCATCAACAAATGGCACAAAAAGTGAGAGCGGAGAGGGGCATGGCGTATGGAAAACAGCAGCAGCCCTGCGAGATCTTGCACTTCAAAGCAGCACTATCCTGAATGACCCGATCACAGGGCAGATCCACACATTCAAAGTGTTGTCTGCCATTGAGCTCTCTGGATAGGCTCATTAATGTCCCGTATAAAGGCATCTCTCAGGGCTTGCTTGTTTCCTGCCAGCCCCGGGGTGAGAACAAAAAACAGCACGTGAATGCCTTTGCCTCAAATGAATAAAACACAATCACTCTGGCGGAGAACAGTGTTTTAATGACAAAGGCAACAAATTAGCATGCATCACTATAGTTTTCATTCTTTTCTCCCCCAAGCAGACGAAAGTTTTTTTATTGGGGAGTGGTTGAAGTGAAGGACTGCACTCTTGGAGATGCATAGTGAGTGTTGGAAATGAGAGCTCATTATAGGAGGTCTTGTTTTTCTACCTTCCATGAGTATAACTTGTGAAGATGGAGTTCCGTAATTGAAGGAAAAGCCTTAATGCTGAAAAACCCACAAATCCTCTAAAAGTTGGACTTAAGCACTTACTTTCTTGTTGATTATCTCGGCTCCTCACACCGCAGGCCATTATAACCTTTTCTGCATTCAGGCCAAATCCATGGTCCTTCCTCTGGCCAAGATTATTCTTTAAAAAAAAACAAAAAAAAACAAGCTTCAGTGTGTGAATCATGTGCTGTGAAGACCTCATTAAATCCTGATCCTCAAGAGATATTTCCTGTCCAAAAGCTTATTATACACACTCTGCAAGATGTCCACTTCGTTTTGGTACTGTGATATTAGCTCCCAGCTTTGCTATGGAAAAACAGAGGACAAGAAGGTCAAAGCCACAGAGAGAAATCTGCTTAACGAGGCTGGTTTTGTTGAAGACGGATGTTTTTTGTGCTCTCTTTCCAGCTTCTGCCATACCTGCAGACAAATCTGACGGGCTTCAAGCAGCTGGAGGTTCTGAACTTCAGGAACGGGAGCGTGGTCGTCAACAGCAAGATGAAATTTGCCAAGTCTGTGCCATACAACGTCACCCAAGCCGTCCATTGCGTTTTGGAGGACTTCTGTACTGCAGCGACCCGCCGCCTGGACATCAAGATTGACAGCCATTCACTAGATGTGGAACCAGGTTAGCACCATGTTTTATAATCACATTATAAAAGTTGGGATGGTTGCACTGGTGATAGATATTAGATTATTACGAATAATATTTTTCCACACTTTCTGATACATGGTGCCCAATCGAAAATCAGAAGACCACTGATGGCCCAGTGGTCAGGCGACCACAAGTTCCATCCGCAACAATACAACAGCTATCCATGGCCGGGAATCTGAAAGAGCATAATTGGCCTCACTCCTCCTGAGGAACCAGTGTGGGCATCTGTTATCAGACATAGCAGTTACTGTTCTCCTCCGAGCGCGTTGAGCTGTCTAATGACATTTTGTTAGTAGCAGTCTGAAAAGAAGTGATGAGGCTTCACATGACATCTTCATCCTCCCAACTTGATGGTATTGTGTGGAAGAAGGAGACCTAATTAATACATGAGAATACCCCATGATTAAATGACAGAGAAAACTGGTTAAAGAAAACGTTCAAAAACAGAAGATCAAGATTTTTTAATACAATTGGATGGATTATTTTTTTACTGTGATCAAAAATTTACAAGCTAAAAATCCCTTGACTTTAGCAATAATTCTGAATGAAAAAAAACCCCCAAAAAACAGAAGTGTGGTGGAATTTCCTGAGGAACTGTAATCGAATCACAAAGCTTTTCGGCGCTTGACTAACTTCTTGAAGACTTTATCCCCAGTACTTTGTGCCTTTATCTCTAGTTTAATGACTTAAAGATTATTTGCTTGCAAAGCACACACGGCTTCGACACTTGAGTTCATCTATAAAAACTATACGTGGAGATGGAAGAAGAAAAAAAAAAAATCATTCAAAATCGCTGCAAGGCATTCTGGGTTCTCATTAGAGCCAGTGCCCTGCCCCTGTCCTTAATAATTTCACACTGCAGCAGCGTGGTTAAGGAGAAGAACGTGGTAGGGCCTATTCAGTAAGAGGCCATTCATTAATACTAATGTAATCCAATTTACCCATTCCTTTAGGTGATCAAGCTGACCCTTGCAAGTTCCTGGCCTGCAACGAGTTTTCCCGCTGCGTGGTGAACCGCTGGACAAAGGAAGCTGAGTGTCTGTGTGAACCGGGATACGTCACGGTGGACGGACTGCCCTGCCAGAGCCTCTGCGTCGTCCAGCCTGATTTCTGCCTTAATGGCGGAGAGTGTGAAATTGTACCAGGGCATGGAGCGGCTTGCAGGTACCTCACCATACACCTAAACCTAAACAAGAGTAAAGTTATAAATCTCTGAAACACTGTTACTCAGCTGACCACAGCTGATGCCAAACAGCATGACAGGACTCATCTTGCGGGTTCTTGCTGCTTAGAATCATCACATCACAGTCCAGTCAAGTTTCTGACTGTACGTTGGCAAGCTTGTTTACTTAGCAGCGGGCATTTTTTCATTACTGCCCAAATGTAAGAACACTAGAGGAGCATCACACAACCATATTCACAGCCTGACTTTTCTATCTTCGCAGGGACTCATGTCACTACAGCAAGGTGACCTTAGCTCATACGTTGCCGTAACCTTGAGCCTTGGATTTAAATTTACATTGCATATAAATGAAAGTTACGGAATACTTGGATTTAAATCTACAAATACAAGACAATTTTCATTTTAACCCCTCGAAGTCAGTTGTCGTCAACAATGACAAAACCAAAAACTCAGAAAGTCTGCCAGAAGTGCAGATTCTGAACTTTCATTCCAAATCACATGTGCCAATGAGTGATCATATTTGTCCCATAATTTCTCATTTCTTTTGAGTGTCCCCTTTTAATGTGTAGTTGTGTTCATGTCTGATTAATATGTTCGAATTCAGAACATCCTGTAGGAGAGTTATTCGAAAGGTTTAAAAAGATCAAGTCAATGGGACTTATTTCATGAGGAAAAACATCTTCTGGAAGTCCTAAACACACTGTGAATATGAGCAGGTTTCAGTCAGTTGTTCTGTTTAGAACACTACAGCAGAGCTATTTACCAAAGGAGCCACGGTAAATATGCTACATACAGAATATATAGAAATATATAGAGAAGACCAAAACATGTTCACATGTATTGGTGTTAGCTTAGCACTAATATATTATTACATATATACTTTTTGTACTATATATTATTATATACGTATTGTATATTATTATATACATATATTTTTATGGCTCAAAACTGAAAAATAGTGGCGGAACCAGTCGTCATTCACCACGGAACCAGCCGTTAAAGAATGTGAATCCAAAGTGAATAAACTCTCTATGCGTAAATGCATTTGAGCATAGTAAAACAAAAGCGGTTTTCAACTTCGACTTCTAAGGGTTAAAGTACTTAGCTTTTTGTGTTATCTGAAAAATATTCTGGTAACATTTTACTGAAGGATAATATTGATGATATGACACCCACATAATCGCTTACGACAACAGACATAAACCTGCATTAACATTAAAGTAGCCTCTACGACAACTTGGAATAAGTCTTTATTATGCTCTACAGTGAAGTGTTACCATTATTCTCACTATGCAATTCATCCTTAGTCTTAATAGCTCATAGGATCTTGGGACCCTGCAAGGATGAAAAGAACAAGCGCACACATGCTCATACAAAGAACACAGCATTATCAAAAGAGCTAAATGAAATATCTGCTCTACATGTTATCACATGAGTTGATGCTCTAACTGTCTCTCTTGACCCTTTTAGATGTCCCGTAGGTAAATTCTGGCACTTTAACGGGGAGAGATGTGCTGAGTTGGTCTCCGTGCCTCTAGACCCTTTTCTTTTCCTAGCCTGCCTCGCGGGGGCCCTCACCTTTGTTTTTGCCGTCATTGCACTCTTGATATCTATGTACAGGAAATGTGTACGGACCAGAAAGACACTGGCTTTAGTGTAAGCAGGTCTTTTTTCGTCAAATTTCACTGTGTTGACATTATTTTTTTTCTGGTTGTATGTCCTTCGTGCACTTACACACAGTGACCGTTCTTGGCTGTCTTATAGTCAGACCTACCTCGCCTCTAGAATTCCAGAACTCTACCGCTGGTCAGTCCGGCTTTCACACTAGGAAGTCTCGTTCAAAGGGTTATTGAACATATTATATACAGAGACTGTTAGGATTCAATCTCACACCTCCACACCAGCAGAGGAGAGAAAATATCTAGGTGCTTCTAGATGCTCCGAGAGATCAGGATTATTAGTTCTGTCTCGGCTCGATTTTTTGACCATTATAAGGGGCATAAAATAATCAAAATGGCACCTTTTGAAAGCATGAGATCACACTGTTCAGAGGAGTGAATGCAGGCGAATGCCGGACAGTTTAATGAGGCCGTAACTATAACAACCGTCATTAATAAAAAAAATAATCATGTGAAAATAAATGAACACATCCTTTACAGGGAACAAAGCTCTACACAATTTAATGTGCAGTTATTGTTTATTTGCTGAATTTAACACATTGGGGAAAAAAACAAGCTAAAATGTGGCCTTATAAATAAAACATACCAAATAAGTAGAAATAAATAGCAATTGTGCATTTAAATTAAAAAAAAATAACATTTAAGTGTCGCTTTGTAGAGGATGTGTCCTTATTTTCACTTTGAAAAACAACACTTCATTTGACCAAGGGTGTTGCATAAGGCTATATACATATTTATGAATATATTTAGCATTTTATCAATGTTCATTATTTATTTTCATTACTTCATTAGTCCAGCATCTTAAAGGGGAATTCTGTTTTTCAGAATCTTTGCCTAGAGAGAGAGAGACAGAGAGAGACAGAGAGAGAGGGAGATAGAATAGAAGCTATTAGTATAAGGTAGTTTTCACATGTTTAAGGGGAGTTCCAAAGTTTCTCTCTAAAACAAATTCTTAATTTAATTATCCAGAAATCTTATGAAATGAAACAATAATTCTTTCAATTCTCTTCAATTCCCAATATTACATATCTGTGTAACAAAAATATATAACACCAGACTGGAAATTCTGCGGATACTTCTTTTATGTTTAAAATAGTGCAAATGTCGCTGGATTTAAGACCAATAAGTAAACAGTTTTTGAAAATATTTTTCACCTTTTTGATAGAGTGGGACACTCTGTGTCACTTTCAGGAAAGCAGTATAGAAGCACCTGGATCCTGTAAGACTTTGAAGTTTTATTATGCTGTGGAAGAGAGTCCTACTTTTTTTCTGAACTCACCCTAATGCAAAACACACAGTTTTCTACATAAATATCCTACAAAATGAATTGGCTGTTTGCAGCGTTTCTACATTGCCACACTCTTCTCATTTTATAATGGTCTAATCACATTTATCAAGAATGCAGAACTACTTTCTCCATTGTCTCGTTGTTGCTTCTGTGCCTTTTTATAGGTTTAAAGGTAAAGCCCATGTAACAGTATCCTTTTTTGGATGGGAGAACAAGGCTAACATGGCCGGGTCAAGCCTCTCCGGATTACCCGCTGCACTTTTCACATAATCCTTCAGCAAGTAATCAGAGCGAAAGCTTTAAAGCAAGAGAACAGCACAATGTCAGATGCCTCTTGTACACTGTTCCCGATAGTACTTCTGTGGTAAGCAGCTTATCCTCATGTCTTCAGATGGTCACTAGCCACTGAGGGCTAGATGACAGTCCGGCCTGTGTCAGTGTAAACAACAATTCCATAAAATATAAAACCCTTTAAATGGTCAGGACACACCTGTCGGTGTGGGCTTCCATTCTTAACTCCTATAAGAAACAGCCAGTGTTCCATGTGGTTACTAGGGATCATCAAATGCATTAGTTGATTCAGTGGTTTTAATACAGCTTTTAATAGTTTACTTTTTTTTTTTTTTACAAATAAAATCTCTAGCATCTCTATGAGCATGATAACCATTCTATACCAGTGTCTGTTAAATTCCTACACAAGCACTCCATTCTGCTTTATGATGTACTGATTAGTGATCACCTGAATCACATCTTATTTAATGAGGAAAAGTATAAAAAACACTGCTGTAATCAACACTC
>JBBJLS010000155.1:18042722-18066484 GCA_037577275.1 Bryconaethiops microstoma | reverse complement strand
ACACACACACACACACACACACACACACACACACACACACACACACACACACACACACACACACACACACAGTTACACGAGATGGCAGGAGAACGATTTTCATATCTACACCGGTAATATGCACTTTACCTGTCTAGGTACCTAATGAACTCATCCAATCTGCTCATATGGCAAAAAGAAGCCTGTCAACTCTTTTCAAAGGAAATTACTTTCTTTGTGTAATAAATGCAGCAACTGAGTAAAATATTCATTAAGGTCATATGCCCCGAGGGCTAAATCACAGGCTAAGTAACTACCAGCTATTAACAGGCACAGACACAATGCAAGAGAGGCAACCTACTCTCGCAAAGTCTTCACCACTGTCGATCTAGCAGGTCCTCGCAAAGAGTCCATGATGAGAATACAGGGTCTGAGACAAGAGAAAAGCACAATGATGAAATAAAGGTACCAGACAGGACCATTATGATAACCTTTGTTCTCAGTTCTAGTATAATTTACAGCACATTTATCATTATGTCATATATGCTATTGACATACTGAATTGCAGTGCAAGCCAATAACCCGCAGCTATGTTGCCACCTAGTGGAAAACAGTCATGCTGCAAAAGTTTATTATAAATAAAGTAAATGTAACTGTGAATACTCACTGTTTGCAGATGGTGGGTTTGGACGTCCACTCCATGCTCTCTGAAGCCCCAGTGTCATCAGCCAGTGTTCCGTCCTCACTGCACTCATCCTGAAAGGCAGGCGGTGAGACTGACATGAAGACACCAAATATAAACAGTGTTTTTTTGTTTGTTTTTTTCACACCCACTTTAAGTCCACACCCACCTTAAGCTCAGCTCTAAGTAAGTTACAAATACACTTTGCAGAATACAAGGTATTAAGCTGCTTGCATAAGCTTGTAAACATAACACAGAATAACTAATGAACAAGAGGTGAGAATAAAAAAAATAAAAAAAATCTACAAACACTTACATGACATGAGCTTTGGTCATCAGAGAAGGCGCCGGTGTCATCGTTGCCATAACATACACTGATCCTGTGCAAAGCATCTTGAAAACCAACAACAACCATTCTAAGTTCTGGGTTCAAACAAACAAACAAACAAAAAAACCAACCAAATCCAAAGTAACATTATTTTGTTATTCTGTCATCCGAGACAAGCGTATCCACATGATGGCGCCTGAGACGTTCATGTGACTCACCTGTGTAATGTGGCTGAACCTTGACCTGTCCATTGATCCCGTGCCCATGGCCACAGGTGTGCTCTGTTGATTTGTGGGCACAGGGAGGCATGCCTGCAGAGTGCTCACACAGAGCCTCTCCTTCTCCATTACCCTCAAACTGGTTAAAAGAGATAGGCTCAGTGTGGGGAGAGGGCTCCTCTGGGCCTCCTTCTCCCATTACAGAGCTCCTGAGCTGCCCTGAGGGGAGAGCATTGCCCCGTGGCTGGGATGAGGACTGAGGCTGGTACAGAGGGTTGGGCTCTATCTGAAGCCTCTCTAGACCTGGGAAGCAGATCACTGCAAGATACCAGTGGGCTCTGAACAAGTAAAAGATCAAGAGAATGGGAGAGAAAGTGACAGCTTTAGCTATTAGTGCCTTTTTTTAAAGTCCAAACCTTAAAAGTCAAACCCAATAATTAATTGTCTTAACGATCCAATGACTTACGACTCATTGATGGGGACAAAGATAAAGTCCTTCTGAAAAAGGTCCACATGCCGTGTCCATGTTTTTACCCGATTATGCTTCCTCTTCTGTATCCTAGAAAATGTTATAGAAGGTACTTACACTTACAGAAAAAAAAAATCCATGACATGACAGTTAAAATCATGGGCCGCCCAAAACACCTATTCTCAAATATAAATATGGACCCTGAATAACGTACACAAGCCACAGACTGGTCATGTCTGATGGAAAGGAACCTACGGTAGGTTGGATGCGTCTTGTGCATTTCTCCTCTCTCTCTGGTTGAGTCTCTTGTAGAAGAATGAGCTGAAAACATGACTTCTGTGTGCATCTTCCTTTTTCAACTTTTCTATAAACAAATACCTGCAAGCAGCCACAAAAACACTTAAAGACTGGCCTTTGACATGCAGAGCACAAATAGGTTCTAAAACACAGGGCCGTTATGGTATTGACAGAGCACTTTACAGTACTGGATCCTAAGTAACTATTCATCTTAACTTACTGCTACTTTAAACTGAGACTGTTAGTTTGATACCTGGCTAGATTTGTTAACAATCACTACTGCTGCACAATGCAAACGTTTCTTTAGAATAAAACAGTCCATACTAACTTCAAGTAAAAGTCGATAATGACGTCGTTGAGAAACTCTCCATCGTTTAAACAGTGAAGGTCTTCATTTGTCACAGAGATTCCACCTTTAGCAGGTGGAGGGGGGTACACCATTAACCTGAAAAAGATAAAACCCATGAGACTGCAGCAGTAGCATTATTTTCCATTGGCCACTCTTTTAGCATTTCCAACTGTGCTGGTCAGTTGTTTAATATATGAAAACTGTGTATAATAAACAAAGAAATATTATAGCACTTCTAGTGAAAAGTGTTGAGGGGTCATTGTGTGCTCTGGTTCCTCATTTTGGCTCCACAAAAAACCAAAACAAAACAAAAAAAACAATGGCTACATTATTATACCTTAACTGTGAACCTTTTGTGTATATTTTACATATTTATCTCCACACATGAAACCACTTCCTAATTTCTTTCTGTCAGTGTAGCTATACATGATGCTACCAAGCTGGGAGGGTGAGGGCTAGCACATGCTTCCTCTGAGGAGGTGAAGTGCTGCTGCATTTTTTCCACATTGCCAGCTAGTGCTTAGAAGAGACCACAAAGTGCCAATTCTATTACTTCAGCTAATAGACACCCAGGCTGGATAGATTCAGGCTAAGTGATGGGGTAAGAGGGAGGGATATCCTACACACCCAGAGAGTAAGGCCAATTATGCTCCCCTGGACTTCCCATTAATTATTGTTATGAACCAAAAGGGTAAAAGAGACAGTAGCTAGTATAAGAGAGAGAATATGGAGTCCAATTTGTACAAATCGCTACAACTTCACTTTTGAATGGCCTGCATTTATTGAAAATAGACAATGGGCACTACCTTGCAGTGTCTGGCACTAGCAATGTGGGAGCCCTGTAGCGCTAGCGATGTGGGGGCCCTTTTCACCTGTCTTTTCAATCCCGAGTTAAGATTTGAAATGTACTGAAGAGTATTATCGGGCAGTTCTTACTTGATAACAGGGCCTGTGAAAGTAGGTTGTAGTTCGGCCATGTCTTCATCATCGTCTTCATCGTAGAAAGAATGAAGATGAGTGGACATTCGTGTCCTGACCGTTGTCTCTGTTGAAGCAGTGGGGGTCACCGTTACCGTGGTTGCTGAGGTCACAGTAACTGTTGCTGTGGTGACTGAGGTGGTTACTGTTGATGCAGTTGTTGTTGTTGTTGTTGTTGCTGCTGCTGCTGCTGTTGTTGATGTAGCTGAAGTTGAAACAGATTTGGCTTTCTGTGCTTTTGCCTAAGATTAATAAAACAATGAAACCATGTGTAAATGTAAATATTACAAAACTCCCCCTTTCAAATATTGTTCTTATTTAGAAAATCTAAGACTAAGTGGTACAGGACACAGTGTGTTTAAAACAATGCATTTTTCTAAATTGTCCATCATTCAAGATATTTAGAACAAAGCATATTTAAAGCATATTGTAACGGCTTGCTATTATGCTCACACAGAAGTTTTGTTCATGCCTTAATAAGGCCTTCACAGAAATTTGCTAAATAAAATGTCTAAAAATGCAAACAGAGAATGTCACATTATGTAATTACACTATATAGGCCACTCTTCCAAACCTGCCTACATAAATCAAGCACAAATAACAAATGAAAACATTTTAAATGCAAAAACAATTACTTAAAATGCATATAATTACACATTGCACACTCACTTTCTCCTTTTCTTTTGATGCTTTGTTATACTGAACCAGTCTAACATTGGCCTCATCGAAGGGCAGCCTAGTCGGAAAGCCTGAAAGGTTGTTGTTTCGCCCAATCTCAACCAGGATGTCTTCCAAGATCATCTGCTCTTGCATTGAAAGTCCATTTTCAAAAATCAACACTATGTATTTCTCATCCAGGTCTGGGGGCAAAAAAGAGGGAAATGAAAATTAATACCATACTAATTACTGAGAACTGGTCATAATAGGCCACAGAAACATTTTAACCCAAAACTGAGTCAAGCTACTCACTGTTGCCGCTGCAGTCGTACCACAAGCCACCGTTTTCCTGGGACATTTGAAGTTGGGTGCGGAGGCGCTGGCACTCGCTGTCACTTGTCTGGAAGAAGAGGACAGGCAGTTTCCTCACGCTACACCACTCGCACGTCGTCAGCTCAGACGACTTGAGGCGCACCTTCTCCAGAACGTCCACCTCTTGACCTACACACAGCAAGGATTGACCTGCTAAACTTGCGGGAGAGAACTTGACCTCTTAGTGTCTCTAAAGGAGACTATTAGAGGGAAAACATGTTCAAGAGTCCCATTTCATTTTCATGTGTAATGCTTTAAGTTAGAATTAACTATACAAGACCAAATCTGTTTCAAGGCTTTTCAAAGAAATTTAAACAACTTACCTTCCGTCTCAAGCTGTATGTAATCTACTGTGAACTACAAGAGAGAAAATACTTGTATAAGAACAGTTTGCACAATAATTACAGTTGATGCATGACAACCAAGATTTTGTAATTATAAACAGCACTGCTTATTTTCACAAATAAATCAGATACTCCAAACAAAATCACACTTATCATTTATAGTCTTGAGTGAACACAGCAAAGTAGAATTTATAATCATCACAATACGGCACAGCATACGACTCGCATTGTAAGTGTGTCTAAAACTGTTGACTGGTCAGAGAGCTGGATGTTCATTTCCATTCAATAAACATCTTTAGCATAAAATATATACCAATATCAAAAATATGCCATTCCCTGTGCCAAATATCCGTTCTCACATGGTTGCCAAGTGTCCAAAACATTTATATTCATATAACTGATGACCACCAGTTACATCATATATATTAAACTTAAAAAAAATCCGTAGTGCAAAGAACAAAAGAAGAAATCTCACAATGACTGGTTTGGTAACCATCCTGCGCAGACTTCCTATCCGTACGCTCCTGCACTCTAGAATAATGCTCTCCAACTTCTGCGGCTGGCCCACCTTACGCTTCTTCGATGGAGATGGGTCTTCACACATCACGTTCCCAAACTGAAAGAACATAAAAGAACTGCTCAGGGAGTGTACACTGTACAACATTAAAACAGTTTCTGGTCCTCCAGATCAGATTTTGCCCAGGAAGCAATTGATAACTAATAAACTTGGAGAAAAACAGAAAACTGCAGCACATGAGTACTCCCCAACTAGAGTCTAGAGAATGAGTCAAACTTACGGGATCCTTCATGCGGTTCCGCCTGGGTGCTAGGTTCCTGTGGTCCATGTCTGTGAAAAATTCACACGTATGCTCCTCATGTTCTACAGCTCCTTTAACTGCTGCTTCCACCCTGCCACCAGAGGGTGCCGGAGAAGAGTGGGCTGAGTCAGCCGGCCTCGGCGACACGCTGTCCAGGCGGTTGACGCTGCCCGTGCTGGCATTGTCTGCCTCCTCGTCTTCATCACTGGACAGCACGACTGCAAATATATAACATATACAGAAATACAAAACTTCAGGGTGCATTAGAGCACTAATGTGTATCCCCTGGTGTTTAAACCATAAAAAGGAAGAAATTCACAGTGCATAAGGTGTTTTGCCCAAATCAAGCATGATTTCCAAGCACTAGTTGGAAAAACATTCCAAGTAAAAGTCAAGTAACCAATGTCATTTGTTGTTTTTCTATACTGGACGATCAGAAAGGCAAACCTTCACTGACTGATGTAAAGGGGCATTAGTGGAGTCGTGGAAAACACTGATTTTTCAGATCTAAATTATCATGCCAAACAAAACATGGCTCCTTTTCAGGTTTAGGTGTTGATAGAAGCGTACACAGTTAACCACTTTCTAAAAGGGTAGATGCTTTCTGCCTAAAACATTAACTGATGGTAAACATACCACCCAGCATTCATCTTTTAATCCATAAAAAAAAAACAGAGCCGTTACTACAAGAACAAGCTAATTTACTCCAGGAGGTAGTGATGCAAGTAAAAAAAAAAACATTAGAAGAAAAATGGCATGTCAAAATTACAGGAATTAAATATATTCAAAGACCTCGAAGACAACAATTAAATTATACTCGACAGATCATTAAAGTCACTAAGTCACCTAAGTTTTGTGTATACATCAATAGCGCCGCAGCTGCCAATGCCACCGTTACTTACTGGGGTCATTGAGTTCATGCTGCTTGGAGGGAGGCTGTCTCTTGCCCTTGGTAAGCTTAGCTACGTATGACCCAGAGTTCCCCGCCACAGTTGCAGAGGGCCTGCCGTTGTGTGGGAGCAGCAGATTCCCCCGTGTGATTCGTGCTGGCGGATTCATGACAATGTCCACCTGGGGAGAGCGCCCGCCAGAGGCCGGGCCGTAAAAGTTCTTGCTTAGCTGGATGTTGGTAGGGTTTGGAGAGGGCTGGGAGCGAATGGGGGGTCGAGGGGCGGGGGAGGATGGGACAGTAGGGAGAAGGGGCGTCTCTGTTGGCAAAGGGTTCCCACAGCTATCACACTTGATGTGGTTTTCACTTTGCTGGCCACACTTTCCACACACAGTGAAGTATTCGTCTGGCTCCAGCTCCTGAGATAGACAAATCGAGAGAAAGACAGAAAGAGAGAGAGACTGTTCAGACCGCTGCAGGACAAAGTTCGGACTGTGCAAAGTGATCATGACTAGTTTTCATGACAAATTACATTACAATATCACAATATCAAGGATATCACCAGTACTTAAACAAGTAGCAACAGCACGCTTCATTACAAATATAGTATCATTTTAGGCATCCTGTTTAATTAGATTTGGTGCAGCACAGTGTGAATGCTGAATAAATCATTAGTGCTTGGTTTTTGTTTTGGTTCTTTTTTTGGGTTTATTTCAACTTAGCAGATGTCAGGAAAATAAGTAAAGTTAAAGTTTAGACATAAACTACCTCTATTTCTTCATTTTTACCGTTCATTTTCTTCATTTCATAAACTATTCTATTTTATTTTATTGTAACTTGCAGTATTTTGCACTGAAAAATAGACACAAACAACCTCTATTTTCTTCATTTTTATTTTATTGTATAGTTTCTTATAATATGCTATGTCACATGTGCACTTTACGGAGCTGCTTCAAATTTCGTTATACTGTGTATAATGACAAAGGCTTTCTATTCTTTTTCTATTCTAAAGTTACAATGTGAAATGCAAAATGAAATGAATGTGAAGTATTGTGATTTTATATTTCTGCAAAATAGCATACCTAGTGTGAAGGTCAAACTAATGATTTCCCCCCCCCCCTTCTGTTCCTAGGTATCCACTGCCCTGCACAGTATTAACTATTCCCCAGTCAGTTTCCCTTAATTCTTTACTAACAACGCTAGTTTTATTTGATAGTACTTTTCACAGCAGTGTTTCTCACTTCTGCTCCTGGTGATCCAAGGTTTTTAACTATTCTTTGCCCCGACACACCTGAACCAATTCGTCAACTGATTATCAAGCCTATCATGAGCTGAATAAAATGTGTTCAGGCAGAGAAAAAAAAAAAAGAAACCGTGCTTGGCAGTGGATGCCAGTGACAGGACTAAGAAACATTGCTGTAAAATATTAAATCAATCCAAGCTAACAGGCATAAGTAATGAATAAAGGCAAACTGAGCCATATTCAGAGTGTTTGGTATGGTTCTAACAGTTTTCTACACACTGTAACTGGTTAATAGCTGCTAATGGACATGCCAAAGCCTGCTGAAAAACAGCAGCAGATGTTTGCACATCTCAGTGCTTTCAGTGCAATAGCACTGATGAGATAGCAGGACATGATTCACGCCAGCCGGATGCCGGCAATTTGATGCATACGCTTAACTGGCATCCCTAATTGAAAAACTTGTCTGCTCATATGAATGTGAGTGTCACTACTACAGCACGCTTTGAGAAAACTAAGGTGGAGTTTGGTTAGATTTCACTGGGCACTGTTGTTTTCATCACAACAGCAGCGCCAGCAGGCTAAACCCAAAAAGCTCTTACAAGAGAAGACTTCTATTATGTTCAACGTATCAGAAACCAGTTCATTTCCACAGTGGAGATCTAATAGAGTACTAATCCAGCCCCAGTGACCAGAACACTCCTCACCTCCACAGACATGCCAGAAGGAGGAACGCTGCCCATTCCTTCATACATAGAGCGCCGTTTCTGCTGGACACACCTCTTTATGTTCAGATTTTCAGAGTCTAGAGGAGACACAAGAAGAGAGAAGAATGACATATAGGAACATGTTGTTTCTTCAAAAGAAAACAAGACATTAGGCATCCTTTAGACAACCAAGAATGCATAATGCAGGTCAAACAGTTGTGCTTCAGCTGACAATAAATTCTGGTTTTGCATTTTGTCTGTGAGGTGCTTGATTGCTCAAAGCTGGCCACATGGCGGCTCACAACATTAGAATGTTAAGCAGCCTTTAGTGCCTCCCAGACTACTGTAAGAAATAAAAGCATTTCCTGAGCTCAAGGTTTGATGTGAGCCCTCCTTTCCGCCCACCATGCAACACTCCAGACTTACCGCAGTTAAGACAGTCACTATTATTTAAATTAATAGTAAATTAATGAACCACTTATATGTAAACCTAATAAATAAGAGAAAAGAAAAAAAAAGTCAAATATTAAAAAATTACTAATATGCAAAATGTCAAAGATTCTAGGAACGGAAGTGTATAAAATGCCTTTCGACCAAAAATAAATAAATAAAATAAAACTAATATAGACAATATACAGTGTTTGTATAAATAATCAGTTTTGTACTATACACCTTGGGACTAGAGTTCTGGAGGGCAATTTACAAGAGACTAGCAGAATTTAACACACATTATAATACAAATTGCCTACCAATAATTCTTGACTGAGAAACTTTCCCCCAAATCAAGCTTAAATCAAGTACAGATGTAACGGCTGTAATTGTTCTCCAACAATAAGTATATATAAAACAATGTGTAAAAAACCCCAATTCTGCTTAATGAACACTTAAAAAAAAAAAAAAAGCAATTTGATTAGATTTATAACCCCCTCCCCCCCCCCACATAACATCTTGAACACTACATCAGAACCCGAGACTGAGGAGGCAAAGCCTTCTGAAACCAGATGATGTGACTCACTGCTTATAAAAGGTTATTTAACTGCACATTTTCAAGACCATTTATGTATTCTACTCAGATATTGCCACGGCAACAAGACATCTTTTGAAATCCTCTTTTTTGTGGACTAAGGTGCTGTCTGCCTCCATCTCCTTCTCCTTTTAACTTCTCCATCCTCCTCGATCATACTCTCTCCCCTCCTGGGAGACACACCGATTAATCAGAGGCCAGCAATCCCCTCTGGCATGCAGAGACGCAGACACACCAGCATGGAGCTTTGCTTCAGTCATCAAGCACACACACACTCTTCCCCTCGCCACACACACGCTGTGCTATCTTGGACAGCACACAACCATGATACACTCTGTTCCTTACTCCATTCTCTCAGTCATGCAACAGCACATTTCTCCGTGCGCGAACGAACACGGCGTTCCCATTAAACAGAGAGAGAGGGCTGAGCGAGACAGAGAGAGTCAGCGGGCACCTGCAGGCAAAACGAGGCCACGGAAATGGATGTTCAGAGTAGGTGCCATTTTATGACGAACAGAAGCCAGTCACGCTAGGTTTGTTATGATTTTGCTAGGGAAACCAAACCACATATCTGCAGCCGTATGAAAGGCGGCAAGTGCAGAACGATCTGGCTCAAATATCACATTATCTTTAAGTGCAGAGCCAGAGTCAGGCAGAACTAGCCTTGATTTCCAGGCAAGCAGCATCTCCTGTATAAGCAAAGCCACTAAAATGGAGACAGACGTCCTGCTTGGAATCGTGAATCAAATAAATACCCACAGACAGCAGTATTTACTGTATGCAATTAATCATACCAAAACCAGACGCCCTTGTAGGCTTTTTCTGGGATGCCAAGAGTGCCCTGATATGGAACGCAGTCTGTAGCATGCAAGCTTGATCAAGCAAACGGGTCCAGGGGCCGGTTACACAAGCTGTACAAACGTAGCGTAGTTACAACGTATCAACACAATTATTGTGGGTCGACTGTGATATCGGATATTTTTTATTATATCTCACTTGTCAATGCGTATAATTTTGCCAATGTCAATCTAGTTATAGACAGTAGAACCTTTACGCCATAAAAACTGGGTCCAAATCCATCTGGACTAGTGTAACAGAGAAATAAAAGATTTTTTTTTTGTGTGCTTATTTTGTAGGGTGACAAATGGAATGAATAAAACATACTGTCATATTAATTGTGTGTTTGTACTGTGTATGCATTAGTTACTAAGATATTACTTAAGATATGACACACTGGTGGTGAAACTGGTGGTTTAAAGTGTTTACGAAGTTCTTGGGCATCATTAAAGGGTCCATATCAGGAAAATTCTTATTATATGTACACGAACACTGTTAAAATTCCACACATTATGGATACAAGAACTAAGATGCAAAAACATCATGTAAAAACCTTCATTGCCTATTCTACTGATAGGGAAAACGCAAAATCCCTAAAAAAAAAAATTAGGATTAGGAACAAAGTTAGAACAAAGAGAACGAGAACAAAGTTATGCATAATCAGTATAAACTAGTAAAAGTAACAGAAATGGGAGCGACGACACCACCCAAACATGGCTTACCTGATATCTCTGGGCAGGTGAGAATAATGTTGTCTAGTTCTACTCTTTGGATTGGCTGGGTGGTGAAATCAGGTCTGCAGCATGAGAAAGACACTTCAGCATATACATGTTTATAAAATCAAGCAACACATGCAGACAAAATGCTAGAAGTCAATTTCTAATTCAAAGTGACAACTGCAACAGCATCTGGATTCTGTGCTTACATTAAGCTGACGTGCACAAGGTGCAGCCACACATCCTATGAAGTGCTGCTTGAAGCATGCATGTTGCTATGCAAAGCACTTTCATGTTAAGGTGTGGATGAAAGCTAATCTATTAAAGAGAATCAGACTTTCAGATAGGTGAGGCGAGTGAACGCAGCTGCAAGAAGATAACGATCCAAAATTATCTAAACAAGCAGACCACACAGACACTACTGGCAGGCTGAACAGTCTAAAACTTACCTTTCTTTCAAGTCAAGGTTGCTTTAAATTGGGGGAAGGGATGTGAATAAATGAAAGGTAATATGTTAAATTATTTTTTTTGTAAAAGAAAGCATTCTTTATCAATTTATCAAAGCTGCATTTATCAATGTACACCTCCATTCTGGCATATATATATATATATACACACATACACACACACACACACACACACACACACATATATATATATATATCTGTATGTCTATACATTCAACTGCTTCATTGAAGTGAAATCATAACAGTAGGCATTTAGGTGAGTTACCTTTGGACTGGTTTTCTAACAGAAGAGGGGAGATGAGTATGCTGAAACAGTCTTCCTTGAACTACCACTCCTTGAGATGGCGCTGGACTCACAATTAAATAATTAGTTCTGTTGGGTAGTGGGGAGATTGCCACTGGGTGTGGTGCTTCACTGGAAAACAGTCAGTCAGGGCATTACAACAGGCTTAATTGTTCTAGCCATCTGACTACAGCTAATTAGTTGTTTTTGTATGTCACTGGTGTGTAATTCATGTTATTACATGCCTAATCCCATCATTCCATACTAATCAAAACATACAAAAAATGGCCTGATGTTATGTCGTCAATGTATTTGGCAGCAATGGAGAACATGGGTAAGCTTATCTGGGGGGGAAAAAATCATATTTTTCACAAAAGTTGTTCAAACAGACAAATAGTTCAAATTATACCAAATGTTAGTAAATTATACTATGTAGCCTATGAACCACAAAAAGGATCCTGCAGTACATTACAGATATGCCAGTAGGCTAGCTAGGAACCAGTCTTAGCAAGCCAATCAAGTGAGCCATAATGCATTCAAATGTGAAGCAATACCTGGGCTTGCCTGTTCCCATTCTGTTGACGGGTTTGAAATGATTTGGCCGTCTTTCATAAGTCTTCACAGGCTCCAGAGGGCCAAAGTGCCTCAGAGGGGGAGCCTGCTGGGGGAGGGAGAGAATAAGTATGTGTGAGGGGAAAAAAAAAAATGAAGGAAGAGAATAAAGCAAGCTCAGCTTCTATGCTGAATACACCTATTCAGCAGCTTCAGTGCCCGTATTCCCTAAACCTCAGGGAAAGATGCTCCACATAGCTGACAGGTTTTTTTTTTTTTAATTCATCTACTGCGTTCTAGTTCTTAGGTTATAAAGAATGCATCAGGTACAAGCAACCTCGCAACAGTGGACTCAATTTAAAAGCAAACTGAATTAAATCAGCTTTTATCCTCAAGCCATTTTTACATTTTTATGCACCATCCCTATGGGTATAACGCATATTTTCAAATTCAGTATGACCAGCTAGATTTAGACAGTTTCGATATTTTATGGGTTAAAAATGTCTGATCACAGACAAGACAGCTGTCAAACTGAATGTGCAACACCAATCCTCTAAGAAAAAACATTAATAAAAAACTTTTAAAAAAATAAGAACAACAACAATAATAATATTAATAATAATAATAATAATAATAATAATAATAATGTGGGTACAACCACGGCACAGATCATGAAGTGCCAACAAGCACAAAAATGTGAAAACAATTTCAGTAATTCCACTTATCAAGTAAGAGCCGGAATAGGACAGAGAGGAAGTTAAGAAAAGAATGGAAAGGGAAAAAAACGAGAGAGAGAATATGAGTGAGGGTGTGGGGGAGTACCTTCATCCCTTCAGGGGAAAGTTCCTGCCGACCACCTACTTGATCCATGGTCATCAGCGAAGTGCTGCGAGGCAAAAGGAGGCAGACAGACATTTAAGAAACAAACCACTCAGACAGCGCTCAACTTACTGCAAAATGGGCCTGCTAGATAAACAACTGAATAAGGAAACATGGGCTTGAATCTAGAGGGTTCATGGTGGTTGCGGCACTATAGGTCAGTGGTGTGTTGTCTTATTCAAAGTTGACAGTTCCATGCTTTCATTGCTAGTCAAAGAACAAATCCCGATCTAAAACCGTAGCACAAAGATGGCAAAGCGAATATCACTTTAAGCAGCCTCTCACCACTGTGCTGTTTTTCAGAACCCAATATTAAACTAGGCCAGACTATTCAATATACTTAAGGTTATTTGTTGACATTTAGTCACTCATCCATTACTGCCATACAAACGAAACCTCTAACTAAACTTACAGGGCTGTTCTGCAGCAACACTTAAGAAAAACAAACATCTAATGCTGCATTTTAAATTTATTTCTGTGAGGAGTGACCCCCATACACTGGATGTTGTTGGTGAACTTCAAACAATGCCTAACACTGACTTAAGAATCTCACTTGCTCAGTGTGGGGGAGGGGTTGATTACACATACTTGCAATACCACAAAAGACAAAACACACTGAATTATATTAGATTATTATTACAACACTATGAATACTACCTGATCCTAAACTGGTCCCAATGTCCTAAAGGAGACAAATTGTATTCAACCGCAAATCCAATTTCCAGTCTTGAATTTTGCAATCGTTGGTAGTTAACCGAACTGTTGATGTAACTGACTGGCCTTGTGTCACACCTACCAGCGATGACAAAATCCAGCAGCAGAAACCTCTGATCTCTGGTTTAGATTATCTCAGCTTTTAGCAAAAGGTACAGCAGTCAAGATGAGAGCCTTGCTGGCCTTACAAACTTAAGATGATCTTTGTGCCCTGATGCTCTTGGCAAATCAGATCCCATCTGCCGAGGACACAGGTCTGCTTAATGGGCTGAAGAGATTGTGCCGCTCACTCAGTGAAAGTAAAGCCTGGAGCCTTGACTTATACCTCTGGAGGATACTGTCACTCACTCTGCCCTCTGTCGTCCAAGATTGCAGCATTTGAGAACCTTAGCAGCAGTCAAGCCGATGAATGAAATCGAAGCTTTTGTCTGTGGTTATTAATCGAGGGGAGAAAAGCTAAGTGAATGCAGAACTGCACGTGGCAATTGCGCTGTCAAAATCCTGAGACTGCAGCGCATGCAGAAAGCCTCAGCCATGCGCTGCCTTGCTTTTGCGAGTGGAACGATGGCTTCTCCACAGTGACTTCTGATGAAATGGAAGGCATCGCTCCCAGTAAAAGCGCCTGAAAGCGTAGCCGTGGCGGCCCCTGAATGCTGAAACAAGCTTTGGAGAAGTGCTTACTCATTTCTCCTCTCCTCTTCACCTCCATCGGAGAGAGAAAAACTCCAGCTCTGATGGTACCCTCCATCTCTCCTGGCCTCTGATCTATCAAGAGCTAAGACACATACAGAAAAAACACCACACCGCACAATGAAAGCACAGACATGCAGCCATGCAAGAACTATAGGTGAAAGTTCACTTTCTACTGTGGACTTTAGATGTCAAAGCATTGACATTGAGGCAGAGTGGTTTCCATCAAACACAACAATTTTCCAATGGTGGTTTGGGCACCGCAATCAAAATAGACTTTCCTGAGTGAAAAGAGCGTGATACAACACCTGCAAACTTAAATATGACATTTCTACTCATTTGTTAATGTACGATTATCATGCATTTGTTGTATTTAATATGCTGGGAAAGTATATATTTGAGCACATTTCAGTCAAAACGTAAGGTCTCATAGCTTACTTGACTTATTAGGCCTTCATTCAAGTCACGTGTAGACAGTTCTAGAGCTTAATAAATTATATGAAATCTCTCAGGTCGCCGGGTTTACACTCAACAACCATGGGTTTATTTAAACGGCTGGTTCTGAAATTCAAGATAACTGGCTCTTACAAAGCAAGAGAAGATGAAAAATATATCAAACCTCTTCCTGCTTTTAAGAAAAACTGCTTATAGAGTGCTAAGTTACGTAAAAGCAAAAGCCTCACAGCATTGCCAAGGTAATGTTTAGTATGAAAAAACAGCATTTCCGCAATAGGACACCTTGCCAGCTGTTACACATAGGGGTGGATATATTATGCTTTTGGATTGTGTTGCAGCCAGTGGCACAGGAAATTCTACTAAAAATTCCAGTAAACATCAACAAATCCTGGAAACAAACATGCCTCGTGTACAAAAGAGATTGAAAAAGTGGTTGGATCTAACAGTGATGGAAAACATACCAAATTCAACCTTTAAGAAACGAAAAATTATAGTTCTGCAATGACCTTTACCATTTTGTGACTTAAATATTACTGAATATCTGTAATGCAACAAGAAATGTTTGGAAACACGAGCAGCCAAACCAGTTCTTACCACATGCTGACTGAAAGGGTGCCCAAACTTATTCACCCAATATGTTAAATTCAGCAAATAAATGACATTGAATTGAGAAGAAAAGTGTCTAATGTGCGTTTGCTCCCTGCAGGTAGTGCTGACTTCTTTCCACTTAGAAAAACGTAATCTGTACAGCGGCGTCCAAAGTTTCACATACTGTATTAAACATGAATGCAAAAAGTCCTTGTCCCATGATGCTGTTGCTCTCATTTACACTATTTTAGAAGCCAAGTGCCCCAAACCATGCAGCGTCTGTAGTGCTGATGTGAATTGTTTTGCAAGCAGCAGCACATAACATGTTTTGACCCTGAAAGGGGAGAGAGAAAGGGAGCATTAAGTTAACAGCACACTTTGGCTTTGAATGGGGAACTACAGAGCGCTACAGAAGTTTGAGATCTCAAACAAAGCTCTCCTTCAAAACTTAACACCATAAGGGTGTGGCTGATGGTAGCTAGGGTACCAGATAACTGGCATGACGCTGCTGTCCAGAACTGTGGTTAAGTTTGATGGTGCAGCTAAGGCATTGTTTCCACTGCCTCACCCTTTTACACTACAATCAATCTCTCTCTCTCTCTCTCTTTCTCTCAAATGCTTAAAACACTGTTGCTTGTTTGTCCATGATGGCTTGTTTAAAAAATAAAAAAAAACAAACAAACAAAAAAAAAAGTATTCTTGACTAATTCTTAGCCCATAATAAGACCCTAAAAGAGCTAGTATAATGAATACTAGCCCAGTTGCATGTAAAGACATTCAGCTACTCTGAGCCTATGATTGTAGTCAACTTAACAAACTCTTGTATCATGTATTGAAATGGTAGTACCGCAAGGGACGAAACACTCTAGGTGAAATGCATTATGTAGTAATGAAGGTCTCAGATTATTCCAAAGCAAACCCCAGTGGCATATAAACTATTACTATAAACTACAGTTCAAATTAGGATTTAGCTTGGATACACTATACGTCCAAAAGTTTCAGGCACCTATATATCTACCATTTCTTTGAAAATTAAAAGGTATTAATAAAGAGTTTGGACCCCTTTGCTCCTGTGCTCTTCTGGGGAAGTTACAGACTAGGTGCTGGAACATCGCTATAAAGATTTTAAAGCATTCAGGTACAACAGCATTAAGGTACTGATGTCTGGATAACAAACGCCACGCCGACTCATTACAAAGACATTGCATGTAGCTCAATTATTCCAGACCAACGCACTTCCACTGCGCCAGAGCCCAAAGTTTTTTATACCCGTCTAGAAGATGCTTGGCTTTGGTGGTCCTTTTACATGGAGCTGTTTGTGCACAACTGAATGCCTGGACCAGCAATAGGTGCACCTTAAATTTGCAGAAATCACTCACTAGATGACACTTTTGGACATTGATCTCATATGGCTTAACTATCAGATTTTACTTACTTCATAGAAAAAGCTTGGTTTTATTCTTTATCACACATTTATGCTTCAAAGCAATACTGAGAAAAACTGAGAAGGGAAAAAAAAAACAAAAGTTACTATGCAACAGTAACAACTCAAGCACAGCTCCCTCTCCTAACTTGAACCTTACACTTAAAGACCATTTACACTCCAAACAGTGTGCAGTTTTACCTGCTAAAAGAACCTGCAAGCATGAACAGCCATCAAGAACACGAGCCACATGTTTAACATACCAGGGTGTTGGTGTATCTCTCAAACCCAGATGCACTGGACTGCTTTCTTGCACTAAAAGGCCTCACCAAAAGAGTCTGTAACCAGATGCCAAATTCCACACCTTTGTGTGGACTTAACTAAAATTTAAGCATCCAGAACTAAATCAGAATTCAAATATAATAGCATAGATGACTATCAGTCTAAGGGAGGAAATAGTGTAGACTTTGGAGCTAAAAAAAATAGGAATCAAAAACCTACATTAAAAGAAACCATGCTTATTTATCGAGGAGCAAAACCTCCACTTAAATTTCCTATTCGAAGCTGTAATAAAATGAGGGTCTCTAGATGGCCAGGCATTATGAAGAAAAGCCTCCAGTGTAAAAGGGGACGAAGTCAGGGACTAAAAGGGTTTTGTAGACAAAGCTGCAGAGTGTTAAGCACTTATAAGCACATGTAACAGCTTTCTGTACCCCTTTTTACATCGAAAACGGTTAGAACTCACATTGTAATGAATGATATCTTCATCCTTGACTTATCTTAGACTAATTCAGGCTCAGATCTCACCACAGACTCTGGTATTTTTGCTGTAAAATATGACGTTTCTGTTTCTTGTTGTGCTGAAGGCCTGTCTTACTTACAGCTTTAGCTTTAGCATCAGCAAACCAACTCT
Organism: Bryconaethiops microstoma; assembly: GCA_037577275.1. Taxonomy (NCBI): domain Eukaryota; kingdom Metazoa; phylum Chordata; class Actinopteri; order Characiformes; family Alestidae; genus Bryconaethiops; species Bryconaethiops microstoma. The sequence goes on along the minus strand of JBBJLS010000155.1, from coordinate 18,048,615 downwards.
CTTGAGAGTTTCTTGCTACAACCAGCAGTCCTATGAAATCTGACATGCTCCAGTTTGAAGCACATACATTTTTTATACTAATTTTAATTGGACTTTGTATCGAAATGTCGTTCAGTGGGTTTTAAAACAAGGTCGTTAGCTAGGTGGCTAACTCCGCTAGCCAGGCTGCAACCGTCAAAAACACAGGAATGCTACTCGATTAAGATGCTAAGTATATTTTTAAAATTATTTTCAGGGGTTAATTGTGAACTTTTTTAAACCCTCAGATAAAGCTGAGGGTAAAGAAAACATGAATGGCCACACAGCCGCCTGCGCTGAGGATTTCAGCTAACCAGCTAACGGCTAACGAAGCGAAATAATCCCATACTCCTGTCAACAAGAGAGAAAAGGAGTATAAACCTAAACAACCAGGGGCTGTCTAGCTCTTATTTAGCATCTAAACCCCTTCACGTAACGTATGCAACGCAGAAATACTGACCTTCAATAAAAAGGCTCTTCTTGTGGGCCATGTTTATTCCATGTTGTCACCGGGTCGAGGCTGTTTTGTCTCTCGGAGGGTTCAGAGCTGCGGCCACCTCCAGCTTTACCAGTCCAGAGCAGGGACGCAGCGTCAACATTCAGATTTGGGGGAGGTGGTAGCAGAGAGAGGGGGGGGACTGTCATTATCCTAGTTATTATGAGGAAAAAAGCTGGCTATATAATTACATTCAGCACTGACCACTCACATACATTATTTTACTGCATTTCTGCACCGCCTGCAGCTTTAACACAGCCGGTGATCTTTTCTCTGACTGCTCTTTTGCAGCCTATTACATTCACACGTGGGTCTTTTAGACTCATAATCTATAAAATTATGACCTAGTTGCGGATAAATATGTAGATACTCAGCTATTTATCAATTTATATTTACCTCTGCATGGGTTGCAGATCAAGAGTTCCCTCACTAGGTGGCTCAAGAGAAGGGCTGGTGTATCTGACTTGGTCAATGCCTGCTGCTACAAAACAACCGAGGACACTCCAATGTGTAACTGTATACACTTACAGTGTTCAAACACACACACACGCACATATATATATATTTCACTATGTACATATATATACAATCATATATCCAATGTATACATACATGAGTATACTTATATATCTCTATATATACATATATATATATTTGCACACACATTTCTAAATTTGTATTTTTGTATTATTTATATAGTGTACTTTTTATAATATACTGTTGTGTTATATAGCTTTTATTCTATTGTTTTTGCTGCTCTTACCTTTGTACTGTCCAATTTCTGCCGTAACTATGCAATTTCCCTACTTGTGAGACTAATAATGGTTTATCTTATCTTTGTTCCCACAGGACCTTTTCACAGCAGGCCTAATCTGATCATAATTTGAGTTTGTTTTTTGGATGTAACATTGTTTAAATATTTAACACAAACCACAAGTTGTCAACTATCATTCCATGAATCAATAAATCACTATAACAGAGTTTGGGAGCTCCAGTGCTGGATTCCTGCACAGTTTGGCTAGCAGGTTCAGAAGCTAGCAGGTTCAGAGTTGGTTAGCAGGTTCAGAAGGCATGTTCGAGCTGGGAAACGGCAAACTGTGCTTTACTCCACCACTATCCTAGCTATTATGAGAAGAAAAGCTGGCTATATAATTACATTCAGCACTGACCACTCACATACATTATTTTACTGCATTTCTCCACCGCCTGCAACTTTAACACAGCCAGTAATCTTTTCCCTGACTGCTCTTTTGCAGCCTATTACATTCACACGAAGGGCCTTTGGAATGATAATCCATAAAATGATGACCTAGATGCAGATAAATATGTAGATACTGAGCAATTAAGGAAGCTGTTTTATCAATTTATATTCACCTCTTGCATTGGCTGCAGATGAAGATTTCCTTCACTAGGTGGCTCAAGAGTAGCTGATGTTTTTGACTTTGTACCCACAGGAGCTTTACATAGCCGGCCTAACCTGATTATAATTTGAGCTGAGATCTTTTTGGATGTAACATTTTATAACTATTTAACACAACCCTCAAGTTGTCAACTATAATTGGATGAATTAACAGATCAGTGTAACAGAGTTTGGGAGCTCAAGTGCTAGATTCCTGCACAGTTTGGCTACTTTTTGCTGCCCAAACACAACTGATATAACTCGGGAGTTAGTTAAGCAGGAGGAGTGCTTGAGCTGGGAAACAGCAAACTGTGCTTCACTCCGCCCCTCAGTTAGCCAGCCTGCACTACAACATATGACTAAAGGCTGTTAAAGGGCCCATACGAGGTCCTGGGTTCATTCCCCAGCATCTCCATTGAGGTGGGGCAGCTGGTGGCCTAGTGGTTAGAGAGTTGCCCCTGCAATCAGAAGGTTGTGGATTTGATTCCCAGGACTACTAGTGGCACCACTGAGGTACCCTTGAGCAAGGTATCGTCCCCACACACTGCTCCCAGGGCACCCCTTGTTGGGGACTGCCTGCTGCTTCACTTGGTGAGTGGGTTAAATGCAGAGCAAATTGTTCACACTGTGCTGGGGTGTGTTCTTTACTTTTCTTTATACTACATTTTTCATGCATTTTATTTTTCCATGAGGCCCACTTATATCTTGGGGGTTTATATACCAAAATCAGTCATTTTCTTGGGCTTTGAGTGACTTATGGCCAGAACTTGTGGCAAAATGTAAACCAACCATAGATAAACTGTAAAATAACGTGCAACATGTTGAATATATGAGAATGAATAAAAATGTAAATAATATTTATTGTTAAGAAGTCTGAATGCCTGAGTACAATGCTTGAAAAGAAATGCTAACCTTGTTCACAGGTTTCTGTATATTGTTTTAATTCATTTAATTTAGCTTATACTGACATCTATGTAACTTACAGTAATGTAGGCATAAAGTGTATGCCATTACAAAGAAATGTCCAATGTAGAAACCTATTCATTTGGGTTTTTTTTGTTTTTTTTTTAATTAAACCACTGCTTTCTGCCATAGTTCTATGTTAGCATCAGGCTAATGGGGTGTTAGCTCTGTGTCAGCTCTAATTTAAATACAGATATTTGACACGCAGAGAAGCTTATAAGTAACATATTCTATGAGTTTTTAAGTAACTATTACTGGCACATAATGTGATAGCTTAAAGCGCATGCATACTTTCTTTGTCTTTGCTAAAACTGTCATTTTCCACCTCTAAGGTTCTGTAACTGTGATTTTGTAAAACTGTATTTTTTAAAATGCCTCTTGTGGTATCAATGGTATCAATCTAGCAGAAATGTCATGACAGTAGACCCTGGCTTCTCAGTGGAAAATATACATGTTGTTCACTGTTTTTAGTGGCAAGCCATTATGGTGTGGTACAAGAATTGCGCTACTTTGGATTGCAAGACCCTACAGAGAATAGTGAGGACTGCTGAAAAGATCATCGGGGTCTCTCTTCAGTCCGTTTTAGACATTTACATCACACACAGCATCTGCAAGACCACCAGCATTGTGGATGACCCCACACACCCCTCACACACTCTCTTCTCCATCCTTCTGTCTGGCAAATGCTATTTTACTGCCAAGAATCATTAAAATCATTAAATGAATTATTAAAACTGTACTTCACACACACACTGAACTGAACTGAACTGAACTGCACTGCTTGCTTCTCCCATACATGTTGAATATACACACTAAACTGTCTCACCATAAACGAAAACCCACTCCTGACGTGCCACTGCAATACCCTTTGTTTATTATATACTGCACATTCTCTGTCCTGTTGCTCCTGTTGATGCTATTTTTGCATAATTATACACTGTATGGACAAAAGAATTGAGACGCCCCACTATTACACCAACAGCGACTAATGATATTGCATTCAAATCCATAGACTTTAATATGAAGTTGGTCCCCGTTCACAGCTATAACAGCTTCCACTCTTCTTGGAAGGCTTTTCACAAGATTTTGGAGTTCCTTTGTGCCCATTCATTCTGTAGAGTATTTATGAGGTCAGACACTGATGCTGGACGTGAAGGCCAGGGCTCTGTACAGGCCAGTCAAGTTCCTCCATATCGAACTGATCCAACCACGTCTTTAGTGCACAAAGCACTGTGGCACAGTCATGCTGGAATAGAAAAGGTTCTTCGCCAAACTGTGTCCACAAAGTTGGAAGCATGGCGTTGACCAAAATGTATGCTGAAGTATTAGGCTTGACATTAACTGGAAGTGAGGGGACTAGCCAAAAAGTCACAATACCTTTTGTCCGTATAAAATTATTGTACTGTTGCTCTTGTGTTTTTTTGTACTCTGATCCTGGAGGACTGTTGTTTCGTTACACTGTGTAAAGTGTATATGGTAGGAATGACGATAAGCACCTCCTTGACTTGGTTTGACTTATGCCAAGTGCACTAAACCTCTGTATGTCACACATCCAAATTATCATGACGCATCCATACAATAGTTATCCAGCAGTCCTACACCAATTGGCTTTGTAACACGGACATGTGCAATTATGTACTCTGGAAAACAGCTGTATGCAACTGGATCAAGCCAGTAGAAGGTCTAAGAATTTCCACAAATGTAGCAATTTTTAAATGCTTCTTAAATACTCATTTTTAAACAGTTCTCTTTTTCATGTGCCAGTGACTGATCTCTGAAAATTGTACTCTATCCTTCCTGCACTATTTTTTACTTTTAGGTTTTTATTTACAGGTTTTTTTTAATTTCATGTACTTTGTACTTCTTTCTAAATATATATTTTTATTCATTATCTATTAAAAAATATAAATAATTACGTATTTTTGGTTCATTCTTATTGTTTTTGTTTTTCCTTTGATGTTTTATTTGTGTGAAATACGTCTAACTGCCTCAGTGCATAAAATGTACTAAAAAATTGACAAATATCAATTTGTTATAAATTTTTGTTATAAAATGCATTCCTGTGCCAGTAGTTGTCTGGAACAGCATTCATCTCTCATTCCTTTTTTCTTATTTTCAAAAGTGCACTGCCGTAGGCCCCTCATGGATAAGTTGAGCCCCAGGTGTTGGTGGACTTCACTGGTTGCCTGGTACTCTGAACTCGACTGAACTGAACTGAATAGTAGTTAAGATGACCCATGTAGCCACTGGCAAAGTCATCCAGGTTCATATATTTACCATTGCAGCACACCCTTTTATGTAAGTGGGTGACTGTGGTTTTGTAAGTTCGTAAGTTCCAGTAATCTCCAGTACCCACACGCCTGCTTTCTTTTGTGTAGGACAAGTTACATACATGGCTTTGCTGAAAGATCCTTCATGACGTCAGGAACTTTCTGCTAGGCCCAGACTACTCTTTTTTTTTTACAGTCAAAACACAAAAGTATCTGGGGGAAAAGCAGGAAACATGTATTTTTCATTAATTTCTACATACCTCTCTTTATAAACAGACGTCCCCAACTCCGGTCCTGAATGGCCAGTTGAACTCACCGGTTCCCAGGTTTTGTGAGTGTCTTTGGAAAGGAACTGTGCAGGACTGGAGTTGGGTGCCCCTGACTGAGAATTAAAAAGGATGTTTTTGTCACTGTGAGTTCAAGACAGATTTATGTAGTGACGGCCCCACGGTGGTGCAGCGGGTAGCACTGTTGCCTCACACCACCAGGGTTGTGGGGTTGACTCTGGGTCCTGGTCTTGTGTGTGTGTGTGTGTGTGTGTGTCGAGTTTGCATGTTCTCCTCATGGTGGCGTGGGTCTCTGGTTTCTCCCACAGTCCAAAGAAGTATGTCAGCTGAATTGGGGATTCTAAATTGGCCGTAGGTGTGAGTGTGTGTGTGTGTGTGTGTGTGTGTGTGTGTGTGTGTGTGTGTGTGTGTGTGTGTGTGTGTGTGTGCCCTCTTTTGCGCTCGCGCCCCACCCAAGGTG
>JBBJLS010000155.1:18028292-18042622 GCA_037577275.1 Bryconaethiops microstoma | reverse complement strand
TTGTCCCAAAACTCACCCATTAATGTGTAAGAATTTAATACAGTTTGTGTCAATTTTAACACATCCTTTCTAAGAGTATACTGTCTGATTAAATACACATCACTGAAATGGTGTTGCTACATTTTTTAATTCCTTCACATGTATATTAGCGTTTACATTCTCATTTACCTCCCCTCATTCTTTCTGAAATGACTCAAGACTCAGAATCTTGACCTCTTGGCCATATTATATATTATATATTGCCTTTTCTCTTGCAATTTTTGCCTCTGTGCCTCCAGCATCTTCTCTTCCATCTCTCTCCATTTTTGAGTATTGGGACATTCCTCTTCACTCTTTCCAGCAGCTCTTCCGGTTGTGTGTGAGACTCCTCATATTTTCTTTTCCCAGCAGGTTTAGTCCATCTTCAGCAGCTCGTCCATTTGTCTATCAAACTCCTCATAAGGGTCTGGCTCGGTCCGTTTCTTGGTCCTGGATGTTAATTTTGGAGCAGGGACCGTTTCTTGTGGTTTCAGAGCAGTTTGTTTTCCGCTCATCAAAGCTGTTCTGGTCAATTCCAGTCTCTCTCTCGGCTGTTTCAGTTTTCCATTGTGAGGAAAAGTTACTGGAGGATCTTCTGTTTGTACACCCTCTCTCTGCACAAATCCCTGCTGAGATGCTTTCAAAGTCCCTTCTTCTGTTTTCTCATGTTTAGAGTTTTCTTCACTTTCATTCAGTTCTGTTTCATTCATCACGTAATTCTTTCTGAGCTCCTCTGATTTTATCTCTGCTGTCTTTTTATAATTATTCTTGAACTCAGCCTCTTTCTGACTTTTCTTCATTGTCTTTCTTGATTTCGTCTCACTCTCTGTGTGCAGCATTTCTCCTTCCTGCCTTTTTCTCTCCTCGTCCTGTTTTCTCAGCCCCCTGCTCTCCTCCTTTCTCTGCTTATTCTTTTCTAGAGTACTCTCCATCTCCATCTGTTCATTGTCTGCCTCCATCTCTTGTCCCTTCTCCTTTCTTTTCCTTCTTTCCTTTTTTCCCTCTATGATCATGCCCTTCAACTCTATCTCCATCAGTTCTTTGTTGCTCTCCATCTCTTCTCTCTTCTCAGCAGCCATCATCTTCTCTACTTTCTCTACGTCCAACAATCTGTTGGCCTCTTCCATATCCATATGTTTCTCCTTTCTCTTTTTCTTCTTTTCTGTAATGATCTCCTCCCCCTTTCTCTCCATCAATCTATTGGCGTTCTTCACCTCCACTTTCCTCTGCACTTCTCTTTCCTTTTCCTCTTCAGTCTCTGTCATCCTACTGGTCATCTCCTTTAACAACTTCTCTTCCTCTCTCCTCTTTAGTTTCATCCTCCTCTGTTCTCTCCTCCTCAGTTTATCCAGTCTTTCCTCCTCCTGGTCGGGAACTTCAGTCTTGTTCTCTTCCAGCACCAGTTTGGTCTGAATACTCCCTTTCTCCACACACTCACACACGTTCTCTTTCTGCCACAGCGTCTCCTCTCTCACCATGGCTACAACCTCCTCTCTCTTTATCTCCTCCTGCTCTTTCCTCCTTCTCTCATCCTCTATTCTCTCCAGTTTCTTCCTCTGCCTCCTTATCTTTTTCTCAGCCAGCTCTCTCTTTCTTTCAACAGAATTCCGCTCCTCCTCAATCCTCCTCTTCTCTGCATCGAGAGTCATCCATTCCTCTTCTATTTCTCTACTTTTCTCATTCCCCTCTCTCTCTATTTTTTTCTTCTGTCTGTGCAGATCTTGTTCAGTCAGCCTCTCTCTGTGGACCTGCATCAGTCTCTCTGCATCCTTGGCCCTCTCAGTGGCGTCTCGTTCCGCCTCGATGTTCATCATCTCCATCCCAATATTCTTCCATTCTTTAGCTAACTTTCGTGTCTTTTTCTGGACGATCTTTCTCTCCTCCTCTACCATCTTCTCCTGTCGCTCACTTTTCTGCTCAGTTTCCGTGGAGGCTTGCCTTTTCTCTTGCAATTTTTGCCTCTGTGCCTCCAACATCATCTCTTCCATCTCTCTCCATCCCTCCATTTCTTTTCTCTCTCTGTCACATTTTGTCTCCTCATGTCTTTCCAAAGCGATTGTTTTCCATTGCTTGACAAGTTCCATGAAAAGGTTTCTTTCCTTCTCTGCCATCCTCTCCTTTTCCTCTTTCAGGCTTTCTTTCTCTCGGTCTATCTCTCTCCTTTCTGCCTCAATCTGTTGTGTCAGCTTTTCAGCCTTCATGAAATTCTCCTGCACTGCCTGGTACTCTTCTTTCTGCTTTTGGAGCTGCCTCAGCATTTCTCTAACTTTCTCCAGTGCCTCCTCCAGCTCTCTCTCCTTTTCCCTAATCTTCTCATCCTTGATCTGGCTCTCTCTCAAATACTTATCTTTCAGTTCTACAGCAAAACATTATGTTATGTTAGACAGTCAGAACTGATAAAAAGTGTGAAATGGCAGTAATTTATAGTGTATTGACATTACTGACTAAAGCATAAATACTGTGTCTGATTGAATGCACCTCACTGAAATGATGTTTTTACATTTTTTTAATAAAAAATAAATCATAAATTTGTGTGGTTTCCTACTATTTGGGTCTAAAAAACATCTTACAATTTAAATTTCTTTGAATATATTTTTTATTTTTATTTCCCAAGCATGTTCACTGTAGAGGACAACAGGACGATTTCCGTGTGGAAACAGAACAGAATTTAGAAAATTTAAAAAATGAGCAGATTATATCTTTAGAGTGATATTAACTCAAGTACACATTCAATTTATCAAATTTATCAACACGATAAAATTCTGTATCACTCTTCTGTTGCTTGTTGCTTGCAAGGACAACAAAACATATATTCAACAGTGAATTATAAGTCATAGAACATAAGCAGTTCTGCATTTCTTCTTCCTCTGGATATTTTAGCTGTGATAGTCCAAAAAGAAAACATGGTTCCAGGTCATGAAGAGGAACATCTTGCATTTGGTGCACCTCATGTATGTCTTGCCATTGCAGTCCTTGTTCCCAGCATGCAAACCCATCACATGACACATCACTGGAAAGCCCAGGATGTCCTCTACAGAATACTATAGGGCGTGATGGGGTAACTGCAAATACTTAAGGACGATACAGGTGAACAAAATGTCCACTATAAAGGACACGAATGAATGGGGAATGAATGGAGCACTTATTTGCTCCAGGAGTTTTTAACTGTTTTGAGCCATTTAAACGATCTGACGTCATTATTAGAATTTGTAATTAGACTTTTTCTGATTTTTAAACTATGGTTTCTTGGAGTTTTTTCCTTTTTTCTTAATATAAAATGGTATTCCTGGTCAATCCCTGATCATTATCCGTGTTAGAGAAAGGAGTGATGAAGGACATTTCTTCCCACAAGGGGACGCCAGTGGCCTTCTCTCAATCAAAGCTTTTCTGCTCCATCTGGATGGGATGAACACTGAGATCTGCCAACAGCAGTATCACAAAATCCCTTTCATGTTGTGCCCTGTCCTCACTCCCTTCCCCAATCATCCCCATCATCCCCTCGTTTCAGTCTTTTGCTTTTGCATGGTCCCACCTGTTTGCGGTTTTAACTGCTTTGTGGACCGCATTGCAATGAAATACAGCTCGAAAAAAAAAAAAAAAGAGACCACTGCAAAAATGATCAGTTTCTCAGTTGCAAGTATTGAACTGAATTTAATTTCCAATTAAAAATATTGTTCTTTAAAGCATCATTTAAGGAAACAACGATACATCAAAATAAGAGAAATGATGCAGTGTTTACTTGAATGTTGGGCCTAGATGCTAGAGATGGAAACAAGCCACTGATTTGCAAGTATGTCTTCACACTCGTATCCCAAGTCAAGTCCCAAACTACTGCAAGCGAGTCGAGTCATTTAATGCAAGTTTCAAGTCGATATATACCACATGATCTTTTAAAATGACTGTATTACAGTTACATTAACATTTGTGCTCTGAAAAACTCATGTAACTGTAATATTATTATTGTTGTTGTTGTAGTAGTTGTTGTTGTTGTTGTTGTTATTATTGTTACTATTATTATTTATTAAATTAGGATTATTATTATGTTTACCATGTAACAATCAAAGAATAACTTTAATGAGAACACACATTAAATGAAAAGTAAACAGTTTTATAGAACTTCATTGCTGAAGATAACATAGTTGATTAAGTGATTTGTGGAAGCGTATTCTGAAAGCTTAGTGCCTGCACTCAACCTTCAACCACCCCTATAGTTTATCTCCGGGTGGTAGTGGCTTAGTGGGTAGTTGCCTGTGAACCTGATGACCACAAAGTCACAGGTTTGAACCCACACTTTTAGCACTGCGCCCTTGAGCAAGACACTTAACCCTCAGTTGCTCCAGGGGGACTCTTCCTGTAACTAACTCTGGATAAGAGCATCTGCCAAAAGCCCCCTTTACCTTCTGGTAGCGCGGTGACGAAGATTATCTCTTGCTCTTGTTTAGTCTACAGAGAAAACGAGGCAAAAGGGAACTTAGTCTTTTGAATTATAGCAGCAAGACTGCAGTTTATATCCTGAGCAAGGGCTTATTACTACTCATTTTAATGATTTGCTGATATTCAAATGAGCTCTCACTTGTCCGTAGACACAGAAATGAATCATTTATAACATTCAAACGAACCGGCTTGGTGAAAGGAATCGAAATCCCCATCGTAAATGTCTAGGACGGGATATGAATGCATTTGCATGAAAAACGCTTCTGCATGTTTCACTTGAAGATTTACTTTAATAAACTCGCACAAACATCCTCCTGCTTCAAGAATCCCTTCCACACAAGCAGGAGGCATCTGCATTTTTTCAAACCCATCCAAATAGGGCAAGTTCATTTACAAGAAACCTAAAGAAGAGGAAAATCGTCCAATGCAATTCAAAACCAGAAAAGATGGTCTTTCCTCTACACATCAGTCTCTTCTGTAGGTTTATATATGATTTGAAAGGGGTAAACCTAAACCAAAAATCATTTTGGCATAAAAGTGTCAAGATGTAGAACTTTCAAGCACAAAAAACAATAGTAAAAGAAAGATATCTTCCTTTTTTATGAGTTCATGTTGTGTGAAATACAGGGGGTCTGTGACAGAGACCACCTATTTGACACTTCAGAATTCCCAAAAGTCTCAACAGCAAAAATGAAGGGGTGTTTTAAAAATCTTCTAGACTCTGAGCAGAAGGAAATGGTTAAGAGGAGTGTTTGACCCCGCCGCCCCCGTCCATCCAGGCCAACATTTTGTTTTGTTATACTTATCACCTCCCAACCGGCCATCAATAAATATTACACAATGTCCTGAGGCATTACTACTTAACCTAAAGTAGAGACATAAATCTTTGGACTTTCTGATTCCTTTCCTTAAGGAAAAAAGTAAATGGAAAACGTATTTGGTCTTTTTTAATATAAACGACAGTGATGCGTTACATAAACACTTCTGAAGTTTCAAAGCAGACACTCTGCAATCCTTATCATCCTTTTATGGAAATGAAACTGCAAAAATGTAGTCCTTTAAAATGGATTTGCACTCAGACAAGTAAATGGCTGATTACTGTGATGCAAATTATCTGTTAAATTCAATAGGAAGTTAGTAATACACACTCCCACGATAAGGTATACAAAAGCAAAAAGACTTATTGTGGGTGTGAAAGGGTTAATGATGATGTCACTGCTCAGTTGAGAGCTGATCTCCACGTCAGTCTGCTCCTCAGATTTTTCCTGGTTCATACCTCTTGCACTTCTCTCTTGTTCTCTCTGAGTGAAATGAAGTTGAAGCTGGAACATTTTTATATTGTTTTAACACTAGGGTGTGTTCTCATGATGTTTTCCCTCAACAGACAGTGGAGGAACAGAAGTGAGGCACCAGCATTTATCCAGGCTGCGTCTAACTCCTCTATGCTTAAACCACCTTTGGTAGCAGAATCTGTCAACAGCAGTTACTTTGGAACGCACATGCGTCGCTTCTACGGCTTCCTCCTGCACGGAATCACCAGCTGGGATGAGGAGAAGTATGAGGAGGATGCCTTGTTCGTGGACACAGAGCTGGAGAACCGGATTTGCGAGTGGAAGGTCCACTCAAGTCCCATCCCTCAGGAGCTGAAATACCGGCAGTATGCCCGAAAGAAGCTGATTCATGACCTGTGTGACAGTAATGGCACCTTGAGCTTCAGTGGGAAATGGCAGACATTTGATGAAATCCCCAACAAGGAGCTAGCAAACCTCCTTGTAGATGACCGGCATGGAATAATCTACTGCTATGTTCCGAAAGTCGCATGCACCCAGTGGAAGCGGGTCATGATTGTTCTGAGTGAGAGCCTTAAAGTGAATGGCGTTCCTTACAGCAACCCTTTAGACATCTCTAGAGATCAAGCTCACGGATACAACATCCAGAACCTTTACAAGTATCCCAGGGAAGTGATGAAACAGAAACTCAAACAATACAAGAAATTCATGTTCGTCAGAGAGCCCTTTGTTAGACTGATTTCGGCCTACAGAGACAAGTTTCAAAAACTAAATCAGGAATTTTACAAACGCTACGCAATCCCGATTTTGAAGAATGTCACCAAAATTCCTAAGCCACCAGCATCTGTGAAGGAAGCGCATGCCTCCGGCATTGTACCCTCTTTCTCCAACTTCATTCAGTATGTCCTGAGCCTACCAGTAGAGAAATATGAACTGCTGGATGAGCACTGGAGACAAACAGTTCACCTGTGCCATCCATGCCAGATCAGTTATGACTTTATAGGGAAGATGGAGACCATGGAGGAAGATGCGGCCCACCTGCTACGAATGCTCCACGTCGATAATGTTGTCCGCTTCCCGAAGAGTAATAGCAGCGTAACAGATAAAAACTGGATAAAGACCTGGTTTCCTGACATCCCCCTTGATTGGAGGAGGACATTGTACAAATTGTATGAGACAGACTACAAATTATTTGGCTACAATGTTCCTGAATATCTTCTGCACCTATAAGACATTGACCTGAGTTAGGATCAGTGGGTAGCTGAACTCTGCGCTCTGTAAGATATTTATAGTTTATGTTCCCAAGTAATCATTCAAATTTGCATTCAGTTTATTTTTTGGTACAGTATTTGTGGTTATTGTGAAGAAAATTAAATGCAGCATTTTCTTTTAATAGATAAACTTGCAGTGGCATGCAGTGGGATTTCAGGTCATTCTGGCACTCGAGACAATTTTTTGGGGGTGGGGTGATGTGGGGGCTTGAGAGGCAAAACTACTGTCGACCTGGGAGGAGGGGTTGCACCCTGTTGGTGAATATGTTTGTCTATGTCTAGAAACACCCCTGAACTTTTGGCAAAACATTACACTTTTTTGGTTTAGATTAGTTCTGTTCTGGTTGAGTTAAAATCAGAAACTCCAAGCTTTATATTCACCCTTATTAATGTAACAATCTCTCCAGGCACTCCCTGCTCTGTTTGTTCCAGAGCTGTACATCATTTTAAAAGGATCTAATGTTCATTATACATTTTATTTCAAAAGTGACACTCACATCTTGAGGCCAAACACTTGACAAAAATTTCACAGAAATAGAAAATTGGAGAATTATGTGTCCTTATAACTCGTGCAATGCCGAATTCTTAAATTACATTTTGTTGTGTAGTGTAGAGTATTTAATGCCATATACAGCTTGTTTGCATAGAAAACAGCAAATAATGAGTACAAAAAGTGAGTCAGTTCAATTTCAAATTCGTAGCTGTTTACACAACATAACGCACGGACTGCTGAAATCCAGTTGCATGCCTGAATGCTTGGTTGGTTTTTATTAATGTAAAAGTATATTTAAGCTGAACTTTTCCTTAAACCCTCTTTCAAAAAGGGTTTATATCTGCCGATTATCTGCTGACAGTCTTATTCAAGAAAGGATTTTTGTTTGTTTGCACATGTGTCCTAATTGTTAACCGGCGGTGTTCTTTTGGTAGGGCTGGGCCATTGTCAGTGGCTGACAGCTGTTGAGCCCCTTGTTATTAATTCATTTATCATTTAAAAAGTGTAAAAGCAGGTATCTTAAAAAGTAAAGTAATTTTATAGGAATAGCCCCAAAGAAAAACCCTATACCATCCCGTTGTAATGTCTGACTGTAGACATCATCATGTGCCATTTCAGTAGGCTTGGGGAAATCTGTTTGGTTTTAATTTTATGTAAGAAACCTTATATAACCAGCTGGTGGCCTTGTGATTAGGGAGTTGTCCCTGCAATCAGAAGGTTGTGGGTTTGAATCCCAATTGCTAGTGGTACTACTGAGGTACCCTTGAGCAAGGTACCATCCCCACACACTGCTCCCATGGGCGGTGTGTTCATGGCAGCCTGCTTGGTGAATGGATTTAATTGAGAGGAAGAATTTCACACTGTTTACACTGTGTGCTGTGGTGTGTTCACGAGTGATTTTAAGGGGCCACATTATTTCACACTTCTTTGTGCTTGATTCTGTACATTCTTACTGTTGTCAATATACTGTCATCTCGCGATGGGTTAACTGCTAACAACCATCTAACTATAAGGCATATTTCCTTTATGCCTTTTTTACAGAATTTCAAAATGCCAATTGCCCTTTACATTGCGTTAAAATTTCACAGTGAATTTACCAGTAGAAACCGTCCAAACTCTTTTCTTCCATTAATTTCTGTTTCTGTTTACGGAGGTGAAGTTTCCATTTAGGATGAACTAGTTTCTGTCAACACAGCACTAAAGCAATAAAGTCCTCTTCTAAACTTCGTGCTGTATTTGCCTTTTAAAAGTTTTATAGTAGAGTGACTTACAACACACCCAGAATCAAACTGGCAGAGCCAGACAAGGAGCCGTAGAAAAATAAATAGTTACATAGTAAAAAAAGAGTCTAATGTTTCTCTTTAGCTGTGATCAACCTGAAAATCCTAAAGATTAATACAAATTTTATGAAGAGGTCACATGCCAGTGCTGCTATCTCATGACGATGAGCCTTTTAGAGGACTTCGTATTTCAAAATACAATCAAATTTTAAGACTAGCTATGTGTGATAGCTTTTATTTTTGAAACCTTTCTCACTGCAGTGAAGATAAAGACTTTGATATAGTTTATTTAGAAAATGCGCAGTCTCACTCTATGGCCCAACTTTCCTGCCCTTGAGTGCTGTATTTCTGATAATGACTAATCTTCAAATAAAAAAAACAGTAATGTGTCATGCAGTAAAAAAAAGTTGCCACATTCCTCACAAAAGTACAGAGGATCTATCTAAACAGTCCAAAAAGCCAGTGAGGTTAAAGCACAAACAAAGAGAGGTCATGCATTTCTTTACTGATGGCATGAAGTTTCATGAGGGCAAAGACCAGTCATGCCACAGCTGACAGAGATCCCAAAGCCACAGATAGTTCATGAGCTGAGGTCACATAGGCAAGTGCTTGTTAAACTATGAAACAACGACTCCGCTACAATGAAATGTGGATATTTCTTGACAAAAAACACATTCAAAACACTTAAAACTGCCTTATGCTTATCTAATCCTGTGACATAAGCAAACGGTAAAAATAGATTTATGACAGTCATATTAACGCAGGGCAATAGGAATGAGCAAACAAATGTGGGATGTTGCCCATAACCTTGCAAATCAACCAGTTTATTTGACAGTGAGACGCATTTATGGTTGCCAGATGTCCTCATGAAGTAAAAGCTTTTATAGCTGTCACGTTGCGTCCCCTTCTCCTCACATGCGGGGCAAGCACACTGACACCAAGAGAAGTCGAAATGCATCACATTGTTTCTTTTATTTTAAACAGAAGTTCACCAAAAACAAAACAAGCATGAAAGCCAAACTCTAGAACTATAGCTTACTATAACTAAAGGAGACAGGAGAAAAACAAGAGCACATGAGTGGAACCGGGAGCACAGACTGGGGATAACAACCGGGTTGACCAACAAAGGAAAACTGAACACAAAACCCTTAAATAACAAGACACAAACACAAAGCACCAATGACAAAACCCAAATACTTAAACCATAAAGACACCCAGGTCAAACAATGACCAATAGAAACACCTTAAACAATGGTGGCCACCGTCATAGACCCCAGCCCTGACAATAGCGAGCTTGTGTCCAACTTTTGCACTATAATGATGCCCGGAAAGAACTCCTTCATTCTGATCCTTTAACTTCCGAGGAGGGTGCAGAACATGCTGTGTGGGCTAATACACCAGAAGTATAGACTTAGCTGCCCTCCAGAATTATTACCTTTATTTAATAAGCGAAAAAGGCTGATGAAAACCCCCCTTTAATATTTAATAAATGTAGCATTTATTCAGCAAATAAATTCAATATGAGCCCGTTACAACAGAGCAGCACTGAGTCAATACTGTGGCCTAGTGGTTAGAGATTAGCAGGCCGTGGATTCAAATCCCTGGGCGGCTAATGACACCACTGAGGTACTCTTGACCAAGGTACCGTCCCCACACACTGCTCCCTTGCTCCCCTCATTGGCGGCAGCTCACTGCTTCGCTTGGGTTAAATGCAGAGAAAGAATTTCACATTGTTTACACGTGACTGTAAGGGGCCACTTTTCTTATTTCTCCAGAACTTGCAAAATCCTGAGTCTTTCCTTGAGCACGCTCGTCTTAAGCTCAAACCACAGGTTTTAAATGGATGTATGTCAGGACACTGGGGTGTTTTGTGTTTATTTAGCGATTTTTAAGGGGATTTTGATGTGAGCTTCAGATCTTTGTCCTGTTGGAAGATTGAACTGCAAGCATGTTTTAAAATTTTGGTTTCAAATCCTCTGCATTTCCAATTCAGATTTCTAGGGGTGCCAATAAGTATGACATAATTTTTCTCACTATTGGTGGCTATTTTTTAGATACATATTCAGCATAGTGATTAAAAAGTAATAATAAATGTGAGGACAAGATTTCGGTGTGATCACCGATTTTGTGATTTCCATTAGAAACATTCCTCCTGGGAAATAAACGTACAATGTGCTATGAAAATACCGTTAAAGTGTTAAAATGTTAAAAACAACTAAACTAAGCCTAAGACCGCCTCATCACTAGCAGTGTTGGTAAAGCTCCGCTCAGGAGGGATCCATTCAGAAGCGTGTCCTTCAGCATCAACAATACAAAGCAGGTGATTTTAGGCATGAGAAGGCTGGCTGGATATCAAGCGTCAGGTTTGAGCCCGTCTCCAGGCAGTGAAGGGAGGTGCAGACAAAGACTTCCATAATCTCAACTTTTATTTCCAAAACAAAAAAGGCAAAAACGAAACCTGACACAGGACAAGTGACTATGAAACAAAGCATGAAGTCAGTGGACCGACAGCCAAGTTCTAATACAAATAAACTTAAATATACATGAACTAAACACACAAACCAATAGATACAAAAACTCGCTTAAATACAAACACCGGTCATCTGTAACTAATGGACTTCAAACTAAAAGCCGGTTTACACAAAACTTCAACTTAAAAGTCCACTTCTGTAACTCAGAAAAGGGCGGCATTTAGCGGCTGCCGACCAGAGATAGTACATCAAGGTCCTTCCGTTTCAAAAAGGCACATTTTCTGAAGAGGCTGAGCGCAGTTAATGTATCACACCGGATTCTCTCTGGCCTCTACAAATTGACCAACTCAGGGAAGAAAAAGAGACTAGTACATTACTGGTGCTCTATTCAGACCTACACAGCACATTTCTGAAAAAAATAAAAATAAAAATCTGTGAAATGTTAACACAGTTATACTGCTGCTCTCATCCTCATTATAATGAAGCACTGAGAGGCTTGTCACGACACATTTAAACCTACACTGATACTGAATAAAAATGTTTCCCAGGTCCTAAAGGGGGCAATGCTGTTCGTTCTCATCTTCTTTGGCTTATGAGTGATCGGAACGAAAGGTGTATCTAAGGAAACAATATTGCTGGCTTATTGGGAAGGATATGTCTCCATCTAGGAACAATCCACGTTGTCATCTTTGTCAGCATGTATCTCGCTTCCTCTGTAATGTGAGAGAGACCCTGTAGCAATAAATTTGTTTGTGTCTCTAAGCACCAAAGATGGGATCTTCACAAGTTTTACTGTCAAGTGGTGTCGGCCATGACCGATGACTCTTCTGAGTTTTTATGTTAAAATACAATATAGCGTGACATAATTTAGTATTATTTTTTTGGTCATTACTTAAGTTAATTGACAATGTAATACCAGCTTGACTTTAGCATCACGCCACCATGCAGAGTAAAAAAGAATAATATTAAAAGGCATAATATTCAGTAATTGTTCAAATAAGTCAAGTTATACCATTCTAAGACGACTGCTTCTCTCAAAAGAGTATAAAAAATCAAAATTCATTCAGAATTCTTTCTCTAGCTGTTAGAATACACACTAATAATTCTAGCATTACAGCTTCAGTGCTTGCTGACGCTAACTTGGTGAACTAGTTGCAATACATTTTGTCACGATGTAAACATAAGTGCAAAACACCTTGTTCCGTAGCTGCTACCATATATGCTAATAGATTCAGCATTATAGCTTCCAAGCCAGGGTTTGATAACTATACCTGCAAATTAAAGTAATTAAAGTATTAGAAATATTATTCCAGTTTACATTCTAAAGCATTGTCTCACTGTGCAGGTGACTGTGTTATGTATAAGGATATAGAGTAGCTAAATAAGGTTATTTCACTTATTAGGTCATTGTTGTTCTAAGACTCATGAGGTGTTTCAACGAATGTCAATCAGCTCTCATACGTTATCCTACTGGTTGATGTGCCAAAACCTCTAAGCGATCATAAAAACAGTGTCTTAGACATCAGGCAGTGTCTTCATAACCAGTTAATATAATGAAGAGCTTATGTAAGTCATCTCTTAGAGGAAAGAAGCACCTTTGACGTCTTGCTGTGAACCATTCTGATTCAGGTTGCTGTGAAATGCAGCATTTCACATCAAACCACTCCGAATCATGGTGTTTATATTATTAATGACATTTTGAACCAAGAGAGGTTCTTAGAGAGAACCGACCTCCATTTGCTCTTTTCTTATCTGTGTCCTGCACACCCACCTCCCAGGTCGTGTCTCGGGTCTGGGGGATGAGCTGAAGCAGATGAAAAGTTCACTCTCCAAGGCCGAGGGGGAGAAGAGACAGCTACAGGACGAACTGACTGGCCTGGAGAAGGTACGTGCATGTTTATGTTGTGTCTGTGTGTCTCTCTGTTTTTGTCCTGACTTTGAAGGAAAACCAGAGGAAAACAGAAGTAACCTACCTTGACAGGTCCAGTTAAGTCTGTAAAGCACTTTTAACAAAAGATGCATGTTACATCGTTTAAAACCAAAAGGGAAAAAAACCCATTTTGTCTAGTCTCCCAAGGTTCAAATTAGGATTAGGTTATGTAGAGAACCCATACCCATACATTAAGTCTTTGTCCTTGACATCCATTTATGACATTTGTCTGGGTTTATTTACTTAAAACAACCATAATCCATTTTATGCGGCCATTTTCCAACCTCTTTTTATCAAAATCTCCGTCTGCACTCAAAGGAAGGTCTTTTAAATTGAAACAAAAGTTATTTTATTATATTTTACAATAGTGTTCTCTACAGTCGCCACCACCATGTCTACCACCCCACCGTCTTCTGTCCTATTTTTACCTGTGATCTGCTGCTCTGTAATGGGGTCGGAAAAGGGAGGGGAACTAGAAGAATGTCCATGTCACAAAGATTCTCAGTTTCTATGACTACTGTCGCCAGGCAACAATCCGTCCATATACAGTGCACCATCTCCTTTGATTAAACAACACAAACCAGGACGTGCGTCTGTTCCCGCGTCTCTGCTTCCTATCCGACTTGCCCGACTTTGTCATGTTCGATCCACAAGTAAATCTGCAGCAGCCGTCACTTAATAACTCGCAATAGTGCAGCTCATTCTCTCACGTCTGGCAACAAACTAGGTGAAAGCCATACTTTAGAGATGAGTATTTCTCAACGCAGTGAAATGTTCAAGCACCACAGCCTCAGTTCATTCAACACTGTTGGTGTTAATTCAGTACTCTTTGGGAGATGTAACTGATCAAAACAACTGCAAAAGGCTATTTAGTGCAGCCAAATTCTGGGAGTTTAGCAAGTCACACACATTGTTTTATTCACTATACTGGGGACTTGGGATCACACACACACACACACACACACAGCTCCAGAAAAAAATAAGAGACCACTGCGATTTATTTTTTAATCAGCATCTCTACGAGTATGACAGCCATTCCATGCCAGTGTCTGTTAAATTCCTGCACGAGCACCTCATTCTGCTTTATGAGGTGCTGATTACTGATCACCTGAATCACATCTTATTTAATGAGGAAAAGTATAAA
>JBBJLS010000155.1:18005372-18028192 GCA_037577275.1 Bryconaethiops microstoma | reverse complement strand
GAAATGACAGAAATACTTCAATTACATTTATTTCCTAGGAATTGTTAGGGGTGCCAATAATTGTGGAACAGTTGATTGTATGTAAAATAATAATTTCTTAGTCAGGGAATTTTTTTCCCTTAAAATTCACTTGAGTTGAAGGTTACATTTTTCTACAATTTTCCGTGTGTGAGTATGCTTTTGCAATACAAATTGAATTTATTTTAACAAATCTTAACCAGGGGTGCCAATAATTATGGAGGGCAGTGTATGTGTGTGCAAGTATCATGAGCTTGTTCTGTACTCACTGTGTAACTAGTCTACAGGCAGTCTAGCCTATATCATGCTGTACATATTATTATTATCATTATTATTATTATTATTATTATTATTATTATTATTATTATTTTATTTGAAGGCACCTTTCAAGGCACTTAAGGACACCTTACAGACAAGTAAATAAAGCAAATGAAGACAAATAAAATAGAAATAAACAGAATAAGTAAAAGAACATAAGATAAATAAACATAAAAAACAAAAGAATATCACATATATAAAATCACAAGATGGTAAGGATAAAAATTAGTGCAGTTCAAGAACAAAATTATATATGGTGTGCTATAGTGTTTTTAAAATCTCATTTGTATTTAACATAAACAAACTGATATAACTGAGGTAAGTGATTAAATCAGATATTGACTGTACAAATGGTCCCAAAAACAAAACTGAAAGTGTGAATCAATTGATGGGAGACAGAGCAGTGCATCTCAAGAGAGGAGGCTGTCTGAGACATATTGACCTAGTTTTTAGTTTAGGGCCTCCCGCGTCGGTTGGCGCATTGGGCAATGAGATCTCTCCATCTGGCTTGGCCCTCGGAGGCTGTAGCAACGGCATCTGGTTGGTCCCACTGTAGCCCAATCGCACTCAAGTCAACAATGAAAGTCCTCCGCCAGGTCTTTGGGTGGCCTTGTCTGTGTTTTCCTCGCAGAAGGTGCCATCGCAACGCCACTCTTGGTATTTGATTTTCTGGTAGGTGGAGAATGTGACCAGCGAATCTGAATCCACGTTCAGTGACTGTCCTAGAGAGCGGTCCGGTGTTGGTTTGGCGATCGATTTCTACATTCAACATGTGGTCGAGGTATGAGATCTTAAGGATATGTCGTAAGCATCGTTGGTAACACGTGTCCAGTTTCCGAGTTTAGAATTCGTAGTTTGGTCACAAGTGAGAATGATGATGGGCTCCAGATCAGGTAAAGACGTTGAAAAACAGCACATGCTTTGCCAATGCGGCAGATAACGTCTTGCTTTAAGTCTCTTTCCGACTTTCCCTACCTGACACCTACCTGATGCTGCCGAGGTAGGTACATTCTGACACCTCTTCCACTGGTTTTCCGTAGACAGTAATCAGCACTGGAGATCCTACATAGCCGACGCGGAGGATTTTCGACTTCTGGTCGCTGATTCGCAATCCTGTCTTTAGAGCTTGGAGTTCCATAACCACTGTAAGGTCTCGCAAGGCTGGTCGGGTTGGACCAAATAGTGCCACATCATCAGCAAAATCGAGGTCCGTGAGTAGGCTATGAAGGGAGGAACAGCATCGGCAATAGGATACATCCACCCATCTTGATGGAGAAGAAATCTGTTTGCCCTTCATCTGTTCAGATGCAGCATTCTGAGACACTATAGAGATTTCGGAAAAAGTCAACGAATTTGTCCAGGATACCATACACGCGTGAGATTTTCCAGAATGTTGGCCGGTGCACCAAGTCGAAAGCCTTAATGAAGTCGATGAAGTTGATGGCGGTTCATTGTTGGCGCTCCAGTGTTTGTTTGATCACTTGATTTAAGATGAAGAATTGCTCGCTGCATGACCGGCCACCCTGGAACCCTGCTTGTTGTTCCCGCAGGCGAGCGTCGACTGCTTGATGTATGCGATGTAAGAGGACAACGGAGAGTACCTTTCCAGGTACCGACAGGAGGGTAATGCCCTTCCAGTTGTCGCATTTTGACAGGTTGCCCTTCTTCGGCAGGGCAACGATCACGCTTCGTTTCCAATCACTGGGGACATCGGAAGATGCCCAGCACACATTGAGCAGGTTGGTCAGCATCAAGATGTGATGATCGTCGCCACTCTTGAGGAGCTCAGGTGGTATCTCGCTAAGGCAGGCTGCTTTCACATTTTTAAGTGTCTCGATCGTGCTCTCTGTCTCTGCTGTTGTTATCGGCTGAGATTCGCCGGGAGGTCAGATGTTGGAGTAAACTGGGCTGAGTCGAATGTAATGAGAGGTACAGGTTGGTTCAGCACTTCACTGAAGTGTTCGATCCACCGTCGGTCCCGCTCTTGTTGTGTGAGAAGTGGTTTGTCATCTCGATCTTTAATCGGCACACCTTGCCCAGTTGTTGAACCAGTCAACTCTCGAACATTTACATTTACGGCATTTAGCAGACGCTTTTTATCCAAAAGGGGACAGTCTCCCTGGAGCAACTTGGGGATAAGGGTCTTGCTCAGGAACCCAGTGGTGGTGTGCTGGAGGTAGGATTCGAACTTACGACTTCTTAGTCCAGAGGCAAGTATCCTACCCACTAGGCCACCACACACTGAAGGTGAATAGCAATGTCCCTTTTATAAAGCAGTGACTTTTTCCTTACAACCTTGCCATGCATACCTTTGCCGTTCAGTGTTCTCCTACATTAACCAATGTGAGAATGGCCTTTAGTTGCTTAAAAGTTACCCATGGTTCCCTTATGACCTCACAGACTATTTCACCTCTTGGTCTTGGAGTGATCTTTGATGGTTGACCACTCCTGAGGAGAGTAACAATGGTCTTGAATTTCCTCCATTTGTACACAATCTGTTGACTGGTGTCAAAACTCTTGACTGGAGTCAAAACATTTTAGTGATGTTTTGGAACCTTTCCCAGCCTGATGAGCATCCACAACTCTTTTTCTTAACTCCTCAGAAATCTACTTTGTTTGTGCCATGATACACTTTCATAAACGTGTGTGGTGAAGATCAGAGTTTGATAGATCCCTGTTTTTAAATAAACACACTTAATACACTTTGTGTATGTGCATTGTGTGTATGTGTATGCATATATATGTCTATATGAGTGTGTACACATATAGATATACACATACATATCTTCATACATATATTTAGATTTATAGTATAAACATATGTTCAAATAATACTTATATACATTTGTTAACACATATTTATTAATATAAATCCGTATTACATTTTCATACCATAGCTTGTGTATTATTGTTTATTATATTGCTCAGTATATTGTTCATTGTGCCGTTTATATATTGTGTTTTATACTGTTGTGCTTGAGAGACACCATCGACCGGAACCAAATTCTTAGTATGTGTTCACTCACATATTTGGCCGATAAACATGATTCTGATTCTGATTCTGATTGTCATCCCATTGGTTGAAAACAATTGTTTTTCATTTCACCTTCAAATTAGTTGCTCATCCTAGAGGTTCACATACTTTTGCCACTTACAGATACAGTATGTAATATTGACTGAATGTCTCATTTGTTTAATTGGGTTATCTTTATGTACTTCTAAGACTTATTTTCAGGCTTTCTTTTAGGAGTTCCTAAATGGAGTTGGTTTCTGCAATGTTTTTATGCCACAAGAGGCAACTTTGTAAGAAAAAGTTATACAGCTTAAGGTTAGTTTGGGGACAGCAGCACAGCAGCATTTAGCAAAAGTATTACAGAAGGCAATGGAAATATCCCACAAAAGACTGGAAACACCTGTGTTTGTTTGTGTGTGTGTGTGTGTATGTGTGTGTGTGTGTATGTGTGTGTGTATGTGTGTGTGATTTCCAAACTTCCCAACAGTCTTTATTTCCTCTTTGATTTCAATTTGGTTCCAGTTGGACAGATATAAAGAAAGGTATACAAACTTCAGTGTGTGTGTGTGTGTGGGTTCATGTTTCAGTGGTGGATCCAGTTGTCCTCAGGCATTGAAAGGACTGTTGATTTCACTTGACATCACCATATCGCCTCCCTTTTACACACACAAATGTGCATATAACATTACAAGCCCACTGATGTTATTTATAGTTCCAGTGATTCACATTAACTCACTGGATTCTCACTGTACATATGGAACACGAATCCATCCATGCAACTACAACTGGGTTGTGTGTGTGTGTGTCTGTGTGTGTGTGTGTGTGTGTGTGTGTGTGTGTGTGCGAAGCGTCAGCGTGGCATAGAAGCGGGGTGAGCGTGCATGTAACTCTGTGTACGTCCTGTCCACAATGGCCTCCTGCCTTTTCCAAAGCGCTCCGGCAGTGAGCTGGCCCAGGTCTATTATCCCTCTAATCCCCAACCCATTGTACCGGGCCTGGGAGAGAGAGAGCGAGAGACAGAGAGAGGGAGGGAGGGGCAAGGGTGAGGTCATCCTAAACAGCTCTTAGCCAGGGTCACTGTCTTTCTATAGCGAGAGCGAGGGATACAGAGAATGAGAGAGAGAAAGGGAGGGCAGAGGGGGTGTTAGGAAAATGTGAACTGTTAAAGAAAGAGGCAGCAAAGAGCAGATCTACGGGAACTGAAACACGCTCAAATCATTCTGAATGGATGTGTAAAAGAATAAATGACTTCTGATATGGTTAAGTAAGGTATTTCATCTTGACATGCCAAGATAAAAGGTCCTACATGGTGGGTGTACGAATAAGGGTGAACCACAAATGGTAAAAATATCTTTATTTCATAGGAAACCACTACAATAGAGCATAAACCAAAACGATGGTAATAGTGACTGGCATGATGGTCAGTATCATTGTAATTCATGGCGATATATGGAATCAAGCTACAAAATAAATAAAATACACACTAAGCATGTCAATAAAACAGTAAACCAGCAGATGATCAAGTGAAAATGATCATTACATAAACAAACAATAAATAAAATCTGTGTATAAATAAGGAGAATAAATTAAACAGACGAGCTTAATCCATAGACCTACACTCAACTAGAAAAAAGGAAAGAAAAAGAAAAAAACTTCTAAGCTAAAGCTAATGTCATATGCATAAGGAATCATTGGTAATGTACTAATGAGATCTCACAATATATCCCTGCATTTCACCCAGTCTTGAAAAAAAATAATAACAATAACCCACAGTGTCCAGCTCTGTGAATTCGGAGGTGAATCGGTTGCTAGTATCTTTGAAACTGGTTCATCAGAGTCACTCTGTAACAAAACCCGTTCTTCATTTTTTTCCATTTGCTTCAATGGTTGTGTCTCAGTAGCTAGCGAACTGTCTGCATAGGCGGCATTTCAACCAAAATGAGACCCTGAAAACAGTTTGAGACTTTAGAGATTGCTACATTCGTAATTATACCTAACCGATTGATTGTAACAAACCAGCACTAGTTGGCTAAGCATGGTAGTTAGCAAAGTAGTTTGGTGGACAGCCATTTAGAACAACAGCCTTAGTCAAGAGAGCTTGCTTGTATCTGGCGTCTGGTGATATGATCTCTGTTGAGCATAATAATAATCAAATTTCTCAAGAAAATATGTCCCATTGCATGATGGAGTT
This sequence comes from Bryconaethiops microstoma, assembly GCA_037577275.1. Taxonomy (NCBI): domain Eukaryota; kingdom Metazoa; phylum Chordata; class Actinopteri; order Characiformes; family Alestidae; genus Bryconaethiops; species Bryconaethiops microstoma. The sequence goes on along the minus strand of JBBJLS010000155.1, from coordinate 18,022,652 downwards.
GCTTTATCCATTGAGAATACATAAGATGTACCTTACATTTAGCCAGAAATCAGATAATTTGGTACATTTACACTTGCATGTTAATGTTGTTCAGCTGACAAAGTTTGATAAGACTATGACAACCTAGTGCTATGTAGCTAAGCAAATGTTTTTTAGCCATGCTATTGACTATTTGAAAAAAATGGCTAGCATCTATTAATATATGAATAAATTCCTCACACAGTGACTGACAACGCTTATATTCAAAATCTAGCTACATCACCAGTCCCCAGATTGCCTCTGTTTGCCATTGTAATTTAAAAAAAAAGAAAAGCATACATACAACTATTAAACCATAGCAGGCAGGAACCCAAAAACTGAGACCACGTCCATGTTCACAGGACTTAAAATGCTGCCTATGAAGACAGCTCACAACATATTAAGACATAGTGATAGACACAGTCACTCAAAACCTTTAATTCACTCAGGCATGCTAATTGCAGACCCATCTCAGTGCCACAATGCAGGGATGATGCCTTGCTTGCCAACCGCTTGCAAAAATTCACGCAGTGTCACAAACAGTAAAAGCAGATTGTCTTCTCCTGTTGAGTGCATATGTCCATTCCCAAAGCAGCAATAGCCTTTCAAAACTAGAATATTTATTGCAAGAATGAAGTGCCATCACAAGTATGATTAATCACAAATGACAAGTCCTTGTATGTTTGCAGTGCTTGCTTAATGTATTCCACCTCAGCATCTCTAAATCAAAGGGGAATGAAATGAAACACTTGCAGTCTGCAATTTTACATGAACTGGAGGTTCTAAACCTATATCTTATGACTGTATGCCAGTAACATAAAATTTGTACTGGGAATCACTCAAACACACAAAAAAATTAACCTTATGATTTGTACAGTCTTGATCACAAGGTTATAGAGCAGCAGTTAGCCTCATCTTTGACAAAGTCCTTAACTGACAGTCAGTTTGGAGCAGTGGCACATGGTGAAAACCATCCCGCGAGAGCACGAGGAGCCTCGGCGGTTCAAAAGTGAAGTCCGACGGCTCTGTGTGAGGATGACGTCTTTGGTATTGTTCTTATGTGTAGTATTAACAGACGGCTCTCTCTGTTTTTACTTTCCCTGGCTGATGTGGACAGGGCAGGTGTGTTGAAAAGATGAGAATAGATTTGAAAGTGGCAAAGCCTTTTTTTTTTTTATTTTGTGCTACTACAAACCTCACAGTGATCAAACCGAAAAAACGTCAGCCAGCAGCAGAGAGCTCAGTCCTTATGGAGTTACAATCTAGGGCCTTGGGTTGAGCCCAAATTTGACAGTCAAATTGAACCTGTTGTGGTTAAGTAGCTTATTTTACTGTTCAGCCCACACCTTCACTCCTCTCACCTCCTGCAACATCATCGGAGAGACTCGCAAGCTCGATTGGATGGGGCAGTTGTCACCTTTGGTTCTCCTTCTCCCGTCTCGCTGCTCTCCAGTCTTTTGCTTTGGGCAAACAGCTTCATAGGAAGTAGTCAGGGGGCGGGGAAGGTGGGTTGTTGGCTTGAGTGGGCGGGGCTTCACCAGAACTAACAAGTTTCTCATAGCGAGCCTTGTAGGCGTCCCGCTCCCTCAACACACGGGACAGCTCACACTGGAGCTGCTCCAGCTGGAGAGAGACAGAGGAAGAAAGAGGAATTGAGATGATGCAGTAAAAGTGCAAGAGAGGCACAGAGAAAGAGAGATGGAGAGGGGAGAGACAGAAGATGGACAGATAAAGAGAAAGGGAATAGAACCAGAGGGAGAGGATGAAGTAAAGGAGTAAGCAATGGGAAACAGACAGACAGAAAGAGGGAAGAGGTGAGAAAGCAAGAGAGGGTGGGTTAGAGAGAGAGGGGATGTGGTGTGAGAATGACAGAGAGAAAGACAGCAAGAGATGAGAAGAAGAGAGGAACAGAAGGACAAATGGCAAACTGAGAAACAGAGGGATGAACAAAAGAGAAAGAGAGAAAAAGAGAGAGTGAGAGGAACTGAGTTAGAGACAATGGAGTGAGACAGCAAGAAAGTAAGAGAGAGTGGAGAGAGAGAAACGCAAGGATGGGAATGGACAGAGAGAGAGGAGGGAGAGATATGGAGGAGGAGTGAGAAAGAATGATAGAGGGAATGAAAAAGGGGAGAGAAGACATTGGAGAGAGAGAGGGGAGTTAAAACATGGAGGGAGAGTGAGATAGAATGATAGATTGAAAAAAGGAGAGAGAGCAGGTAAGACAGAGAGAGAGAGAGAGAGGGAGAGATGATGGATGTAGACATGGAGGAGGAGTGAGATACAATGATAGAGGGAATGAGAAAGATAGAGAGAGAGAGCGAGAGAGAGACATGGAGGGGGAGTGAGAGAGAATGATAGAGCGAATGAGTTGGAGAGAGAGAAGAGGTGAGACAGAGGGAGAGAGAGAGAGAGTACTGGATAGAGGGAAAGTGAGTTCATTTCTTCGTTTTTCATTATGTAACAGCAAAATTCTTGGCATTTTTGAGTACCTTCAGCTGCACACTATTAAAGACGCATTACGTTTCAGTGCACGCTCTCTGTAAGAATATTGATGCTGAAAAGGATGAAAGCGTCTGACACTCAGCGACTCCTCACTATGTACCACTCAAACCTTGAAACCCATCATTTCACATTTCCTCTGTCTGCATTTGTCTCAGTTGAGTTCATGTCTTCAACATCACTGTGTGAAATGCATGGGATTTTACTTCATTTGAAATTTCAAATAGGTTCTTCCCACTCACACTCTTCCAAAATGGGTTATTTAAAGAACCATCCACTGAGAAGTTCTTTGGGAGTTTAAGAGGTTAGGTGCTTTGGGTGAGTGTGTGTGTGTGTGTGTGTGTGTGTGTATGTACCTGCTGTGTGAGGACGTGTTTCTCAGACTCGAGCGCGTGCCGATGCTGCAGCCGTTTGTAACGGCAGGACTGGGCATAGCCACGGTTTTTCAGGGTCCGGCGCTTCTGCTTCAGGCGAACCACCTCGTCCTTACTCACACCTCGCAGATGTCTGTTCAGCTCCCGCACAGACAGACTGACCAACTGCTCGTCCGAGAACCGCTCGTCCACCGCACACTGAGGGAGAGACAAGCAAATAAATGATATTAATAAATTACAAAGATTTTTTTTAAGGCATTAGTATTGTATGCAAAATCAACGAAGGTTCAAAACAGTAGCAATTTGTACGGACATGCATTCAGACTTTTCAGAAGTCTATGGATATTGGCAGATGACATTCTGGCATATGTTAATATAATGATGTATTCCATTTCTAAAAAAGTAATAAAGTATTTTGCCATAACAAATCCTAATATGACATAATATGTGGATATTTGGAGAAAGGAATGCATTATTTTGACATATATTCTTTCTGTTTTTACATTCTGCTGCCAGAAACAGGTAAAAAAAACAGATTTAAAACGAATCAGAAACCACATATTAACATATCATAGCATATAAACATGGAGCAGAAATAAGTAGCACAGATGAAGCAGCTCACTGAAAAGGAGCACTATTAGAAAGTAGCCAAATGAAGTGCATGGCCACTGCTTGAGTAGACTGTCCTGAATGAACAAATGTTAATAGCCAGAGCAGAGTAGATGGTTTACTACTAGTAATAGTTTAGGAAACTATTCACCCCTATTTTGCACAATACTAATAAGAGAGGATCCATTTTCTACGTCTGAATAGTGATTTCAGTTTATGAATGCCAACCCTGAAACCATTCAGACACCATTCAGATGACCCCAGCACACCTCCAGGTCCACAGCAAACTCTTTGCTCCATTTGAATAAAATACTTTTATGTATGCTTATGCAGGCAGTGTTTATTGCTGATATTCTTTAGTTCATTCAAACGAAATCTTTCTGAAATAAAAAATGTATTAAATCTCTAAATGGTATATTTTTTTATTTCAGAAACTTTTTGATAAATACTGTAACTAAATATTGCGATGCCAGTAAAGGACATTTGAACTCAATCATTCTGAACACGTATTCATTTTGTTGATATGGATTTGTATGATGAGACGATATAAGTGGTGGTGGTGTCTGATGATGAGGATTCATAGACAAATTAGACTGTGATCACGTATGAAGCATGCACGTGTATGTTGCTCGTGCATGAACATGATGGGTGTGAGCAACACTGTGTATACTTGTTTTGTGTGTGTGTGTGTGTGTGTGAGTGTGTGTGTGTGTGTGTGTGTGTGTGTGTGTGTGTGTGTGTTTGTGATTGGCTGCACATTCCGGCTGCACATGTTCATAATCTATAGTGTAATCTGACTGAGTGTGAGTGACAGTTATCAGGATTACACAACAATAATAGCAGATATTATGCTAATCTCATAGACCTGCTCCACATTCAACCTCACAGATTTCCAACCGGCATCCTGACAGGAACCGCCACTTTGAAGCAACATCACAAACTCACATGTATGCATCACACCGCCATTTCTTCTATAAAACCCCGCCAAAACACAACATTCTTGCAACAAAATATGACATCAACCTCCAGATGTCCTGTTCTAATAATATAATGCCGTTTAAAGAGGCTCTAATATGTAATGAATACAATGAACAAGCTTGAACTAAAGGAAACCAGTCATTTGTGCAGAAGGCACTCATTTCAGAAGCATTTCAGAAGAAATGAATGAATGAATAAAACTGGTTATAAATATTCACTTATTGAAGTTTAATGAAACGTTATCTGACTCAGAAGCTGCTTTCTAAACTTAACATTGCTTCTACTGCCTTCCACTGTATCCATCCAGCGTCTGGATTTTGGTCATCCTATTTTCAACAGAAGGTCATGTAATCATGATATAGAATTGAGTAGTATGGACTCCTGTTGGTTTTGCAACAGGGATTAGCACAACTGTCACTCAGACTTGATCATTCCTTGGGTTTCAGTGCAGTAACCCAGTTCTTAGTCCTATTAACGTATTTTCTTTTGTTTGGAGTTGTCCTTGGGGGCAGTTTTTAAGGGGCCTCATGCTTCAAAAAAATTGTTAAATAAAAGGCTTTCAAAGTGAAAGGTATAAAGGGCTCCTGCTAGTATCCTGGTTTTAAGAGTTCAGGTGTTGCCACACATCAGCGCAGTACCACAGGCCCAGCCCACCCTTCTCTTTACCTGATTAACTTGGAGCTGATGATGATGATGACTGTGAGTGCCATGCAGGGGATGGTGATGGTGGTGGTGATGGTGCTGTGGGTGATGAAGGCGGCCCTGTGGGCTTGGGGGTTGAGGGTATGGGGCAGTGGGTGGGTTCGAGCTGTGGAGGGAGGGAGGGGCAGAGGAGACGAAGAGGAGAGGACGGTGACACAGCTCTGAGGCTTTACTGACGGCTACATCACCTCCACTCTCGCTACTGGAGTCTCCCAAGTTACTGCTTCCAGAGCTCTGCGACAGAACAGGAAACTAAAAGGAAGGGAGAAAGCAAGAAAAAGACATTAAAATACATTTTAAAAATGCATATAAATTGCTGTAATTTTTGTGCGATTTAAAGTTTAACACTATACATACAAATGGTAAATTATAAACCAGTGGATCCCCATTCTCAGGTTCCCTTGTTCTACACATTTTAGTGCTCATGAACAGTGGTTTTGTTGCCCAAACAAGCCAAAGGAGCTTGATAATGAGTGATTTATATCAGTTGTGTTGGTGCAGAGAAAACTGAAAACTACATAGCACAATGGGACCAAAGGACAGGTGTTTGGAACACCTTCCCTAACAAAATGTATTCAATTTATCATCCAATTTACCAAGCCCTTCCTGAACTGAAGTGGGTGTCTTGGATCATGGAAAACAATGGACAGTCCAGGACTTGATTTGGGAACCACAGTTCTAAACAGAAGATGATGATGATGATAATGGTTGCTTCATTCTTAGAAACACTTGATAACACTCTTCTCAAATAGATGTAAAAAAACCTGACAACCTATGCAGGTCCACCCACGCTCCCTAACGTAGTGGTTCCCAAACCTTGAAAACCCTTGCACAGCACATGTTTTTCTGAATTTTGCTGAGTTTTTTTCTGTTCTGAAACACCCGCTTGAACTCAGGAAAGGCTTGTTAATTAGCTGGTAAGTTAATAAACTACTGGGTAAGGATACTCTAGGACCAGTGCTGGGTGTTAACATGTAAATGCACAGATGGTACCTGTGAACTTACAGCAGCAGCAGCTGAATTGAGGAGTGCCTCTACAGCATCTTCACATCCTAGGAACCCCCCAATGGCACCCCTTTCCCTGTCCCCTCGCTCTGGCGCGCCTCCAAGGGCCCCCAAGAGAGAAGCAGCACCTCCTGCCTCTCCTCCAAACTGCTGCTGGAGTGCGGCCAACCAGATGAGGTCTTCTAAAGAGGCAGGATTTGGGCACTGTGGCGGAGCACCTGGGTTGGGGCTGCCATCCGAATTGCCCTGAGAGGCCTGGCTGAGTCCAGAGACGTAGCCCGCAGGGATGGAGAGAGGGAAGGAGAGAGACGAGGAGGAGGAGGACGAAGCTGAAGGAGGAGGATGGGCATCGCTGAGGGTTGGGGAGGGTGGCAGGGATGTGTAGGGGCTGGAGCTGAGGCTGGAGTCCGGAGGAGGGCGCACCACGTACGGGGAGCCAGAGTCCTCCCGCTGCTGCTGGAGGCTAGCTTTAGGGTAGGAACATGGAGGCTGAGGAGGTGGGGGAGTGTCAGGCTTCACCTCAAACTTGAGCAGGTCAAAGTCATTGAGGTACTCCATGGCCAGGGGGCTGGGGGGCAGTGAGGGGAGAGGGAGGGAGGGGGACGACATAGCCGCAGTGGAGAACAGATCAGTGGGTTCCTGAGGTGCAGGAGAGGAGGACCCTTGAGCTCTGCTACTCTCTCGATGCTCCAAGCACACAGATGGGCTTCACTCTCCGCAAGGAGACAAACTCAACAGTTCGCCACCCCAGTGCTCTGACTGGACAGGATCAGTGACGGGTCCTTGATTGAAGCTCCAATGCTTCTTTGTACGGAGGACTTTTTACCTCCTGGTCCTGACAGATATATAGAGACATATACAAAATATAAGGCTGGGTGAGGAAAAGTATAATGCTTTAGAATCTTCAGAACATGTGTGTTTCAAGAGGAATAAACCTTCTGTAACTTCCATCTAGTCTATCTGTGCTAGTAGTTTTGTGCAACACTGGTACAATTTTGTGAAACTAGACTCTTTGTTTTTTTAAGCTGAATCCAGACCCAAAAAACCTTGATTTTAAATGTGAGTCCTTCTAATACCAGCACCAATGTACATTAATAAACAGAGCAAAGATCTGGTACATCTGTGGCTATTTTGGCAAACACTGATGGAGACTTTAAACTGAGTCACTTCCTCTAACTGAACTTTCTCTTTGGGCAAAGTTCAGCAGCCTCTAGCTGTTGTCTCAACCTCTAGTTGTTTTCTCTGAAAGCTGTTGTAATGTCCCTCAAATGTTTTTGCAGGAATACGACTGGGATTGGCGTAGCAGGAACCGAAGTGAAGATAACATCACTGAGCCCAGGGTCGAGAGGTCAAAACCAGCACGAGAGTAACAGCCCAACTGCTACAGATATAATGCACCAGGTGCGCTATTCATTTCAACCTATCATTTATGTAAAGGAGGAATGTGAGGAGTAATGGACCTAGGCACCCAAGACTAAAGTAATTTTAATTCATACTAATTATGCTAATGCTAGATTATATAATGCTAGATTAAGTTCACTCCTAATAATAGCATGTTGCAACATGAGGCGGCAGGTCAGAAATGCACAGGCAAACTTTTATTGCTGTGAATACCTGAGGGCCATTTGCTCAATGTGTGTTAAGTAATCCCTGCCTCGGATGAATCACTGTTTACAACTGAGGTTGTGGGAAAAGTGGGAGTCATAAACGGGCGCGTGTAAATGTCCAGTGCCAATTATTTTTCAAGTAGATAGTAATCCATCAGAATAATGTTTGAAACACTTGTGAGGTGCACAGAGGCAACACTTCAGCTGTCTCTAAGTTTGTGCGTAACATTATACCACAGTGGAATAGCAGTAAACAGATATGGAATTACAGTATGAAGGCATGTTATTAGCATTCAAGGATGCAGGAGCCAACTGCTTTATTTTACATAAAGCTGAACATGACTGTGTGTGACTATAAGCCAATTAGAATATCAGTTACTATTCCTATCCATGTCAGAGGGAATAAAGTGGGCCGACAAATCTGATTCAGATTACTGGGAGGAAAGGTTTAAATCCAATCCCAGGTACCTGCCATAATCTTAATCCAGACACCACTTGCTCTGAGGCAAATGGGGGGAAAATCCCACACATCAACGGCAAATATTTACATGCTAATTTAACATGCGATGATAAAGCTTGAACTATTACAAATGGTAGAATTCACCAGCCACCCCAAAGCACTGTATATAGCGCATAGTTTTTATTCTTTCATTGGAACAGACATGTAATTCTGGCAGGTAAAACTGCATAAAAGATGCTTTAATATAATGTACCAGGGTTTTATTGCTTACTTGAGCTTTAGCTATTATGACAATGAAACTATGAGAAATGTAAACTATAACCATCTGAACTGGCCTCAATGAAGGATCACACATAATGATTTTATGGTCCCAAGCTGAAAGCTATTGTTTCTGATCCTCGTGTGCAAATCCTCATTAACCGTCGCTGCAAACTCCATCATTGGACACAGCCTTAGGTGAAAACTACTCCTCAAACGGGATATGAAAATTATTCCGGCCTCTTGTGAAATCCTTCTCATTCGTGAAGGATTTGCCATCAGCACACGGTGCCTTTCATGGGCTGTAAAGTCATCAAACAGATCTAAATACGCCCTCATGGCCGACATTGAAGGCATCATTCCAGATCGCTGCTCAGTAAACTAATAACCTCCTATTGCTTAAAAATTAAGCATGTCAGTGGACAGGCCTTAACAGACCTACAGAAAAGGCCCAAATGCAAGCTGGCCTCAAAGGGGTGGAAAGACAGAGTGGAAGAAAGAGCAGATATAAGGCTAAAATTGCATAAAAGATTGACAGATGTTGAAAGAGATGGTTCCAGAAAAGAGGAACGCTCTAGAATGTTTCACTAATATCTATCTGTCTTATGAGTAGACAATAATTTTGATCTGTCGTAAGTAAAAGAACTGAAAGTGTTTGATGCGAAACACACTTATGGACGCCGACAGGTGGCTGACCAGTGTGTTTTAAGCCAACAACTCAATAACGAGAAAACATTCAGTACAGAGAAACATTTCTTTATAATTGAACACATTGTAGTTCTGTTCATTTCTGTTGTTTTTTTAAAAAGATCATTTCAAAACACAAACGTCCTTTTAAATCGCAGAAACATTTCAGTATGAATGAGCCAATAGAAATGCTCCAAACTTCCTTCATTACTTAAAAATCCTGTTTCATGGATTGGTAGTTATTATTTTAGAGAAACAAGGTTTTGTTTGGACAGAAACAATATGCTACCATAGTGATTAGGCTGAGAATGGATGGAGCATTCCTTTAAACCCTAAGGGCCTGAATGTAGGCCCTCTCGTTCTGTAACATACTGGTGTTACCAAATAATCAATATCGTTAGAGAATAATAAGGCTTAAGTCTAATGACTGAATAATAAGCCTAAGGTTCAAAAGGTTAAAGAGACAATGAAAAGTTTGACTGTTCTCTTACCGTGGCTCATACAAAGCGTGGCCAGTGAGGATCCCTCTGATCTGTTTCATTCCTCATTACTGGCTGAGCTGACTGATGCCTGCTCCATAAGTCTATGAGTGTGTGAATGTGTGTATGTGTGTGTTGGTGTGTGTATGTGTGTATGTGTGTGTGTGTGTGTGTGTGTGTGTGTGAGTGTGAGTGTGTGAGAGGGTGTGTAGGACTGAGCTTGTGTCAGACTGTGAGCATCTGAGCGTGTGTGTGCCACTTTGTAACGGGCTGTGTCATTGCCCCCTCCTCTCTGATGTAAATCCCTCTCTACCCCCAGTTCTCTCTCTCTGCCTCTCTCTCTTTCTCTGCCTCCCTCTCTCTCTCTCTCTCTCTCTCTCTCTCTCTCTTCTGTCATGCCCCCCTTCTTTTATCAGTGCTAAAGCCACCAGTTAGTTCAATTGTTCTGTTATGTTCATATACCCCCGCACCCCCCTCCCCCCTTCCTCTCTCATTTCTCTGTTCCAGTTAATCACTGTTCCACTTTTGTGAATCTCTGTAAGCCTAGCATTTTCTCCAAACTTTGAAATTTTACATGTAAACTCTTAAAATAGTTGTGGAGCGATATAACATCTTGCACTTGCACTTTGCACATGCGACACCTCAACCATCATGCTTTGTTATATGCATGTATGAAAGTGACCATTCTGTCATATGTGAACACACCACAGCACACAGTGTGAATAGCACAAAATTCTTTCTCTGCATTTAACCCATTCACCAAGTGAAGCAGCAGGCAGCCAGGAACACGGCGCCCGGGGAGCAGAGTGTGGGGACGGTACCTTGCTCAGGGTACCTCAGAAGTGCTTAGCAGTCTTGGGAATCGAACCCACAACTTCTTGATTGCAGGGCAAATGCTTTAACCACCAGCTGCCTAGACTGAGATAAACTGGAAAATTAAAGCATGCTGCAAGTTCTGTGACACAAGTTCTGTGGTTTGGGTACAGTACGGTTCCTATATACCTATTGAAAAGTGTCTTTTGTAGATTGTTACTGTAGCTCATTTGTTGCTGCAGACCCCCTTTATCTTGACCATCAGTGGAAAGAGACCAACCTCTACTGACCAGGTTATGTGATCGGTAGACCAAAGCAGTGATGCTGGTCATGCGACTGACTGGTTCAGTTGTATTGTGTTGCTTGGTTTTTACACACATCAGTGTCACTGGGTTGAAAGTGGCCCACCAGTCAAAAATATCCAACCAAGAGTGGCTCTGTGGTCAGAAACAGACTAGTGTTAAAGTGGTAGTGGATGGTTAGCACAAACTAAAGAGATGTTTCTTATGGCCAAGTGTGCACGGTTTTAAAATCCAACCAACACCACTAATACACTCATAGTTTATGCATGGATTTGTGGATTTCTACCTGTAGCTGATTTAATCAGGTTGGAACTACTAGCCTGGTCCAGTAGAGGTTTGGCTACACACACACACTAATTATTTGAGTGATTTTTAAAATGTATTTATTTAAAGAAAATAAAGGCTTTCTTCTCAAATAAACAAATTTGTTGAGCACATTCTGTGCTACTTCATCACCATAGCCTTGAGTGTGTTACTGATACAGCAGAGGTTAATTTGGGGTTGTTTATCAATGAGATGTAGGTTTATTTTTCTTTGAAGGAATATGATTGTGTTGCTAAAAAATGCAGAGCCCAAGGCTGTGTTGTTTGGCCATCGAACAGTAAGAAGTCCAGTAAACACTCACCTCCCCACTTTCCTTATTGGTCACAGCCATACCCTGAAGTCGAGGCAAGTCTATGATAAATATAAATACCAGATTTATCCAGTTTACCCCAAATGCAGTCAACATATTTGGTGTCTTTAGTTTTCCTACACAGCTTTTGTAGTACGAATATTAGAAGTGTATACACTATGCGTTGGAGATATTCCAACAGAATCAAACCTGTGCCTCAAATTGTGTCAAGTTAAGTAATCTCACTGCTTTGTGTTTTTGTATGTATCAGATTTCCATTCATGTACATTCTATAGATATACGGTTTGCTTTATTGGCACAAAATTGAACATCGCAGACTCAAATCACAGCATTTACAGCCCCATTATTATTGGTACCCTTGGTAAAGGTGGTTAAAATTCTGAAAAAATATGAGGACAAATGATGCCATTAATTGACAGAAAATAAATAACCTATTTTTTACTTTTAAGAAAACCATGTCACAATTATTGGCACCTCGGAATTTGGTTGTGAAGGCACAGTAGCACCCTAGCTATCAATCAGTAATTGGTACTTTTATTCTTTATACACATTTTTCAAAGCTGTACCAGCCCATGCCATTTGAATTCAGATATTCCATGACTGATTCACCAATTCTAGTACAGCAAATATAATAAATAGACAAATTCACTACAGCTCCAGTTGTTTTAACAGTGCATTTACTCAGGATATGGACATTTACAGGCACAAAGATCTTTTTTTTTTTTTTTTTTTTTTCCAGCCATTGCCTGATTTACAAAGGTCAACACACTTCTCCCCATGTTGATGAAAGACTTTTAAAAGAGAATAAAATATAAACGAGAGCATGCTTTAGATTTAGAATTTTTTTTCCTAAATGTTTCTTGGAGGACCAATAATTATGACACTAATTCTAATTTATTTATTTGTTTGTTTATTTGTTTTTAATTAGACACAAAGATATTTTTCTCTTTTGTGTTTCAATCCTAGGGTGCCAATAATAGCACCTTATTTAACAAAAGATATACTCTTTCAGTTTGCAGAGTTGCTCTTTGTTTTTTTGTTTTTTTGTTGGTTTTTTTTCAGAACAAAACAAGTATTGTCTAATATGTCTATATCGAAGATTACTTTCTATTATTGTAGATCATCGCAGAGCATGGGAATAGTGCTATATTAATTAAAAAAACATTTTTAAATATCAAATAGATACATCCATTTGTATTTACACAAATGTGGTGTGGATTGAATCTGTAGTTTCTACATTTCTGAGCTTCTTTCAGTGTTTTGTGAACAAAGATGGATGTTATCACACCAGTCAGGTGGGGTGCCTGGTGGTTCGGGAGTTGCCCCTGTGATTGTAAGCCCATGGGTATGAATCCCAGGACTGCCTGAGGTACCCTTGAGTAAAGTACTGTCCTCACACACTGCTCCACGGGCCCTGCGTCGATGGCTACCCACTGTTTCACTTAGAGAATGGGTTAAATGCTGAGTAAGAATGTCACCGTTCTCCTTGTGTGCTGAACTGTGGTGTGTTCAGGTGCGACTATAATGGGACACTTTATGCTTTTGTTATTGCTGCATTTAATGTTAATAAAATAATGTTAATAAAAGCTTCTTGTGTTTGTGCGTGTCAGGTTCAAGAGAGGCCGTTTCCCCCCCTCCAGGCCAGTGGGTGTATGTGAGTGACACCAGTGTCCAAACGGTGCCGGAATCCCGCGTCCTGAACTCTCAGGCCTACCTGCTGTTCTATGAGGAGCTCCTCTAGGGGGCGCCCTTTCTTCACTGTTCATTCTGACTTGCACAGCAGATTTGGTGCGGGACAGCTGTTTTATCAGCACTGCGACTCTCTTTGGGACGGAAGCTCGTCCATATTACCACTTTGCAGCTTCTGCCTTCGTTACCACGTGGACAGGAGAGTGATGAAAAGAGAATGAGATGCTACTATAAATAGAAAATTATATTCTAAAAGTAGAATTATTTATATTTTACAGCTAATATTTGATTGTATAGACTATCATAAGATTTTGTCTGTTAGAAAAAGGAAATAATGCGTGTTTTTTTTTTTGTTGTTGTTTATTTGTTTGATGAAAAGAATGCCAAAGACTATACAGGACAATAAGAATTACGGAGCAAGATGTGCCAAAAGATTTTGCGTTCTGGCCTTTGCTTTTACAGGGAACCTTAAACACAGTATGCAGAAGAGGTTTGTGTGTGTGTGTGTGTGTGTGTGTGTATGTATGTGTATGAGGGAATAAGTGGGTGCTCCCCCACCCTGTTTGCTGAATACCAGGCACACAAACACTTCAGCAATGTAAACATATTGTGCCGTGTTTAAGAAGGGACAATATTACACTCGCGAGGTTGCCTAGCTACCAGACAATAAATGATGCATGTTTTTTTTTCCTTTCAGTTGATTCATATTCATTTTGCATTGCTTTACCAAATCATACTTTACTGTACCACCAGCCTATGCCACTCAGATTCAGAGGTTTAATGACTGTTTTAGCAAAACAAGTGAAAATGTCAGTTATTGAATATTAACGTCCTGCTACAAAATAATCGGTTTCTTAATCAATGACTATTTTATTCCCAAAGGGGGGGGGGTTAACTATAGCACTTAATGAGATGGAGATTTCAATCAGTGTTTCAAAGGTTTGCGGAATTCAATCATTGAAATGTTCAGCAAATATGCTCTGAGCGGTTTGGAGTGAAATTCTTCATTGTCTGTATTCACCCAAATGGTGGTCAGTGGAACTGTGTTTTAATGTCTACAAAGCAAACCGACATTTTTGTTTACTTTTCAGTGAGCTTACACGTCTTCTGAGTTTTTAAATGGATTGTAGATGGTAAACTAGTGGTAAATCTGAAAAAAATCAATTGCTTTGCCTTTCGTGAACCTCTGCCATTGATATGTTTTACAGAATGTGTTTTACGCTAGAATCTGATCTCAGAACGTTCATAAACTAATGTCTGAGACATCAAGCAACGTATTCTGGTTCCTTTCACCACCACCGTGAAATAATCTCTTGTAGATTTCTGTAGAATGGAGTATTTTGCACCAGATCACTCTGGATGCCTATTCACATCTTAAACAGTTTGACAAAGAATTCATTTTAGACAATTTTCCACTTACCCCAGATGTAGATCAGCCAAAACATTTTTGGCGTCCAGATTTTGCTTCTTTAGTTTGGCGCTTAAAGCTGTGAAGCTAATGTAGAAGTCTGTATTCACCCAAATAGCTTGTTTCCATAAAAATGACCTAAAATCTAAAGCCACTCAAATCTCATCCAGAGCATCATTAAGGTGTCACCATCTTGTAGATGTGGTCTAGGACTGCTTTGTGAATACCAGACCTGGTGTTATATGAAAGGACTGCCTGTATCTGCAGCGTTTTGTTCATTTTTATACCTGACTCAGTCATATTGTGTCCTAAACCACATCACAGAAGAGACAAATCTGCTCTGGCTGTGATTTGAGCAGGTTGAGAGAAGGTTTGGTGATGTGTTTTTAATAGATATGGAAATTATTTGCGTGGCTGTTGAGTTGTAGTAGTTGCGTTTGCAACGTTAGCTTCGCAGCTATGCGCTAAATGAATTGGAATTTCCTTTTAAACCTTCAACTCCGATTCTCAGTTTCACCCACAGCAGC
This sequence comes from Bryconaethiops microstoma, assembly GCA_037577275.1. Classification (NCBI taxonomy): domain Eukaryota; kingdom Metazoa; phylum Chordata; class Actinopteri; order Characiformes; family Alestidae; genus Bryconaethiops; species Bryconaethiops microstoma. The sequence goes on along the minus strand of JBBJLS010000155.1, from coordinate 18,007,603 downwards.
CATGGTTGGTTTTGCATGGCTAGAGAAAACACAAATCATAATAAAAGCAAGAGGAGTGTGTGTTTATGCATCCTGGTAAGCAATATGTCTGTGTGTTTGGTTTATTGAGTCTATGTAAGGTTAAGCTGTATCTTGTATGTTCTATGGCTTGTGTTGAACACCATACGTGTGTTGCCTCAGGGCTCCTCAACCTTTCTTTTTTCGGGGGTGGGGGTTCTTGGGTTTTGTGCATATAACTGATCTGGTAACCTAACGATGGAAGATGGCATCTTAAAAACCTTGTTCAAGTGATGCATTGAATGTTCTGATGAGTGCGACTCACATTCATCATTTTAAAGAGTGCATTGCACACTTCTGCTTCATTGTGTTGTCTTTTTTTCCTCTTTTTTATGTCTCGGAATAGTAAATAGTTTAATACAGTACTCCGCAAAGGACACGAGGACATTTTGTACAACAAGTGTTCACTTTTAAGTTGAAGTTTAAAAATAAAAGCATAACTAAACGTAACCTGTTTTCAAGTAGATATCAAACCTGAAAAAGTATCATCATATCAAGAATCAGTAGAAATATTATATTTTAGCATTCAAGACTGCTTTGTCTTAATGGAAAGGGCCATTTTTACGAATGAATTAAATGAAAATTGAATTTTCAAGTAGAACTAAATTCAATTAAATTTTGAACATTCAAAAAAAAGAAAGAAAAAGTACTTAATTTTGGATGCAAGAAAAATGTTACCCTCCAATTATTACTTAAAGAAACCAGTTGAATGGATTGTGCATCTCCAGCTAAAATCGCTTTCCATACATTTTTCTGTGTAAAATGTGTGTATGTAATTGTGTGTAAAAATGATGATACCCAGAACATTATAAAACCTTCACATTTGGTGTCCTTGAGCTTTGGAATCAGCTTTAAAAGAGTTTCTAAGTTAGGCGTAGTCAGCTGCACCAATGAGCCACTTTATCTGATCCACCTATCCTATATCTACACTCATCATTACTGATCATACAGGTCACAATTACTGACTGTAGTCCATCTGTTTCTCTGCATTATCTGTTAACCCCCCCTTTACCCCCTTCATCAACAACCAGGACCACCAGTGAGCAGGTTCTATAGGGCTGGACCTTCTCAGCACAAGGCTAAAGGTGAGGAAATGGAAGTACATCATGTTGCCATTTTGTACTGTCCTTCCTTACATTATTCATTTTCTCTCTCTCCCTCTCTCTCTGTCTTCTCCCCCTCTCTCGTCCTCTCTCCTCTTTCACCCTCATTCATCCTTTCTCTCTCTCTCCCTCTCTCTGTCTACTCCCCCTCTCTTTCTCTTTCCCGCTCTTTCACCCTCCTTTATCCTTTCTCTCTTTCTCCCTCTCTCCCCCCTCTCCCTCGCGCTCTTTCCCTCTCACTGCCCCTATTTTTTTCACTCTCTCTCCCTCACCCTCTCTCTTCCTCTCTCACTCTCTCTGTCCCTCTCTCTCTATCTTTCTCTCACTTTCACCCCTGCTTCATCCTCCACTGCAATGAGCTTCAAGAACCTCTCTCACCCTGTCATTCCCTCTCTACTTCTCCCTCTTTTTCTCCCTCTGTCACTCTCTTTCCTTCTCTCTCTCCCTCCCCCTCTCTGTCATTCTCTCACTTTCACTCCTTTTGCTTCATCCTCCGCTGAAATGAGCTTCCAGAACAAATCTCTCTCTCTCCCTCCGTCCCTCTCTGTCTACTCCGTCTCCCTCGATCTCTGTCTTTCTCTCACTCCTTCTGCTTCATCCTCCAGTGCAATGAGCTTTACAAGCATCTCTCTCTCTCTCTCTCTCTCTCTCTCTCTCTCTCTCTCTCTCTCTCTCTCTCTCTCTCTGGGATAACAGAGGAGTGTCAGGACACCAACTTGAGCAGGCAATCTTTTTGGGCAGGGTGTCAGGACACCAACGGCAGCGCGTGATCTTTTCACGAAGCGCGTGTCTGTTTTGTTGCGAGTGGTAGATGATTTAATCTGAGTTAATGATGACAGGTTGACAGGGGGAGGATGGGGCCTTGTGGTGCCTTCACACACAACCTGCTGAATGTGTGTCCGAGCAGCATCTACCAGACACGCGTCTGCGTTTCTAACAGCCTGTTTTAGTGTGTGTGTGTGTGTGTGTGTGTGTGTCCCATGGCCCCTGGGGAAGAGTGACCACTTGGTCACATCACATTTAGCCTCTCTGATGTGCCTCAACCTTTTTAATATTTATTTCAGTCAAGAT
>JBBJLS010000155.1:17944684-17987869 GCA_037577275.1 Bryconaethiops microstoma | reverse complement strand
ATTACCCCGACATTTTACTGTATTTTTATTACTAAAAATTACACTAATTTATTACTGTATTTACCTGTTTATACCAACAAAAAAAAATGCCCGTGCATGAATTACAGTACAGTCTGTATGGGCTTACTTTTATGTACCTTGTGTATTAAACTGAGTTTCAAATGAAATTAAATATTTAGTGTTTTCACTATAAAAATAGGCATTTTTAGGCCTTTAAAAAAAAAAAAAAAAATTTTCATGGTACAATTCATTTGTGTTATTCCATAGCCCAGGCATACCTTAGGTGAGGCAGGGATGATGTGTCCCCTATAATCTTTAGGGGGGATGAATTGTCCCAAGCAATTGAAAAAGTAGTAGAATGACGTACTTCGTGGAAGCATCGACACCTTCTGTGTCTGTGCGACAAATACAAATGGCAACCAGGGTATATGTAGCTTAAACAGACATCCTGTTTTAAGCTCTGTTGTGTAATTGATACTGTTGACCAGATGTTAAAATGAACGATTTATAGATTTATAAAGCAGATAAAGTGCCATTCTAGTTCTGCCTAACTCCATCTCTGCACTTGTCTCTCTCAGCCCTAGGTCGAATGTTGATCACTTTTAGATCAGAGATCTGCGTGGGTAAAGATGATAGCAGAACATTTTTGAGCATTAAAAGCAAAATGTTAAGAGTGAAATGGGTTTCAACAGTGAAAATCAGCCAGATACTGTACTGTTTTTGGTTGACCAGCATCACTTAAATATAAAAGCACAGCACTGTTTTATATAACTGTATATTTCTTGCCACAGGACGATTGGTAGATTGGTGTTTAAATGTTAAAGGGGAAAATATGTTGAATATTATGAAACATAATTAATGTTAATAATTAGTACAAACACACCATATGATGCTTTGGGTGGTAGGAGCAGTGTGTTGGTTGAAATGAACCAGCACCACTGTTCCATATATTTGTTCTCCTTTACAAAAAGTTCCTACACTGTTCCTACACTTTTGAGTGTGTGGCATAATCAGCAGTCTACCAGATGTTCTTTTCTGACAGTTTTCCAGTAGACTTTTCACATTAAGTCACTGGATTATCTCAGACCTCCACTCTTTGACTGATATTGGACTGAACGTCCCACGCAGAAAGACGCCACTAGATACCTTTGCGGCTGTTCGAGAGTGTGTGTGTGTTTCATAACCTCGGGAGAGGGACACGCTTGCAGAGAGACATTTCTTCTCACGCTGCTTTTTTCATCCCTCCCTCTACCCACTCACGCTTATCCCACAATCTTCTGCTTTTTTTTTTTTCCATGACGTTTCTTTAGAATTTGAAATCATGTTGCTAAGTAACAGCTAAAGAGTAATTACCGGCATTAAGGCTTCCCCTCCCCCCCTTTTCATGGGTCAAAGCTTTTTTCTTTTTTCTGATGATACACATGCACACACACTGCACGAGGGACATCACACACACTCACACACACATACGTGTACAAACATTTCCACACATATACACACATCACACACGCATGCAGACATACACGACACGAACTCTTTATAATTGCCCGGCAGGTTGCACCCACACACTCTGAGAGGCTCTTGAACACCTGCATGGACGATATTTCAACAGATGTGAAATCATACCCTCCAGTCTGCTGTGTGGTTTACGTTTTTTTAAAAGCCTTCTGAAAAGGAGACACATTCCACACATCTGACTCTTCTCCGACTCACGTATTTCCACTTTATCTAGAGATTTTCTCAGTGTATCAGTGTAAGTCATCTATCTCCATTGAACTACCCCGATAAAGGAGAGTGCATGAAAGCAACAAAACTTGTAGTTACTGCATGTTGTTTTAGGTTCCTCACTGAAGTGAACTGAAATTATCACTGACCTGGACTGACATTTATCACTGAATTAAAGTTCACTGAATTTAACTGGGGCCCATTATTAAACTGAATTAAGGTCTAGCACTGAATTGCATTAAGGTTCATCACTGGACTGAATGGGGAGGGGTAGGGGTGGGGGTGGGGGGTCTGTCCGTAAACTGATCTGAGATCCATAATTAAATTAAATTGAGATCCATCAATTTTTGTATACCTCCTATTTTTCTTAATTTTTTGTAGATCTCTATTTCAAATTGCACCCATATCATGTCTTTCGTGGTTTGGTGCTATAAATAAACTCATCTCAGATACAAAAACGGTATTAATTAAATTGCCACCTTTTGATTATGCTTTTCAAAAACGCTTTGATTAACATTACAGCATAATTACATGATTGTATTGCTTATAGTTCATTGTGGTTCTGATGAACCACTTTAGGAACCTGGTGATTGTACACCCTTGTTTGATACTTTGACACCCTTTCCACATCACAGTTGCCACTTTGTTAAGACTTGACTTTGCTTAAATTCAAGATTTTTTTTTTTAATGTAGCCAACATACCTTACGTACCATCCACATTGTTTCAGACCTCTCTGTCTACATTAGCTTTTATTTTCCACTAGTGTAGTTCAATTATAGGCACTAGTTTCTGTGTTCGCTCAGCCAGGAACGTGGATCGTGAACTAGTGTCAGCAGAAGAAATGAATAGCCAATTAGCGACAGGCGCCTGGACCGCTACTGCTGAGTGTCTTCATTACTCTGTCACATGATTGTCCTCTCCCTCGTAGGATCAGCCATACTCTTAATGATGCCCAGTAGCTAGAGCCACAGTCAAATATTTAGCTATAAATAGATAGAATAGTTAAGGCAACCACTTGCTTTACTTCGACTGCTAATTTAAAAGTAGCCATTTGAAATTGTTTAAACATATGTGTCCATGGCAAAGTATTGTATTTCATAAACCTTTTTTTTTTTTTTTTTTTTAAGTATAATTATTTACCAAAACCTACCTTTTAAGCTCTTATCATTTCCTATTAAATCAATAAAACCCAACTGAAAAATAAAAACGTGATGCTGTCAGCTGAAATGGCGGTTACTGTTGAACTGTCCAATAATGTTGCGCTAACGGGATTTTGATAAGATGTTATGTCGCTTCTGGTGGAACCACAAGCTTGCCTTCACCCTTCCTGCATGAGAGCTAGTGCAACTGGCTGAGCAAAACTGGCCATGACTAAATCGAGAACGTTTTGTCTATTTTCATAGCTCGCAATAAGTCATACTGAGTTCTGAACCACGTTGAGTCTGTGCCTTAATGAAGAAGCGGATGCGGTCCAGGCAGGTTGAGAGACATTTTAGTGATATACTTCTAAACGATTTGGATGACTCTTCTAGTGAACTCTAGTGTTTGTGAACTTAAAATGTCTACATGACTACATCTGTGGTAAGAGGAATGTGTAAATTAATTTTTTGCTGAACTATTTCGTTAGGAAGAGTACAGGAGTTATTTCGTTATTACACATGTCTGAGTGTAGTTAATGCAATCTGGAGAGAGAGAGAGAGAGAGAGAGAGAGAGAGAGAGAGGGATGAACACGCCAAGATGAGATCATCAACGGCTATCAGTGATATTGGCTGTACTCCATCATCATAAGGATGATTTCCTACAGCTGCGATGCACCTTCTCTCCTCCAGCGCCTACGTCTGACTCATCACATTGCTGGGCGAAAAGGGATCACCGCTTGGTTGCTCATGACAACCTGCAGAACGAGTTCTGGATTAGAGTTTCACGGTGTGTGTGCATGTGTTGGAGTGTGGTCTGGAGGAGTGTAGGATGTAGAGAGGACTCTAATCCCCACCTCCCTCTCTTTTTGTGTACTGCAAATGCTGTGTTGGTATGTGATGCCATCTGCTGGTGCCTGTAGATAAATACACCTGCAGAGAATGAATGGCCATTTTTGATAATAACAGAGGAGGCAGTACCTACTTCCATTCACACAGTTCTGTATACTCAAATACAACCTTGCAAAAAATTATATAAACTAAGTTTCTCGTAGTGTTTTTTTCAGAAATATCTTATCATTAGTAAAATGTCTGTAGTTTTCAATAGCAACAATTAAGCCCATTTCTATTGGGAAGCAAGGATTTTACTCCCTCATACAGAGGAATTTCAATTCAGTCGTGCTTCCAAATATACAAGCCTTCAGAATATATTATTTGTAATTATGGTATCACACTTTTTATTGATAAATGAATTCCAATAAGAACTGATACATAATTATATCAGAGAACGTGTAGAGAATTGCCCCTTGATGTCTTCCAGTTTTAGCAAACACTAGAGGGCGGGCCTGAGTGTCCAAAAGCTCTTTGTCCAAAACCTCTTTATTGTAGAAAAACAGAAATATACTGATAAGTTTGCATATATTTTAGTGTAGTACCTTAAATAACTTCCACCCACCAGTCTACATCACCTTAGTGAAGTGTTGGCTGTGGTTTGAGTGGGCTGGGAGAGGTTTTATGGTTGTATTTACAGAAACAATTTGGGTGACTATTGACATCCAGTGTTGATTTGCAGTGTTAGCCTCATAGCTCCAGCACGACATAAAAAAGGCTTTCTCTATAAATGGTTTACTCCTATGATGAAGAACCTCAACATTTTCTTCTATGTTACACTAAAAAGGATGTCCACAGTTGTTACAAGCCAAAGAACCCCCTTTTTTAGTTTTTTAGTACCAGGAGTCCCCAAGGTGGCGCAGTGGATAGCACTGTTGCCTCACACCTCTGGGGTTGGGTGTTAAAATCTGGGTCCTCTTCTTGTGTGTGGAATTTGCATGTTGCCCGTGGCTGCAGACCCTGAGATAGACTCCGGCTATACCTGCGACCCTAGTAAGGATTAAACGGTTACAGTGAAAGAATAGTGCTAAGTGTGTAATTGTGTATTATACTAGCCTTGTAGGTCTCCTGCAAAAGCAAATGTCCTTGTTGATCAACTATGTTTGGCCTTAGAGGGGAAAACTGTATAAATCTGACTCTTCGGTGAACCTTTCCTTTAAAATGTCGTATGGTTGACAAATAGTCAGCTTTGCTGCCAGTTGTGAAGAACTGAGTTTACATAAATGGATTCAGGCCCAAGTACTAAAGACCAATTGTCTGGTGTAATTTGAGTCACTCAGCCTTAGGCCTCATTTGCACTGTTTGTGCACCATGAATTCAAGACACAAATTTGTTAAAGCATCTCCAGTGACCCAGCTATATCCTTAAATATGAAACACATTCAAATGTTAAGACTGTTTTTAAAAAGAATAAGAGAATAAGAATAAAGAATAAGATTTAAAGAATAAAGAGCAATTTAAAGAATAAGAGCAATCGGCAGTAAACTGGGTCCCATAGCCAGAGCTAAAGCAGGCGATTTTTGACTATGATTGCTGGTGGGTGGGGTGATTGTTGGTTGGTGGGGGGAAGGGCTCTCTGGGCTTATGCAGAATGTAGAACATAGAAATATAGAAATGACAAGAGCAATAAATATGACTATAAATAAATCTGATTTAAACAAAACCACTTAGAAAATCAGGCACTATTTCTTTATTCATCCATCTTTTTCTTTTTTTTTTTTCCAAGAAAAGCTCATTTGTCAAGGGAAACCTGACATAAATGGTACATGTATATCTGTGGGAATTAAAGTGACTTTTATTTTATATTTTTAATGATTTTATTTCTTTAAACTGGCCTTTAAACAACAGTTTTTACTGTTAACACAGTATTTTTACGATTTTTAGCACTTGCCATTGAACTACTGACACTTTCATACCTTTCCCAACATATTCTTTAATTCATATATATATATCATTTCCTTGTTTTGTCGTTTTTTTTTTTACAAAATATAATACTCATGAAAGCAGAGATAGATAGAAATATCAACAACTCAATTTCAAGTCTCAACCATAGCAAAGGATTTCGAAAGCAGTCATACACTTAATCTGTGAAAGCAAACAATGCAATATGTATCGGCTTTGATAAACAAATACATTTTGTCCATAGTGGTAAAAAAAAAGAAAGCCAAACTGAAATAAATAATAATAATAATGATAATAATAACAATTCATTATTTTGTGGCCCCATAGCAATAGCTAAGTGAGGAAAAGTGAGTGAGTGATGAGATTCATTATCAATAATTTGTGAGTAATTATTGGCAACAGTTTTATGCATGACATCTTCAGTTAAAACAGAGAGTATGTGAAAACAGAAACTGTGTGTTTGCAGGACCATATTCACGTACACCAGCCTAAGTGCAATCGTTTTCGTAAATTTCATAAATGCTATGATATTATCCTCTACTTCCTGTCGACTCCCTCTGCATTCCTAATTTATTTTGTATACCTCCTCATTTTTTTGTCATGTTTCTCGTATTCCCTCGGCTTCGCCCTCACCTAAGCCCTTCATGGGTGAATTTCTTTATTCTCACGTTTCTAAGTATGTTCTGTCATCGTTGTCATGGCAACCTTCTGGTCAGCCTCTGGCAGATGAGGTGTGCACAGTTGTCACAAGGGCTCACTGTTACCAGGCAGCAGCCCGACATCTACAGAGAGAGAGAGAGAGAGAGAGAGAGAGAGAGAGAGAGAGAGAGAGAGAGAGAAGGAGACAGCATTACTTTTAAATGTAATTTTTTATACATATATAAGCTATTTATCAAGACAGTAAGCATTAACTTTCTCTGAAAAAAACTAATATTGGAATAAATACAAATAACATTATTATAAGTAGCAGTTGTATGTCAACGAGTTTGTTTAACTGTTTCCTAACCTCTCCCTAAATCTCAATATTAGTTTTAGCTACCATCCAGTATCTGGTTTGGCCAGTCAGTACTTCACGGGAGTAAAATCAATGTAGCTGCCGAGGGACTTTCATTAAACCATATGATAATTGGGGAGAAAATATGAAAATTCTGAAACCAAACCTGTATTCTTCTAATCATGTATACCCACACACAGAGCAAACTGTGGAAAAAGTCTGCCCCACATTTCTTTATATTTTGTTGGTGCAAAAATACTACTTAATGCCTGTCAAACTGTCTTATCTTTGGCATACTGAGTAAATTAAATTAAAGAAATGGAAACAAATGTTTTCCTGTGACAGGCTGCAAATTGCCTAAAGATACAAGGAATCTAGATAAAGGAGTTCCAACCACTCAGCATTCAGCACCACCAGTATACTGATCACCGCCTGATCATCTGGAATCATCTGCTCCTGTTTCTTCATTGGTTCAGGACGTCAGTTAGATGGTCTTTGTTCTGCTTGAATGATTCATACGTAGGTCACTGTGTTTCTTAACAAACAAAAACATTCCTGTGAAACTGGTCGGGTTCAGGGACTGGACTGATAATGAGACTTTGAAAGTCCTTCAAGAAGCCTGGAGAACTGTTCAAGACTACATAAAAAACTGGCTACTTGGAAATACAAATACAAAGAAAAATACAAAATTCAAAGAAATGATGAGTGGCTCAAGAGTTTTGCATAGCACTGTACACAAATGTATATTTTTCTAGGTTGACAATTACATGTATTTTTTATACAGTGACTAGTGAGGTTTTGTGTTTATATTTCTGTTAAATACACACAGCAACGAGGCATAAACTGTTATATAATTCTCTCAGAATTCTATTATATATATATATATATATATATGTATGTAATATAATTCTGTGAGAATTATATAACGGTTTATGCCTCGTTGCTGTGTGTATTTAACAGAAATATACATATATATAATAAATACATAAAATAAATAAATAAATAAAATGCTAGATTGAGCCGATCATGGTCAATTTGGCTGCAAGTGCTGAGTTCAACGTTAAATTGCATTCATAAACAACTTGTTTATTCCTATGGATATTGCTCTCATACCCTACAAGGAGCATTTTTAATTCATGAGTGTTCAGTAAATGCTTTCCTCTCCTGAAGATACAGAGAGGAAAGAGACAAATTCATGCAGCGTTCAAAGTAAATATTCCACGGTGGATGCATCAATATAACACTTTCATGTTGTCACACACACACACACACACACACTCACACACTCACTCACACACACACCAAAAGTACCAGGGTGGTCCAAGGATTGGTTTCTGTTTTGGGGGAGTCTAGGTTTTTTCACAGGGGGGTTGCGGGGGTTTGGGGGCTTCTCCAGGTTATTGGGACTGTCCCTGTCTGTGCCTGGGGTAAAAGGGGTACAAGACACAGGGACACAGTCAGGACACTTTACAGACAGACTCAACACACATACACACATTTATTATGATGAGGCAATGTCAGGATGATGTGCACAAAAAAGTGAGGCTTTGCACCAGATTTTGGACCTTTGTTGTGAGGATTTGATTACATTCAGCCAAAAGAGCATCACTGAGGTCAGGTACTGATGCTGGATGATTAGTTCTGGGTCACAAATTCATCCCAAAGGTACTGAAGCTCCATCACGTCGGAAAACTGACTTCACCAATTAGTAGGGGGAGTCTGGCACTTTGAGACATTTGACATACAACATATAAATAAAATATCAGCGCAATTGTAGTTAATATGTACTAGAAACAGGGGCAATGGACCTGTTGTTGGGAAGTCATGAGCTCTATCCCCAGCAAGGCAACAGCCATCTACAGTCACATAAATACAATGGAGCATAAATAGTCTCTTTGTGGGCAGGATGGCCCTCCCTCTCCCCCATCAATCAGTGCTATGCTAGTTAACGCCGGTGTTACCGTAACAGAATTGCGAGTTGGAGTTTCCTAACAAACATGTAAAAAGTAAACTAAACCAAAATGTGTTCATGTAATACACTTGATGGATGGTACACCATTCTGACTTTGGATCATCGCAACATTTCACAGCAGTAACACAAATGTAGCTAGTCAGAAACTAACTTGAAGCAGGGAAATTTATAGCTGAAGCCAAAATATTCTAAGATGCTGAGAACTTCAGGACATCAAATCATGCAGCGTGAAAGAGGTGAGAATTCGCATGGTCGCTGTCCAAGGTGCTTAAAGCCAGTCCAGACAGCGGAGGGAACATTTCATTACTCAGTGTGATAGAAGTATGCTATGCTTTCTTATTCAGCTCTTTGTTTTTCAGAGGAGAATTTGAAAACAAAAAACAACCCCAGCAGGCCAAAAAGTTCCTCTCGTCAGGAGAAGCTTTTGAGAGAGCCTCTTTTTTTTATGGTCTGCACTCATTTGGGCAAAAAGGACCCAAGCAGATGCGTGTGTGTAGAGACAGGCAGCTTCAGGAACACATGGAGAGTGTAAAGATTCGCACACGTACACAGACCATCAGACTGGAATAGGGACTAACTGTCACAAACAGGTGTGTGTGAGTGTGTGGGGGTGTATTTGCATGCACACAAATAGTCAGAATACCTGTGTCACATGACAGAGCCTTCCTGTTGCGCTGTGGTTTGACAGGAGCTTGAGGCCTCACACTCTCCTCACCTGTGCACAATCCATAAACAAATAACAGTACTAATTAGACAGAGTTTCTTTAGTTACAAAATACATTTGATGAATAATAAGGTTACATGTGTAAAAATGGTTGCCTAAGCTACAGACATGCGACGGCACTCATTAGCTTAATTACAAATTAAGATGGGAAAAAAACTATTCATGGACTAATCATCGACCCTCATATTGCTTGGTAGTACTGTTATCCAGCTATCTTTTTTGGCTCCTGAGTGGTGCAGCTGTCTAATGGGGGTTCTCCACTGACTGGTACCAGCTTGGTTCGGTTCAGTTCGGTTCTACTCTGTTTAGTTTGGTTTCAGATCTACAGTTTTCCACTACAATTAAAGTATTGCCTTCGTGTAACTGGTTGATAGACCTGTAGTCGCTTTTCAATTTTTTAAATTTATCTCGACATTGTTGAAATGTTCTTTCGTAGCCGAAAGAAGCAATGAGACGAGAGACCTCTGGGAAAACTCTCTCGTTCCTGGTTGTCCCATCTAGCTCCCTTTGAATCTTGTCATCCGTGATTAATGACAGAAATGTGCTGACCTCTTCATTCGACCAAGGCACAGCCTTCCGTTCTGCCATAATTAATACGTTTCCCGATGCTAACACTCACTGTCAAAAAGCTGAGGCAGAGAAAGTAGTATCCTGAGGTACTTTAAAAATGCGGGACGGCTTGTCTGGGTTCAGTCAACAACACTGACATAACAATCAATAGCGACCACCAATCAGTAACCTCCAATATGTACACGTCATCATTTAGTATCGGTGCAGCACGCTTGGAACCTCGGCCAAGGTGGTACCAAGAATGGTACCAGGTACCAGGTACCAGATTTTAGTTGTGGAAAGCAAAAAAAGCGAATAGAGTAGAACCGAACCGAGCTAGTACCAGTCAGTGGAGAACCCCCAGTAGACAGCTGGGTCAGATATGATTCAATAGAATCTTGCTGAATACCTGCCTTGCTCGGCAGTTGACAGTAATTTCATCATGAGTTTCACTTAATGCAACCTGAACTCTTGGCCAACGGTGGTTTGTCTTGTACTTTTTCACTTTTTGTGTTTTTAAATTCTAAATTTTGTATACAGGACAGAGACTGCATGAGTAGCAAAAGCTGGGCCAGAGGCTGTGGCAGTGGAAGCCTAAGAGCATCACTTAACCTAAGAGTTTTTGGCCTAAGAGAAATTACAGTTGGGGTTTGAAACATTTGTTGGCAGAAATATGTCAACCTATTTTTTTAAGTAACTGTTGTGACCTCCTTGAACAGCAATGGTTTCAACTGTCTGTTTCCTTTTACCACGTGTTCACTGGATGCATTTCTGACGCAGCCATTCCAAAAAACAGCATTTCTACTCCTTTAGCTAGTTTTTGGTAGACTGACTGTCTGATGTGTTTAGGGTCATTGACTTGCTGCAAGAGCAATCTTCTTTTGAGCTTCAGTTCATGGATGGATGCCCTGATATTCTTATGTGGAATTTGTAAATATGATCCAGAATGCATGGTACCATCAAATTTTAGCAAGCTGTCCTGTTCCAATGTGATCTATAGCTCATGAACACAGATATCTGCCAGTGCAGGGGAGGCTTGCAGATAGTTGTTACTCTGAGTATTATATGATTTTGTACGGTTTTGTGTTTATCAATCACTCTTGGGGAGTGCGACAGTGGCGCTGAATTTTATATGTTTGTACACTGTGGGTGAAGACATGGATGGGTGAAGTTTTGTAACCTCTTTCAGCCTAATTAGCATTGACAGATGTTTTTCTGAGAACCTTACAAACCTTTGTGGAGAATACCTTGACGGTAAAGACTTTTAAAATTTTTATTATTTTTTTTAATAGAACACAAACTGTTAATTTAAGAGAGCCATAAATTTTATCCAACAAATGTTCATTAAATGAACTGAAAACTATATAACTGTTTGTTCTTTTTGCTTGATTTATTTTTTCTTTGCTTTATTTATATTTATTTTATGATCCCATTTTAGTATTAAGATGTTATGAAAGGTCCACAAACTTTTAAGCAGCACTTGTCCCACACATCAAATTTGTAATTTACATTTACATGGACAGCATTTGGCAGATGCTCTCATCCATAGTGATGTACAGGGGACTTACATTACCTAGACCTACATTAAGAGCTGCTAGCAAATGAAGATTCTATTAGAGATTAAGTTAATAATCCACCAGGGCCTTATCAGATAACACAGAGAAGACAGTTTATTTATTTATTTTATTATTATTATTTTTTTAATAGTTTATGTCTGCTTTTGACATGAGGATGTTGTTAGCCTAAGTGCTCAGTGAATATAAGGGTACTTAGTCAACGTGTGAAGACAGCAAGAGACTCGGCAGTTCTAATGACCCAGGGAAGTTCATTTCAACCACTTGCGTGCCAAAACTAAGAAGATGCATGTCTTTGACCTTTGAGATGGGGTAGGCCAAGTAAGGCTGTGCTTGATACTCTAAGAGGGCAAACTCTGACCCAAGGTCTGATCAGTACTGATACACTCAGGTCCATAAATATTGGGACATCAACACAATTCTAATCTTTCTGGCTCTATACACCACCACAATGGATTTGAAATGAAACAAACAATATGTGCTTTAACTGCAGACTTTCAGCTTTCATTTGAGGTATTTACATACAATCAGGTGAACGGTGCAGGAATTACAAGAGTTTGTATGTGTGCCTCCCACTTTTTAAGGGACCAAAAGTAATGGAACAATTGGCTGCTCAGCTGTTCCATGTCCAGGTGTGTGTTATTCCCTCATTGTCTTATTTACCAGGAGCAGATAAAAGGTCTAGAGTTCATTTCAAGTGTGCTATTTGCATTTGGAATCTGTTGCTGTCAACTCTCAATATGAGATCCAAAGAGCTGTCGCTATCAGTGAAGCAAGCCATCATTGGTCTAAAAAATAAAAACAAACCCATTAGAGAGATAGCAAAAACATTAGGTGTGGCCAAATCAACTGTTTGGAACATTCTTGAAAAGAAAGAACGCACCGGAGAGCCCAGCAACACCAAAAGACCCGGACGACCACAGAAAACAACCGTGGTGGATGACCGAAGAATTGACTGTAAAGGATTTACAACCAAGTATTAAAAAGTGAAAGTTTGAATTATGATTGTTAATTTGTCCCATTACTTTTGGTCCCTTAAAAAATGGGGGGCACATATACAAACTCTTGTAATTTGAGGGTATATAAATACCTGCAAATTAAAGCTGAAAGTCTACAGTTAAAGCACATCTTGTTCGTTTCATTTCAAATCCGTTGTGGTGCTATATAGAGCCAAAAAGATTTTGGCGATGTCCCAATATTTATGGACCTGACTGTATGGAGGCTAGGCAGTCAAGAGCATAGCTGGAACTTTAACAATATTTACATACTACATCAAACACATTTCCATAATATTAGCCTTTTAATTAATTGATGATCTCTCATCACCATTAATATGCCCTGGGTTTCAGTGCTTCCGAGAAGATTTTTTTTTTAGCAAAAACTCTCCCTAAGAATGGATAAAGCATCCATGTATCCAAGCGTGCTTCGTGATGATTTGTCAACATTTTAGTATTCAGCACCTGACTCCCTCCTGGCCTCATAACTGTCCACCTCATGTGAAAAAAGAAACTTAATTCAGCCTGTTTTTGTGACTGGAATGTAAATGCAAAGCTAGAAAAGAGAGTTTAGCTTTAGTAAACTAGGTGTTCTTGCCTAATAATATTTGTTCAGGTCCTGCAGTTGTTGTTGCCACACAGGTGGGACAAATAACCTAATTTAGTGTCTATGCTGATCTGTGCCAGGGTAACCAAGAGACTGAAATTTTACGGCTGTGGAAGTACTTTATTACTCTCTTAAACCGATAGTTTTGGCTGTGATCTGAGTCATGGCACGTCTGGATTTATTGTTTGTGTTTTTATTTCTTTTTGTTTTTTGAGGCATTTTTATAAATGGAAATAATCTGAGGGGTCCTCCATATCCGTCATGGTCATCAGAAGTTCACGGTGCAGCCGTGTCCGCTTCAGACCCTTTCCTGGAAATCTCTTGCATCAGATGGGAAGAATGAGTCTTCTTTAGCACTTTGCTCCGTGGTCCGCTATAAATGCTCTACAAGCTATAAGCGACCGCCTCGTGATTGTTTTTCCATTTTAATGGACTGTGCCAAACTTTACCTTGGAGAAAAGTCCCGCAGGACCGGAGCCATAGCCCTGGAATAGAGCGGAGAGAAATAGAGTAGGTGAAGTGGGGTTGGTCAGTGTAACATTGTCCAACAATCTGTAAGCAATTAATCTTACTGAAATCCCGTTCTCTGTCCCTTAATTCTCAGCGCCTCTCCTCACCCACTGTAGGCCTTATTTATCAGATGTGCAAATAATCAAACGATTGGATTTGATTACAAAGACTATGTTTGGGAAACTGAGATAAAGGAAAATCCCCTTTTTGTTCCCATTTTTTTAGCAAGAAAATGGCAAATAGACATCACATATTGTGCACTGATGTATGATCTTGAGGAACAGCTATTGGGTAGAAGCCTGTGCTGCCACTCTGCTAATGCAGCCTTTGCTTTGTCTTGTTTGAAATCAGTACCAAACAGATTCAGACATGACATGACAGGCTTTTTCTGTTTTTTTTTAAATAAGATCTGATCAGATCCTTACCTTCTAGATAACAATTAATATTTTTTATTTTCTATGATACGCACATTTAATAGTAATTGATGCTTTTACTCCTCTCCTACATGGAGCTGTGTTCGTCCACTGGTAAAAAAAACAACTTGGCTGTAAATCAAAAGGGCATGAGGTTTACTCCAAGCTGAGCATGGCATTTTACCCAAATTGTAGCTCCAGCTATTTAGAGACAGTCCCTGTACTTGCTCTGGGCAAAACACAACCAAATGTCATTGTGACATTAAGTCATAACACCAAACTCACGGTTTGTCCTCATAACAGAATGTTTGTTGGGACACTTTTGTTCTGTACACCATTTGATCAGTAAGATATCGCTGATATAAAGACTGGCACACATCAAAACTCACACCTCAGTATGGTTCTGAATATCTACTCTGTTGTATGGATTTAATGAGAACAGAGCTTTGGGATGCTGCATAACTAGGATGATAAAACTATTATTATAATAGTTTTAGGTATTATAGGTATTATAAGACTGAAAACAATTCCCTTTCTTGTTTGGTGCATTTGCAGTTGCTGCACAAGCCAGCCTTGCAGCGGTACATAAAAAGCTTGCCTGTCCAATTGCTTACTCTATCCCACTGTGTGAAAATGGGGGCACAAATACAAATACACTCTGTGAAAATTATTGGGGTGCCAAAAAGGTGCATTTAGAGCAATGCTTTAGAAGACCATCCCTTTGTTTCCCTGAAATCCTTTAATTCCCTGGTTCACTCCTTTCGCCACATCTAAGATATGGCTGCTTAATGCAGGCAGTGATGTAGAAGCTTCTGTTATAAATGTGTTTTGAAATTGTTGTTTTGTCATAATCGATCACACTCTACAGATGCAGCAGATAGAGATAATGTTGAAAAATGCCTTTAGAGAGTCATCCATTTAAAAGTTCTTTAAAGAACCGCTAGAGGTTCAAGCCCTATAGTAAGGGGATCCTTTTATTTTAATTGTTGTTTTTAATAGGAAATTAACTGGGTAGGGATTTTTTTGCATACACTCCATAAACTGAACGACATGACATGAGCCAATATCCTGCATACTTTGCCTGCGCTCATCACTGGCTGACACTTGAATTAGGGGTGGGCAGTACTGCAAAAATAACACAACATTATCAGTCCATAGAAGTATCACTAAATGTATCACTAAATTTGCGGTTTAATAAGTGGTACAAAAACTGAGAGCCACATAAAAATACTTTAATAACATTAGCTCTTTACACTGCACTCTGAACTGCACTAAATTCAGTTAAACAGGACAAATTTTATTCTCTTTATAATAAAAACATGTACTTTGTCAGCACAGACAATATTCACAGTATGCTCAGAAAAGCATAAATGCGTTATGTGACAGTTATTCACAACAACAATAAAATATCATCACTTACTCCCCTAACTTACTAAATACTAAAACATCTGCTTATTCTAACTAGATAACCACCACACACATTTTTTTATTGTACATTTGTACATTTGCCTAATGTGTCTAACAGGCCACTATAATCCCAAAAGCGTACTTTGCATGAAACACAGAAAAAAAAACACTTTTTTTTTTTTCCTTTTGGGGAAGATTCTTTAGAGAACAATGAGATGTGAAAGTATGAGGAACCTTAAAAAGATATCTATATCTATAAGGTTCTTTGATGACATATTTTAAAAAGTATTGTGTCATGTGGAGATTTCTTGGACCTTTAAAAGGTTCATCATGCTCATAAATCTATGTCTAAAACATGTTTTCTTAAGGAACATTGCATCACTCAAAGAACCCTTGAAGTGCCCCCAATTTTTAAGCATGCACCAGAGTTGTAATGCTCATTTTATGGTTCTATGCAGAAGGCTGTTGGGAGGTAGCAAACCAGCTGTCTCGTTTCAAGCCTCCATTGGTCTCTTTCATGAATGGCCTGGTTCAGACACACTGAAAGCAGCATGTGGGCGAGGACACTGGAAAAGAGTGCAATAGTTGTGCTGGTATGTTTCAGAGCCTGACATTGCTGTTGTGTATTGTAGTAATGCGGTGAAGCAGGGCCCTCTATGTGCCAGACATGTGGGTGGTAAAGCTGGGCGAGGAGATCAGAGAGGTGGTAGGAGGCTAACGGATGGTGAGAGAGATCGCTAGGACAGCAGGCATGGTGACATATCGAGTATCAGCCTATCGCTGCCACCTCCAGCAGCACGCTGTCAGAAGTAAAGCCGACCGTTGAAATGACATTCGGGAGGAGGGCGTCTGATGGGGGCTGATGCACAGTCACATGGATAAGCTCACCTGGATTGAACAGCTAAACTGGGTCACAACAACAAGTAGAAAAGTGTGACTTTTTGGCAGAACGATATGAGAGAGAGAGAGAGAGAGAGAGAGAGAGAGAGAGAGAGAGAGAGAGGGAGAGAGGGGAAGGGAAACATTCTGCATTCCTCCAGGACATAGTCAGCCTCCTAGACAGACAGTCAGACAGTTCAGAACCGTGACTCCCTACTCAACAGTCCGGGGAGGGAAACTACTCCAACCTGAAGTGCTTTTTTAAATTCAGGTAGCTGGCAGATTGCTGTACGGCAAGTCATTCCTTCCACCCTCTCTCCCTTTACCCAGTGTCCCTTAGGTGCTTGTTACTGCCCAGGAGATAAACTCCTATCAGAGAGTTTTAATTGGGTCAGTTCAATTACTTAGAGGGGTTTTCACTCCATGCACAGCATAGTTATTTCCACTAAAGTGCACCTTACTTCACAGCAGCAGTAGAGTTAGTGTCTGTAATTATATATTGTGATATTGCAATGCAAAAATGTGAGAGAGCTCACTGTGAAAATGGGTAATATCAGCTTCAATCTATTAATTACTCTAGCAGCTAATGCACGGGTTCCCAGTTCTGGTTCCGGGCCCCATGCTCTGCACATTTTACTGTTTTCCTGCTCTAATACACCTATTTCAACATAGTAAGGCATTGCTAATGAGCTCATTAGTTGGATCTGGTGTTTTAGGAGCAGGGAAAACACTTAAATGTGCACAGCAGGGGAGCTACAGCACCATGGTTGGGACCCTAAGATCTAATGCACTTGTGTTAGGTTTGTATTCAGCACTTTCATTTTCATACAGTACAGCTCCAGGCCTCCTGCCTCCCAGCCCTCTAAGCTCACCAGTAGGTTGTGCTCAGAATTGTTATAGTTTAAAATATTTTTATTATTTTTATTTCGAGCTTTTAGTTTCAGTTAAGAGTGGTTTTGTGGTTTCGGTTCTGTTTTATTTCCTAAACAGGAAGAGAGAGAATTTAGTTCTATTTCCAGTTTTTGTTTTATTTCTCTGTAATGCTATATAATTTTTTTCTTGTTACAGTGAACGTAATAGCTTTGATAGTTGTTTGTATGAAGAAAAGCTCTTCTTGGTTTTAGTCAATCAAAGCATCTCTGACATTGTCGGCTGTAAAAGCGATCAGTTCATTTAAAACTCATTTCGACCTTGTTCACAGTGACAGAATTGGGAGCGCAGACAGCAGTGCAAGCAAGGCAGATCTGTCGTATGGATTAGGGATCGTGGGTTTATATTGGACGTGTTTGATGAAACACGACCCAGACATTTGTGCTCTTGCACATTTTCACAGACCGCTCATTTCCTGTGAATGGGTCGCGCTCTCGGGGCATAGAGTGTCTGTGGTCTGCCACTGATTGGCACTTTGAGTGGACACATAATCCGCCTCGCTCTACGCCTGCTTCTGCTGGTCATGCAGAGAACATGTTTTGTCTCAAGCTGCAGTTGCTTAGAGAGCAGGTGATTTACAGCATGGCTCTGCATTAGCCTGTGTGCCAAAGTGTAGGAGAAAATGAGAACAGCACACAAAAACATGGATTAACCATGAAAAAATTTGGAACGTTTCAAACCCAGTCTCAGATATTCTTTTAACTCTCAACTTGCTATTCAGTTCTAAGTATATATACATATAAGAGACCACTTCAATGTATTTTTAAAGCAGCATCTCTGAGTATGACAACCATTCCATGCCAGTGTCTGTTAAATTCCTACACAAGCACCTCATTCTGCTTTGTGAGGTACTGATTAGTGATCACCTGAATCACATCTTATTTAATGAGGAAAAGTAAAAAAACACTGCTGTAATCAACACTGTCCTCTTGCAATGAGACCAGTTGGATGGCAAAACACTACTAGAAGTATGTCAAAGGTAATTATTGCCATTTTGTTTAAGAGCGAACAAGAGAATTGTTTTCTTAGAATTATTATAAACTCTGTAATTGTTCTGCAAGTTCTGTAAGCACTGCATTATTTCTCTTATTTTGATGTATAGTCATTGCTTTTAAAATTACGCTTTAAAGAACAATAGTTTTATTTGGAAATTAGGAAGAACATTGTCAGCAGTTTTTAAAAACTAAGGCAAATCTGTTCAGTTCAAAACTTGCACCTGTAAAAGATAAAACCTGAGAAACTCAACATTTTTGCAGTGGTCTCTTATTTTTTTCCAGAGTATACAGACACACGCGCACACACACACACACACACGCACACACACACACACATACATTTTTAGCATGAATAAGCATTATGGATTATTCAGTAACTACAATGAAATTAATATGTAAGAAGTTTAAAAGTTTAGGGGGGATAATGGTGTCATTCTCCAGGCTGGACCAGTCGCAGACCCGAAACTAAACATGCTGAAATGGCATTTACCAATTATGTAGCCCACTGCTTGAACCAGCTCCCTGCATGAAACAGATATCCCCAAATGTTGTTTGCTTTAAAAAGAAGCCAAACCTGCCTTGCTTTCCACTGCCTATCAGTCGGCTCTATTTTCATCTTTGTAATACTTCCACAAAAACCTACCTCTTTTACTGCCTCTTTTATCTTTGCAATACTTGCATAAAACTTGTACCTTAATGGAGTTAACTCAAGGAATAATGGGCCTAATAATGACTACACACTCCCAGTGATCCTTTCTCTAAAGGAAAGAAACAGATTAATTAATTGAATAATTCTTCATTCTGTCATTTATGGTAGGGACGTGGGGTTGGACTAGTTTGACTGGTTTGTCCGACACATCCTACAAATAATTGATCAAAATTGAGATCCGGGCACTTGTCAACACTTTGGTGATGTTCCTCGAACAGTTCTTGAACGATTTAGCAGGAAATTTAGTAAAAGAAAAATGATTCATCGGACCAGAGTACCTTCTTACAATATGTCATGGTCCCCTTCTGATGCTCACATGTGCTTTGTAGATACACTGTGTTCTAACACCCTTGTATCATAGTCAGTATTAAAATTTTCAGCCATTTGTACTACAGTAGCTTTGCTCCCCAGGCGCATCAGTGACTTGGGCACTCATGACCGCTGGTTCGTCTTTTTTTGGACCACTTTTGTTAACTATTAACCACTGCAGACTAGGAACACCCTATAAGACCTGCCATTTTACCCAATCATCTAGCATCACAATTTGGTCCTTGTTAAAGTCCCTCAGATTCTTATACTTGCCCATTTTTCCTGCCTCCAGCTTCAAGATTTGGCTGTTCACTTTGTGCCTGATATATCACACTTATAACAAGATAATCAGTGTTACTCACTTAACCTGTCAGTCATTTTAATGTTGTGGCTGATTGGTGTATAAATAACGTTGCGTTTTCTTGTCTGGTCTTGGAATCCATTTTTTTTTTTTTACCATCAGTAGAGAATCTCCTTTGATTCTTGGACTACAGTTTTATGCTCAATACTGACCCTCATGTCTCATGTTATGACCATGTACAAAGAAGCAAGTGATTTTTATTTTCTCTTAAAGTGAGGGATCAGTCTATGCTGAGCCTGCTTGGTCAAACAGTGTTAGTAGTATATTTCTGTGAAGAGATCCACTTTGTGAAGTGTGTGTGGGAGTCTGCAACTTGTGCATCTTCAGGTTATAGATCAGCGGGGAGGATTTGTGAGCCATGTGCTGCATCAGACATGGCCATGCTGACTCAGGAACTTCTCTTCTCCTGCTGCTGGCAGGATAGCGCCGGTGCTCTTGCCATGTGTTTAATCGCATTCGCCTAAGCGCATCGGCACATTTCCTCCTTTGCCAGTAAAATCATGCTTCTGTTTGGTACTTACAAGGATGGCTTATCTTTTTAATCTGCATGGTGGGATTTGTTATGAGCAGTGTAGACTGCACTCAGGACAAAGTAGTTGTATAACTTCCCTGAGCCGTGGTGAGTGGCAGAGTTTAAAAGTGTATGGTAAATCGTGCGAGTGCTGTAATAATCTTGGCTGTATTTCTTTCTGGAACATCTGTCCTGCAAGCTTATGTGACACAGCTGGCTCCTCGCAGTGCATGCTAATGGCTTCTGGCGGGAGGCTTTGTTGGTAGAAAGAAAAAAAATGTGTGTTTGTCTTGTGAGCTCTGAGAGAAACAGGACGTGATGTGATTGCACTAACTCAGTAAAAACAGGTGAAAAACAAAACATCATTA
Source organism: Bryconaethiops microstoma (assembly GCA_037577275.1). Classification (NCBI taxonomy): domain Eukaryota; kingdom Metazoa; phylum Chordata; class Actinopteri; order Characiformes; family Alestidae; genus Bryconaethiops; species Bryconaethiops microstoma. Next base: position 17,967,407 of record JBBJLS010000155.1, on the reverse strand, counting down.
GACAGGAAACATTTGACAAATATAGAGTTAAAGGGAAACGATGATGTTTGGCTAGAGTTCAGTAAAAAACTTTACTGAACTCTTTTTTTTTTAACAGTCAAAGCCGTTTTAGAGATGAAGGGAGGAAAAGTGTTCAGTGATGTCCTTGGATACTGCAGTATCTGCTGGTTCTGCTACGCTGGCATCATTTCCACTCCATTTTATCACCTTATGCCTGAGTGACCAGTGTGCACTGCCATGACAACCAGTGCTGGTTTTCACTTACGGTCAGTCCAACCAAAATAATGGTTTTAGGTTCAACCTCTGCTGTGGTTGGCTGCACCAACTGTTCAGGAAAGTCACAAAAAATCATAAAATCTTTTCAAAATGTCAACAAATCATTAAACAAAAAGGAGAAAACACAACTTGTATTTACACACTGGATTTAATTCAGGAGTGGCTTTGTATCATTCACATTTACAACATTTAGCTTTTATCCAAAGCGACTCAGCTACAGTCTCTCTGGAGTAACTTGGGGTTAAGGGTCTCGCTCAGGAACCCAGTGGTGGTTTGCTGAAGGTAGGATTCAAACCCATTACCTCTTGGTCCAGAGGCAAGTATCCTACACACTAGGATACATTGTGCATTGTGTCATGTCATATCATTTATTTCATTTAATGAGGTTTTACTCAGTGCGAAACTTCTAAAAGCAGTTGTAAAACAAAGGTGTGCTTTACAATATTTGCACATCACATTAAGTGTTGTTGTGGAACCCTATATCTTCCCTTCTTTTCACATATTGGTAGACAGAGTGAGGTATTATCCATGTGGACATACTGATTAGGGAAAGGAACCAAAGGGCCTCTGCTTCTTCCTCTTCTCCTCATGCTGTTGGGAAATTCCGCCGCTGTTACTTTTTTGCATTTTTTAAGGATTTTTAAGGATAAAACAAGACGGTACCATTTCTTTGACCTGAAGTTGGTGCGTATAAAGTCGTGCATCCAAGAAGTGGACAGCTCTCATGTGCTGATCGAATGTGAATACTTCTGAAGGGCATGGGGGCTTGAGGACTTTAGTTTGGCCTCATTTTGGTCTTATTTGCTGACATGGGACACAAGGAGAGCGCTTATGTTGCTTCTGTGGAGGAACTTCTATCATCTTCAGACAGATTTTATCTTTGTCTTTGTTTTCATCTTCATCCTCACTGATATCTTGAGTGTTTATAAAAATATATATATATAAAATGGAAGTTTCCAATTCCAATGAAAATGCAAGAAGAATAACAACAAATTAATATTTGGCTCCTGTTTTGTATGCTGAGTTCTGTATAAACCATCACTTGAATGACAGCTAGAGCTACTGTCAGAACTCCTGTTTCAGAAAATGAATCAACATTTGGTTGTGAACAAATGATCTCAATAACAACCAGAGAAACAATATTTAAAAGTCTATTTTTTCCACTTCAGTTCAAACCATTTTCTCTGTTCCACTCTTCTGTCTATCTCACTGTCTTCACTGTCAGATGGGATTTGCCTGAACATGCTGATCCTGCCCTTTTTTCCACAGAACAATCTTTCTTCCACTTTTCTGTCAAAATGTGTTAAAAGAAGAAACATTCAAGGAAAAAAACAATGCAGATATATTTACGGCTTGTATTGAGAACAAATGCATGTGATAATATGATAACATCTAGGCACATTGTCAGATAGGACGTCCTTGAAGAGAGCACCCTTTCACACAACATTATCCTGAGACAATGAAACCCACCCCCCAAAAAACAAAATAAAAAAACTGACCAAAGGATTCTCCACACCTTCATACACACACACACACACACACACACACACACACACACACACACACACACACACACACACACACACACACACACACATTGTTATTTACAGTTTGACAATGACAGTTTTAAATAAAAGCCTATTATCTCACACCATGTGCTCCTGTGACCATGTGTCAGACAAGGACATCCCACCTACAAATCATGCTTCATAGTGACTCATTAGACTGTTCTTTATACTCTTTTATCACTCTGGATAGTTGCAATTATTTAGAAAATGTACTGAACGTAGTGCCATAAGAAAACTTTTGATTGCCTGAGAGTAATGCTGTACTGTTGCACATTGCCTTCGTCCAGCTCTGTATTCTTTACCCAGGGAAAATGCATGAATCATGAGTCACATCCGAGATGATTATTACTTCCGAGTCATATAAAAGATTAGTTCAAAAAGAGCAAATTGTTCATGAACGCCACCTCACTCACCAACACCAATCTCACATTTTTTTCTTTAAAACCCACTATACCTTAAATGTACCATTTTTAGCATTGTTTTTATCACTTCACCTAAGATCACATTAAAATGACAGCATATAAAATAATCATTTTAAAAGTACTCAAACACTGCACGACCCCACGAGACACAAATACAAACAATATAATGTCATAAAATGTGAGTGTGTGATATTTATATCTAGATTTGTTACAAGACTGGGTCAGATTTGTTTTTTCTCTCTGATATCCATTCCAGCATTTTTTTATTACATCTGCCCATACCTGGAATTGGATCAGTGCTGTATTCTGCCATAATGTAATCACAACAGGATCCCTATGAAAATAGTTGAACTAGGATTAATTACACTTTGATGAACTACTATTTTTTATGATTATAATTTCTGATTCTGCACATTTAATAAGCCAGTCTGCACTTAAGCTGCATAATGGTTGTGCCACAATAAGAATTTAAGAATATAAGAATAATTACATGTGACTTTGGAAAACAGGGAGGGGAAAGGAAGAATAAGTATCTTCAGATTATTTCAGATTACGAAACCAATTATCTGTGACAACCTGAGTGGCAGCTCCTCACCACTGGGGGAGCTATGGACATTTCACTAAGACGAACTAAACTTTCTGTTGTACACTGTTTAAAAACCCAGTTTAGAAAGTATCACAGTGAAGTCTTGCCTTTCATGGTGTACTGGGCAGTCTGTAATTTTTTTGTACTTTGACTGTTGCCTTTAACCTTACTTTTGATGCTCATGTTTTTGGTTTTTTGACATTGTGCTGGTATTTTCTTTGCTACTGTTTGCCCCTGTGATTGCCTACAACTAGCAAAAAAATGAGGTGAAAATGTCTCAACCAAGCATTGATAGATTGTGTGTGTCTTTGGCTAGAAAGTCTTCAACGATTGATTAAGTATGTGACGAGCTTTACAGCTAGATGTCCAGTGCTGCCTGCCTCTTTTGATAAGAGGCCACTGTGAGTAAGTACACATCAGTAGGATGCAGCAGGATCTGTTCATGACCTCAGTAAACCCTCCATTTAACCTTTTTCCTCTTCTTTGGGGCAAAGGCAGTGGGCCAGTTCTCTGTAACAGCCTATCAGGAAGGGAAAGAAAGACAGGGAGACACTGATAATAAATGAGTAGCTGTAAGCAGAAAAGGACTGCTCTACAAAAATGGAGAAATATTACCTTTCCCCGCTGTGCCTGTGGTGGCCACCACTTACTGCTCCCAGCAGGCTGTGGTGAGGACGACCGATCAAGGCAAACACGGGCTGGGAGCTGGATCAGGTTGCATACAGTGCACTGTGATAACAGTTGTCTCCAGATGCCTATCTCTCCTGTGGCGGTGGGACAATGGATGGATTTGTTGTTCGTGTGATGGTGGCAGTGATGTGGTTGATAAAGAGTGGCTGTTGAGCTCTTGCAGGAGGTCTGGGGCCTCCGAGTTTTCTCCGAAAATGGAGCCTGCCAAAGGCCACAGTCAGCCTCGATAGCTAGTGGAGTGGGAGCGATAGGCAAATAGCAGCAGCAGCCAAATAGCTCAGAGCATTCAGTGATGTAATATAACTAAGCTATTTAGGCCAAAATTATGCTAAACTGGCCGTTAAAGACGACGGAAACAAAAATCACAATCACAGAGATGTAACTTCAGCTAAGGGGCTTCAAATGTCTCATTTGGCAAAGAACCATCACCATAACTCAAGTAGAGATTTAAACTGAGCCCTTGTTTCAAATGTACACCTATTTAATTAAGACATGAGTTGGCACATTCATACAAACGAACTAGGCGGTTGCCCAGTGACACTTGAGGAAAGGTGCCAAAACTTAGAGCTTAACCAAATTACTCTCACCTATAATAAACTTGCTTAATGTGTGTGTATCTAACTCTCTGTGACTTTGTTCTGTGAATGCACTGATTGGCTGGGGAATGTGTCAGCCATTGCTCAGGCCACCTTTAACCCCGCCCTCATCTCTCTCTGAAACCCAGCTCTGAACACAGATTGACCAATTGAGCTGTGACTGTACACATGCAGGCATTTCTAATAAATGCTTGTCCCTCTAATCTAAAGAGAAACATGACATTTTACCCATTTTCATCACATGGAAGTTAGCTAACTCTTAACTCTTAAGCTGACAGTTAGAAGTTAGCTAACTGTCAGCTGAAATGTATTTATTGTAGCTAAAACAAACTATAAAGTCCAATTCTGTATTGTGGCTGATACGGTGCCCAGATGATTTTCATCAGTCTAAGAGATGCTGGAGTTGTGAAGCTCTGTAGGAAACTTCTGCAGTGAGAGCCTGTGTTCTAACAGCATAAGTGCATTTGATATTTTTGGCCATGAATGTGAAATGGAGGGGAATCCGGGCTGTGCAGTGGCAGCAGTTTCTGAAGGTCACAGATGATCACCTCTCTGAGCTGTGCTCTCTGCCTCAGCCTCGTCCGTCCTTCCACCACGCAGCGCAGCGCATCCATTATTCAGACGCAGCCGCCCTTTCGCTGACAGCTCCATGAGAAGGATTGCTCTGACTCCTCACCCGGACTATTAATTTGAAAGACCTCCGCAAGGGATTCCTGTTAGCTTTATTGAAATCTGTCGACATAAGTCAGTTCCTTGCAATCTCTGTGCTTAACCATTTCCTATTGCCCCCTGAGGAGCAATAAGTGGCTGTCCAAATGCTGATTGAATTCTTTTTCTTCGATCACTGGGTATGTGCAAACCCCATGCAGGGGATGATCTTCCTCTTCCTGTTAATGAGCTGGGTGTAATGAGAGCGCTGATAATGTTCTTGAATATCTGCGCTGTTTAGGTGAGGGAAAGTGTAAAAGCCTCTCCTTTTCACATTTTTCTTGTTTGTTGTTTAATATCCCCTTTAGCTCCAATAGCCATTACACAGTTATAAGTTGCAGGCCGTGGGGAGCTGTTGTATTGTTTCTCTAATAAGAGAGAAGTGCTGATTTGCTTAAAGTGGCAAAACAGCCCACTGGTTGATTTCTTACCAAAACAGACAGCAGTGGTGCGCACGTTAGTCCTGGAGAAGGGGTATCCAGCACAGTCTGGTGGTTCCCCTGCTAAAACCCAACCAATAAATCTGGAAATGAAATAAAATTAAACTGTGCTGGATCCTAGCCCTCCAGGACTGGAGTTGTGCATTCCTGATCTAAGTAGTTTCAGGAAGCATGGTGAAAATAGTCATATTACAAGACTGTGATATGATTAACAAAACATTATTTTAAGATCAAATTCACCACTAAAATGCCTGCTGTAGTTGGTTTGACACCTTACTAAATGTCTTCTTTGATTCATAGTGCCTTACTAATAGCAGAAATACACTATATTTCCAAGGATATCCAGACAGCCCGTCTAAGTAGTGAATTTCGTTACTGTATGGTGCACCCATCGTTAGCATAGATGGTGGTTGCATGCAAAAAACGTATGTAATCTCAATAGAGCTGCATGTTATCAGAATGGGATATTTTGGATTGACCACATATGACTCATAGGGTCACCATGCCCAATGATTTGCATTGTCAAAGAGGTATAAAGACACCCAGCATTCTTCAGAGTGAACACCACGCAATACCTTTGGGATCCGTTGGAGTGGTGTTTGTGATCCAGAACATTATCCAACCTCAGTACCTGACTCACTAATGACATGTGGCCCAATACAATTAAATTCTCACTGCCATGTTTAAATATCTAGTGCAAAGTCTTTCCAGAAATAATTGTTAAGTGCATATCTCTCTCTCTCTCTCTCTCTCTCTCTCCCTCTCTCCCCCCCTCCTCTCTCTCTATTTATTTATCTCATGCTCTTAATTTTCCATCTGTTGTTCTGACACACCCAGTTATTGACTGAACTGACCTCTGAACACAATGAGAGATTATATGCTTCTGACGCTTTGCATTAGCATGTCAGTACCCTGGCAGACAGTAACAATTAGGTACATGGTCAATACTATTTCCATTAGAGTGGCCTCATGAGTTTAAAGTTGATTCACATCGTCAGTGCTATGATTGTGACCTCTACACAGTTATATAAATGCAAATGTACATGTGCTTGCTCTGCTGAAGGATATAAATTGTTTTGTACTGTAGTGGTCATTAATCGTTTTTGTCCTATAGAATAAAGTTGAAATCTGGTGCTTTAAAAGTGCACTAATGAAGGTTTTACCCTGACTTTTATGATTACATTTGTTGCAATGTCACTTCTGGCAGACTCTGTAAAAAATATTTACAATTTTTACCCAACTTTCAGTCAAGAGAGTGCTGTTGTTGTTTTGCACTCGTAGGATGCATCACTATCAGAAAGGACCAAACAGAACTGAAACCTCCACAGGGAAGTAAACAGCGAACTAGCTTTGAGTTTTATCATTAGTATAGAAGTTTTATCATTTTTATAATTAGTAATTACCAACATAATTGTACCTTTCAGTGGAAAAATCAGCCGGAGCACGTGCTGTAATTTCCCCTGCTTGGATTTTGTCTCTTAGAGCAAAAGAAGATGGTGGATTGATGTCTGGTGGATTGATTTTCCGTTCAGCTGTTGTGAAACATGAATATGACGCATCTTTCATGACAAGCCATTTCTATCACTTAGAGACTTAGATCTCTGCAGAGCTAAATGAGCCACAGACAAATACAGGCATATTTTCTCTGTTATATAAAAGGCCTGCTGAACTTAAGACAACTCTTTACAGTTTCACTGTGTGCTTCCTGCAACTTTTGGCAAGGTGAGGAAAGAATGCATTTTACAGGAAAGGAGGAATTTTTGGGGTATTAGATACATAGCATGCACTTAAGATAAGCTACTGCATTGCATAATATCAAAGCAGGGCTCAACTTGTGTCTTATTGGGCTTCTTCAGGTCAAATAAGTCTACAAGTAACTGATCACAATGAATTATTCTAGTCCTTTTATAGAACCTCATTCACTGTGCATTTTATTAAAAAGATGTACCTTCTACCTACACAGGTGTTTGTGTATTATTGGTTCTACTAGTTCACTACTGTCATGCCGGGTGAGGGGTGGACACATTAGCAGGAGACAGCTTAGAAGTAAATAGAAGTTTAATAAAGAAAGTTCAAGGTCAAGGTGCTGTGCTGGTTGGTTCCGTGCTGCTCGGTTGGCCTTTTAAACCCACAAGCACATGCACACAACCAATCACACGCCAGAGACAATCAACTCAGTAACAAACAGTAATCAAACCGAACACAAGACGGGTGGACATGTCGTTAGGTACCTAGCAACCCAGCTAAAGAGCTAATTAAGCCCCACTACTTACACCTGGGTTGCCTAGGTACCAAACGACCACACACATAACAAACCCTGACATAATAACTCCGTGCCCAGAGCTGTGTACCACCTAGTACTTGGACGACGGGCTTCATTGGGGGCGTGACTGAGATGGACCAGACCTGACAACTACAGGTGTACCATCACAGATTATAGACTCTTTCAGAGTTGGGTCATTCGGGTCAAAGGAGTAAAAATCATCTTCAGGAGTTTGTTCTAACCACCTGGCTTCTCTAGCCACCTCAAACCAACAGTAGTAGGATACAGGTGGTTGGAACAAAATCCTGGGGAAGATTTTTATACTCTGGACCTGAATTATCCAACTTTGACCTCTTTGTTGTTTATGAACAATTTGTCACCCTTTAGCCTGTTCATCAGTTTCTTACCATATTACCAATGTTAGATAACATTTATATTATTTTTACATCATTCTACAGCAGTCACACTGAAATGAGAGCGGCATGGTAGTTTTTTTTGTGGTTGTGGTACAAATGTATTTGACACAGCTTGTGTTGCTACTGTCATGCTATTTTGAAAGTGGTCTGCCGCCCAAAGATATCCAGCCAAGAGCAGCTCTGTGGACGAGGAAGGTGTGCATGTCAGCCAGACCTACAAGGCAGGTGTTTCTATTAAAGTGGTTCGTGAGAGTATCATGCTGCATGAATGAGCACTAAACCTGAACCAGACTGATGTGTGTGTGTGTGTGTGTGTGTGTGTGTTTGTGTGTGTGTGTGTGTGTTTATTGCTTAGTGATGTGTTAATAGATCACACATCATTCAACACCCTTTTGTCTGTTTTCTCTACACTGTCAATCTGCAAAAAAGGCAATCAGATCCCTTCATATTTTTGAGTTATAAAATCGAAGGTTAGAGGTTTGTGGGGTGTATAGGTTTACAGTTAGCTTCTCACATATATTTAAAGTGCATAGTCCTTAAATAATTTAGAGAAGTAACGCAAATATTTTCATCAATGTAATTATGTAATCATTTTAAGTAAAAATCTAAATTGTATGTACTACCTAAATATTTTGTGGCAGCCAGTTGCCTTAAATTAATTGAGAACCATTAGCTAAAAGATACATGGCTAATACACATATGAATGGCCATAAAATATATAAGCTACACTAACTCTGTTAATAACAGCAGTATAAATTTTATTATGAGAGAAAAATTGAGAACAGTTATCCTGCTCCTTAAGTAACAAAACACTGGCCATAAAACAAGAATCTGAAGATTCAAAAGATTTTGTGTCTGCAGGCTTAATTAGAAGCTGATCAGAGGTCACAGACAACTGTTTGCCTTTAAATAATTCATGTACGCTGAACTGGCGAATTACCAGGCACTATCATGGTCAATATCATAAATATCAGTAAACCTTATGTAATGATCCTTATGTAACCGCTAGCATTAAGGTGTTACAACCCAAAATTGACAATAACTGATAAAAAAATAAGAGCTAATTACCAGAAACCAACAAACTGCTAAGAGTGCTAGGAAGCTCTCCTCGAAGCTAGTTTTCAAATAAGACATCAAAAATACAACTGCACATTGGGACTCTACGAAGTGAAAAGGTACGTGAACTAAAAAGAACTTGATGGGCACACTTTAAAAGTTTACTTTATTGTAACTGTTGAACACGTTAAGTTTTCTTCAAACAGACCAGTTTATGGATTTCAGCATAGGGCTTTATAGTGTGTGCTTTCATAGTTGTTGACTGAAGTGTGTTCGAAGAAGACTCCTATCTGAGAGAAATATAACAGTAGGTATGAGTTAATCTAAGTGCTTTACATAACTCACTAAGCACCTAACAGATGGGCTGCTGATGACATAATATAGTCCTCGTCTCTCATGGTATCATCTGAGCCCAGCCATATTGGTGAGTTTTAAAAAGCCCTCCGATGGTACCCGAGGGATCTCTTTGCACCAGGAAAAGATGTGCATGCATGTAATGAAATGCTGATTTCACCAAACTTTGGGTTATTTCAGGCTTTCCTATATAATGACATTGGAAACTGGGGAGCCTGGGGTGCTAAAGAGGCATGCGGCAACAAGTTAAAAGGCATCCTTGAAGGGGATTGTGTCTTTTTTCTATATTTAATTGTGACTATTGGAGTATGGGCCCTAAATATCAAAGCAAGATAAGAAAAGGTCAAAAGAAAAAACATGTTGCTACAATAATGGTAATTTCTGGTAGCATATCTGTCTGATTCCAGTAGTGTGTTAGCACTTTGCACATGAGCATTTTTGGAGCTGTTCTATATTAAATATGGGTATCTGAAGCTTGAAAATGACATTCCATGTTCTATTAGAAGTGGGACCCTGCCACACACCTGTTGGTCCCGGGATAGGCTCTGAGTACCCCTGACCCTATTGAGAATTAAGCGGTTACAGAAAATGAATGAATGAATGAATAGAAGTGAGCTAAATATTACAGACATGTATGTTTTAAGATTGCATAAATCTAGCAGGCCTTGAATCATTCAAACAGAAAATAGAAAAAAATATGTATTGAAATGACTGATATGATGAAAGCTCAAACATTTATTCTGTTATTGACATCACTTGTATTACTTGCACATGAAAATTTGGCTTCATCGATTAATTTTTTTGTAATGGAGAGTTTGCTATTATTCACTGACCATGCCACAGAAAGGGTCATTTTCATTCTGTATGCATTTCCCAGTTTTGACCAATTTTGCTTGCAGACTACAGTTTAGATGAGGAAACGATGACTGCAGGCCAGTGATTAGAGGTCTTTGGGCAATCAGAGCAGAATAGATTAAGTAGGACTTTGTGACCTCTCAGCACTAAGTGAACACTCATCAGCAATGCATTCTCATTATTAGCAACATTAACATTTGTGCATGAAGCACTCTTTCATGGGGATTACTGTCTGATAAATCAAGAGAGAGTTGACGAAACAGCACCAGGGCTGACAAGCACTGAGTTTACTAATAGAGAACATGGTAGATGTGCATATTATAGACCTTAATGAGGACATCTGAGAGGTGTGTGAAAAGCTCTATGGGTGCAGTGCATAGCTGCAGTGACTTCCAATTACAGCTTTAATGGGACGGATCTGATCTGTGTCTTGTGAAATGCATTTGATGCATTTTAGTCAGATGTTAAAAAGTATAAGAACATCCATCACCAGATTTAACTACCAAAACCTCTTCCAATGCAAGGCACATGTGGCCTAAAATAATATAGTGAATTTAATGAACCAAATATTCAATGATTGCCAAAACAAGTAAACCAAAAGAAAACATTATGTTAATGGAACACACTTTATTTCTGTGCAAGCACATAAAAATTGTGAACATTCACTATGTGAGATGACAAAACATAGACTGCTGAAGACTCTAAATGTTTTTCATACTAAATTTCAGTTTTGGAAATGACAACCTTTTCATTTTAAAGCAGCTTTAAACTTAAAACAATAATCCTGGCATGTTTGACTTTGAATTGTAAATGGAAGTGGTAGAAATCTCATCAGATCAAACTGTAAGCAGTGTTTTCAGATGGCATGTATTATTTCTAGAATTATATCTATATCCAGGGTCTGAATTATATCTATATCCAGGGTCTGAATTATATCTATATCCAAGATCTGAATATTCTTGATAACACTGACTATAAAACTGGACATGGCCTGACAGGGACCATCATGATTTTTTAGATCAAGCACTTAAATCAGTGAGATCAACTTAGCAACCAGTTATAACCAGAAATATTTTCTCATATAAAGAAGAGGCTATGTCTATGTCTTAGTTCACTGTAGTTTAGTAATTGAAAATAATAAATTAATGAGAATAAATTGGGGGTGCTCATTTATAAGATCCAGAGCCATAAGGAGTATGTTGCTTAATGTTCTTTCTTGACTTCTGTGTCCATAGCTGCGATTCAAAGTTTGCAAAGTTTATTTTTCAGTATGCTGTCCGTCTCTGTGACTGCTTGTGTCTTGATATGTTTTTTCCAGTTAGGTTTTACAGTCCCAAAAACTTTCTTGGAAACTTGGAGGGCCAACACTGACTAGCCTGCACTAGCTAATCTATGAGCCTCCCCGTTCCCAAATGAGCTGTCAGTGAGGTCGCTGATGCAGAGTGACAGGGTCTGAATTCTCCATTCGAATTCCAAAGCAAAATGAGGTCATCTTAACCGGACCACACGCCAAAAGATGTGGAGACTCCTCTGTTATAAAGCACTTGTGAAACACTAGTGGGTCTGGTTAATATTCCACTGCTGCTCCCAAGAAGTAACTGGAAGCACAAAAGAGCCAGCCAAGACAGGTAATGCTTAATGTGAAAAAGGTGTGTGCTATTTAGAAATGAGAGATGATAACACTTGGCCTGTTATTTCATACTGGCCTGTTATTTGTTCTTTACGTTCCCTCATCATCTGCTGCTATTTCATTGCATTGATTTTTTATTTATATTGCTTTAACACTAAGTCACTTTCATAAGCCATTTTGCGCTACTAATCAGCTGGTACACCACACTAAATCTTACAGCAATATCAGCAAACTGTTTTTATTGAAGCACTTCACAGAATATCAGCATTTCTAACCCTACAGGATGAAACAGGCAACTAACAACAAGAAAATTGTGTGCTATTTTAATTACATTTTAGATTTGATTTTTTCTAACCAATATATAGTCAAACCTTTTCTGCTAATATCGGCTCCATTGTGCTGCTCTAGCATCAGTCCTGCGAGACTTGCAATGGGTGGTTCAAAATACAAATAACACTTCAAATGTGTTTTTGCCCAATCACTCCAATAACCCAGTACTTTGTAACAATGCCACTGCCGTATGTAGCTGTTAGACAGATAAATCCAGCTAAAATTCATTGTAAATACATAATGTGATCTGGAGACAGAGCTAAAAGGACAGAAAGACTGAAGCAAAAAATAATAGTGATGGTGATCCATGTAGATTGTGATAAAGTACTGTTCTGTCCTTCAGCATAGTTAAGTATGTAATGATGGGTTTTAATTAATTATGTCTAATGTAACATTTAGTGCTTCTTGAGCAGTAAGGGAAGAAACAGGAGCAGACAATACATTTCCAAAAAAAAGCTTGCCTGGTATGTTTTTAAACTCAAGGTTTCCTTCATGTTAACTTTATTTCATTTGTTTAAGCTAAATATAACACTAAATCTAGAATTAATAAATGCTTTGATGGCCAGCCAGAATTGCTATACCAGATATATTCATTGCTAGTGGGGTCAGCTGGGGTCAGTAAAGCAGTCTTGCAGTTTAAGTATTGCAGTTTTATTCGTCAGTGTTTTGGGGTGGGTTTTACCAAAGGATGAGCCACATTCCTCAGCCAGTCAGTGTACTTACGACACGAACATGGAGGATTTGGTAAAATGATGAACTCTTTATCAGTTTCCTCATAGGAAAGAATAATTTAATACATGCTGCCCAGCAGTGCCACTCTAAGCAACTGCCTCATTTATCTGGCACCATACAGATAAAGATTTAAAGAGAACAAACAAACAAGTAAATATGCATAATGATCACATAGTTCAATGGAATTGGGCATTGATCAGCCTAATGGCTTGAGGCACAAAAGTCAACCTCCATTGGTCAGGTCGACATCTGGGACAAAAACAGTGAATCGAGGACAAAAACCCAATGGAATGGAGGACATGAGAGGAGTCATTAATAATAAATGATTCCTTACTGTTTGTTGTTGGTATAGTACAACCAGAGTTGATTTTCTAAGTGAAACAAAGCACACATTATTAATGTGTTGAATTCAGCTCTTCACCTCTAGGTGTTTTGTACTTCTGCATCCATCCTCCATCGTATTCTTACATCAAGACACACACTTAAGCATTTCTTTCTGTGCGTATTTAATTAACTTAACCCTCCTGCCCCCTTAGCTCATTGTTTCTGTAGACGGTGTACAGTTACACTCTGTGTCTAGAACGGTTCCTTATTTTTATATTCCAGTTAACAACAGGACCTGGGTTTTTGTTTACTCATTTGGTGAACTCAGAACTTTTATATAATTGACATCAGGAAACAATCCATCTCCTGGCAATGACTCATATGCAGGGTCTAATGATCCATTCTCTACTAACCCAACACTTCCTATTTTTAAGAGTACACTAATGCCCAGAATTGAAAGAAGTGTAACACCCCTTCACTGATGAAGATTAGCCTACTGGTATGCTTAACATAGCTGCTGCTAACTAAAGAAAACACATAAAGCCTTTTTAAAAGTCGAAAGCATGCCCTCATCATTCTGTAGGCTTTCTTTAAACCTAGTGAACCAAGGTAGTATTTACCTTGTATGGCCATTTTACACTGCATTTGAGTATTAAAGAGAGGGATCGAATGACTCCTTCAAGTTAGAATTACACAGTATATGCAATGACTTCTGCATAGATCTTTTGCATCTTTTGCTGCATTTTTTGTTACTCCATAGGCATGTGATTACTTTGCATATAGAAGTCAGAATAGCAGTATTAGGAGTAATTAGATAGCATGCATCGATGCATGCTATCTATTGTTATCCCTGGTCTTCTTCTTCTTCTTCTTCCAGGATTAATGCGGCTCGAACCGCTTAATGTAGAAACTTAGTGTATTGTTCGTACTCGTCAACTTGATAATTTATTAATTATTAATGTTTAAAAATCGATATTTTCCATAGAAATGAATGGAGGGTGCCAATACTTTTTCACCATTGACTTCAATGCAATTCAATCTAAGCTTTACTTCTCTGCAACGGCTCATGATTATCTATCGATCTATCTGTCTTTCTCTCTCTCTCTCTCTCTCTCTCTCTCTCTCTCCCTTTCTCTCTCTCTTTCTCTATTTCATCTATCTCTCATTCTTTCTTTCTTTTTTCCTTTCCTTATCTCTCTTTCTCTCTCTTCCTGCCTCAATTTCTTTTTCTCTCCCTCACTTCATCTATTCATCACTGTTTCTTTTGTTCTTTCTTCCTTTTAATCTATCTATCTATCGATCTATCTTTAATCCATTTATCTATGTTTCTGTCCAGCTATCTATCTTCTATTCATCTAATCTATGTTTCTGTCCAGCTGTCTATCCTCCACTCATCTATCTATCTACCTATCTATCATCCATCTATCTTTCTTCCTTTTATCATCCCTCGTTCTTTCTTATTAACTTCAATGCATTTCACTCAATCATATAATACTCGGCCAGAGTTCATGCAACTGCCATGAGACTCGATACTCAAACTCAGGCCTCATTACTCAACTACTAATGAGCACCATCTTGACCCGCACTCGTCTTTTTTTTACTTCTTTCATCCCTTGTTCTTTTGTATTAACTTCAGTGCGTTTCAGCCAATGTTTTGCCTTTCCCGTCTCTTTCTTAGTCTATATATCTAAATTTCTTTCTTTCTTTCTTTTGTTTTCATCTATCTATCTATCTATCTATCTATCTATCTATCTATCTATCTATCTATCTATCTATCTATCTATCTATCTATCTGCTCTGCATGCTATCGTATTTCCTTGTAAATGTAACTTTGTCTAGTTATAATTGCAACACCTTGTAAAGAAAACTGGTGGAAAATGTGGCTGATTTCATTTTATGTTCACTGTTTACTCAGACATGCCCTAAGATAGAAGAGCTATCATCTAGAAAATCAATAACTAAATTGCTTCCAGAGTGCCCTAGGTGACCTATCAGTTTGAAAAATCCAATTTTATCAAATTCTGTGAGCAGCCTATGCTGAAATCTAATTGTCTCATGTCTATTTTCCATGCAACTGGGGCAGCTTGATTGTAGCAGCAAGGAATGTCCTTCCTGCAGCTGAGACAATGGAAAAGTCATACACTGTTCCAGAGAGGACTGCTTTGTGTTGGTATGGCAGCCCGCTAGCGTCCCCTGTGCTGAATAATTGAGAGGAAGGCCTGGGTAATCCATCAGAGCAGAGGATGCATGGAGGCACCTGTCATATCTACCTGAACAGGGAGGAAGGAGAGGAGGGGGAACGAAGGGGTGAGGAGTCACCTCATGACTCATCCATACATTATTGAACATCTTCTCTGCAACTTCACTTTCTCCTCACCACAGGGGCAGTTGCCATCAAAAGCTTGCACACTGAAATGACTCGAGGGCCATTTGTGGACTCTCAGTTGTTTAACCTGCTGGTAACTTAATGTGGATGGTGAAGAGGAGTTCCATAGGCTAAGCACATGGCTGCAGGTTATATAATTTTAGTCCTGGTTATTTATCAAAGCAGATATGAAGCAGCCAGTTGTCTCAGTTTCCCCAGATTCACATGAGTTCATGCACTATAAGTAACATTTACAGCAGTAAAGGGTTACGCTTTTCATTGGTAGAGATTTTCTAACTGTGGATGATATTTAAATGCTACTACAGCTGGGAGTCCATGCCAAAAGGAGTACATTCACTCATTGAAACATGCCTTTTCTTTCTTTCTTTCTTCTTAGATGTTTTCATCTTTGTCTGTTTGTCTGCATAGTGTAAAACATGCAGCCTCGAAAACTTTCATTTGTTTATATTTATTTTCTATTAAAATGAAAATGAAACACCCATTTTTTTTTGTTGAAAATCCTCTAACAAATATTGTTAAACAGATTTGACAGAGATAGCTGTAGATGCTGTCTTGACTGTCGCTTTTCTGGCTGCACTCTGTTTTCTTTGCAAAAATGCCATTAAAGAACCACTTCCCTGAAGAATGAACTAATTGTTCTTCAAAGAGGCATCATTGTAAATGAGATGTGTGAGTGTGAATAACCTTTTAAAATTGAAAAAAAAAAAGAAGTAAAGGTCATATACTAATTATGCATTGTTTCTTGTCCAACTCAAGAACGATTTATGAATTTTTAATTTTAAGAGTATATTTATTTAGGGCATAAGGACAAAGCAGATTTAGAAACCAAGCCATAGCACAGAGCAGTTCTCAGCTAATAGTCTCTAAAGCTGTCATTAATCTTTGGAAAAATTGACCGACTGGGATAAATCAGCTGTGATGTATTGCGCAGCCCAAGTCATCAGTCCATTTGGCCATCAAGCACTGTGATTATGTAATGCACACATTATTACTGGCTGTGTGGCCCTGGCTGCCTGCAGCGCTACAAGGATACATGCTAGAGTCCTAGTGTATTGTTTAACATTTTTCTCATTTACAACACAAAAATCAATATGCAGCAAATTATTCTGCAAAAGAGGTGCTTTGTCATATCACACTGTAATCAGAGTATATTCTGTTTAAATCATGCAGCCCTACACATCGTGTATCTGCCGAGTCCCTAAAAGAGGGGTAATGTCGGACAGCAAATGGGTACGTAGAGGATGACACTCAGGCAGTCTTGGTTCTCTACCGCTCCCTCCGATCCTCTGCAAATGACCTACAGTGTCTCATTAACAGGAGCAGCTGAACTGTGCAAATTGGCATGTCGGTGCACCTTGGCTTCATTTGTCCCAATTTCCATGGGGTAATTCACAATTTTTTGCTTTAAATTGCATCTGAAATAGGGGTGAGGTGAATGGCTGGTGCTGGGTAGTGTGTTGCTAAAGCTGTGTCACTAGAGTATCTCTGAATTGATCCATATTCAAGGTCAGCTGACAGTGTTGAACTGACCTTGTCAATGAGGCTTTAGAAGGTGCGTCAAGTGGAGTAGCAGGGCTTCACTAAATTAAAAGCAAACACCCAAGAAGACAATTATTTGGATGGCTCATTCATTGCATCTGGACTCAACAGCGAAAGATCAACAGCGAAAGCACAGCGTGTAGCCACTGAATGATGAAATGATGACGCAAATATGCTCCCAGGTAGCCTGGCTATTGTTTTCTTCATCACTGTTTTCCTTTACATTTTCTCCATAGGACAAAACTGTGGGTAAGGTTTACGGAACCAACACTCATGAATTAAAACATGCTCTGATACATTGATTGGTTAGACACTGTTTCCAGGTTCAATTCCACATTGCTTTTGTTTTACTTGCCATTAATGTTGACAGCTCGAGCTGCTTCTATGAGAATCGAGCTGAAATGTGGTAACTGAATGAGAAGCCAACTAAATGGAAAACTTTGTGACATGTTTAAAATGTATGTCCCTTCCTGGTGTGGAACCAAAGTTAGCTCTCTTAGTCTGTCCCTCTGGGATGTGCAGACATGTATGGCCAAACTAATTGGACAGACTTTGACAAATGCTAATCAAAGTTCAGTTAAAGACTGTACAACTGGGACCCTATTCACATTTCACACCAATATTAGAACATAGCTGGAGTCAGGTATTGATGAGCTTGCTCCATCATCTCTATAGCCACTGGTTCAAAGGACAGGAAGCAAAGTTTACCAGTGGTTGGTTCAGAGATGATTATTTAACTCACATTAAAAAGTGTGAGCCATACATTCCAGGTGATTCCACGGTGTAATGAAGCCACCAAAAGCACCCATATACTAAACAATGTTGCTGTATGAACTAATTTAATTACGCTACACATTTATAAACAAACAGAGTAGAGTAGAATTGCCTATGGTAAGATCCACCATTCATTGCTTGCCACAGCTGGAGTTTTAGTGGTGAAATACTGGCTGATTTAGTTACTAGGGAAATCCCCTGCTTTTTGCTGGTGGCGTTGTCTATCCCTCCCAGTGCTTATACAAACGAGGCACAGTATGAGCTTCACGATGCCATCAGTGACCAACGAACTGCCCACCCTGATGGCTTTTTCATTGCTGGGAATTTCAAACATTTTAACCTGAAAACAGTATCACCAAATTTCTACTTGCATGTGAACTTTGTCACAAGGGGAGAAAACATTCTGGATTTATTTTCCACCCGTGTCCCTGACTCACTTAAAGCCATCCCTTGCTCCAACCTGGGAAAATCAGGTCACTACATACAGGCCACTACACAGATTTTCCAAACCAACACAAATATACAGCCCTGCAAGACTGCTTCAAGAGCACAGGCTGGAATATCTTCAGGGATACATCCACCTATGACCAGCACATATGCCTGGAGGAATACACAGACTCTGAGACTGGGTACATAGAGAACTACATTGAGGATGTCACTGTAATAAAGACACACATGACAACCAGAAGCTTTGGCTGACATCTGAGGTCCATGCCATGCAGAGGGCAAGAGATGCTGCCTTCCAGCTGGAGAGACTGGGCAGCAAAAGCAAGTATACAGAAAGAATTCACAACTGCCTCTGTGATACCAAGGACCTAGGACCCATGTGGCAGGGCATCAAGGCCCTAACAGATGGCCACACCACAACAAGCCAACTACAGGGACACTCACCTCCCTGACATGTCGAATGACGTCTATGCATTGTTTGAAGCTCAAAGCAACATGCAAGCATGCAAGTCTATAACCACGTCTGCTCCTTCAGGTACCAGGGAGAGTGCTAAAAGACTGTGCTTACAAGTGAGTCGTCCTTACGGACATTTTTAACTACTCCCTGAGCCAGGCTCTGGTCCCTTCAAAAAGATGACCACCATTCCAGTGCTAAAAAACTCATTGGTAATCGTCTCAGTGGCTATCGCCTGGTTACACTGTCGTCCATCATGATGAAGTGCTTTGAGCGACTGGTGAAAAGGCATATTGTTTCCTCCTTCCCCAACTCATCAGAACCCCTGCAGTTTGCATACCACCCTAACTGCTCTTTTGGTGATGCCATTTCCTACACCCCGCACTCTGCCTTATTACACTTGGAAAATAAGGATACATACATCAGAATGCTGTTCATTGACTATAGCATTCAACACTATCATCCTCAAACAGCTGGTGAGGAAACTCTCTCTGCTGGGCCTCAATGTTTAACTTGACTCTAGACTTCTTGACAGGCACCACCTCATTAAACACAGCGACAACAATGAAAGAGAGGAGGTGGAAGAACTGGTAAGCTTGTGAAAGAACAACGGTCTGAAATAGGATTGTTGTTGACCTCCTGAGAAGGCAGATTGACCACCTTCTCCTGCTAATCAAAGGCTCTGAAGTCAGTAGTACCAAGTTCCTGAGATGTGTACATCTCCAATGACCTCAGCTGGTTCGTCAATGCCAACTTCATTGTAAAGAAGGCATGTGAAAAATTTCAGCTACACTTCCTGTGCAGCTATTGACTGAAGAGAGACAGACTCCCATCACCCATCCTCACCACCTTCTACAGAGGAACTCTGGAGAATGTCCTAACCAGCTACATTACTGTGTGGTTTGGGAGCTACAAAGCACAGAAGTCCCTGAAGCTGAAAAGATCACTGGGGTCTCCTTCCTCCTTCGGGGCGTCTTCAAGGCTCACTGTGTATGCACCACCTCTATTGTGAAAGACCCCCTAACGCTGCATTATTAGGACCCACAATGCAAGGCTCTTCTTTCACCAAGCTATCAGGGGCCTAAACTCCCTGGTGCCTCTTAACATCTCATCCCCATAATCTGTAAGTACAATGAGCAATGGCTCATTGACTGTGCACCATCACTTTACTTCAAGACATTATCCAAATTGCACTTAACTGTTCTGTGAACTGTTGTACAATGAACACTGCTATTACAAAAGGACTGTGCACTGTCACTTTATCTTAATTACCTTAATTGCATTACCTTTGCCTTGCACTTTACAGTCTTCCGGCAAGTACAAAATTACTACAGTCACTGTTGTGAGCGCTGTCGTTGCACTGCTTATTGTAAACATGTGTAGACAGCTGTTGCTGTTGTCTGCCTGAATGTGTGAATGTATGTAATGGGTTAAATATGTAACCTCATGCTGTGCTTCAAACATATCAACTTGAGAAGACAACACAGTTTATTGGTTTAACATGAATATATTTTTCACATTTTAAGTAAAACTACCCCGTTTTGTAGTGTAACACAGAATATACATATTTTGTGAATAATTTTGGTTTAATGCTTCTTTTTGGGGCTTAGTTATTGTATTCCAATCCCACGATATGACCTTATGTACTAATGTATTTCAAGTATGTTTTTGTTGCCAAAAGTCTTTGGTAGCAAGATGCTTGACAAAAGGGTCCTCATTTAATAAGGTCAGACTTAATATGACAGAGGTTGATAAAAATCGAAACAAACAGAGAGCTAAGTCACTTTTACTGTCAAAATTCTCTCAACTAACAGTTCATCAACCTTATATTCCAGCCAGAATCACCTCAAAGGGCACATCATGTCCAAATTCTAAACTTGATAATCGATTAACAGCTGCTGCTATGTCAGCCGGTGATGGCGTGAGCTACAAGGGGTGTTGGCAATGCCACTGAAAGTTAATGACTTGCGGCCAGTATCTGCACATCTTGAAGGCCTAATTAGGTTGTAAATGCCTCACAACCTCACTCTTTTTTTCTGCACGTATGGCGTAGTGGGACAGAACCAGACAGCCAGCCTTGACCTCACTGAGCCCCAGGTAAGGGGAGGACATCAGATGTCTGTGCATCAGAAGGATTGTGTGGATGTATTAGGTGTGCACATTATAAATGTCCTAGAGTGAAATGTCTTCTATTTCAGCATATCAAGATGTTAATATTTTTTATCAGAATTAGTCTTCTCAGTGTCCTCTGTATGGACAAATTTATACAGTAAACCCCCAGTCACTGTTTCAGTCCAAAGTGGATTTTTTCTGAGAACTGAACTAATAATTGTTTGCTGAAACCGCTGCACTAATACAGAAACTGCAGATAATTTACTAACAAAATAAGTAAATTATATAAAAACTCGAGGGCGAGGGGGCGTGGCAGATGGGGCCGGACATTACAGCTTTTTTCGTGCCAATATATACGTTTTAATTTTCTAATTTTGTAACATAAACATTAATGTAAATTCAGCCACATTTCCATATAAAAAATAACTACAGTTTTGGTACTGTGGAGAGAAACACAAAGAAAGTGTGTCTTGGGATGGTGAAATAAAGAGGCAGGAGGTTTGAAAGTAGCCAATCCGAGAACGCTATTTATTTCTCCTTGCTGCTGATTGGCTGCTGCCCTTTGACGCAGCTGCAGTACAGAATTTCCCCCGTGGAGAGTCTTGAGTTTTCTCTGGTTTTTCGTTTGTTCTTCTTAAAGCCCTGTATTTTTATTACTGTAAATTAAATGAATTTGTTACTGTATTTACCTGCTTATACCAAAGAAAACGCCAGTGCATGAATTACAGTACAGTCTATACAGGGATAACGTATAGACTGGTATTTTACATTGTAGCACTGTGGGAGCTCAGTGTAAACTGTACATTTACATTTTCTTTCAGGGTAATGTATTAAGCTGAGTTTAACATGAAATTAAAGTGTTTTGGGAGCATATTTGAGGGCATATTCAGGGTTTAGACTATAAAAATAAGCATTTTTAGACATTTTTTTGCCACATCACAGCAATGAGGTTTGCACTATATGCGGGTGCTCTTGGAACATAACCCTGCGAAAAGCGGTGTCTACCTGGTGTACAGTTAGAGACTGCTGGTCATTTGTTACTATGTTACTAATGTATTAGTCTTGCTTTTCATCAGCCTTCAGTCTTGCAGACCACAAAGACACTCTTGGCTGCCAGGCACTGACTGGGTAATTTTAGGTGGCATTAAAAAAAACTATTGCCATGCCTCTACTATACTTCGACCAGTACAAAAGAGGTGCTACAAATGGTTCTTGCCTTGTAAGCAATGCCATATAAAAACCCATTTTTGCTCCCCAAATACGTGTGAAATATAGATATTTGAATTTTGGCTAGCTTTCTTCCCCTAATGTGTTGTGGTACCATCTCTTCCCCACGTATGTGAAGCATACTTACCCAGCTGTGCAAGTGATATAAAACCAAACATGATTCACTGGACCAGGTCACATTGCTGTACTGTCTTATTTCATTGCTCATGTGCTCATTGTAGGCAGTTTGGCAGTGAACAGGGGTCAGCATGTACATTTTTGACCAGTCTACGGCTACACCGCCCCATACACAGCAAACTGCGATGAACTGTATATTTTGAAACCTTTCTGTCAAAATCAGCATTAGCTTTTTGGTGGGATCTGACCAGATGGACTAATCTCCCCACATGCTTCAGTAAGTCTTGGGAACTCATGACCACATCACTGATGTGCTGGTTGTCTTTTTTGATATTTTAAGAGAGAAGATAAGAGATAAGATAAACCTTTATTAGTCCCACAAGTGGGAAATTCGATTTAGTAACAGCAGAGAGTGGACAGT
>JBBJLS010000155.1:17932961-17944584 GCA_037577275.1 Bryconaethiops microstoma | reverse complement strand
GGGTTCAGTCAACAACACTGACGTAACAATCAATAGCGACCACCAATCAGTAACCTCCAATATGTACACGTCATCATCGGCCAAGGTGGTACCAAGAATGGTACTGGGTACCTGGTATCAGATTTTAGTTATGGAAAAGCAAAAAAACGAGTAGAGTTGAACCGAAGCGAGCTGGTATCAGTCAGTGGAGAACCCCCATAAGTGCAAGCTAATTGTGAGATCACCACTCGTTTGATTGCAGCAATGCCAAAACCATCAGAGTACAAGAGAGCATAAATTTCCTCGCTCACTCTCCATGGGCAGGATTGTCCTCTCCTACACTCCCTCCCTTAAAACAATTGTGGCCTAGACACTGAGGCCATACTATTTTGGTGGTGTTGATTATTTAACATACTTTTTGAAAAATGCAAACACTAAAATGATCTGACAGTTTATATATTATACATACTCATATAAATGATAAATTCTGTAAAAACAGATACAAGATTCCATGCTTTTGTGATTTTTTTTCTCGCTACAAGAGGAAAACTCTCTGCTGTTCCACTTTATTTCCCAATAGGGTGTATAGGTTCTTGCATCACCGTCCTATATGTGCTGAACTCATGAAGAGATACGATTTAGCTTTAAAGTAAATGGACACTGCTCTAAAGATCTTATTGGGCAGCACCCCCCTGTCAAACTCTAGTACAGGGCTGGGCAATTAATTTCTACAGGGGGCCACATGAAAAATCTGGACTGTGTTGGAGGGCCGAACCAATTCTGCTCAATATTAATTTTCTCCCATTATAAAAAGCAGTAAACTATTTTCGATACTGCTGGGGGAAAAAAACAAACAAAGGAACTTTTTAATAAATAATTTAAAGTGTGCTCAGGGGCTGTCACGCCGGTTCTCTGTGGAGAAGAGCTTCGCGACCAGCCTCGTTCGATAGGTCTTGGGGAGCTGAGGGTCTCTGTAAAATTTTACGGCGCTAGGTTGTTTCCCAGTCGAGCTACAGGGTAAAGTGCTCTGTGACAGCTGTTTTTAAAGGTGCTTGCCACTGTTTTTCCTCAGTAGAGAGCCAAGGGGAGAGCCTCGGGCCTCCAAAGCCCCAGAGCTCCCCCAAAGCGCCCCCTGGTCTCTACTGAGAAAAAAAAAAGCGCCACGCACCTTTAAATCCTGAACGGGCTGTCATGTAAACATTGGGTCCTCCAGGTAGCCGGAGGAGGCGCTGCCCGCTGCAATGCCTGTGAAAATTGTTGTAGTCTGTCGGCGATTTCCGGGAATCGGCAGATGCAAAACTGGCATTTAAGTATCGATACCAGTGCTGATTGATATCGAACTCGATTCTAAGTTTTAGTATCGATTAGTATCTGAGAATCGATTTTTTGACAACATTATTCATTTGTGTTTATGACTGACATACAGCGCAAAATGCCCAGGTCTGCTCTAGTAGATGTTCTGCTTCAGCATCAGCTTAATTTCATAACTTAAGTACAACACTGAATTCTCATCACTGATTATAATAACTGCTGCTGAAACACTACTACTGAATTACTCTTCAAAAACACAGTCACACAACACAACTTACTATTATTCTAATCCATTAATAAAGTAACTGAACCCAGTTGCAAAGAAAACTGACAGACCTTGAGTATGGGACCGTTCAGCCAGTCCTAATGGAGGCTTGGTGGCCGGGGGCAGAATCTTCCTCTCACTGGCTGGTTCGGTTGGGGAGAGCACATAGGAGGCAGTCTTTGGCTGTGAGTCAGAGCATATAAATATACTCAAAACCTAATAGCCACTTCACCATTAACATGAATCTAACATATCTACTACAGGGAACACATTTCATTCGTTCATTTTCTGAGCTGCTTATCCTAAGCAGGGTCTTGGAGACCATCCCAGTGCTCACAGGAAGGAAGGTGAGGAAAAACCCTGGACAGATCAGCAGTTCATCACAGGGCACAAAGGGTAAAGGGGGCATTTGGCTGATGCTCTTACAATCATTAGTTACAGGGACAGTCCCCCTGGGGCAACTGAGGTTTAAGGGTCTTCCTCAAGGACACAATGGTAGAAAGTTGTGGGGTTTGAACCTGCGAATTTGTGGTCATTGGGTTCACAGGCAAGTGTTTTACCCACTAGTCTACTACCACAAAGGCACCCGATGTACATCTTTGGACTACAGAAGAAAACTCCCAGTGGAAACCCACACAGACTCATGGACAACATGCTAACTCCACACAGAAAGGATCCAGGCCGCCCAGCCAGGAATCGAACCCAGGACCTTCTGGTTTTTGCATTCCTACAAAGTAGTTAAATTGAACAAATAAACAGTAATTGTGTATTATAATATGTTCTCTGTAGAGCATGGATGCACAATCCAGTCCTGGAAGGCAGGTGTGCAGATCACTTCGGTGATTTAAACAACTGATTCACCTCCTCTGTGAATTAGTTGTACAGAGTGGGTGTGTGTGAATAAGCAAACTACCGAACTGTCCTGTACTGTCCCTCCAACACCAAGACAATCAACAAAACATTTAACAAGGGGCACACAAACTTTTGCAAATGAATGTGCAAGCATTTAGGGACACGTACGAGCAAAAATGTTCAACACACATTACCTTTGCTGGGATTGGAGGGGGCTGTCCCTCGGATTCTTTTGCTCTCTCTATCCCTCCATCTCGGTCCTTCTTGTCCAATCTACCGCCATCTCTCTCACCTCCAATTTCATCTTCCGTACCTTAAGGACAGACAAATACTAAGTGAGTGACACAGACAAAATGTTAAGTGGAGCTTAATGTATTCTAAGGTGCTGAGGGTACAAAACATTCAACATTAATGTCATTCCAGGACTCTGCGCCAAGGCTCATTATGTGGATTGTGCCGTGTGTGTGGGACTTCACAAATCCTGTAGTGCGAAAGACGTGTGAATTAGCATAGTGGCTGTCCAAGGCGCTCACAGCTAGCCTAGCTAAGCACTTCATTACAGTGCACGGCAGACGACGGACTAAATATATAAAAAAGGATATACCGAACTAGAAGGAACGAGCGTGAATTATTAAGCCCTGTGTCTGTTACTGAACACCTAGCATGTTGTAATTTCATATTAACTATTTAATATTGTAATTCAACATTATTTTTATATTCCATAAGAATAACAGAAATGTTCAAAACATAGTTACTGTATAAACTGTAACTGTCATTTCTTTATGTTGCTTTCTAATAAAGTTTTTATTGATAAGCATGGTAAGAAATCTCTGAATAATGATTGTTTCCATAGGTGAGTGTTTGAATGAACTGAATGAATGAAATGAGGTTTCAAAAATGTGGTACACATATCAGTTATTCAAATGGGTTTTCTAATGTTTTGATTACTGAATGTGTCAAACATTACTGAATATTAATCAATTGTCACTCATTGCAATAAATAGAGAAGTTTTGCTGAACTTCCAAAAATGATTGCACATTTGTGATTGTAGAAATAAAACAGAGATATTTTATTATGCTCTAAATGTGTCAGTAATTTGAATTTTTGTCATATTTTTGCCATATTTCAACACTGGAATAAGCACATTAATATGGAATGCAAATTGACTGTCAGTGTAATTACCTAGCCAATTGATTATGTAATTAATTATATTTAAATGATGCAATGTAATGAATACGTAATGTATAGCAAAGAGACAACAACACTAGAGTTCAGGGTTAAGCTTGTAAGGAGATGTTGCTATACCAGAGCTCTCCTGCAGGGGTCTCTGTCTGAGTTTGGCCAGACTGGGCTTGCTGCTTTGTGGAGGGGGGTTTGGTTTGGACGGACATGGTACGGGACGGCCCAACAGAGCCCCTGTTCCTCTACATCTCTCTTCTGTCTGCCAGAAGGACTCGACCCGCTGCAGAAGGTCCATCTGCGCGTCTGAAGAAGGTGGTTGATCTCTTTCGGAGTGTGTGTCTGTAATGACATCACAGTGCAGTCGTCTGTCTGCGTCTGTGCAGATCTGCCTCTCGGCCTGCGTGTTTGGGGATGGGGTGCGGTCCCCGGCGGGATAGGGTGGCAGTGGCCTGTCCGTGGGTGACCACTGACCTTGGGTCTGCCTGCTCGCCTGTCTCTCACACTGCTTGTCCACCTGCCTCAGATCCGTCCACTGCGCGTCCGACTGCTTCGGTTCGGCCCACTTCCTCTCCAGCCCCCTGTTGGTCTGCCTGTATTCGCCCCACTGGCCATCTGTGTGGCGAGCCTCCACCCACTGCTTGCTGACCTGTCTCTGCAGAGCCTCAGCCTGTCTGTCTATCTGCCTCAGGGTGTGTCTGTCCAACTCCCTCTCTAAATGCCTATCTGCCTTCCACAGGGTCTGCCTGTCCAGCTCTCTGTCTATCTGTCTCAGAGCGTGCCGGTCTAACTCTCTCTCAGACGGCCGAGACGTCTGCCTCTCTAACTCTCTCTCTACCTTCCTCAGAGTCTGCCTCTCCGCTTCTCTTTCTGAGATTTTGTCCAGCTGTCTTGACGGCTGCCTGATCAGATCCCTGTCCGCATGTCTCATCGTGTGTCTGTCTATCTCGCTCTCACATTGCTTGTCTGTCTGCCTTTGCCTGTCTGCCTCCCTGCTTATCTGTCTGTCCGCCGGCCGTAACGTCTGTCTGTCCGTCTCTCTCTCGGCGTGCTTGTCCGTTCCCGAGGGTACGTCATGGTCAGGCTCCATCTCCGACTTCTGTAATCACATTTACGGCATTTAGAACAAAAACAGTTCGAACAAAAATGTCGCACAAATGAAAGTAATAATGCAGCTAGAGTAGCAGTCATTGCTAAGTCTTCCTGATTTGTATTGTTTTACACATTCTCGAACAAGAGATAACACATCAAAACTAAAGATGAAACGATACCTTTTTTTTTTTTTTTTTTACAATACTTAAAACTTACCAGCCACCTGAGCAGCTCTACATCACAGGCTGGCCGTTAAAGTGACTCATTGTTACAGTACATCAAATTTTCTGGGGCAACCACCTGAGCAACTCTATATCACAATCATGGAGTTTCAAAGGTTAGTTAATAACATCAGGTTGAAGTGTCCATTTGTCATACGTGAACATACCACAGCACACAGTGTAAACAGTGTTCTTTCTCTCCATTTAACCCATTCACCAAGTGAAGCAGCAAGCAGCCAAGAACACAGCGCCCGGGGAGCAGTGTGTGGGAACATTACCTCGATCAGAACCCATTCCCTAACCACGAGGCCACCAGCTGCCTCTACTAAAGTGCTGCTCACCTGTGAAATATTGATTATAAGCATTCTTGGCCGGACACCTGTGTGTCTGAGTGTCTCTACATCATGGCCACTGAGTTTCCCAGCGACTCTGCATCGGGTTTCCCAGGTTTATAGGAACCCCTGTGTTTATGGACTCTTTCAGGGTCAGTTCAGTGACTCTGTACTGTTGATCTTGGGAGTGTCTCCCTGTCTGCTGTGTCAACATGGGTTGTTTTGTTTATTGTTGGTTGTGTGTTTATCTACTATAGTAACACATCCTTCGGTTTAAGACAGGTGCTGTATAAATTAAACTAAGCTTTAAAATGAGCTACTAAACAAACTACTATTACTTTTGTAGCCTGGATTAAACTGGATTCTTTTTTCCTTCCAGTATCCAAATAGGCATTTGGAAATTGCCCTGAAACCAATACCGATATGCCAATTCTAATCAAAACTATGAAATAAAATGTTTGGAATAATGCAGTAAATAGAAAACTGTTGAACAAATCAAGGTTGTATTTTCAATTTTGTGGTGTTGTATCAATTTTGTATTTTCGTTTCAAGGTAGATTCCTTGTGCTCCGATGAAGTTTCTCATTCTCTTTGTGTTCTCTTGAGCAGCTTCATGAACAGCTCCCTAGGATACTAGGATGCTGAGATGTTGCTGGCTAAGAAAACATTGATAGAAAAATATTAAAATGTAGTGTTCTCCTGCAAGTATGTTGAGCTTCTCTAACGATGCAGCCTTAGTGACTATTAGATGTGGTGGCACTTCATTTGACTCAGAGGAGGCATGTGCTCCCATCCTCCCAGGGTTGGTAAAATTGTGTGGCTGGGAGATTGTGTGACACAAGTATTGGATGGAATTAAATATGACTAAATTGATATTAAATACCCCACACCAATCAAAAAAATATGAGAAATATGTTTTCAAACAGGCATGTCCAAACTTTTGACTGATACCACATACATTTAACTTATTTAAACGGATTTAGAAGAATCATAGCGTAATCACTGAAAACTGCTGTTAGTATTGAAACTACACATATACAATCATTAACATTGTTTCATGAAATAAGTATAACTGACATACCCTTCCCATCACATACATGAATATTCAGAACATGCCCTGCAATGAGGTTCTTCAGAATTTTAGTAAATTCACTGGTGAGGCTTTGACTTTGTTGCTCTGAAATCCCTGACCTTGGCTTCAAAAACAAGTCAGTTTGAATCAGTGCTGCCACAGTAATCCCAGGCAAGCTCTGGACTCGGACTGTACCATTCTGCCAGTGTAGAAGGGATGCTTGTTCCCCCTGAAGGTGGTGAGTGGCATGCCCTGAACGGAGCGAATCTCCATCACCCCTGCTCTGGGCTCCTCCATCTTCTTCTCCTCCACCGTCCCATCGACCACCTCACCTGGGCAGCTGCTGCTGCCAGGCAGCCTGGGGGGCTGAAGAAGAGTGTAAACATTCTCAAGGGCATTCCTGGATAAGGTCAGAGCAAGAGCAAGGAAAAGGGGGGATGCAGGTAGAAAGAGAGAGTAAAAATAAAAAAAAGAATAGAGAAAGAACAAAATGCCTATGTTTAGAAGGAAGGTCCATTAGCTGTTCAGTTTGAAAACTAATAAAGAGTCCAGGATTAGCTCATCAACACAGGCTGCACTTCGAAACGGGACGTTTCAGAATATGCCCTGCAGCCGGACAAAACGCTACACTGATTCTGACTGATGAAGAACCGGCCCTCAGGGGCGTGTTGGTCATGAATTAATGCAATTCACACAGCAAACTAATCAGGCCTTCCCTTTTCAAGCCTTACTGAGTTATCTTCTTTGTCTTCCTTCCTTGTAGAACTGAAATGTCCTTCAGTTCACTTTCAGCCTGTTACTACTGATTGTGCTTCTGATCATCGCATGCTCTGACGTAGGTCTTTCTCACAAGTATGCACACGTAAACCACTTCCAAGGCTGACATTACGTTAGAACCAAGGACTGTTCTGCTTCCAGCCCAATGGCTTCAACAAGCCACACTACACTGATTGTCTCATGTTTACAAGAAGCATTGTCCCAGCTGTGCCGCGCCCCCAGACGTCCCAGTCACCACAATTCTGAACCGAAGACTTTTACCTCCCCGGTCACTGTTTTTGTTTTGTTTTCTCAAGCTTGATTAATCATGTTCCCCTGGTACTTATTTCCTCTTTCCCAGCCTGACCCAGAATACGCTGTCCATACTCCATCATACATAGCGTGACTGGTCATGGATCACCCCCTCTCACTCACTCTCTCTTCTCTGTTTACATCTAGAATGACTTGGTTTTATGAATTTGAAACAAAGTAGACAGTTATCACGCTTGATTCTGTGCTCCTGCTTATTTGGAATCAACACTCCTGTATTCACTCCTGTATTCACCTCTCTGCCTTCATATGGCAGCTATCGATCATGACAAGCATGCCGTACTCCTACGCCCCAATAATTTCATGTAAATTAATAACATGTGGCCTTGATAGGATTGTTGCTTTTTATAAAACAGGAGCAAGATACAGGATAAAATAAAATACCCTAATAAAATACACTAAAATATGTTCAACATTCTGTAATAATACTCAGAATGGCCCAAATAATTCCTGGTCAACAGCTGTCCTGTACATCATTAAGAAAGTTATTTTGTGGCAGATTTCATGCATCATAAATTGTGAGAAATTTCACACTATCACAACTACAGAAGCAATTATCATGAGATCTGGTGCAGCTGACTGAGGAAAAGTAAGCGTCAGAGGGAACAGATAGCGACCGCGACAGTAAAGGCTACTGTTACTGTAAAACCCGCACATTTTCCTTCCATATATTTCTCTAATATCACTACCTCGGCACGAACCTGGAGTAACATTACCTCGGACTGCAGCTGACCACAAACTGGGAGAGAAGAAAAGCTGAAAGATTCATTTCGCCATTCACCTAAAATGACTAATCTTTATGTGTTTTACACTCTCTGCTCTATTGGGTATCACACCAGGTATTTCGCCCACTATAATGGTGTTAGACATTTCGCATTGAGCATTTTTACTACTGCTCGTCTCAAATGAGAATATTCTCCAGTGTCAAAACTGACACTGTGTTTAAATGCCAGTATCAGCATCAATACCAATAAAGAATCCGTATCAGTATCAGTATTTCCCGAACAATTCATAGCAGATTATTTTCTCTTATCCTCAAAATTTCGACTTCTGCACAACTCTTGTGATTTTGGTTTTGTTGTGTGTTGTGTATGACTGACCCTGTGGGAGCCGTGGCAACGGTCCGACAATCCTCACTACAGGTCACGCCCAGCGAATCTGACTCTTGATTGGTCAGAGTGGAATTCCGGTTCCTACGGAAACCAAAGATGGCCAGCATGTTGCGTCTCTTCTTCCGCCTGAGGGAGTGAGCCTTATGAAGGGTGGATAACTGACTGAAGTAGAGAGAGAAAAACGCAAGAATGACAGTAGTCTCGTCAGTTCGACATCCAGCAAAACAAGTAAAAACAATCCATCTTTTCAAAATGCTGCTCACACATTGTTGTCGAGCAGCTGAACATGCTTGGAGGAGTGCAGAGACTGTTCTGGTGAGTGAGTGTGAATGGGGAGAGGATTCTGGAACAGTGTGAAATGCATGCAAGAACTGCTTGAATAATGGGGGACCTTCTCGAACATCATGTATGGGGGGAACACCCTGGAACAGTCTGAAACGTGGAGGAGATTCTAAAAATGGTGAATGGGGAACATTCTACAACAGTGTGAATAGGAAGGAATATTCTAGAATATGAAAAGCTTATGCTATATAGATGTTTTAATTTAAATCATTTTACTTGGCTGAAAGGTTCTGTTTCTCTTACATATTCAGTATAAGCTCAGATCAATGGGCTTTTCCTGATTTTGGAGGACACTCTAGTCATTTCCCATTTTCTTACAATTCCCAGTCTTTCATTTGATAAGCATCACCCCCGTTTATGGCCCAAATATGTGATTTAGAGGCACTGCATTATTTATCTGGGACGATGGCCTTTCACTGGCCCGTGGAACCCCCATGATTCCGTGCAGCTGTTGCCTGGCAACAACATAATAACATCTCCAAGAGCCCCGTGGGTTGCTAGGCAACGCCGTGCGCTGGCACAGGAGGGTGCATTTAGAGCGGATTCATTAGAAATGTGCTTAACGGGAAAAATGTAATTATGGTAAAAGCTGCTACAGTATTCCTCTGGAGACTCCTCCGTCTGGCCAGAAGTGTGAGTGTGTATGTGTGTGAGAGTGGAAGTATGACTGTGTGTCTGAGAGTGGGTGTGTGTTTGAATGTGTAAATACCTTTCAGGGAGAACTCTCTTGCTGTAAAAATCAGGCAGTCCATCGTCCAGTGGAGTGACAGCTCCATTTTCAGTACAGTGCTGAGAGAGAGAGAAAGAGAGAGGCATAGGGAGAGAAAGAGCCATAGAGAGAGAGAGAGAGAGAAAGAGGAGAGGCATGGAGTGTAAGAGAGAGAGGCACAGAGAGAGAGAGGCAATAAGAGAGGCATAGAAAAAGAGAAAGAGAGAGAGAGGCATAGAGAGAGAGAGAGAGAGAGAGAGAGAGAGAGAGAGAGAGAGGCATGGAGTGTAAGAGAGAGAGAGGCACAGAGAGAGGCATAGGGCGAGAGAGAGAGGCATAGAATGAGAGGGGCATAGAGAGAGAGAGAGAGAGGCATAAAGAAAGAGAAAGAAAGAGAGAGAATGAAGAAAGAAAAAAAGTCCTGTAACAAGATATTTTTTTAGTGTAGCAGGGCTGCAGTGATTAACTGATTACAGAACTATGAATGACAGCAGGTGGCAAAGGTAGATGGACTCAAGACAGCATAAAGCACAGGTACCATTTCTCAGCAGCAGGACAATGATGCACAACCAAACAAAATAGACCTTTAAACAGGTTTATATCTCCCTCTAATAGTGGGTTTAAACTTTGAGTTTCAAACTTTTTGCATCACTGAACCACTAACAAAGTCATGCAGAGTGGTTTGTTATGAAATGCTTTGTTCTAGTTATAGTGGTGGTGATAGGAACCAGTTGGCTGAATCAATTAATATCTTTAAAAGCTCCCCTTAAGAAAAGTTATTATATGAAATGGTCTCAAATACGCTACCTGATGCCCGAGACATTTTTACAATACTGAGGGGGTTTTGTCTAAAACATACTTTTTTAACCCATGCGGGCAGATGATGTTCTAGTGGTTAGAGCGTTTGTTCTGCGATCAGAAAGTCATGGGTTTAAATCCCCTGACTGCTAGTGGCACCTCTGAGGTTCCCCTGAGCAAGATATCGTCCCCACACACTGCTCCCCAGGCTGCCTGCTGCTTCACTTGGTGAATGGGTTAAATACAAAGGAAGAACTTTGTGCTGTTCACACTGTGTGCTGTGGTGTGTTCACGTATGACAGAATGGTCACTTTTCTTTTTTACTTTTCACTTTACTAGGGTACATCCTGGAAACGGCAAAATAGTAATAGTTGAAAACATATTTCGTTCAGATTTACCACTATTTCAAAGTTATCAGCATTACATATAAACCCCAAGAAACATGGTCATACTGGATACACAAATAGAACACATTTAAGTCATAGACATTGTGACCCCAGTTCCTATCACCACCACTGTAAAGACATTCTGAGCTGATGAGTTTCACTCATGAGAACCACTTCATATGTAACCACTCTGAATGATGTTGTTTACATTGCAACAATTTTTATGCATTTTTAATGTGCAGAAATCTCCTGTAACTTATCATACAAAGTGTTGTAAAGGTAACATTAGGCTACAAGTATTTTTCAGGATGCTTGCATGATGAAGTTGCATGTGTTAGCACTTTGTTAATGCCATTAATAAGCATTGCATAAGTTTGGATGAATTTTAGACCATGAATTCCAGTGCCAAGTTAGCCTCAGTCAGTATAGCCAGTCATTGTAAAGTCACTGTAAAGGCTGTATTACGCATTCTGTGCATTCTTTTGCCTACGTGGTTTTTAACATTTACTGAATTCATGAAAAATGGATTTAATGGAAATCATATTAAATATTAATGACATTGAATAATTCACAAACGTTAGGTACCAGGCTGTTTCCCCCTCTTATATAACACACATATATTACAAATATATGTTTGTTATATCCTGCACTGACGAAAAGAGAGGAGTGAGACCTGGAGGTGGCAGAGTTGAAAATGATAAGATATGCACTGGGAGTGACAAGTTGTGAGGATAGACTGCGAGTGTGTTGGGAGAAGGATGCTGAGGACAGACTCTGAGTGTGTTGGGAGAAGGATGTTGAGGAGAGTCGCTGAGTGTGTTGGGAGAAGGATGCTGAGGAGAGACTGAGTGTGTTGGGAGGAGGATGCTGAGGAGAGACTGAGTGTG
>JBBJLS010000155.1:17875795-17912635 GCA_037577275.1 Bryconaethiops microstoma | reverse complement strand
AGGGAAGAGGAGGGGGGGGAAGATAGGAGAAGGGAAGGGGAGAGGAGAAGAGGGG
The DNA here is from genome assembly GCA_037577275.1 of Bryconaethiops microstoma. Classification (NCBI taxonomy): domain Eukaryota; kingdom Metazoa; phylum Chordata; class Actinopteri; order Characiformes; family Alestidae; genus Bryconaethiops; species Bryconaethiops microstoma. The sequence continues at coordinate 17,912,580 of JBBJLS010000155.1, read as the reverse complement.
GGAAGAGGAGGGGAGAGGAGAGGAGAGAAGAAGAGAGAAGAGAAGAGAAGAGAAGAAGCGAAAAGAAGAGGAGAAGAGAAGAGGAGAAGAGAAGAGAAGAGAAGAAAATATAAGAGGAGAGGAGAGAAGAGAAGAGAAGAGAAGAGAAGAGGAGAGGAGAGAAGAAAATATAAGAGGAGAGGAGAGAAGATGAGAGAAGGGAAGAGAAGAGGAGAGAAGAGAAGAAAAGAGGAGAAGAGAGGAGAGAAGAGAAGAAGAGAAGACCAGAGAGTAGAGAAAAGAAGAGGAGAAGAGAAGAGAAGAGAACAGAACAGAACAGAACAGAACAGAAATGGGGAATTTCACATTTTCCATACCTCATTTTTAAATTACGCCTGTTTCATCAGACAAAAAATAACTTCAGCCCAGGGGTGTGTATGAGAGCAGCATAATGAAGATTCTTATGGGTCTATGTGAGTGTGTTGTTGCTGGATTTCCTGAGGATAGCACATGTTTGAAAAATTATATAACCTTTATCACTTCTGACCGGGGCTAAAATTATCCTCTGTCACATTTTATCTGTAGGTGCAAGTTTATTGTTTTTGAACGCTGACCTCTACAAAATCAGTACGTGTGTGCGGATATGTGGATGTCTTACTGTTCTAGAGCTCGTGCCACATCCATGAGTCCAGTAGCAGTGGTGTTATTGCGGTCCCAGGTCACACTCCTGTTAGAGGCAGGACAATATGGGCAAAAGTATACGGAGGAGCTAAAACTGTTTTATCAGTCAATGTTAAATCTGTTCTTTATTTGTCCTTTTCACCATTTTCATAGACAACAGCGTGTCATGCAGTTTCAGAAACCACACATGAAAAACAAATAGGACATCTATTATTTTGCAAAAAAAGAAACAAATGAACAGAATCTTCACTTACCCCAGGTCCTTCCATAATTTAGAAATATGAGTCTTCTAACAAACAACGCAAGGCAACAGACACCCAAATCTTTTCCGTAAATACCAAAACGTTTCTCAACACTGTGATAATGAAGACCTGAATGCGGTTTAAGTGGGTCAAGACAAGTTTTGGAGATGTATTTACAGAAATTACTTGGGTTGCTATTGACATGTAGTGTTTGTTAGCTATAGATGTGTGCTGATATAAGTAGGATGCAGGATAATCGCTAGATATTAGCTTCCATTAATTGTTAACTACATACATAGCCTCGCAGCTCCAATACAAAAACTAAAGATATAACTTCAGACACAATGAACGAGCACCAGCTGATTTGGCTGATTGACTGCATCTGGTGCAAAGAGATAACTGCAAATAACAGCTTTTTCCAAACGTAATTTCAGTTTGAACTTTCATCCTTCATCTCCCTCATAAGCCTGAATTTCTCTCTCTCTCTCTCGGTCTCACCTCAGTGTGGTGTTGATCTGTAAGGCTTTGCTGAGCATCTTAGCCCCGATGTCCTCCAAGCTGTTCCCGCTCAAGTCAACCTTCCTGAGGCACGTGTTACTGCCCAGAGCGTTCACCAGCACCGTGCCTCGAGAACGCAGCCGTGAGTCCACCAGGGACAGAGACTGTAGCACCTGCAAAGTTTGGAAGAGAGGGACAGAGAGAGAGAGAGAGGGAGAGAGAGAGGAGGAAAAATTAATTGAATTGAATCCAATTTAACTGAGCTAAACCGAACAGAATTTTATTGAGAGGAAGAGAGAGGAGACTGAGATGTGGCCTGAGTGCAGATAATGAGTAAATGGAGTGGAGACAGGGGGAAGACAATAAAGGTAAAAGTGCAGCAGAAAAAAAGGAGCAATTAATGCACGAGCAAGAATATGTGAGAGATGTTATTTAAAGGAAAGGCTCAATTTCTCACAAATACGCCTTATGTTCATTACCTCCATGGGTGCAGTGTTTCCACATTATAACCTATGTGTCCTGGACCAAGAATTAGGTCAAAAGTTGGTCTTATACACTTTAATATCTATTTGCAATATGGAAATACCCATATTTCATTTTAGAAATAATCATGAAGTGATCTGCTCACATAGAGAAGAAAAGGGAAGAGAAGAGAAGAGAAGAGAAGAGAAGAGAAGAGAAGAGAAGAGAAGAGAAGAGAAGAGAGCATGTGGGAGATGATCAGGACCATCAGTATGTAGGGAGGGAGATGTGTGCACTTGTAAAACAAAGAGAAGCCTCCCTTGATCCCTGAGTGCTATGATATTATAAATATTGTCAATTATTCAATACACAATATGGCACTCTGCACTACAGCAACATGCCCTGTGTGTGTGTGTGTGTTCTTGGAAGTAACAGAAGTTAGAGCATCTCAATTGTGTGAGAGGTAGTGTATAATTAATGCTGCAGTATGCAGGGAATTTCAATGCTTAATACATACACACTCTTCCTCCTGTATAAGCTGGACCAGTTTCTGCAGAATTTCATCCAACACCCTGTGAAGAAAAGAGAGTAGAGGAGGACAGAGTATGACGGGGTGCTCAGAAACTTCTCTATCTTGAACTGGAAGCCTGCAAAACTGCTTTAAATGTGATAATTACCCTCCCTCCCAGCGTGTAAAATGTGCGAAGCAGTAATGGCTACTGTCACAACAAACCCACCCCACTAGTTTTTTTATATATTTGTTTGGGTTTTTTTTGCTTGGAGAAGAGCTTAGTTAGATTTCTGTTTACAGAGTCAGAAGAGAGATCTTGCAGCACATTAAGTCTATTTATCACCTCTCACACTGTCATCCTGATACCCCCCCCAAAAACGCATATTTGACAGAGCAACGAAAAATATACTTATGGACAAAGGAGGCTGTCAGTGACTTTTAAGCAGTTTAATGCTCATATTATTCATTTAAATGGTTTTGTTTTTGGATGCTTTTACATTTTGTTTCAGTAAATGTGTTTTTGACATTTGTATTCTATTTTCATTCTTGACATTGAATGTCTTCAAAAACTGATATTATTGGAAAGCTCAAAGCACATACATCACTTTATAATAGTTACACAAGTTAATGTCTTTTAAGCCACTTAAGGTTATGAAGGGTTTTAAATTGTATCCTGTCATTTACCGTGCATTTTCCATTCTATAACTGAAATACTGCTGCTTGTCCTTGCATTATGTCTAACCGATTAATGTTGTCTGTATGTCTAACCTGTCTGTAATGCGATCTCGGGTTTGAGAAAGGCACTATATAAAGTATACATATAGGTTGAGTGTGGTGCAGCCGAGAGAAAGTGACCACAAACAGCATCAGCAGACATGTTAACGTGCACCAGCAAGGTGGAGCTATAAAGGAGGGGTTTCTAATAAAGTGGCCACAGAGTTTACATTTACGGCCTGAGCGTAAAAGTGCCAATACCTGCTCTTGATGTTAAAGTTCTTGCCAAGATGGAGGTGTTTGAGTGAAGGATGTCTAGATAGAGCTGGCAACACAGTCAGCAGGTCTGCATCAAAGCCTAGAGTAAAACGCACGGTTAGCCTTAACCCACACACACACACACACACACACACAAACACGAACACACACATAGGCTGACATCCTTTTAAACTGGTCAGACTTTTACTTATCCTCAGATATATTTGTGGGATAAACAATATATTTTTATTCCAATCAACTTTTATCATTTGTACTAAGTTTCCACTTTCTTTTTTACGTTTCCTTTTCTTTTGATTCGGTAGGTTAAGCCCCTGGATCGCTTTGTAGCTGCTCACTTTCTAGCTTTCTTGTTTTATTTTAGACTAAAAGGATCTCAAAAAGCTGCTCTAGCTGACACACTATTCTGTTTGCTTCAAAGCATCTGTAAGTAGGACAGCTCTACTACTAGGCTACTGTTTCATAAAATGTTTGAGTCACTTTAAACAGCAAGTTGGAAAAGTGGGCTGTTTCAGTCTCTGTGCAGTGGATGGAGAAAAACAAAGCTGAGACTATTGACACTGTCCTACAGGGTCATGGGGTTTAGGGTGGGTGGAGGCACTAACATGCTCACCATTGTCTGAGATGTCCAGTGTAGCGATGGACATGACTCTAGGAAACAGCTCCTGAATCACAGCTGCTCCTGCTGACCTCAGCTAAACAAAGAGAAAGGAAGAGCAAGAAACAGGGTAAAAGACTAAAACAGAAAAATATGCTGGTTATTTTGTCTTTCACACCCTTCTTCACACACACAAAGGTAAAGTGGCATTTGGCCGACGCCCTTATAAAGAGGGGATTACACTCATTAGTGACAGGGACAGTCCCCCTGGAGCAGCTGAGGGTTAGGTGTCTTGTTTGAGGACACAATGGTAGAAAGTGGGGGTTTGAACATGCGACCCTGTGGGCACTGGGTTCACAGGCAAGTGTTTTACCCACTAGGCCACTACCACAGCACAGAGCTACGCTACACCCTCAGTAAAACATGATGCTACAGTTCCTGCTTGATGGGTCCTTACAAGGGCTTTCAAACTTCTTTGTAACAAATTACAATAAAGGTACAATTAATGTATCTTCACTTTTTCCACAGAAGTACCTCTTGGAGCACCACACTCCAAATATTCAAACGTTAAAAAACTTGTCTATGGTGGTTAAGTTAGGGGTGGGCTAACTTAACCACCAAAATATGTTTTTATGCTTTTGTGAGCATACTGTTCTTAAAGAACACCAGCCAACTGCAAGTTTCATTCTAAACAGAGAAAATGTACAGTAATAGTTCTGTTTAACCAGGGTTCATGTAGTACTCATTGTAAAACGTGTGCCAGAAATCACAATAAAAAAAATAATAATAATAAAGCAAACACTTCACTATACATAACAGACCCCACTTTAAACAATGTGTTCGAAATGCTGTTCACCGTGTGTCGACTGAATGAAAGAGAATTTGCTCAGTAAGCTATCACGGATTTCGGCATTTTTTTCCCAACCAGTCCTGATACATTGATACATATATATGTTACACCTAGCACAAACACACAAGAGCTGGCACAATACAGCAACACACTTTCTGTTCTACTGACTTTCTGTTCTACTGCCACGGATAGATGGTCTGGGATTCTGCTTTTCCTTCCAGTACAACATTTTCTGTTCATAACTTGATATCAATATGTGCAATCAGACACACACACACACACACACTCGTGCACAAACACAGACTAAGAGAAATACCTCACAGCCGCTAATGTCGAGATGCATGTCATTGATGTGGGGGTTACTGGTCAAACCTAAAAACAGATTCCTGTTGAACAGAGAGACAAGGAGGGAGAGAGAAAGAAGAGAGAGGGAGAGAATAGAAATATGCAGACATATTAAGTGCAAAACCTTTCAATTCAAAGAAGATATTTAAAACATTTACAAGCAAGTAGAGATGCACCCACTTCATTTACACGTACTTAAATACAATCCATTTTTTACTTTTCTGAATAAAATGACCTTTTTTAGTTGAATTGGACACATCCAATTCTACTCAAGTCAGAGTCTGGGGAAGGTTGTAATAATTTTCATCTCTGCTTCTATGGTTGTTTGTGCTGTACCTTTCAAACTTTTTATTGTAAAGGACAAAGTACTATTCGGATGGCATTTATAAAATTTCATCTTTGTGAAATTCAAGGTAAAAAACAGGAAAAACACTTCTGAGAGAGCAGGGAGCTGCAGACGATGTAGAATGCATATGGTTTACTTTACTTGACCTGAGTGGGTTCTTCTAAAGGCTCATTTTTTCTTAAGGTCGAATACACTTATGGATAAGGACAGAGCCTTCTGTCCATACTTTGTATTCATTTCGCTCATCTTTATGCACGTTTTCAGAAGGTTCATGGACACAAATGTAATGGAGCACTGGAGGACGCCCGGAAATCATGGGGGGTGTAGATCAATCAATAGATCAAGTGAGATGAGACAAATACATTTAAATAAACATTCTGAGAAGACGTTGTGTGAGGCAATAAGGACATTTAAACATCTACATGGCGTTCCATCACCCAGACACAGGGACAAACTGCTCTTACACAACAGCTGGGAGGAGATTAGGCAGGAACCATTGTCATGATTACTGTCTGCTCAAAATCATTTAAAAATAAAGGGAGCATAAATCAGTTTTATGAAATATGAGTGGTATCTCCTCATGTTACTGTCCTGGTCAGACATGACATTACTAGATTTTTTTGTATGTTCGAAACTAGCATATACATTTAAACAACTGAAATAGATTCTATTCAATTCAATTCAATTCTATTTTATTTATATAGTGCTTTTTACAACCAAGTTGTCACAAAGCAGCTTTACAGAGTCCAAGTCCGAGCCCCTAGTGAGTGAGCCAAAGGCGACAGAGGCGAGGAAAAACTCCCTCAGCTGGAGGAAGAAACCGCGGGAGGAACCAAGACTCAAAATGGGAACCCATCCTCCTCAATCTACACTTTCACTCTGTCTGATTTTAGTCTTTTCATATTTTGTAGCTTATGTGCCTTAGCTTATATTTCCCGAAGAGCATGACCAATCTGAATGCGGCCCTGTTAGTAATGTGACCAAACATACAAATCATGCATTTGTGTGTGTAAGTGGGGTTCGGGCAGAACTCTGCATGAGCCAAGAGCGAGGCCAACTGTGTTTAACTGCCTGAGTGGTCTTTTAAGTGCTGTCAATTGTAAAGGGCATTTGTGAAGACCAGAGAGCAATTACACACAACACAAGGTCAATTTGCTACAAAAAGCAGTCTGTGGACCGAATATTGACTTGACCTTAGACCTTCAGGAAGAAGCGCAGGCATCTCACCTGAGGGCTTCTGGGGGCAGCTTCATGGAGGACAGACTGACGTGTGTGAGGCTGAACGCTGAGCTGAAGAATTGACGGAACAAAGGCAGGGTCTCCTTCACTTTCCTAAGGACAGACAGAGAGGGAGAGGAAGAGAGAGAACTGTTTAAGTTATGTTAATAATTAGTGATGCAAATCTAATTACAGCAGTTAGTTTGATTATGATTCCTTAGGAGGTTTGACTGGAAGAACTATTTACACAGCAGTTTTATTTTTGCTCATACATCCATGCACACTGATAGACAGAGACATTCAGAAGAGATTAATGGAAAGATTCATTTGCTTGTTTTTCTAAGCAAGCAATGCCTCAACAGGAACAAACTTGAATATGGTATTTGTCCTGCAAGGTTTTCTGCATAATTTCGATTTATTTGAATTTAAAATGTTAGAAAGGATAGAATATAAATACACAGCAGCTTTTCATTTATAATGCCCCGATGTTTAGAGTACGTGTACACGTTTTCTTTTTTAACCTTTCACTTGACCAGGCGTGTCCAAACATTTGCATATGATTGCGTATTTTAAATACAGTCAATCATTCCAAATCCTCTGTGACTGTCGTTCTCTCTTGCTCTCTTTGAGACAGCTTGCAGATTCTTGCTAGAGTGGAGGCTCTGGGAACGGGAGCTTTCCACTTTACTGTTGCTTTTGTTAGTTTTCTGCTTGTTAATTTATCCATCGGGCTCCTGAGAGCACCGTTGAGGGCAGTCTGCAGAATTACTAGTATTGATGGCATCAGCGGCGTGTTTTGCTTGTAAACAAAACTTCAGGCTCTATGTGCTTTGTGATTAACTAACTTGGACGAAGCTGGAAATCCTTTATTCCAGAGCTGCATTTGTATGTGTGTCTGCATATATATTATATATATACTGGTTTAATATCTGTGAACAGTGCTTGGAGTCTTCAGCCCAAAAGTAGACATAACGCACACAAACACAAACTGCCAAAGAGACAAAAAATAGAAAGCAGAAGAGGCTTGGAAAGAATCTAACCTGTGAGAAAATGAGTTTTTGGAGAGGTTGAGGTAAGATAGATCTGCACAGCAGCCCCTGAGCAGAGCCCCAAACAGCTGCATTCACAACCACAGAGAGAGAGAAAAATAGAGGTTAAAAAAAGAAAATAGAGGGTTAGAGAAATCAGACAGTTACACAGCAAAACGAAATCTTGGCAAACACTTAGATTTTTATATCTGGTTACTGGGGAACTTGGTCACTGGAGATATATTAGCATGTGAACAGTTAGTTCTTGAAGTTGATGTGTGATGTGTGTGGAAAACGGGAACGTATAAGGATCTGAGCTACTCTGACAAAGGCCAAGCAGATTCAATTTCCATAAATGTAATTATTATTTATTTTTCTATAACAAAGCAAATCACAGTGCATTACATCTTCAGATAGAATATTCCCAGTGTGCTAAGACTTTTGTGCCAGATCTGTTTTGCCATTGTCTTACAAAAGTGTTGCAAGAGCCTGCAAGTGGAGTTTATGGGGCATGTGCACTGAAAAAGACAAAATAGATTTCTCTCCCTTATGCACATAGTTTTGCTCAAAAGTCTTAGCCACCAAATTCCTTAAAGCCATTCATCTCAGCAGTAAGTGTGTTTCTGCCAGCAAAAACACAAGCAAACATTAGAATAAATGCAAAAAAAACACAAAAGTCGCTGAAAAAGCATTATATTTTTGTTTCAAAAACAGTAGTTGGTATTTTGTTAGCTGGTTAGAAAAACACAGGTTCCAGATTTGTCCTCTATGCCCCAGCCATTGTAAGGATTTGTGAAATCCTCAGCACAATTGATTTGATCTAATAAAGCAATTGATGGGGCCAAACCAGGCATTTGATGGAATCTAGAAGCAATAATGCGTGTCTGCGAGGAGAGATACGGGAATGGCTAAATGAACACACTAACATACATCAAATAACTTTGTCTTGTAAATTGTGTTATTTGTATTTATTCTAATATTAATGTGTTTTTAGAATAGCTTTTAAACTGCATTTTCTTAGACATCTGGAATTTTGGCACAATACTAAATGCATTTAAGAAAAACAGATACTAGGCTGATTGTGGCTTCTTACACGTTCTGCTCAGTTCACATTTGAGCAACTAGTTGAGACAGATTTTCTCTTTTTAAACCCAGCATTGTGCCTCAAAAGCATATTGAAGGAAACCTTTGACAAAAAACATGAAGTACTCACAGAATCCACACAGCAGTCTGTGGTCGACAGGTCTAAGTGCACCAGGCAGTTGGGCTGGGACAGGAACATGTGCAGATGCTGTGCAAACAGAAAGAGCCTCAATCACTAACCACTGAACAAGGCATGCAACATTAGTCTAAGACAACTCGAAGCGACTGTCTAATTATTTCCAGTGTGGGAACACCTAACCTTTAAAAGAAATGTGAATTTTCTTGCTGTTACTTTTCACCTGCATACTAAAATTACCTGCTATGGGTTTTCTGCCATAAATCAGTTATTGCGTCATACTTCAGGTTTTTTAGCTTCAACACATTTTCTTTCCTGGTCTAAAGAGCATAAATAATGATTTGACGTATTCTGACCGTTGCATCCTCTCCTGACAGTATCCCGGGGTTCTTGCTCAGGTCTAAATGCAGCAGAGAGTTTGAGTAATCATCATTGGAGCAAAGAGCCTGGGAAAGAGACACCACACCTGAGAGAGAGAGAGAGAGAGAGAGAGAGAGAGAGAAAGCAAGAGACCAAAAAAACATTAAAAAGCATCCCTTTATAAAATTACTGCAGCCTTTCTAGACCCTTTTGGATTAATGTGCTATCACTTATTTGTTGTCTATTATCAAAATTCTCATAACATCCATAAATCAGATTTACACCAAGCGTCTCTGGAAATTTCAGGATTTTTACCCATCAAACAAACAAGCCACACCTGGGGGAGTGCATGCCTGCACATACAGAAGAGGTGCTTAAGTGGTATTATAAGTTATACAGCAGGTGGTAACGGAATATAATGCTGGAGCCATTTTCCCAGACCCAAACCCGACCCCCACCCCAATCAACGTTTGAGAATGCTATACCCCGAAAAGACGTTTACAAGTCAAAGACTGGGTACAGAGAAGAGAGAGAGAGAGAGAGAGAGAGAGAGAGAGAGAGAGAGAGAGAGATTTTATTATTCCCAGTCACTGATGGCCTCTGAAGTCATCTTCTAGCTCATCTGTATCCATCTTTGCCTTAATACTGCATCAAATTAGCTTCCTCTGAGCCATGGATATTTTTGATCATCACAAATATGTTTTTCTGAAGATGGCAGAAGTGGAGCATTTGCTACAAATGAGCGCCGGAGCCAGCCGGCCAGAGAAACGGAGGAAAGGTAGAGCAAACAAATTAATAAACGAAAAAAGAGAGCAGAGAGAGAGAGGCAGAGGGACACTGATGGAAAGAAACTGTAGTGGATGTCAATAAATGTCCAGTGGAAGCTTTCTTGGACACATATCTAGGCCTACAGTAACGGTGTCCATCAAAAGTTTAGGGACATCTTGTTTCCTATCGAAAGTGTCTGATAAACAATAGATTTTAGAGTTATGTGCTAATCCTAAATAATGATTTGACAGCTTCATCTTCCAAGCGTCTTCAAAGCTTTCACTTTCACTTCCACTTTATGAGCACAGTGAAACTTTTGGGCCCAACAGTGAATACCTGAAAGCAGAGAAAGTTCATCGATATCAATGGGAATCGAGCCAATATCAAAAAAATGCTGGATCAAATATTGGTGCCATGAAGAAGAAATTCAATCCAATTGTTACAGATCTACCCTGAACTAGCACACACTCACTCTGTGTGATGTCGTCCTGTGGGACAGTGGAGTATTCAAGAAGTTTGAGCAAGACACTTTTTTAGATGGTCTTAAAGGAATAAACTGACGACAAATCAAATCAAACTTCACACCAAACATAGTGGATTAAGCAAGACAAGAGAGTAAAATACGTCATCACTCCGACGGCAGCTTTTTGCAGTCTTTGTTAGGGTTGACCTAAACAGCTTTCTGTATAATGTGCGAAAAACACATGAAAAACTTTAATGGAAACATTCTGAAAAGCTCTCCTAGTCTCAGGCTCAGACACTTTAACCACAGAGGTACACCCCCCTGATATCTACTGTCAGTTTATCAGGCACATCTATCAGTCTATTGATTCTCCCATCAATCTGTTGATTGTCTAGCAGTTTTGATCCATCCAATGGGAAATGCAGTAATAAAAAAAAGGGTCCTCTTCATTTTTTTTGTAGTTTATTAGACTATGTGTGCAGAAGGCTAGTATCTGCAGATCTAAGATATTTGATGGGGGACTATTAACAGACATTCAGTGAACTAGTAGGAGTTTTAAAGTGATATAGGGCCGGTTTCCCGGACAGGGATTAAGCCTAGTCCTGGATTACGTAGTGCTGTGAATAGAGAATAGAGAATAGAGAAAAGGAAAGGGTAGTCCAAGACTAGGCTTAATCCCTGTCTGGGAAACTGCCCCATAGAGTTTTAAATTTATTCTGAAGACACAGGTATGCGGTGCGATAATTTCACAACAAGGGGTGACGTGAGCTCTTCTTCGTGTTGCAGTTTTGTATAAGCTGTAAAGGACGTACTGAGGTCCAGCTGGAATAGACAAAGCTGTTCTGGAATAGACAAGCAATATAATAAATAGTTCTTCCCCCTGTGTTAAATGACAATAACCAGAAATCTGGCAAGACTAGCTGTCCTCAAACAAAAAAATGTGATGACAGGCAGCACATTACATCTGGTACTACACATACGCACACTGCTGTACGTTCATAGCACCAGCTATGAATTTCCTTACTGACGTTTCGACAGGCTACACACAATTCCATCAAACACACACACACACACACACACACACACACACACTACATACACATTCAGCCTGCATCAACTACTGTATTCTGGTGTGCTATTTCATTTCAGCAACACACAAAATTGAAAGCCCTTAAGGCGTAGTCCCTTTATTTTCCAAGGGTAAAACGAATACAATATGAATATACGATTTAAACCAGGCACTTCAGACAAGGGAGGGAAACACAGAGGTTTAGGGACATGAATAATGATGCACATGTATTTCACAAACGCCCACTGTTTCACTGAAAGCACATTTTTGCCACGTGAAAGTTTGATGAGCATGCTGATGCATATTTCACCGGGTGAGCATTACAGCAAGCCTCAGGCTGTTCCTCGAAAGACCAGAAACAAAACAGAAAAAAGTTCACCTCTCACCATTCTTTTTTGCCGTTTCCATTTGCATGGATTCGTTTTCCGAGTCAATGGGTGACACGGAGAGGACTGCTGGCGCAAAGCTTCCACGAATCACGCATGGAGGATGCAAAGGCCAGATTATGTGTATAAATCTGTGTGTGCGTGTGTGAATGGGTGTGTGTGGCAGCTTCAGAACATGCATTGTTGAAATCCGTCCCCAGCAAACGTCAAAAGTTACACCATGTTTTAAAAAACGAGTCAGACAGCGTGTGACATTGTACATAAATTATGTATATGACCTGTAGAAAGTGGAAACCAAAGAAAGCACAATAGAGAACGCAGTTTAAAGTACAGCAACAACACACAGCAACATACAGATCTGTAGTCAAAACCAGCACTAGTCAAGTCCAAGTCAGAAACACAGAGTGAAGATTGAGACAGATTTCAGACGTTACAGTCATATGGTCAAATGAAATGTTTGTTGATTTTTGAAGTAACACCAAGTGAACATATCCTCTACAGGGAATAAATATAAACATGCAATTTTCTGCTCATTTTAAAAGTATCTTCTGTGTTTAACATTATGGGAACAAACTATATGTGCCATAGCTTTTTTTCCTCCGATATGTTACATTCAGAAAATAAACAGTAATTGTGCATAAGTGTGTTCTCTGTAGAGGGTGTGTACTTATTTGCACACTCAACAAAACATGTAAACTGTTGCATTCAGCTGTATTTAGTTTGTACGTGTGTACAATCTTGAGCAAAACTTTGCGTATGCCAATTGTTGTAAGTGAAAGTAAGTACATACCTTTTCCTTATTGTTTATTTGTTGAATCTGACAAATAAATAGAAATAGTGCACAACACTGTCATACTGAAGTATTTTCTCTGTAGAGGATGTGTTCATTTGTAACTACTTGTCTTATTGTTTTTGCATAAAACAAATCCATCACTGTCATTTCCAAACTGCCTAATTTTGATTAACTACTACAGGAGTACCCTCAAGGGTCCAGTCCACTTTGTTAGTTTCCCTCCTCAAACACACCCACTAAACCTGGCAATCAACAAATAATTGTGCTGGAGATCGTCACTCCAGGCCAGGGGTTGTGCACCCCTGAGCTAAAACAACTGTAAATTTACACAGTAATAAAATGCTCAGAGTTGTGCAGTGAATCTAAATGAAGTGTGCAATGATTTCTCATTAGACTGAATGAGATTTCTGCCAGTGGTCTGCAAAGCTTATGCAGTCTCAAGTGTTACGAAAGAATGATCCACTTCTCTTCCAGGCGCACCTCGATACACAGGTTAGATACAGTTAAGCAAGTAACAACTCCATACACTGTGCTTAACTTATAATTATTAGAATGATTAGAATTAGAATGATTACTACCTTACTCCCCACTTCATGAATCCCCTCTGTTGTGCACTTCTTGAGTTGTGTTCTAATGAATTGTATGTGCAATGCAGGTTATCAGTCAAGAGAAATGTAATGCACTATAAAATAAACTAATTTTCTTTTGGATGAGAACAACTAACTCACTGCAAAAGAGAGCTGGAAAAGCTGAAGGTAAAAGAGGAAGAGGGCAGCCAGCAAAAAAGATGGATTTATTCAATCAGCGGTATCATGAATACCCCATTAAGACCCAAACAGAAGACTAGGTATTCTGGAGAAACACTGTAAGTATGGTGGTATAATGAATATAATGGTTGTTATGCATAACAACTGTATAGTCATGTTTCTTTTGTGAGATGTCATTCTTTCAAGTGGTTTCATGGTTATTTCCAGTTTCTTACTGTACATGTATTTCCTGTCTTCTTCTTTATTGTTCCTTCTTGTCTTTTGTTGCAAAGCAAATTCAAACAGCATTGTTGGTACGGCATTAAATAATGCACTGAACTGAAGTCCATTTAAAACCTGTTTTCAACGACAAACTACATGCATGTCAGGCTTTGCTTTGAAGCTTTGAATAAAGAGATGCTCTGGCGGTACTGCCCACCTTTGGAGGAGAGGGACGTTTTGGACAGGTTGAGAACACGAAGTCCTTTACTGAGGCGACACACCTGCTGGATCAGGTTGCACACACCTGGAGAGAGAGAGAGAGAGACAGACAGAATGTGAGAAAAGTAATGCCTAACAGGGAACAAGTGTGTATTTGTGTGTCTGAGAATGTGGGACTAGGGAGAAAGTGTGAGAGAAACTGAGAGGGGGAGAGAGACAGTGAGAGCAAGCCTGTCTGAATGAACGAGTAAGAGAGAGTGAAAGGGAGTCTGGCTTAATTAAAAAGGACTCATATTGTTCGCCTTCATTAAAATGATTGACAAGTGAAGATAAACAGTGAGGTAGTGCAAGATAAGAAGCCAGAAAATGAAAGAGCTGGAAAGAAAATGGAAAGGAAAAAAAATAGACTGAGGTAGTTCAGAAAGTCAGCATAGATTAAGCTTTCTAAATATAAGTTTGATGAAAATAAGTGAAAATTGGCAATTTTATAAAAATTGTGCTCAGTTAAACTGTCGTGTAGACTATAAATATTAATCAATGCACACCTAAATGTAAAAAGTTGTACTGTACTTCAAACCACGAAGAATGTCTATGTTTTTGTGTGTGTGTGTGTGTGCGTGTGTGTGTGTGTGTGTGTGTGTGTGTGTGTAAGGTACCTTGGTTGTCCAAAGTGTTATGTGCCAGATTGAGAGAGTGGATCACTGAAGCTGGATTCTCTGATAGTGCAACTGACAGTTTCTGGGGAAAGTCACTACAACACACACACACACACACACACACACACACACACACACACACACACATACAAATGCACATATATGTACTCATACGAATGCATGTGTAAAATTAGAATATTTACAAGGGTATTTAAAATTCAGAGCTAAATATGCATACGTAGTATATATAGAAAAACTAACGATTTGAGTCCAGCGTTCTCCAGTGTGATCTCTTCCAGACTCGAGGATTTACTGAGTGTGTGCAAGACCTGCTCGGTGACCTCTGAACCCTGGGGAGAAACAAAAGACATCCGTCAATCAATCAGTGATAAACCAATTACTGAACTGATGGCTGTTCAGATTACAGCCCTACTGATATCATTAAGCTGCACATGCAGGCTCCTTAGGGATAGAGATGCTAACATTTACTGTCAGTTCAAGTATGACAACTAATTCTTCATGAGGACTGAGTAGCATGGGCAATTACACTCAACACAGAATTCAGATGATTGATATTTTTAATTATCACTAACATTAATTCCATCAGACTCCGAGGTGGCCAAAGTTTGCAATGGACATGTGCATTATGACTTATTTTAATATTCATATATCCATTAGAGTTAAATAATGGACATTCAGTTAACCACAGGGAAGAATAAAGAAACAAAAAGGGCTTGAAATAAATGTACCATAGTTATTATTCATAATATACATACAGGGTGAATTCATGCACTGATGATAATAGGCAAAAACATAAAACATATCATTCATTCATTCATTCATATTCAAATAAGCAAAGCCTATTTGTAGAGTTTCTTGTCACTTTTCTAGAACAGCTAATAACTATAACACAAATACTTTTTTATTTCTGTTACAATCTAATATTAATCATAATAAAGCCTTGACATTTGTTCTACATGTGAAACCCAATCTCAACAATTCACTCCAAGAAAACAAAAGAAAATTTTAAAGTGGCCAATTATGCATTTTGGAAAAAATCCCTTCATTTACTGAATTCAAAACAAAAGTAAAACTGTCATACGTAATAGCCCTACTATTAATTGAACTGTTTATTTTATTCCAAACTGTCTGCAATGCACCATAACGGATATCCCAAGAGAAATTTCAGTCTGGCAGACAGGGGCGTACATTTCCGTGCTCACAATGATTGAAATCTTTATGACTGAATTCATGAAATTTCAAATCTAAAAGCCAATAGCATGCTTTTTTTTCACATTTCCTCCCTGTTTAAACAAAACTTTTTACCTTCATAATTCACTATGGATATGGTAGTCATGGGATCACATGTGCAAACCCATCCTTCTTCAAATATGACAAGTGCCATTTTTAAACACGAGATGCCCTTTACATTGTGTGAGACTCTTACGATGAACAGACTAATAGAAATTGTCACTTTAAACTTAATTGGAATAAAATATTAACGCACACTCATCAAAAGTTTAGAATGTTTTTCTTTCTAGATATAAGTTGCTGGTCTGACAGCAACAATTTAAATTTAGCCAGAGAATTTCTATTTTTGAATCAAAGCAGCGGAATCCCTCAGACGAACGCAGGACAAAGCAGTTTTCACCCCTAATTTCTTCCTTTTTTTTAAACAAAATTCAGCTATAATCATAGTAAGCATTAAAGATCATTATTTGAGGTTAGTTGAGGTTAAAACATTGGCTGAATTTAACATTGAATTGAATGGCAGACTAGAGAACAGCCAGAATAGAGGATAGTTACAATGCGCAGGTCCTTGCAGTACAGCTTGGTGAACCAGGTGTTGTAGGCCATGGATGCAACGATGACCGCGAGATCTCTGAAAGAACACAAATGCACACAAACTTATCCACATGCACAGACGAACAAATGCAGGTACATTTATTTTTCATGTTGCAAAATTCCGAAGGTCAAAGTGACAAAACACACACACACCTGCTCTCCAAGTGACTGAAATCCAGCAGATTGAATTCACGGTTGTCTTGAGAATGATAGATAGTATCTACATCCTGTAAAAAACACAAACACACAAACACACATATTTGTGGGGTTTGATTGACATTTTGAGGTTGAGGTTCTATGACTCAATGGTTGATTTCTAAGAGAGTTTGGTTGTTTGTTTTCTATATAAAACAACCGTGTCATCATTGGGCAAGCATCCCTCGGCCACAGCAGAGGTGCGAAAAGCCACATACGCTTCTCCGCCAGGCCCATTCAGCACCAGGGACAGCAACCACGCTGCTCCACAGAGTGTGAGGGCGGCGCCCAAAAATAAGCAGCAGGTGATGGTGATTGGCTGAGCACTGTCAACAAGAAGTGTTGAGGGGTG
Source organism: Bryconaethiops microstoma (assembly GCA_037577275.1). Lineage (NCBI taxonomy): Eukaryota > Metazoa > Chordata > Actinopteri > Characiformes > Alestidae > Bryconaethiops > Bryconaethiops microstoma. The sequence goes on along the minus strand of JBBJLS010000155.1, from coordinate 17,895,539 downwards.
GGATATATTAGGCAGCAAGTGAATTGCCAGTTTTTGAAGTGGATACATTGGAACATGAAAAAATGGGCAAGGATTTGTGATAACTAGAGGACTTGGTCATCTCCATGTCATCACCAGGTGGGGTATTCCCGGTATGCAGTGGTTAGTACCTACCAAAAGTCATGGCCAACCAGTGAACGGCCGACAGGGTCATTGCTACCCAAATCACTGATGCGCATCACTGATGGTCTGATCCTCCAGAAGAGCTACTGAAGCTCAAACTGCTAAAAAAAAACATTAATTCTGGCTATAATAGAAAGGCATCAGAACACAAAACATTGCAGCCTGCCACACTTTGCAGTCGCAGAGTGTGTTTCAACACCAAAAGTGCCTACAAACAGATTTAAATCATGGAGCAATGGATGAATGTGGCCTGGTCTGATGAATCATGTTTTCTTTTACATCATCTGGAAGGCCGGACGTGTTTAATTTTCTGGGAAAGAGATGGTACCAGGGTGCACTACGGGAAGTAGGCAAGCCAGCAGAGGCAGTGTGATGATCTGGGCAAACCTTAGGTTCTGGCATTACTTTGACACGTACCACCCACCTAAACATTGTTGCAGACCAATAACACCAATAAAATACCCTCAGTCCCCAGATCTCTGAAATGGGCTGGACAAACTAGTCTGATTCCTACGACTTACAAGAACTAAAGGATCTACTGCTAATGTCTTGGTGGAGGTCTTGTAAAGTCAGAGCAGTTTTAGCAGCACAGGATGAACCTATACGATATTAGGCCGGTGGGTTTGATGTTATGGCTGATTCGAGTATATCTGAATGCCAGCTGACCTTTATACTGTGTAAATATACAGGTCTGCATGTAGAGTGTCAGACATGTCCCTGACACACACACACACGCGCGTGCGCGCACACACGCACACACACACACACACACACACACACACACACAATTACAACTTACCCACTGCACCTCTTCTTTGCAGCTGATGCCGTTATAATCACAGAGAGCAGCATATGTTTCTGAGAAGCCACCTGGGACAGAAAAGACAGAGACAGAGATAGTGTGTCTGTGCCTGTGTGCGTGTGCGTGTGTGTGTGTGTGTATGTGTGTGTGCTCAAGGATGCAGCTGCATATACGGGTCCTACGAGTGTGAGCATGCTAGTACACACTTGTGTGTTTTTTACTCACATGCAAAAATGTGTACAGTGGTCATGCATCAAGTTTTGAGTCCATGTATGTTTGTGTTTGTGTGCATGTGTGTGTGTGTGTGTGTGTGTGTGTGTGTGTGTCTTTGAAACGCACCACAGGCTCTCTGTGTCTCCACTGAAGTGTCTGAGCTGGGAGAGTACTTCCTGCTTCCATCTGACAAATCACTGTCTGAGTGACAGAGAGAAGGACTGAGAGAGAGATAGGAAGAAAGAAAGAAAGAGAGAGAGATACAAAGACAGAAGAAGAGAGAGAACGGGACAGAGTAAGAATGAGGGAGAGAAAGGGAGGGTGACAGAATGAGAGATAGAGAGAGATAGAGGAGGGTGAGAGAGAGAGAGAGAGAGAGAGAGAGAGAGAGAGAGAATTTAAACTCCAAAAATAAACAATTGACATGGTCTACAAGCCACTTACCCCAAGAGAGTTTTCAAAGAAAGAGAGTAGAGAGAGTGAGTGTGTGTGTGTGTGTGTGTGTGTGTGTGCGCGTGCGAATGTCTACATGTTTTTCATGCACTCACGCAAACATAGAGTTGTTGAAAATTCGAGAGAGAGCAAAGTTGACGTGGTTGATCACATGGTCCACATGGTCACGTGTCTGCAGCCTGAGGGAATATGTTGACTTGTCGGTTTCTATGACAACCTGTGTAGGAGGAGAAAAAAACAACAAATGCTCTTCTGTCACTCGGGTGCTATTATGGCCGAAAAGAAAATCTCAAGGAACAATAAAACACGTCTGGTAGCCTAGTGGTAAGGAAGTTGCCCCTGCAATCAGAAGGTTGTGGGTTTGAATCCCAGGACTGCTAGTGGCCTTACTGAGCAGCCCACTGCTTCTTTTTGGTGAATTTCCCTTTGTTCACACTATGCTGTGTTCACAAGGGACTATAAGGAGCCACTTTACTTTTCATCCTTTACATGTCAATATAAAAAAATGTTAAAAAGGACAATGCCAAAGACTGTTACAGACTAGCCATTAAGTAAAAAATGGCTTGTTCTGCAAATCTCAAGCAATTATTACCATTGCACCATTTTACACCTCATGATTGCATAGTTAAAAACAGTTACATAATGAATTAGATTTACATTTCTATTTAAGACCACCTCTGTGGTTTTCCTTGTAAAATGACTAAAACATGGCAAAAAATACAGAGATTGTTCTTTCTTTCTGCAAAACAGGTGTTGAGTATGCTAGTAAGAGATCATCAGTGATCAGTGAAGAAGGGCGGGGTTCAGTCAAGATTAGTCCGAATCACATATAATTGGTGGAGATAACAAGGAATTCCAATGATGTTTCAAAATTTGGGCAAAATTAAAGCTATAAAATGTAAACAAAATCATTCAGAGTGGTTTGATTCCGTTCTACAGCAGCATTAACTGTTTTCACATAGGAATGAATCAGGTCTGGACATTGTCTGGAGTACACAACAAGAGACTATTGCTTACAGATGTGTTCTCATTGGCTCTCTCCTGGAAATACTCAGTGAGGTTTAGACGAGGGGTGGTTCCTTGATGCACGTAAGAACCAGGACATGATGCGGTCATATAGCTGGTTCGAGTCTCTTGCCATTCCTTGAATGTATCTGGCAATTTCTGACCAACCATGGTTCCTGAATCTCTCCTTATTTAGTTATTTTTGTAGACATCTTCCTGTAAATTACCCTTTTCTTCACCTTCAAATATTTGTTTTCTTCTGATTTCATGTCAGTTACATGACAGTGTCATCAACATGCCCTTTCACTTGCTGTGAACAGTGACCTACTCTATTCACACATGGACTCAACTGCACATAACTAAGTCTTTGTACTAGAGGGCTGGCAGGGTAAAGTCCATTTAATGTCCAGTCTGACATTTGAGTTCTAACATACAGCTCCTCCAGGTAACGTCGAGAATAGTTCAGTGTTAAAGTGCATGTCTGAAAGGGGCTATACAGAGTCAAAATTGTTCACAGTGCTTCTAAGAGTTTCTAAGAGCTACATTACATATAATGTGAAATGGTTAGAAATATGTTGTAACCATTTCACATTATATATGAGATCTGAGACATTTATACAAAAAGATTTTAGGCAAAAAAATAGTTTTAAACATCCAAGAGTGATGCAATTTTTCTTCATACAATCAATTGTACCGTTATCAACATGATTCCTCTGAGTCATGTGAAATGCCACCACATCTTTTCAAACTGTCCCTAACACAGCGTCACTGGACAGCTCAACACGCTTGCAGAAGAACACTGACTGCTAATTCTGTTACATCACCTAATAGACACCTGTGTTGGCTAGCATCATGCTGAGAGAGAACCTATCCTATCCTATCCAGCCAGCTGTGCTCTCTTGGACTCCCGGATGGATGTGACATCAATGGGGATCTCCCGATAACAAATAACTGTTTTACATTACGCCACTAAAAAACCACATTACATCTAAACCACTGAAGCAAAAGAAATTGAGGACATTAGCTCAAAGGTGGAATTCCCCTTTGAGCTAATGCTGAACCCTCCCACTGCATACGTCTGAGTAGATTGGAACGTCAGGAATTTTGTATGTAATGATGGTCCACTCACTTGCATCTCTGGGTGTGTGTTCATGGCTCGGATCTCCAGGAAATTAAATGTTGCCTCCACCTAAAATGAAATCCATTTATCACTCAGAACCACTGTTACACTTTTCTGGCATAAAATGATGCAAAATAATTCCACCTACAGCAAAATTGATGGCAAGAGTGTAAAACTAACCTTCGTTGGCACCTTTGCTGCCATAAGATAGAGCCTCCATGTTGTGAGTACCTGTAATAAAACAAGGTCTGAGTAGTTCAACTAGAAATGACAAATGTGCATTTTAGCATTAAATACAGGTCTGTTACTTAGTAAGAAATATACTATTTACAAATACAGTCATGGAGTGCTTATCAACATGCACAAAGAGAATATGCACACGCATGAATGCTCACTCACGCACACACACACACACACACACTCACACATAAAACACAATGTACTGGACGTTTTGCAGGTTGCCCTAGAAACCAATGGAGTGAGAGGAGGCAAGAGGTTAGTGCTCTGTCTCTCACTCTCTTTCTCTCTCTCTCTGACTCTCTGTCTATTGATTTTGGATCCTTTTCTCATCTGCGCCATGTGCCACTGCTATTCAGGTCTCTGCTGGGCTATAATTGTCCAGATGCCCGCGTTATAAATAATTTAGATGCTCATTTTCACTCATAAACTGTCAGATTAGGACATATCAAAAACACCCTGAGCGGCACGTAAACAAATCAGTGACATTTAGCCGGGTACCACGTTTGACTCATTCTCTGTACGTCCATTTTTATGTAGGAAGAGGCAAGAGGAAACAAAAAGCTTCATCAATCTCGGCTCCATCATGCAAGGGGTGCAGAATCGGCCAAGGTTGACATTTTTTCCTCAAAATATGCAAACAGTAATCAGTCAGTTTATTATTTTGATTTTAGACAAATCTGTGTAACAAATGTATGACATAAATAAAAGTGCTGTAATGACACACAAAATTAAAATTCAATTCAGTATGATGGTGTGGTGTCTTAATATAAGAGGTGGTCGCAAGTCTGGTCTTGAGTCTCTGGGTGCCAATCCGAGTCGAGTCCCAAGTCTCTGGGTGTGAGAGTGATTGAAGTATGAAGTCTTTAGTAGAGAATTATAGCATATCTTGTTACAGGCTCCAGACGTTGCATTGCACAGAAGAAAACCTGTCAGGTTGAACACAGCTTCAGATAATGAGCCTTTCATTAGGATTATACTAAAAGCCACGATGAACAGTAAGTAAAATCATTTAAGCCTTTAGAAGAACCATGACTGAAAGCTAGTCATATTTACTCATTTAGCATTAATTTGTTGTTAGCTCTGCAGCCTTCAAGGTGGGGTTGTAGTGGCCTAGTGGGTAAAACACTTGCCTCTGAACCTGATGACCATCAAGTTGCAGGACCAAATCCCCACTTTCTACCATTGCGGCCTTGAGCCAGACACTTAAGTTGCTCCAGGGGGAGTGTCCCTGCAACTAATGATTGCAAGTTGCTCCAGATAAGAATGTCGGGCAAATGCCCCCTTTATTATATTGGTCCCTCCCCGACTGATCTAAAATTATATCAGGCTGGTAGTGACTAAGACTACGGGAAGTCTGGAACAACCACTATAAGAGGTTCAAAATGTTATTTTTTAATCACTGAAAGCAGGACCAACTGCAGTAATATGAAATTTTAAGAATTTTCAGATGAGTCAGTAGGTTGTTTGCTTGAGAAATGTCAAGCGTGGTGTGAGACCATGAGATTAGACATATCTTCGTGAATCTCACAGCCATTGCATGAGAGCTGGCAGCCCTGTGTTTCAGACCTGATGCTGCTTTGAGCTGCAGGAGAACGGCATTAAAAGAATGGATGGCGGAAAATCTAATTTACAATTTTCCACTTACCCCAGATGCAGCTGATTAGCCAAGACATGCTTTGAGTCCAAGTTCTGCTTCTTTAGTTTTGAACCGGAGCTGCCAGGCTAACAAACATCAGAAGTCAAAAGTCACCCAGATCTTTTCAGTAAATACAGCCCCAAAAGTTCTCTCAACCCGCTCAAACAAATGAATTAAGGTGGCACAGACTTGATGATGTGTTTTAGGACACAGTGTAAAAAATGCCAAATACTGCAGGCAGCTTTTTCATTTTTTTCTCAAATCACCTCAGAAATATGACTGATCTACTGATAGTGGTGTTGTCTGAAACGACTGCTTGTAGGGGTGAAGATCTGTTCAATTTTATAGTTCAATAATAAGTCATAATGTATACTAAATCACAACAACAAGTCTGATCCACTTAAAGAAGAGCTGGATGCGTTTTGAGGGGTTTATAAGAAGTTTTGTGTTGCTTTTACGAAAACAATTTAAACAACAATTAGCAAATAATGTTGGCCCCATAGCTCTAGTTTCAATGTAAGGAAGCAAGTTTGTACTCCAAACATGTCTTGGCGTAACGTTCACAGATAGGAACCCAATAGCAGTATACAAGGAACTGAGGTTTAATGAATAACAAAGTTGTTAAAGGCAAGAAGCAATAACCAAAATGTAGCAAAGAGTCCAAAATCCAGAAAAATCCAATAACCAGGTAACAAGAACAAGTCCACAAGGCAAAAGAGAAATCCAAAGTCCAGAACAGGGTCATAGAAAACACAACAGAGATAAACACAACGTATATTTTGACAGAACGCTCAGTAACCAGGCAGGTATTTTTTCAGAAAAAAAGCCCCACCTGCTCATGTTCATTTTAGGATAGGACGCACCCATATGCCTGGTTTAGATTTTTGACAGTTCTTTCTACAAAAGGTGGGAAATGAGAGACCCTTAGGAATGACAAGAAAACTGTATCGGTTATACTATTTCAAATTCTGATACATTATTATATATACTTTTTAGATGCTGCACCGAAATGGTTACTCCTTTAGTAAACAAAGTGAGGCGTTTGTTCACTAAGCCCACATAAAAATCTGTTGCATTCCTGATATCAACACATGTTAAATCTTGAAGGATGGTGAAGAGAAGAAATACTCTTAGACTCTCAAGGTTAAAGTCACAGCACAGAGAGCGGTGGTTTCTGTTCGCTGCAAGATGGCTATATGTCCTCTCTGGCTTGTGTGAGTGTTACGAGCTGGCAGCACCATCCCTGTTCAACACTTCCCTGACTGTAACTGAGAGTAAGGGAGCAGAATGTTCAAAAAGCAGCCACTGAAGTGTAGCTCCGGCAAAGCATACAGGTGGTCTTAAAGGAACGGTGCTCAGAATTGTTAACGGCCATATCCAACGTTCTACCAGTTTTTATGTTTTATTCATGGTTTTCCCACTTGTAGTGTTGTACTGAGCCCATTAAGCTCATACAAAACAGCAACAATACTGACTGGAAATGAAAAAGAAAAAACAGACAACATCGAGGATCAATGCAAATGCATACAAAGTTATTCTGACTAATCGCCCTAATCATATGATCAAGATTTTGAATTTCGAAAGGGGAGTCTCTCACAGGATTACAGTGCCCCTATCCACAGGGCATGAGGGGTCACTGAACTGTTTGATGAGTGTGAAATTGATGTAAATCATATGCTGTGGCCTACACACAGTCACCAGATCAAAACCCATGTAAACACCTATGGGAGATTTTGGACAGAGCTCTCTGCTATCATCTGAAGGAGTGAGTTTTGTTGCACACATCTGGGAAGAGCTACCACAGTTTTGAGTTTTCTCTATTTGCACACCATCTGCCTGACAGTGGATTGGTGAACTCTTATCTCCAGAACACCAATAGCTTTTTTTTCTGAGGGCCTTAGAAATCTCATCTGACAGAAGTGTGTCTGAAAAACGTGTGCAGTGAGATCCTGATACAGTGATTTTCCTCAGTACTATGGATTCACATACTTTTGCCCCCAAAGACATTTAATGTTGGGATCACTTTGTTCAACAGATGAATGAAAAACCACATATTTGTTTTACTGGAATTTCTTTATCTACTGTTATGGCATTTCTTGCACGATTATCAATAAAACTGAATTATGAATTATAACTGACTTGACAGTAGAGACAATATTTATTGTTATCCTGATAAAATGTCACATTATGTTAAAACATGCTTTTCTAAGCAAATTGTGGATATAGTCAGTATTTAAGTCTGCTTGATAGCACCGATAGTATGCACATATTGATCACTGACCGTCTGAATAGATTGTTATTGTCAATCAAATTTTAATGCCAAATTTTAATGAAAATATACCATATCAAGTTTATGAATTTTATGTTTTCTTTTAAGTAGTAGTTCATGTCTTTAATCAGTCCTGATATACAGACTGATGTTAAAACATTCTGTCAGCTGTGCTGCAGGTGTCTATGTACTACACGCACTAATGAATGGAGGCTTAGAAGATTTTGAGGTTGCGGTTACACCAAAGTTAATTAAAACAAAAAAGACAAAGCCTACTATTATTAATAGCACACCACCAGTGGTAGTAATACTACAGAAAACAGGCTACAGTAACACTGAGCTTAGGTTACTTCACACAGTTTCAGTCATTTTATTGTTTACCAAGAGCTAGGAACTGCCAAACCATGCCAATAACAAACTCAATGTACAGGTTTCTGACCATAAAGTGCATTTATTTTCTCTGGTTTAAGCAGGTTTCTGTGAATTAATACCTACTGTACTGAAACGGGCTATTGGACATCCGTTAAGAGCATCCTCAGTCTGTCTGTCACGGTTCTGGTCGACGCCCGCTAGAGGGCGCTAGCGGCCTTTGGACTGGCCTCATCGGCCCCTTAGGCGTGGCTTCATCTAGCCGGCATTTAGGATTGAGTAGTTTCAGCCGGCTAGATCCATTCACAGTTAACTTAACGCCCTCATTGGATCCTGGTGCTCCCTCTTTTGTATTCTTTAATAAACCTCAAATCATGGATGTCTGCGCTTGTGCCTCATACCTTTCTCCTGGACGTGATTCCCACGTGACAGAATGCTCCCATCTCCGAGGCACAGCAGACTTCGCCAGCGGGGTGCGTGGGACCCAGCGGATTCAGGAGGACGGCTCCTGTAACGGCGTCCAGCCTCTCCAACGGGGGAAGCTCACAGCTTGGCTTCCCCAGTGAGTCGCTGGATTCCCGGCTGTACCACCTGCGGCAGGGAGACCGCTCTGCGGTTGAGTATGCGGTGGAGTTCCATGCTTTGGTGGCCCAGGTCATGTGGGGGGACCCCGCTTTACGGGCCGCCTACCGCGCGGGTTTTACTCCCCGCCTGCAGGACGAGTTGGTCTGGCACGAGCGTCCGGGAACGCTGGGGGCTATGATCCAGCTCAGCCTCCGCCTAGACCTCCACCCTGGCTCGGCCCTCTCTGCGGCCCCCGCCAGCCACTCAGTCCGCCTCGCGGCAGCCACCAGCCACTCAACCCTCTCTACGGCCCCGACCCAACTCGACACAGCTCTGTCCAACCCAATTCCATTCGCCTCCAACCTACCACCTCCAAGGACTTCAGCTCAACCCTGTCCGACTCCCCTCAGCTCAACTTTACTCAGTGGCCTTCTCTGCAGCACCATCCCAGCCAGTTCAGTTCCCTTCAGCACCCGGTCCAGCTCCAGCTCCAGCTCCAGCTCCAGCACCCGGTCCAGCTCCAGCACCCAGTCCAGCTCCAGCTCCTGCGCCAGTTCCCGCAGCGGCTCTCCAGACTGCAGCTCCCCTGCCGGTTCCCGCACTGGCTCTCCAGGCTGCGGTTCCCCAGCCGGTTCCCGCACCGGCTCCCCAGGCTGTGGTTCCCCAGCCGGTTCCCGCACCAGCTCTCCGGGCTGCGGTCCCTCTGCCGGTTCCCGCACTGGCTCCCCAGGCCGTGGACTCTCGAGCCCCCGCTCCGGTTGCTGCAGCGGACTCTCGAGCCCCCGCTCCGGTCGCCGCACCGGACTCTCGAGCCCCCGCTCCGGTCCCCGCACCTGGACTCTCGAGCCCCCACTCCGGTTCCCGCACCACTAGCGGACTTTGGACTGGCCTCATCGGCCCCTTAGGCATGGCTTCATCTAGCCGGCATTTAGGATTGAGTAGTTTCAGCCGGCTAGAGCCATTCATAGTTAACTCAATGCACTTATTGGTTCCTGGTGCTCCCTCTTTTGTATTTAATCCACCCCATTTTGGTCCTTATCATGAGAGCATACTGCTATGTAAGTTCGACTCAGTTTCCACTGGTAACCTTGCCTTTTTTGACTGGCCCTCATGCCTTTTTTCGTTCCTTCTTGTTTCTTTAATAAACCTCAAATCATGGATGTCTGCTCTTGTACCTCATACCTTTCTCCCGGACGTGACTCCCACGTGACACTGTCAGTGTAAGTGCAACCTCTCAGCCAGTATTCTGAGCAGAAAATCTGCTCAGATGATGCACCAGTGATATGGAAAAATGGAGGAAGGTAGCTCTCATTAGCCAGCCAACACCAATCAATCAGAAATGTGCGGACGGACAGCGGTGTATTGCAGACGATCTCACAGGCCTGTAAAAGAACACTGAGCAACCGCACGGTTCATTACTAAAGCCGTGTTTGAAAAGTGCACTTGTTCACTATGTATGGCACTATGTAGTGAATCAGCCATTTTGAAGTGTTGTTAGAAATTCCAACTGTCAATTTCACCCACTAGTTAGTGCACTACAAAATCTCCGCACGACACGCCAACATCTAGTGTCCAGACGTTGTACACTACATGAATACACATACACATTTGATTACGTCTGATGAGCAAAATACGTTTCAGACACATCGCCCGGATGGCATTACGTCTTCTCCTCTGTCTATCTAGACAATTATTATCAAAATTAATGCTCGAATTGGATCCATATCTAGCTACTGGAAAAGCTTTAGGGGAAAAAAAACTTGCATGCAGTTTAAAAACCTTGGGTTACATTGTTTTATTTTATTTTTTTGTGTATGGACAGGTGTAACTTGTATAGCCACAATTATGTGCATTTAAAATGTACACTGATAGCATAATAAATGCTGCAATCCCCATCATGTTATTAGGCTACTCCAGTGCTGCAGAAAAAATAGATATGACCAGTTTTCAAACGTTGCTGTTTATTACAGTTAACACAAGTAGAGATCAATATATTGAATGGTATAGAAATATTAAGATTGTTCAAATACTTATCATGCTGAATGCAACATAGCCATGTCATAGGTCCACATGTAGAGACAAGACGTGTGTTTATGCACCAGTTAGTAAAAACGTAACATCCCAAGTGTCCGAAATTAACTAAACATTGCCTCCCCTTGTTCACTAGTTAACCCCCCTATATAGCAAACATTATGTAGTAAATGAGTGAGCGAGTGAACGAGTGCACTTTTCGAACACAGCTTAAGAGACCATGACAAGGCCTGTCTAACTGGATTTAGTGCAGAAATGTTCAATAAAAAAACATTTTTCATAGATTCTGATAAAAACTTTTAAATACAAATCTTTGTTGTCTTTTCCAACTTCCAAACCTCAGAAAGCTAAATATATTGTGCCTCTGTTTTTAGCCATATTGCGTACCACAACTAGCTGGAGTCCAATTGAGTCACGGAAACTGATTTTGCCATGTAACTTAGACTGGAGTTACATATAATCTCTGTCAAGGTGGAACCTTTCATGTCCATGTTTTTTATTTATTTATTTGAAGCTGCCCATTATTTGTGAAAAAATAAAATAAAATAAGCCGATAAAATCCAAAACTTTTTTTTTTACATACGCTTTTTTTCCTGTGTTTTGTAGGTGTACATGAATATATAAGTAGAAGCTTCTTTCTTCTCCTGAAAAACTCACCATTAGGAGATTCAAGGTTTTGTTACTAAAAATGATTACATGTAATAAAAATAACTTAATCTTTATAGAACTGTGTTTTTTGTGTGCAGTAAAAAAAACTTCGGTTGATACGACAAGATAAGAATAAACTAAAAGCAAACAGTTTTCTGCTGCACATCAAATACTAGTCAGCCTCCTGCTGGTACCTCAAACTCAACCCGAAAATGTTTTGAAGTCTTTCGCCCAGAGATTTCAGCTTTCTGCCATCGTGTCATGTTGTGCTGCCTTTTAAAGAAAAATTTTCAGGAGGCGGATTAAAAAGTTTTATTTTAGCAAAATACATGAAGGTTTTAGGCAGATGGCATTTTAACCATTGCTACTGGTTTCGGGATCAAAGCTTGCTTTAAAATACACGATATTTTAGCCGGAGGCTGACAAACCCTCTTTAGGACCAACATAAAACTCTGAACAACGACCCATTTAAGTGCTTTCACATTATGTCTCTGACTTGAAGACATTTTTATGCACGAGGACTGCTTCCTAACTAGGGCTGTCACACTATCACATAATGACCATATGATAACTGCATTAAAAAAAATTCCAGTTCATCATTGCATGGCACTCAGGAATTCATAACGCTTACAAATCCCCTTGACTCTTTTCAGCCAAGGTCATAATGTTTATTACTCCATAATGAATCCAAGTGCTAAAGCAGTTCATTCAGATTTGCCACAGGTCATCAGGAACAATGTATATTGTTCATGTTTTTCTCCCTTTAACACAAGAACTAAAAAGTCCTGAATTTGTTTTTTAAAAACACACACACACACACACACACACACATACATCAAAACACATACATATGTATATAGATTGTCCATTATCATCTTTTAAATGTTTAGTCCATGTTATGAATTTCCCACCCAAGACAAATAAAGTAATAAAGTTGATTTCATTCAGTTCTATTCTATGGTTACACAGTGCTCCCCCTTGTGCCGAATATTAAAACTGCTAAACATGGCCTTATAATAACCTGCAGACACTGTTGCTTTATTAAGACTGTACATTTTTAATCCATGAATTGGTTTAATAAAGTGGATGATTTTAATCGAGTAATCATCTCAATGTGTACTCTATCTGAATGTGTACTCTAAGTGAGAGTGTCTCCAAACCAGAATGTATAGTAAATTAACACCAAGAACAAAATCTCATTATCTCTTTCCATTCCACATCTCATTCCTGTTCACTCTCTCGACCCCTCGCTCACTTTCTTTCTCCCTTATGACTCCTTTTCAATCTTAGCTCACCTTGCGTTCGCTCAGGTTTTCTTTTCCATCTCTTTTAGCATCTCCCGCTCTCTTTCATCATCCCTCCTTAGTCATGTTCTTTTCTCTTTCACCTTGGTGTGTTTAGCCTCCTCTCTTTCCTTTTTTTCTTCTCACTATCCCTTGCTTAGCTTTCTCTGTGTATTTAAAAGATAAATAGAATCTCCATTCCTATCTTCATAGCTTCTCTGGTGGCTCAACCGGTACGCTCGCCACTTTTGCCCTGAGTGACGCGGGTCCACTGCCTTACCACAGAGACAGCAGAACACAACAAGGGTTCGATTCCCAGGTCCGCCACCTTACAACAGTCTCTTTGACAGCTTGCTTAGTTCCATGTAGTGGCCAAGGGGGGCAGGGCATAGCAAGGGGTCACTTCAGATAAAGAGGGAGAGAATTTCCACAGAGTTTATCTGGTTAACAGCTACATGTCATTTTGGCACAAATATAACTAGCCTATTTAACTAGTGTTGAAAGTGTGAACATGCCAGTCAGAGGTGCTTCTAGACTGCGGGTGGTACGGACACACACATAGAATTTAGGGGGTCTCTGCTTGTCTGTCATAGTGGCAGAAGAGTGTGCATGAAAAACAGAAGGCAGCATCTTGTTGACTGAATAATCTAAGCAGGAAAAGTTGTCACTCTTGTGCCGAATGTGGAAACTGAGTCAGTGTTACCTTCTTTGGACCTGAATCATTGTCTTGTCATTTTCAGATGCATTTTCAGAGAGAGTGATGAGACTCACACCCTCCCCCCCCCCATTCTGATTCTCCTATAAATCTTTTTCCCTGTTTTATACCTTCTCTCACTTCTCCATTTTTCATTTGCTTTCACTCTTTCTTCTTGTTCAGCCTCTTATCACTACTGCTCCCTGCTGATCCTCTTGCTGCTCCCTCATAAGTAATGTAATTTAACTACATATTAATTAACATTTTGTTTAGTTATACCATTTTAATAAGTTCATGCACGTGGAAGAATAATTAATTTGAGACAAGAGAACACGGTGAATGTGATTTACTTTGCGGTGTGATTTCATTGCAAAATGAGAATGAGAAAAGCTCTTTTTTATTTGAAAATGAAAGTTGGGTTGCGCCTTGAGCGCCACAAAAGCGTGTGCCAGCCCTGCGTGTATATTTGGCATGCAGGTACGTCACAGGAACGATATCCACGCCTGAGCTGGTGGGTGCTGACGAGTGCATTGAGGAATTTCCTCTGTCAACAGTTGCAACACGCACAGCATGAGACATCATGTCTGAAGGCTTGGGGACAGTAGTAGCCAAGTGGGTAAAACACTTGCCGGTGAACCAGCTGACCAGAAAGTTGCAGGTTCAACCACACACACCCCCCCCACACACACACACACACACACACTGCATCCTTGAACAAGACACTTAACTCTCAGACACTTAACCCTGCAAATAATGAGTTTAAATCGCTCCGGATTAGGCCGTCAGTCAAATGCCCCTTTACTTGGAAAGCATAACAGCACTGGCAACACCAGTTCAACTGCACAAAACCATCATCTTGAACACTACTTCTCGAAAGAAGCAGGGTCATAGGAAGGTCACCACATTTCAAAAGAAAATACAACTGTGCCACTCAGCGTTGTCCTGTTATAAACAACACACAACAGAACACAAAAGCCAAGGCCCTACATGAGAACACACACAAGTTTGCACAAAGTAGTTCATCACATGTGAAAAACTTAATTACATGTAAAAAAAAAAAAAAAAACTGGTAATGTGTGAACGGGTGTCCCCGGGTAAAAAATGTGATTCTACATTCTCCCCGTGTGTATGTTTTTTGCAAACTTCATATGCAAATTAATGACTGTTCTAATCGTGTTCTAAACAGTGGGTTCGGGACACTGGAATGCCTATTAATTCAGTGTTTTGAGAACTTTTCCTCACGGCAAGATCAGAATATGAATGGAGGCTGCAGATTTTCTGCTTCAAGAGTCACTGTGACAGGGTCTGAGAGGATGGCTGGTAAGAGAGAAAAAGACAGCAGATGAAACGGGACGCGACATATCAAGCGGAGTGGAGTGTGAAGTTATACTGTCGCTGTGCTGACTCCCACCCTCTGCTCTTTCTCTGCTCTGTCGCTCTTCGTCTTCCTCTTCCTCATGCTGCCCTCCACACATTTAAGGGTAGTCAGTCTGTCTTTTTGCTCCATTGGTCCCCGCTGTTCACTACCGTGTCTCGTACCCGGCTGTGTACACTGTAATATATTCAGTGTCTGATAATTTAGCTTCATTTTTTTGTTAACTGAATAAAGAATGTTGGGTTGAAAAAGAGATATACTGGGTTACAGACCCACCACTGTAAAGAAACCTGAGTTTGAACTATTCACACCATTCGGAATGACTTAATTTACATTAAATTATGCCGAAATTTAAGAAAAAAGTGGAATTTCCCTTTAATTTTTGAGACTTTTTCTAAAATAAGAGTTTGACATAGCCCCTAAATAGTACGTTACAATAAAACAGTAAAACAGATTTCACAGTTCAGATTTGGAAATCAAGCCACAAAAACAGCCTGCACTGAATTTATGACGTCACGAAACCCACAGCAATTCAGTCCCGTCCCTTTGGAGCTGCTGTCTGCACGAAAGAAACTACAACTCTAAAATGATGGTAATCAGAACGTTTTTCTTATTGTGCTTTTGGCAGCTCTCTTTGTCAGAGTTTCCTCTTCTCAATCCTTTGGTAGTCCGAGTTGTACAGTCTCTCAAGAAAACCACTTTCTTCCGTCCAACTACAGCAAGCACTGTCTGAGCATATCAGTGTTGTCATGCATACACCTAAGTGAAGTAACCTGTCAGAGCAATAGACTCTCAGGAGAACAGAAAAAAAATCTGTATTTCACACTGGGTTGACCTCAAGAAAATAAATCTTTCTTGTTGATGTTCACCACCTGGATGTATAGTGTTCAGAGAGCGTGAAAGGGAGCACCAGCCCCCCTTTACAGTAACAAACCTTAAGTTCAATCAAACATGTAGTTCAGCCGCAGCCAAAAATATGTTGCGAAAAGTTAACGGCGATGCAGTCCAAGAGCGAAGCAGATCTGTGTGGTGACAGGCTCGAGCCACCATACTTTCACAAGACAAACAGATGAAAGGGAAACATCCATACTAGAAATGCCGCTTCGTCCCCAAAACATCAAGCGAATGTTAAGGGACACTAAGTACACGCAGTACCAGATGAAACTGCCATGTTAGAGACAACAGAAGAAACAGACGCACTGAAGTAAAGTTTTACTTCAAGAAGAATTTAGGGTGCTGATCCTCATGAGAAGAGTCTTTATCAAAGCCTTCTACATCAAAAAGTGAAGACGCCAAGAGCCTCGGGCGGCCATTAGCAACAGCTTCATAAGCTCCATGCAATAGGAAGCCTGCCCGCCTGCTGTAATTTGATTGATTAGACAGACAGGCCCTACGGATGCGCTGCAGGGACAAGCAGTCATGGTTTCATTTAACGATCGCTGGAAAATAATAATCTACAAAAAAAGCAGGAGACCATCTCTGAACCCTCTTCGGTCTGGCCTTACAAAAAGCACTGCTATTCCGATCAACATCAGCGATTAAATAAGACATAACATGTCTACAGAGGCAACTAAATGGTCCCATAGGTTTTCTTTCCTCCTACTTTGAGGGGATGTGAAATGACAGCACATAAAGCATAGAGCCGAAGCTGTGGCCATCCTACTAATAAATCTTATTAGATATCTTGATATGATGCCGTAATATGTTAATCACAAACTGACCACACCTTTGAACAATCTGAACAAATCTCAAATCTCTTAGTTACTGTTGCTATATCTGTTGATCATACCACCTGGTAACACGCTCTTCAAATTATGCATTTGTCAGACTTGTTACAGAGGTGGGTGAATGTAGTGTTTGGAGTCTTGCCAAATTAACTGTAAGTCAAAATTTCATTTTTGTGACGGACCTGGTTAATGTATGATGGATTAGTGTATAAAATCAATTGGCATCTCACTAACATAGTAAATGTTCAAATAAACGAAGCCAAGCATTTCCTGTGAAGTCCAAGGGTACAGCTGAGGCCAATTCCACCTATCTCAGGAGATTATTAAATATTTTCATTTTCCAACATTCTATCGAAGATTATCTTGAATATTCAAATATTCTACTAGAATAAAAAAGACTTAAATAACTGAATGTAAAAAAAGTTCTTCTAAATATTATGCTAAATATAATTGCTTATACTATTATTGCTGTTATAGTTTATTTGTTTTGTACTAATACATAAATGCATTTATTTTGGCTTATTATGAATGCATTTAACTGAACATTTTTGTGACAGGCCTGGTTAATGCATGATCGATTAGTGTATAAAATCACTTGGCATCTCACTAATGTTGTACATTGCGGGTCTGCTTTTGTCGAACCACACTCTTGCACTTGACATTACATTTTTTGTCAAACCAAAACTGTTATCATGATTGGATTTCCCTGTTTTCAGGCTTTGTGACACTTACTGATCAATGAAATTAAGCTCAGAGGTCCCAGCACCACCACAGCTTTTAGTTCTTTCGTTTAAGCTCTTTCTATTTCTTCCGCTGCCAATGCCAATGGATTGGGACAGAATTGTTTAGATGTCTAAGAGGCTATCCTCTCCCATTGTATACACAAACACAAAGCTTTTAAGATCTGCTATT
Organism: Bryconaethiops microstoma; assembly: GCA_037577275.1. Lineage (NCBI taxonomy): Eukaryota > Metazoa > Chordata > Actinopteri > Characiformes > Alestidae > Bryconaethiops > Bryconaethiops microstoma. The sequence continues at coordinate 17,878,036 of JBBJLS010000155.1, read as the reverse complement.
TCTAATGAAATTGTTCAGAATATGTATGGCTTCAAATTAAGGTTTTACAGGACATTTACAGATGCTTTGTGGTCAAATATTTACCAAGCATAAACTTACAGAAATACCAAACATTGTCAGAAAACACAAAAGGCAGAATAAACATGAACATATAATCTATTTCCTTATTTGTATCAGTTTAATTTTAAAAAGCCAAAAATAACTAGTCCAAAACTGTAATCACATGTGATTATTATATCAGTGGTTTCCCTCTAACAAGAGAGCACTTATTTCCTCTCTACAACAGGGATGTAGCGATACAGTCAGTTCATAACACGGTTCGAAACACTCGCAATATGTTCAAGAAAGTAAGACAGAAAACGGTTTAATATAATAAAAGATTACAGAGTTCAGTTGTGGCACAATTTACTAAGGACACTAGAGCTAGAAGGCGGAGGGCAGGTGATGCATGACATCAATGTGTTGGACAGGGTGTTCGATAGTCCCTAGTTTAACGCCACAAAAATGCGGTTACATAAATAACATAAACTAATAGAATGCTTATTCTCCATGATGACTTGTTCAGGGTGCACAATGTCACATTCCGCACTACGATATCATGATTTTTCTAAGCACTGTTACGCCGCTACTCTACAAGGCACATTACAAAGCAATTTCTGTTACACATAGAAAACTGGGCAGTCCTACGAACACATTCGGCAACCAAAATAATGTTCAAAAAGAGGCTGTGATTAGACGCATTTACCGAAGAACGTTCTTGCTAGTTCTCACCCTCCCTAATTGGTAGGTATTGTGGGATGACAGAACTTAATAGGAAATGAGAACATCCAGTGGCTAATTCAGAGAAGAAAACTGGGAATATGTATTTGACACCAACACGATGCCATCAAGCAGTAAAAAAGCAGTGAGGGGGCAGAACATCCATCAGGCTCAGAACTTTGCGAAGAATTTCTCTACCCTGTTACTCTTGATATAATTTTGGCTCAAAAGTGCTTGGGGGTTTGAAGTGCTGCCATTGGATTTAAAATAAATGAAGCCGAGCATTTCCTGTGAAGTCCACGGGTACTAAAACACATATACTGAGGACAGCTGAGGCCAATTCCATCTATCGCTAGAGATTATTAAATATTTTCATTTTCGAAAATCCTATTGAACTTTCAAATATTCTACAAGAATAAAAAAAGACTTAAATAACTGAATGGAAAAAAATATATATAATTGCTTATACTATTATTGCTGTTATAGTTGATTTGTCTTTGTACTAATACATAAGTGCATTTATTTTTGGCTTATTATGATTGCTTCTGAATGGCATTTAACTTGTAATGAAAATCCATTATAGAAAAATGATTTTAATAATAATTAGCCTAAACTGGAGGGCCAGAATGGCTGTCGCAATTCCAGACGCAAGTCATGCAACTCGAATTTGAGTTACTGTTAACTCATGTGTGAGCAGAAGCCGACCATTTACTCAGCACTTCCGGTAATGTATCAGCTGCTGTAATTCAGTAATGCTACTAATGCAGTTTTTTTTACGTTATGCCAGTGGAAAACGTTGCAAGAGTGTATTTCATATGAGTCTATAGGCATGTAGTTCGAGAGCAGCAGAAAAAAACAGAACCATTGAGTATGTGGCTACTTCGGAGCAAAAGTGACGGCTGGAAGTGTGAATGATGTAATTGGAATGGTATGCTGGTAACATACTGGGATCTAAGTGTGAAAAGGGCTACATTAACATCACAAAGCTTTATAGAGCAGCTTTTTAAGGAAATGGCACGTTGACAATAAAGTCCACACCAATCATTTTTCCAGCTGTCGACTAATTGCCGTAGTCCTAATTATCACACAGCTTGAAGCACCACTGACATTAGAAGCTAAACTGATACTGAGAACTACACATTACATTTCCATGTGATTCCATAAAAACATTACTTTTTTAAAAAATAAAAGTGTCGTACGCTCCACATGTGTTCTATTTATGGAACTTGATAAAAGAAATAAATGATTTTAAAAAAAAGGCCATGATAAAAAAAAAAAACAGTTCATTTACAAACAGTACTGTGCAAAAGTTCTCCTTCATTTCTTCAGAGGAATGCATTTCATTTGTTAAGCATCACAGGGACTGATTCAAGCAAAACAAAGCACATCTAACTTAAGGCCTGAACCAGTGAAGAAACAGGAGCAGATGATTCCAGATGATCAGGCGATGATCAGTATACTGGTGGTGCTGAATGCTGAGTG
>JBBJLS010000155.1:17848049-17875695 GCA_037577275.1 Bryconaethiops microstoma | reverse complement strand
TTGTTGTGTTTTGGTAAAAAAATGCCTAAAAATGCCTATTTTTATAGTGTAAACCCTAAATATGCCCCAGATATGCTCCCCAAACACTTTAAGCCCATACAGACTGTACTGTAACTGTCTTGAGAACGGATAGTGATGTGGCTTATTCCTATCCAGAATTCACCCATCAACTCAAGACCAGACAGCGAGGTGGAGACTGACTCTCTCTTGTATCATCTGCGCCAGAGCAACCGTTCGGTGAGTCAATTCACCGCAGAGTTTCGAACTTTGGCTGTCCAAACTTCCTGGGGCGACTCACCGAGGGGCTGGCGGGTCATCTGAAGGAGGGACTAATTCAACTTTGTTCAGCGCATGAGCTCTCGTCCCAAGCCTGCCCCTCGTACTCTGCCACCAACAAGTCATCGAACCAAGATCACCATCTTAATGGCCCCATTCAGCACTTCACCTCCATCCATGGACCCATTAGGATCCGGGGAACCCATGCAAATTGGACGTGCTTCCCTGACTCCGGCAGAGATGGCACGAAGATATCGTGAAGGCTTGTGTGCCTACTGCACCTCCCTGGATCACCATCAAGCAGTGTGCCCTCTCCGCCCAGGAAACGGTCAGACCAGGTGATGAGAGGGAGGAAGTCACCTGGTCTTGTTAACGCCTCCAACATCATGTTGACCGTTTCCCAACTTATATTAACGGCTCACATCCAGTTGGGCCATAACGGGTCATGACCACCGCCTTTGTGGATTCAGGGGCGGCTGGGAGTTTTGCTGCCCAGCTGGGTGTGAGGCTTGAGGCATTATCTCAGCCAGTTAAAATCACCGCCGTTGATGATCGACCCCTTCACTCTAGCCCTATCACCCATCAAACCATGCCTATTCAACTCTGTATTCAGGATCATCAGGAATCTATTCGACTCCTCGTCACCAACTTGACCTCACCTCCTCTCATTCTTGGCCATCCTTGGCTCCATCTGCACGACCCGTTGATCTCCTGGTCTCAAGAAAAGATTCTTCAATGGGGTCCGATGGCTGAGACGTGCTCGGGAGAGTCCAAGGACCCCAATGACGACCTGGAGGCCGTTTCTGTCCTGTACCGGGACCGAGGTGTTCAGTAGATATAAGGCCATTCAGCTCCCTCCTCACTGGTCTTATGACCCTAACATTGACCTCCTGCCAGGCTCAGTATCCCCCTGTGGCCGCTTGTTTTCCCTCTCGAAAGAAGAACACCGGGCTATGCAAGAGTATATAGCTGACGGTTTCTGTCAGGGGACCCTCCAACCTTTGTTAACAAAAACCAACTGCCCCTCTTTAACCTGATTTCCATCACAGCTAATGGTGCTCCAAGGATGATTGGCAGCACTAGTGGGTGCAAAGTTCCCAAACTTCCTTAATTGTCACTATTTAAATTACCAACAAGCATTGTATGGGAAGATTTTAAACATGAAAGAAGTGATGGATGTTGTGATGAAGATTTTGTATTGTGTTCAGGCTAGGAGTCTGTGTCTAGGTGGTTCTGTGCTCACTTGGAGCAGAACATGCTGCTGTACAGATATTAGATATCTAAGCAGAGGTACATTTTTGAAGAGATTCACCGAGTTGTTCTCTGACCTAAAAGTTTTTCTGAAACTTTCAAAACATGCAAAATATGCAGAACTTGAGGACTGACAGTGGCTTTTGTATTTAGCTTTCCTGACAGATCTCACTGAACTTCTCAATGATCTTAATTTAGATTTGCAGGGTAAATACAAACGCATAATCCACATGATTAGTTCCGTGAACACACTGAAAAGCAGCTACAACTGCTGCCAAGTAGGCTGCAATACTGTGACCTGCAGAACTTTCCTCACATGCAGGCAGAACTTCAGCATCAGGGCAAAGACTTGGTGCAGCTTCACAGTGTCATTAGGAGCAAGTTCAGAGCATCTTGTCAGATCTTCACAAGTACTTTAGGATCTGCATTCATCAAAGCTTTTGCCAGCTACCTGTTTTCCATTTGGGGGCAATACTGATGTGTATTATCACTGTTCCACTTGGATAGCTCTGCTGTTGAGAATGAGATTCTCACTGCAAAAAGAGTTCTGGAGCCTACTGCTGGAACAAAAGTGTCCCAGTCTCAGAAGGTGTGCCTTAAACTTGATTTAAACTTAAACTTTTTGGATCATGCTATTTGTGTGAGTCTGCTTTGTCATCAAGTCAAAGAGTACAAATCCACAATGACAGGTCACCACCTCGTGTCCGTCCTGCAACCAGCTCCTCCTGCCAACTGAGAAACCAACTGCCTCCTTCCAGTGCCAGTGGACCCACTAAGGTAGAAAACTACACTTATTTCCACTTTTGAACTTTGGAGAACTACCTTTTATTATATTTTTTATTATGGTGACTGGTTAATCTCAGTAGATGGACAACTTGAAAAGTAGATTTTGATTCAAAAAAGGTTGGGCACCCCTGGAGTAGACTAAAACTGAACAAACAGAACAAACGTTTTACTGTAACAGGCTGCAAAGTGCCTAGATAAAGAAAAGGATCATGTGGCACAATGACATAATGTGTCAAAAACAATGTGTATAATAGGTCACTGTTGAGTTAGTATAACCGCGGTCCTCATCAAAGGTTGCAGTAACGACACACCCTACAGCCCTGAGGTCCTCACAAGCATGTTCACTTGTGGACTGACGGAGCGAGAGTGTACTATCTGGGACGTGCAGTAATACTCAGAGAACAAAAAGTTGATTCTATTTTATTTTTATTTCAATGAATTAATTTCTTGGATGAATCAGAAGCTGATGAAGGTGATGTCTTGCTCGTTTTCCGAAAGGCCTTGGACACGGCTGTAAAAACCCGGGAGAAGAAGGACTTTCTCTTTGTGGTAGATGTACTAGAAGCCTGTGAGTTTGATGATTCATCCAGAGGAGCAGACACAGAAGGTGCTGTTTGAAACACAAAAAAGAGGAAGATTATGCAAGAACAGTTAAAACCAAAAAACAATTTCATTTTTAGTATCTTCAAAGAAAACTAAAGATTACTAATAATTAATACTTAGGCTTATTATGGGGGATGGTGGACATGAGGCAAACAATATACCAGGTCAATATCCATATATATGATATATCCATAGTTTGTTTTCCCTACTCTAATCTGTTTGATTGACAAATTTGAATGCACTAAGGTTTATGAGATGACACCAGAAGTATTACCTGCTGGCAAAGGCTGGTAGTGTTGGTGAACAGTTGCTGGCTCAATCCTATTTTTCTGGTTGGTAAAAAAAAAAAAAAAGATAACAAAGAGACCATTTGCATTTCAGTTATCACGGAAAAACAACAATGAAGTTTTATATCTAAGATAGGAGCAGAGACATGGAATGTATTTTAAATAACATAGCAACAAGGTGAGAGTACAGGACATCATACCCCACTGAACTCTGTCCCTGAAACAGAATGAAAAAAGTACCTTAAATCTGAGCTTCTTAATCTTGGGCGGTCTGATTTTAAAGCTTCTACGTCTCTTGATGTTTACATCTTCTTCCTGGCTTTTCTCACAACCTGATTGGATACAACACCTGGCAAAGAGCAAATTTTCATCCAGACTCTCTAGCCACTTATACCAGTGCAACATTTCATCTAGTGTTGCAGAGAGACCGGTCCTGTGCTTTTTTAGGATCACCATGATGTTCTTAATTATGGTGTGGAGGATCTGTCCTGAGCCTAACAGAAGGTCCTGTTTCTGCCTGGCTTCGTCTTTGGCGGCCATGGCTCTGTTCGACCGGATGAAGATATCAGTCACAAGTATTTCCTTCATTTTAGGCTGGATGGATTTCAGGACTTTTTCACACACCATCTGGACCTGTGTGTTGTACAGCACTGGGTCAACTGAAGGATTAGCCAACTTGAAGTCCTCCTCGAAGGTGCTCTTTAATTCTGATAGTAGAGCATTCACAGCTCCTGAGGCTGCAGTTGCCACGCAGCTTTCCAGCTCAGAGTCAAACACAGGAGGTTCCACACTTTCAGAATGTGTCCTCTGGCTTTTGGCTGCTCCAGGTGTCACGGGAACCTCTGATGTTTCATTCATAATTATGTGGCTGACCTTCTGGCACACCTCAACCAAGAAATCCTTAATGGAGAACCCAAAGAACGCCTGTGCATCTCTCTCAGTGGTGTCGATGTCATTATCCCCACTCACGTTAAATATGATGCTCTCCAAAACCCTTTCAGAACGAGGGCATTCAGAGCTCCAGGGCTTCACTGTCACCACAGAATAGTTGGCCGTGTGATGTTCTTCTTTTTTGGTACTATCGGCTTGCTTTAGAGCTGAAGGATGTTCGTCAGCCACGTTAGAACAAGCCGATTTTAGTTCGCCAGCTTCAGGTGAAACTTTTGGCTTGATTTTGTCGGCCACAGCATGGAAGAAGTTCCTCAGGCGTGTGTCAGAACCACAGTCTATGAAGTCATTTGATGTTCCTGCAAAGCTGACGTTCAGCATGGCCTGAAAAATAGCTTCTGCCACCTTTTTTGATAGATGGGGCACCATAACGTCCAGCTCGTCATGTATGTTGACAGGAGAACCTCGTGAGGCTCTCAACCAGTCACACACAGTGCAGATTTGCAGAAAGTCCTGCATCTTCTTTGCAGTTTTTAACAGCAAGTTTTGGGCAACATCCACTTCAACCAGGACAGAATCTGCAGAATACTTAGTCTGATAATCAAGCTCAATTATCATCTAGTGAAACAGTCACGCAAGAAAAAAACTATTAATGTCATGGGCGGTACAAAAAATTCAGTAACATTTACTACTTGTTCATAATGCTTCTGTCAGGTATTTTTGTTATGAATAAAAATATCGTATAGTATTATATAGTATAATAATTAGTTTTGTAATGCTCTGTTACATCTTACGTGATTTTATATTGCTCCTTTCGCTTTAAATAAATAAATGCATAAAATTAGAATAAATGCATAAAATAAAAGTTTCTTGCCAGGTTTAGCACATCATCATAAATACTGGAGGTGAGACGCCCAGTTGTTCTCATTCTCAGATCGCCATTCATCTCTGGAGGCAGCATCATGCTCATGGTTCTGGTAACCTCATCATTGATGTTGGAATAAAAGCTGCCTTTTGTGAAGTCAAATAAGTCTCTCAGTTGCTGACTATTGAGCACACGGTCACTGCACCTCACAATGAACAAGCCTCTCAGTCCCCTTTGCAGTTTAAAAACCTGCTCATCCATTGTAGTGAAGCTGCTGAAGAGACTTGCTGCTGATCTCCTGAAGATGACTTTAATGCCTGGAACCACCTTGTCGTCCTTCTCAGCTTCATTGAAGCAAAGACTGTTCTCTACCACCTCATAGAATTCTTGGAACGTCATCTAAGGAGAGCAGTAAATGGAAAACATTGAAATACCAATTTAAATGGTCATTTTCAGTGTTCTACGTAGACAAAGATACAAACGGTATTTACAAGATGTGTTAAGCAATCCTCTAAGCATGCTTTTGCTAAAGTGTATTTATGGTGTCTTTATATATCTTCATACAGTCGGGGTTTGGTATTTTTTAATACCAAGTCTTACTTAATGACTCTGACGTGACACATCACGTTAAAAATACCAAGTCCTGATGTACAGATATGGATATAAAAAGAAGTGGAGCTAAACAGATCAAAGATCAAGAGTTAAGTGCAGATGCTGTCACAATGGACCAATCAGAACATTCCCACACAGTTGATAGACACAATTGGGGTAACAGCTCTAACCAGGCCAAACCATTTAGACAAAGATTGGAAAAAAAAAATTGAAACATTTTTGCTCACACTTCTGATCAGTTCATCCTTTTGTTGATTTTCTTTTAGTGTTTTCCTGAAAAAGAAAAACAAGAAAAAAACCTTATTAATGCCTTTAAATACATGTAATGAGGATAAGCCTTAGCAGCTAAAACCATCAGTTTAACAATGAAAGCCTTACTCCTTAATGAGAGCCACAGAGCTGCTCGTGGAGGACACTGTTTCTTCATCTTTGTTGTCCATCTGTTAAAACAGTAGTAGTACAATGCTTATGAATAATGTTTTTATGGTATTTGTATTCATGACGATTATCCTCCATAATCTGTTTTATACGGTAGTTTTCCAAAAGCAGTATGTAAAAATAGAAAAGTTCATTTTTAGCCATACAACTTAAGCAAGCATGGTAGACCTGATTGTGAGATGTTGGTATACAGATCTGCTGAAGCCAAACTTCAGCCTGATTTTAGCTTTGTAGAAGCTGTAGAAGCTGCAGAGAACTTACACTTGTGTGTTTGAACCTCGGTCCGTGCAGTTCAGTCCTATTCGGTTTACACTCCTGAATGACCAAATATGGAAGCGAACGTTGAATTCAACGTTGAACGTTGACGGAAGCGATGACGTCACAGCAGTGTCGTCGCGATGGCGTCACAGTAGTGTCGTCGCGATGACGTCACAACCGAAACCGGCGCGCTGTGACCACGTGACCATTAAAGTCTCATTAAAATAGAGCTTAAAACCCAGAGCGTTATTTCTCCATGAATCTAAACTTCATACAGAGTTATTTTAGTGTGTTTTACGAACCTTCCCTCTCAACTGTGAAAGTTTGATTCTGCAGAGCCGGATCAAAAGTCTCTAAACATTTATCAACCGCCAGGTGGCACTAAAGCGTTAAAACCAAAAGCACATTTATGGCGTGTTTACAACATGACCATCTCTTACTCTCTTCTTCTGCTTAATTTGGTCTGATTTCAGTCGGTTCTGTTATTCAGGTTAACCAGTGGGAAAACCATAATGTAACTGTCTTCATTCTGGCCTAAGGTTTTATTCAATTAATTGAGGGCACCACTGACAATCCTGTGGTGTGTTTTTATCAGAAGTTTTTATCTGAATAATCATGTGCAGATGAAGTCAGCAGCCGGTGTGATTGAGCCAATGCTCTGCTTCTTTTACGAAAGATGTTAAAGATCCTGGAGGATAAGGACTTTCTTTTTGAGGTGGCTTTAGATGTTCCTGGAGCCTGAGAGCCTGATGGGGCACCTAGAGGAGAGAAGACAGAAACTGCAGTTGTAAACACTATAATAGGGAAAGATTATGCAGAATATGTAAAGTTTTGAAAATAATGGGGTCCCCGGGTCACAACACCGTTCCTTCGACAGTGATGTAACCCAAGTTTTGGTGTAAGTCTAAACAAACCCTATCCCAAGTAACTTACCGATCCTAACACAGTTGTAAAATCATAATCTAGAACATAAAAACACAACTAAGCCACAGAAAAAGGACGCAAACTCCGTTACTCATATGGTGTGTTACTAGTTCGCCCACATAGTCCGTACAGTGCTAACGACGTAAGCCGAAACACTCACATCTCAATTTTTTTATGTTTTCATGGGAGTGAGCGTCGTAAACTCGAAACATCGTATGTTAAGACTGTCGTAACCCGAGGACCCCCCTGTATGCCAGTGACACAAACAAACAGGTGACAGCCTGCATTACTTTCAGTGGGCTACATGTATGGATGTTAAAATGTGGTAGAAGTTAAGTATGCAGTCTGTTATCTGAAACCTTTCACATTTCTTATCTGCATGTACATGAGTGATGGCTGTGTGCTTTGCTGTACTTGCAACATCTACACAAAATAACTCATTTAAAACACTTCTCTTTCCTCCCTTGATTTCAATTCATAAAAACCTCAAAGCATGTACAGTTGTCTAGGAACTGAGGTTTCAGATATGAATTCTAAAATAATGACCAGCTAGAACAGGCCGTTCCTGACAAGAGTCCTGTGAAACAAAGCTGTTTTTTTTTTTTACCTGATTACTTCTGTCTGTTTCTTTAAAAAGAAGAGACAAATTGCATTTCAGTTATTCAGGATAAGCAGCACTCAATGAAGGTACAGTGATATGGAATGTTGTCACAGATAATAGAAGCAGGGAGTCATAGTGACCAAAAATACCAGTCGAAGATCTGTTGAAAACAAACAAATAGGATATTGCCTTCTTTACTCTTGGTACTTACCACATTGATATCACACACTGTCATCCAAACGCAGCAGGAATAGATACAACCATTGTGATAAAACCCTCTCTCCAGACTTAACTTTAAGGGATGCCCTCAATTATGGTGGGAAGCATATTTCGTGAACCTAATAGTAGACACCATATGGACCTGTGTGGTGTACAGCGCTGGGCCAACTGAAGGATCAGTCAATTCAAAATACTTGAAGGTGCTCTTTAATTCAGATACCAGAGCACTCATGACTCCCGAGGCTGCAGCTAACAGGCGGGAGGTTCTGCACTTTCAAACTTTGTCTCGTGGCTTTTGTGGGATTTAGACATCATGGCAGTTGCCGTGGTATCATTAACAATGATGCTGACCTTCTTGTATGCTTCTACCAGAAAAGTCTCAGCTGGGAGCCTGAAGAGCCTGTGTGTGTGTCTCTAAGAGCCTGAGTGTGGAGTCTGTGTCACTAAAGATGATGTTCTCCAAAATCCTTTCACAAAGAGGACGTTGAGGGTCCTGGGGCTTCTTCATCACATCACAGCAGCCAGCCACTAGATGGCTTTCTATTGTGACAAAATCAGCTTCTTCTACACTGCAAGGACTTCGTAAGAAGAAAACGCCCTTGGCGTGTCTGTGTCAGGCGAAATATCTGATTTGATTTTGTCAGTCACAGCCTGGAGAAAGTTACACAAGGGCATATTTGAACCACAGGCTAAAACATCCTTTGATGTTCCCTCAGGGCTGAAAACCAGCATAGTCTGAAAAATAAAGCCACCTTCTTTGTTGGCAAGGCACCATAACATCCAGCTCATCGTAAATGTTGACAGGCGAGCCTATAGAGTCTTCCAGCCAGCTACATACTGTGCAGATATGCAAATAATTCTGTATCTGTTTCATAGTAGATAACAAGAGGTTTTGGGCAAGACTAGTCAGGACAGTTTTTCTCAGCTCGGTGACGCATCCTCCTATTAGCTTCGTTCATCTAGGGAAACAACCCAGCAAGAAAAGAACTCTTAATGCCATGGACTGTCTAAAAACTTAATTAACATAAACAGTGTTTCCCCATCATTACAAAGGGTGGAGAGTCTGCCCAGTCAAACTTACATGCTGCCCAACTTAGATAAGATACAAACATTAGAATGGGTCTGACAGTGTTACTTCCCAGAGTTTGGTTTTTATGTGATATGCGCTCAAGACTCACAATCCATTTTCAAATTTTGAAGATAATTTTTTATGATACTATGTGGTCCGTGCATGTGTTTGCTGTCAAAGATTTTTCAAATTTTTCCATAATTCCATAATACCTCATTTTATGATCATTTTTGACAAGGTTCTGGTCTTAAATCCAGTTTTTAAAAGCCATTTATGGCAGAAGGTTACACAAGGTGCTGTAATTAGTACTTTAAGGAAATGTCTGATTTTTCAATATTTTACCGTCTCAAACGTTGCATTTGTAAAATCACTGATAATGAATCACAGTGAAATATACCGGTTATTCTGAACAATAAATAGAAGGTCTATATTCGTTTAGACTTATGACTGAGAGACATCATCAGTGTGAAGAACTGTAAAGAGGTCAGCAGGTTTCTCTACATTGCACTTAGACGTCAAATCAGTATGACTTTGTTTACAAGTGATTAATTATTAATTAAAATGATTTAAAATTTCATTCATCGGTGTCAATTCCCCTTTAATGCACAAAACGTGTGTAGATCAGTATCGATCCGGATAATTCAGACCGTTCACTATATGGATAAAAGTATTGGGACATACCTCTTTATTATTTTGGACAACGCCGTGCTTCCAAATTTGTGGACACAGTTTGGGAAAGACCCTTTTCTATTCCAGCATGACTGTGCCGTCAGTGCACAAAGACAAGTTTGGATCAGTTCAGTGTGGAAGAACTTGACTGGCCCGCGTCCAACACCTTTGGGCTGAACTGGAACGGAGAGTGCGAGCCAGTCCTTCTCGTCCAACATCATTTCCTGATCTCATCAATACTCTACAGAATGACATTCCCACAGAAACTCTCCAAAACCTTGTGGCGAGTCTTCCAAGAAGAGTTGAAGCTGTTATCGCTGCAAAGGGAGGACGAACTCCATATAAAAGTCTATGTATTTGAATGCTATGTCTTTAAAGTCCCTGTAGGTGTATTGGTCAGACGTCCCAATACTTCTGTCCATGTTGTGTATGTCCCGTCATGTACCAGCCGGAGACGGTTGCTAGGAGAAATTTCCCACCAAACATTGACAGACGAAAAAGAATTTGGCGTTGATTTTAATTGGCAGGTGGATAAGCCAATCGTAGCGCACCACCGGTGACCTCGACCAATCACACGGCTTCATTTTGTGGTTACGTCAGGTCACCTAGGTAGCTTGGTTGAGCGCTCTTCAACAGGAAAAAAGCCAGCAGGGTGGTTTGTGGTGCTGCAGGAGCTTCCCCACGCTTCAGAAGGTGAGATGGAACAATTCTTGCACATTTTAAGTAAAACGTATGGTTTGTAGAGCCGTCTTACAATAGTAAACGTAGGTTGCATCGTAAATGTTGCCTTGAACAGTGAAGTTTTCCCAAAAATTCAGTAAGCAGCCATTTTCGTGCTCTAGCTTGATCAGGACTGATGTTTCTTGCTAGGTTTACACTTTGTTATTCTGTTTAGACAAAATGTAATATTTAGGATGTCGAGACAACAGCGTGTGGTGTGAAATCCAGCACGTTTGCGAAGCTGCAGTCAGACCATAACTTCCGTCAGGTTAAAGCATATGTCCCTCTCATTTATCAATACCTTAGCGGCTGAGTGTGTGTACAAAATGTACATGTGCTCCTCTGTCTCACTGCTCTGTTCAAAGAGGCTTAGGTGATCAACAAACTATTTAATTTTATTCGGATTAAACCAAGTTGCTTACTAGATGTGACTGATAGACAGTAGTAAAGAGTAGTTGCTTGCTACATCATCTCTCTCTCTATTTCTTTCTCTCTCCATTTCTTTCTTTCTGTCTCTTTCTCTCTCCTTCTCTTTGTCTCTCTCTCTCTCTCTCTCTCTCTCTCTCTCTCACTCACTCACTCTAAAAGCGAGGATAAAGGGTCATCGGATAATTCTTTCTGACACATCATCTTTAATTCAATAACCTCTTGCATGGTGATGTCCTCTCTTGGTTTTGGGTGGCTGTTTCATCCCTCTCTCTACATGCTGCTTTTATGAGAGATGGCACATCCGTGTTCACTTTTGTGGATCAAGATTTAATCTAAAGCTCCAGTGCACAGACCAGATGGAAAATGTAATCAGTTGCTTTGTGGGAGTCTGCTGGCCATCTCAATTTAACTCTCTAGGAGGCACCAGTGATCCACTAATGAGTGACAGACCGATTTATAAACTGTACTGGACCAGATACATGTGGGTTTTACTGTAAGACAGTATATAGAATAAGTATCAGGAAAACAGGCCCATAATATACTACATTGACAATAAAAGGTACTGTGCGAAGAAATGTAAAATAAATGTACCCTACATAAGTACTAAGTAAAAGTAAATGAGCAATCACTAAGAAGTGTTTTTTATTTTTTTGTATAGGAATACAGGTGTTTTTCAACCTAATCTCTATCGGCTGCAGCTGTAGCATGTTGCCAGTTATGGGCAGTAATTTCAGCCCTTAGTAAAAGAACAGAGAATAAGTTGGCTCAAAACTCAATAAAAACCTCTGCAGGTGCTGAAGCAACTGGGGCAATCAACCATTTGTTAAAGACGTGGTGGAGAGAGAATAGGTTGAAAAATACTTTTACGCACCATTGAACTTTGATTTGTGTCTTTTTATTGGCAGCCACAGCATGAAGGATCAAGCCAGACATGGATAAATATGAGAAGGTGAAGAAGATTGGGGAGGGATCCTTCGGGAAAGCCATCCTGGTCAGATCAAGGGAAGATGGCCATCAGTATGTCATCAAGGAGATTGGCATTTCCAGGGTGAGCTTTTAATATTTACAGGAACTCTCATGATGTGTTTTCGAGATGCTGAGCTATAAATCTATATTAAACTGTATGAACGTGTGCCTGTAATGCATTTTTATGGTAGCTGTTTGTAAGGCATCTGTTTTTACTTTATTAATGCACTATTTCTCTACAGATGTCTAATAAGGAGAGACAGGAATCACGGAAAGAAGTAGCAGTCCTCGCTAACATGAGCCATCCCAATATTGTGCAGTACAAGGAGTCCTTTGAAGGTAACATGCTTTATTTTTTACCGGCCGAAATTAGTGGCAGTGTCCAGTCTTTGACTGAAAGCAGTAGATTTACAGAATATTCCAGTGGTGGATCAAATTGACTGGGCCACACTGCTCCAAGGGGTGGGTCCAACATCTGGCTATATCTGACCTTTTTCAGACTTTGCTCAGTCCTTGTGCCATGTGCTCTGTAATGCTATTTAGTCAATCCACGCCAAATAAAATTCAGAACCTTTCCCAGTAGTTATGGCTCTAAAGAGAGTTATGAATTAGTATTAATGTAAATATGGCTTTTAGCTAAAAACAAAGATTTTTTGACTTGATATTTTCCCAAGAAGGGTTATTTTATTTTTCTTGAAGTTATTTTTTCATGAGTAAGTGTGAAATGAATTGCTGAGATACATGTTTAACGATGTTATATTAATCCATCATTTAATAATTTTTTTCTGAGATACCTTTTGAGCCTGTTTTTCGTTGGCTTTAGGAAATATGGAAGTTACAGCTTCTAATGACTTGTCTGTTGCATGTGATCCTGTTGTGTGTCTGGACACAATATTATTCTTTGTTTGCTAGCTCAGTACACATTATTTTGCCATTTTAAATGAATCGTCAACTAGTAGCCTTAGAAAACAATAACGCAGGTCTGGGCTAATCCTACCTGACAGTTTGGACGGATTATAGTAAAATGGATTGCAACATGCCCAGAAGTATATAAAATGGATAATTTTTCCATTATTGTGGGCTCTCTTGTGAAAGTTGGCTTCTTTTAGGCTTTTCCGGTACAGCAGGGCTCCATAATCTCAAATCATCACTACAAAGTATTTGGAGTAAAACTACAGGTTTGCTTGCCTGTGGTCCCATGAATTTAATAAAGGTTTTCCACATGAATTTTGTTCAAGAATTTGCCCTAAGCTAGGACTGATCTTAACTGAAACATTTGTCTTGTGCATTATTTTGCTTGGTTGCTCTCAGTTCTTTGCTTGCCATATTGACAAGCATGTTATTATATTTAGAATGTCAAAACAAATGAGAATTTAGAGGAAAAGCTCTCACTAGCAAATATTGAGATGATCAAAAGCGAGCCCTTTTTCTCTTTCTGGATAGTATTTTCTGTTTGACAGTAGGGCGAAGCTTGAGTGATGATGGAAGTTATAAGCCATTGAATTGTTGAAAGGATCGGCATGAGCTAATGTCTTCCTGCTCCTCATTAAGCTATGGAACAAACAGAGAGAGAGAGAGATGTTAGTGGTTGTGATGAGGCAGTTTATCATCAATTGATGAATATATCTGCAAATGTCAAGGCGGTACTTAAACTGTGCCATGGAGCATTCGGTTCCTCTTTTGCCCATCCCCCTTCTGCATCAGTCACTCTGCCCCACCCTAACTCATTGCCCACTCTTTACTTCTTTGCAGAGGGTGGTTGCTTGTATATAGTAATGGACTACTGCGAGGGAGGTGACCTGTTTAAGAAGATCAATAATCAAAAAGGAGTTTTGTTCCCTGAGGAGCAAGTGAGTAAAGAACTCAAATGAGCCCAGTTTACAGCATGTTTACTATGGTCAGTAGTAAATTCAACACACAACAGTCTGCCCACAGTTTGTTAACATACTGAATGGAGAAAATATACTGTATTGCAGGGGTTTGCTCTTGTCTTGAAGGGCCCGTCCACAGTTTAGTAGTTCTGTTTAAAAAAACAAACAAACACAAAATCTAGAAGTTAAAGTAGTAGCTTGGTAAACAAGACAAAGAGTTGTTTAGCCAAGATAGTTTTATGTCCTGTTGTGCCCTGCAATGGACTGGCAATCGGTCCAGGGTGTTTGTCTGCCTTGTGAGTGTTGGCATATACTAAAGCATTTCCCAGGACCTTGGTTAAGGATAAGCAACGCAGATAATGAATGAATGTGTTTTATGCCCAGATTTTGCTTCTTTGGTTTAGAACCACAACTATCCACAAACACTTGATGTTTATAGTCTCACGAATGTTTTCCATTAATACATCTCCAGCACATCTCAACCTGCTTAAACTGCAATCAGCTCTTCATTAAGGATCTACAGAGTGGCCAGTGTGATTAAAGATATTGTAGTAGATTTCTTTCTTTTGATAGCTTGCTGTTATACAATCATCTGCATTGTCTGTGCCTGATGTTTGAGATGTTATTCTTTTTAATTGTTTAATGAAAACTGTTTGAATGACTATTGACTAGTGATTATTGTCTATGCTAGCCTTGCACCTCCTTTGCTGAATGCCTTCTACGACTGGAGTTGAATTAAATACCTCTACTGTAGAGTCAGTACTAACATACCTAAATTTGACAGAGAACCCCTAAACAGAGATTGAACTTGTTTTGACATTTTGCATTTGAAGAGTTTGATGCAAATTGTAAGAAGGCACGAATGGAGCCGAGACATACTGACTCAGATTCACTGCAGACACTAATACCAGCACTGGCAGTAGTTTTCAAGTGTGTTCATTTGCATCCTTCCTTCTTTTCTACAGATACTTGACTGGTTTGTGCAGATATGCCTAGCTCTCAAACATGTACATGATCGGAAGATCTTGCACAGGGATATTAAGTCACAGGTACTGCAGCACTCATGCACGCAGCTGGTGAGAAATCACAAAGCCATTCATCTCTTTTTGTGCACAAGTTATCCACAATCTGCTTTTCCTTGTAGAATATTTTTCTGACTAAGGATGGTACAGTACAACTAGGGGACTTCGGGATCGCCAGAGTTTTAAACAGGTAAAACATAATTTTATTGGTGATGTTTAATTTCCGTTTATATTGGTTACCTTAAAGCTTTATGGCAGGCTGAATTTTTATGGGCAGTTCTTGTTGGAGTGCTTGGTGTTATCTGTTTGCAGTACTGTGGAGCTGGCCAGGACCTGCATTGGCACGCCTTACTATCTTTCCCCAGAGATTTGTGAAAATAAACCATACAACAACAAAAGGTACTGTGTCTAAATACTATTTTGTGTGTGTTAGTGTATGTGATGTCATTCTTGGACGTTTACCAGAACAGCAAATGGCGCATTCCGAATACATGCGCCTTTAATGTATGCTGAGTCATTATGCAGGCAATTGAGGTGGGGAGTGCTATCATTTCTGGGCTCGCTGCATATTTTGGGAGCATCAGTTCCTTATCGATCCTCTGCGAGCTATTTAGCTTTCCGCTCAGTGTAACCCATTCGTCCTGACCCACGAGTTCCTCCATTGCTATTGATCGCCTGGTATTGCACCCTAAAGTGGTGCTTTGTGTCTTGTGTGTTCACAGTGTAATGAATGTTTGACATTTCCCAAGTGCATGCTTGTGTTAAAGGAGAAGTTCTACAGATTGTTTTCACTGCACGTAATTCTTTGAAATTAACAAAGTGTATGAGACTGAAATGACA
Source organism: Bryconaethiops microstoma (assembly GCA_037577275.1). Taxonomy (NCBI): domain Eukaryota; kingdom Metazoa; phylum Chordata; class Actinopteri; order Characiformes; family Alestidae; genus Bryconaethiops; species Bryconaethiops microstoma. The sequence goes on along the minus strand of JBBJLS010000155.1, from coordinate 17,860,101 downwards.
AAAATGCCAAATATTTTTGTCTTTGTGATAGTTTTTGGGGCAAGAAGGCTTTAGCCTGTAGCACATTAATAAAACTCATGCTGGGTGTTGAATTTTTTCATGTTTATCACTATAATACAACTGTTAACATTACATATAGGTAACACATGGTCATTGAACGTAGGTTCACTGGTCATTTTGCACAGCGAGACTGCATTTGTAGACATCATTGTCATTGGGTAAACATAATGAAGTGATGCAGAGGAAGGAGATGGACTGCAACTCTGTAATGATGAAATGGACAGAGTGTAGACGCATCTAACACAATGGTTGAGAGTGTATGTTTCTAATCCCTGAACACAAATGGCGCAAACTTTGTACTGAGACTGACAGTGTTTTGGTGGTGTTTGTACTAGTTAATATTTGAGAGGCACCCACTGCTAAGCTCTTCCTTGTTGCGTATATGTGTGTTGAATGTGCTTTATTCAGATTTCCCAGCTGTTTTAATCTTGTCTTTCTGCCCATTTTACCCTTCCTCCCCTGTTTTTCTCTGTCTGTTAGTGATATTTGGGCCTTGGGATGTGTCCTATATGAAATGTGCACGCTTAAGCATGCCGTAAGTACCCATAGCCCGTGTATTCCAGTCCTTGTCTCTGTGTTTGCTACTGTGACGTGAGTTATGTGTATGTTAAGTAAAACCACTCTGTGCCCCTCTTTTGGCTCCAAACCTCTTCTGTACCCCTCATTATTAATTACTTATTTTAGAACCTTGAAAAATATTGATTCTCCACTGACTTTATATGTCTTCCCATGTAATGAAACTCGTATACTGAGGTGTGATAGACTTGTCTGACAGTGGGAGGATCAGGAATTCTGTGTTCAGCTCTCAGTAATTAAAGATGTCACAGAGTGTCTTAAACTGAAACAGCAGGAGACATAAGAGTGCAGAGCTCTTTGGCTTTTCTGCTGTTTCAGCTGAAAGCCATCTTTCTTGGACATGATGCTTTGATCGTTGTTTTTTTACTTGATTTAATTGGATTTTGAAAAAGTCCAATGACTGTTATCACATATTAAAGTGTTTATGGTCTCTTTGCTTTCTTTATGAATTTGGCTGTCATGCATGAGTTCGTGCAAACAAACTTTGTTTCTCAGTTTGAGGCTGGGAACATGAAGAACCTGGTGTTGAAGATCATCCGTGGTTCGTACCCCCCAGTGTCAGTGCACTACTCCCAAGACCTGCGTGCTCTCTTGGGTCTGCTGTTCAGACGCAACCCCCGTGAGAGACCCTCCGTCTGTGCCATACTGGACAAGCCATTCGTCACCCGCAGAATCCAAAAGTTTCTCTCTCCACAGGTTAGATGAATGTATGCACACAGAAAGGACTATATAGCTTCAGCTAGGCATAAAGGATGTTAACAGTGGGGCAAATGTTGGGCAAAATGTTAACAACTATTCAGCAATTCATACGTTACACAATAGGCAATAGATATATAATAATTGGTAATTGCGTAAAATTGTTAGAATGACTCAGTGTGAGCCAGTGATTGCCTTGGTATATACTATACTCTGTAAATAGGTTTAGTGCTAGTGATGTTGCTTGTTCTCTTCATCTCTTTCAGCTCATTGCTCAGGAATTCAGCCAGTCTCTTCTCCTCAAACAACCCAAAATGGGTGATGCCCAAGGAACACCAGGTCCAGACACTACTACTCTTTCTCATACATACATGTAGTGCATCCGGAAGTGTTCACAGCGCTCCGTTTTTTCCACAGCCTTATTCCCAAATAGATTAAATTAGTCTTTTACCTCAAAATTCTACACACAAAACACGATAATGACAAAGGGAAAAAAGTTTGAAACTTTTGCTAATTTATTAAAAATAAAAAACAAAAATAAAACATTTACATAAGCATTCACAGCATTTGCCATGACTCTCGAAAGTGAGCTCATGTGCATCCTGTCTCCACTGTTCATCCTTCAGAAGTTTCTACAACTTGATTGCAGTCCACCTGTGGTAAATTCAGTTGATTGGTCATGGTTTGGAAAGTCACACCGCTTTCTATAAAAGGTCCCATATTTGACAGTGCATGTCAGATCATAAACCAAGCCATGAAGTCCAAGGAATTGTCCATAGACTTCCAAGACAGGATTGTATCAAGGTACAGATCTGGGGAAGGCTGCAGAAAAATTGCTACAGCATTGAAGATCACAATGAGCACAGTGGCCTCCGTCATCCGTAAATGGCCGCCTGTCCACTCTGAGCAATCAGGGTAGAGGGGCTTTAGTCAGGGAGGTGACCAAGAACCTGATGCTCACTCTGACAGAGCTCCAACTTGCTTTGTGGAGAGAGGAGAAACCATTTCTGCAGACTCCACCAATCAGGCCTGTATGGTAGAGTGGCCAGATGGAAGCCACTCCTCAGTAAAAGGCACATGACAGAAGGCCTGGAGTATGCCAAAAGGCACCTGAAATACTCTTAGACCATAAGAAATTAAATTTTGGCCTGAATGCCAAGCGTTAAGTTTCAAACAAAGTTTTTTTTCTCTTTGTCATTATGGGGTATTGTGTGTAGAATTTTAAGGTAAAAGATATATTTAATCTATTTGAGAGTAAGGTTGTAATGTAGGATATTGTGGAAAAAGTGGAGCGCTGTGAATACTTTCTGGATGCACTCTATATATATATCTATATATAACACACACACACACACACTTACTGCTTGAAAGACCACACTTTTGACTTTTTGTTTGACTAATCATGACTGACGAATCATTTATCAATTGCATTTTAACTGCTCAAACAATCGTCAAACAATTTTCCTGTCTATTCTCACCAATCATATTCCTTCTCTCATTAGCAAAGCGCCCTGCCCCTGGTCCAGCACCCATCGCCCCTTCCCAGAAAATCACCAAACCAGCTGCCAAATACGGAGTGCCTTTAACAGTGAAGAGACCTGTGGATGCGGGCAGAAAAATGGCTGATGCAGGCAAGAAACAGGTTGATCGGAAGTCTGGGGTGAAGCTCAAACAGGTATTGGACACGGGTGACAGTATGTACACATGGGAGAATTTTGTCCTTAGGCATGCATGTGCGTGTGTTCTGCTCTTATGTATGCCGTGGTACAGAGAAAATTCAGCAATGAGGACCCATTTAATTATTTAATGTTGACTGTCAATTATACCTTTTCTATGTTATTTAGCATTGTTTGTTAAGGCACACAAAAGGGTGTGTGAGTGTGTGTGTGCGTGCGCGTGCAAGTGAGAAATGGCTGATCCCCATGTCATGTGTTGTCCAGGCTCCCCCTCCAGCAGCAGTTCAGAGGAGAGTGAGTCGAGTGGAGGAGGAAAGGAGGAAGTATGAGGTACACCAGCGTGTGCCCCCTACAGGCAGTCCCCTGTACTAACACACCCAAATTCTTTGCCTTTCTCCCTTTAATTCACTTAATAACCAACCATGTCCTGTAAACCCTCTTTTTACCCTTCATATGACAAATACAGTACGCACCATAGTTATCACACCAGCTCTAATGTGCCGATTGTTGCCTGAAGCTTTAAAATCCGGATGTTTTTGAACCAAATTTATGTTAAACTCAGTCAAAATGCACCAAAGCTGGCGTATCTTGTAATTCTAATGAACATAATCTCTTCAGCTATCTGAAAGGATCGAAAATGTATTTGTTGCTCTGAAGATCCTTTCACGATTTTCAAACATATCTTTTTTTTTCCAAAGCATATTTGGGGCATATAGATTTTTATAAGCATGGTAATGGCCAAACCCTCCTGTTATCCGTGTTCACAACGAAATACCACCCTATGACTATATACAGTGTGATATTTAAGCTGTGTCTACAAAACACTGTGTGGGTTTCTTCTTTGTGTACATTTGTGGATTCAGCCAAGAGGTTATATAGGTCAAGTCTTATGGTGGCTGATCCTTGTGAATATGTGGAATTCCCATCCACTTTGGCCTCAGAGCAAATTCAGTGGCGATCATGTCTTACCCCACCTTTTAGAATGATCTTTTTAATTCTTGCTTGTTCTGACATGCCCAATAAGGCAACAAAACCTTCTCTTACTATCCGCTTTGTGGTGTCCTCCTGCTTCACTCCATATATACCCTTCCCAAACACTGGACCCTCCAAACCTTTTTTTTCTCTCTCCTCTTCCTTTTAATGATTATTACAGCCTCCACCTGTTCTTGTCTCTCCTGGGTTTTGGCTCATTTTAACGCCCTGTGCCTTTGTGGACTGATTTTTGTGTTTATTTCAGGTACATTTGCCAAGACTAATCTGTGATTTGGCAAAGTAATCCAATCAGCAGTTGTTTAACCTTTCAGTGAAAGTTTTGCATAGAAAATGCAATGTATGTAGTTTCATGTATAGTCATTTCTTTTTTGTTTTCTTCTACCAGGAAGGAGTAAGGAAGAAACGAATGGAAATGCTGGAGAGAGAGAGGAAGCAGAGAGAGCAGGTGAGCTTTTATCCTTGAAGCCTCTCATACTTTGCCTGCCTAGTGATTTTTGGCCTGAAATTCTAAGAATGTCTGTCTGAGTGGACTCTGTGTGCTTTCAGGCAATCATGTAAAAATTTATTTACACTTCCTTTTTGTCAACTCTGTAAGGCAGTGTTGTGAATCCTTTTTTTTTCAGGTGTTCCTTCTAAAAGCTGCTCAAATGAAAAGATTTGAGAGGGAAAAGGTAATTTTCTATCATTCTTATTATAGTAGCCACATACATTATACGGCCAAAAGTATGTAGATACATCACCATCACACCTAAATTCCCATTAGACATCCCATTTCCAGACAGCCTGCACATTTCCAGGATGAGTTTTCACAAGGGTTTGGACTATGCTCCTGGGATAAATGTGCATATTCTGACAAAACGGCGTTTTGAGGTCTGATGTTGAATAAGAAGGGATTGGCTTCCAATCAGCATTCCAGTTCATGCTATCGGTGTTCAGTTGGCTTGAGGTTGGAGCTCCTCCATATCAAACTTTGTCGGTGACCATGTCTTTATGCACATCTTGTTTACAGGGGCCCAGTCATACAGAAACAAGAAAGGGCATTTCCCAAACTGTTGGAAGAATAGAGATCTTAGGCTTGTGTGCAGCTGCTTTGCCATAGAAACCCCTTTAATGACGCCCCCAAGATACAGTTTTTCTGCTGATGTTTCTTCTCAAGGCCCTCTGAAGCTCTGCACCGTGCATTTCAACACTCGGCTTTAAGTTGGTGTGGTCGACCACTCCATGGCTGAGCTGTTGTTACTCTTAGACACTTCCGATTTACAGTAATAACACTTACAGTTGATTGGGGCAATAATTTCACAGACTGGCTTTTTATGAACAATTCTACTGCCAGTGCTTGTATGTGAAGCTTGCATGTGTTATTTTATACACGAGTAAGCAGTGGGTGTGGCTTAGAACTCCTGAACTCCCTTTACTCCATGTACTTTTGGCTATAAAGAGTATAAATGATTTGTCATGATCGATTAACCTTTTTATCCCAGCTTAACCGGATCAACCGTGCACGTGAACAAGGCTGGAGGCACGTTTTAAGTTCTAGTGGGGGCAGCAGTCCAGAGAGGAAGGTACTCATGTTCATCTGTTTAATCAACATGTCTTAAAATCACATGTCTTAAAAAAAGAAAGTTAATATCTAAATTCTTAAGTCTTTCTTAAAAGTTCTTAAATTATCTTTCTTTCTCCCTCTCTCTCCCTTTCACATTAATCTTTGATTTGCTCTATATTAGTTTTATGGAGGTGGAGGCATGGGAGCCCCACCTGCTCCTGCACTGGGCTTGTCTCCTGTGCCTGGCCCCGCCCAGGTCCCATCTCCACTGCCAGGTCCAGCCCCTGCTCCTAAAGAAGGACCCAAAACTGCAGGGAACGTCAGCCCAGTAAAGTAAGATTATTATTATTATTATTAGTAGTAGTAGTAGTAGTATTATTATTATTATTCTAATTGAGAGAGAGACTGTGAAAGAATTACATTTCATTTGCATTTTTGGAGATTTAACAATAGCTTTATCGATCACCTTGCGTATGAGACTCCGTAAAAACATGGTTGGATACATAAAGGTAGTAAGAGAGGTTTAATTTCATTTAATGTAGGCCTTAAAACATTTTGCTAACTTATTAAATTACAATGAATGTTTTTCTTCTTTCAATATAGGACTACAGTAGACCCCGGCATGCCGGATGGTCACACTTGCATCCCGGATAAGGTATCTATCAAGAAAGAGCCGCGGAAGACAAGCCTTCAAAATGAGACAGTCTCTAAAAATGACTACGCTAACAGGTTTGGTTAAGGTCTCTTCATATCTCCACTTATTAATTAGACACAATCTTTTTAAATGATCTGCTGCTGTTAGCCTGTGTTCATTTCCCATTATGGGAATTGCTTTTGTTACTTTGGCTTCAGGTTGCGGGCTCAGCTAGCAGCTGAGAGGGCCAGACAGGTGGAAGAGTTCCTGCAGAGGAAGCGAGAAGCCTTGCTCAACAAAGTCCGTGCCGAAGGCCAGCTGGTAAGAGCTCTTCCCCTGTAATATTAAGACCTACAAATTGGTTCCATTGGTTGGACTGTATGGGTTCTGTAATCTTGCAATTGTTGAATTGATGGCAAACAGGGGGCCCGGCAAAACCTGGCCACCATCTTTGTGAGTCGGACAAATTCTTCCCGATGCAGGAGGCCCAGGGTCAATAAAGAGGAGGAGGTAGGAGGATGGATATAACCAAGTGTTCCTCCTCAATCAGTGTAATTTTTAATTTTTTAAATTTTTTTAATTTTTTTTTTTTAATCCTCATGCCCGCTCAACCATTCATTTTATTTTATTTTTTATTTTTTCTTCTTTTTGCTCTGGCTCACTTTACCAGTTCACCAATTCCGCTGGATGTCAGTGTTTTGTTCACGCACTGTAAGAGCTACTTCATTAACACAGTTCTCAAAAAGGTTTTTTTTGGTTGGCACATACCATTTTGTTGGTGCTGCTTTTCCACCCATTGTGGATCTTCTTTTGTGCTGTTTCAGATAGGACCGGCAAATAGCGTACATTTGCGAAATCCTCCCAGTCCTGCAGTTCATTGTACTGTTGTCTGAAGTCTTTCCCTTACATGTTCATTGTTGAACCCTGAATGTTCTATGTGTTGTATACAGATTTTGTCTAGTAAGATCTCAGCCTTGATTTTTTTATAGTTAAGGATTGTTTCTTTGTTTGCTTTTTTTTTTTTTTTTTTTTGCCCAGATATTCTGGACATAACTCATTCCTTTCATGCTAATCTTAAAAATATAATTGCCATTGTTTATCTGCATTTGAGTGTCTAAGCCATATTTTATTTCAGTTCCCCATGAGAGTGTTTTCGTAAGAATGACTTGATTACATGTAAAGTGCTGGTTAGATGCTGTTTTTGTCCTTATACTGTACGTGTGTAATTTGCAGGAGTACTTGAATCGCCTAAGACAGATCAGACTGCAGAACTTTAATGAGCGTCAGCAGATTAAAGCTCGTCTCCGAGGAGAGAAGGTACGCACACAACTATACAAACTGTCTTTTGATGTCCACAACCACTGCAGCAAAAACAGTCAATGCTTTGTGACCTCATTTAACATATTGGACTAAATGACACTCGTTCATTTTTCAGATTTTTCGTATGTTTTATAACCTTTTTCCCACCACATTGTAATGTTCTGAGTGTGACTTTTTCAGTATGACAGTGAGTGTTCTGACAGTCAAGAGTCCAGCGAGGAGTTGGAGCTCCGGAGAAAAAAGATAGAAGCTGTAAAGGTCAGGTGGTTCTGAATGCTTCTTGATTTGTGATGAGTGACTCACATTTCCATACCAGTGTAAATATAGAGGCTCTTAATTACAGTACTTGCGACCGTGTCCATGTTTTGTATTTTTATGTGCGGCAGGCCCAGTCAAAAGCCCGTGCAGCTGTGTTGAAAGAGCAGCTGGAAAATAAAAGAAGAGAAGCATATGAGAGAGAAAAGAGAGCATGGGAAGATCATGTACGTTAAGATGGCTCCCTCTTTCTCAGTCTTTGCCTGTCTGTCTTAAATTCATCTTCTGACAACTTAATCTATGATGTATGAACAAAATGGTTATGAATTATGAGTAGATTGAAAGCTCCCCTTACTGTATGAGATTACTGAACTCGCATGGTTTGCGGCAAGTATGTGATTTAATCAGGCAGTGTGCGCAATACTGTTTGGAGGGCCTTCATAACTTTTGTCTTCTAGCTCTAGTGCCAAACTAAAGAAGTAACATGTAGACTAAACATATCTTGGCTGATCGACATTTAGATTATGGGTAAAAATGGCTTTTTCCCATATTATAGAAAAAAACCCTTCTTCACTCTTCTTAAATAAAAGAGCTGTTGTTTGAACATTTCAAGATGAATCATCCACCCCTGCTGTCCATACAGTCCATGTATGGAACCTAAACTGCAAAAATGGCATGTTTTGAAATAAATGTTTCTGTAATGTCACAGAAACAAATGCATTTGACCTATTTGCCTATACAGTCTATAGCGGTTAAGCCCTAGTCATTCACTCTGAAGTTATAAGTTGCAATTGAACCTTGATTTCAGCTACTCCAATTTAAATATAGGGCAGCTAATCATAGCAGAGGTCGCTTACTTATTACAAAAGCACCTGTTTAGTCCAATGAGGTTACAAGGGGGGATGAAAAAAATGTCATAGCTGGCCCTGGAGGTGATAATATGAAAGAAAGAAAAATGTAGCATATGAGCCCTTTGTACTACCCAATGTAAATGCCATCTCTTGATCTGTTTTGAAACAGCTAGCTGCTCGGGGTGTAAAGGTTGCCATTGGACCTGCTAGTGCAGCTGCACCCCCTCCTCCCCAGTCTCCTCACCCTGAGCCCACCCCTCAGGATGCGCTTGCTAAAGCCACACCCTCCTGCAGACCCGCTACTCCAGCCATCTCTATGACGGCAGCTCTGAAGGACGTGGGCGCGGTTAGTCTTCATAACTGATGGAAAATTAAACAGATTGTTAACAAGCATTAAACGTGAAGTTATCTGTGCAGTTTGTTTTTAAATTGACAGGAAAAGTGTTACTACTATAGTGACCAACAATGTACGTTTATTTCAATAATCCTCTACAACCTGTAATGCAGGTTAAGATCCCTGTGGTATCTTGTTTACTACACTGCTAAGATCTAAAGGTGACTTTCCCACAATAGACTCTGTTCTCCTGTCTGGTAGATTGCTTCTGTGCAGAACTCCCCAATGAAGGAGGAGCCCCCAAAATCTGACACAGTAGCTGTTCAGGTGAGTAATGCAAACATGCGAAAAGCAATATGAAACTCTACCTTTCCTTGAGTTCATTTAACCACACCGTAATTTTTTGAATTTTTTTTTTTTTTTTTTTTACTAAATAGCAAAAAAACTTCTCTCTAATATTGCAGTGATATCTGCAGTGTTTTCTTTGTAAATTACATTAAAAAAATATGAAGATGCTGGTTTAATAGGTGTAACTGTAAGAAGTACTTATAGCCTCTTGATATTGATGCTGTCAGAGCGAGAGGAAGGAGATTTTGCGGAGGCTAAATCAGAACCTGAAATCTCAAACTTGTGAAGAAGAGGGTAAGGAAGAAGTGAAGCCCACTGGTGGAATAGATGCACCACCACAGACAAGTCAGCCATGCACAGAGGAGAGACCACCCAGTAAGGGCGATAGGCGCAAGTGGGAGGCTGGAGCACCACCCATACTCTCAGTAGCCCAGCAGACTCTTGAGGATACTTGTATCACTATGGCAGGTAAAAAACAAAGTATTACAGTCAAACTTACAAGTCTTTTAACTTTTTGCTGACATCTTTCATGTTTTTATTCTTTTGGCCAGTAAACATAAATGTCATTTTTGGACATTAACAGCTGAAATGTTGGTACCTGACTGCCATTACTCCTTTATGCCTTCCCTTCTATCTATCCTGCCAGGATCTCAGACATTGACTCCAGAGGCAAGTGTTCCCTCTGCTGGTGACAGGAGGAAATGGCAGGCTGGAGATGTTGCACTGTCTGTGGCTCAGCAGACCCTGCAGGACACAAGCCTTTCTACAGCAGGTGAGATCCTGATTTAAAGCAGTACATCACACCTCTGTCTGTGTGTACCCTTTTGACACAGTAATGTAAGATTCACAGAACAAAACTTGCAATATGGTTTGCCTTTCTAGAATCTACATATTTTAAGACACGCGCTGCACATGTGCTGCGTGTGCTTGGGGAGATTCGAACTGACGGACTGTTATTGGATTTAGTTTCCTGTATGTGGTTGTGTATCCATGGAGCATGTGCGTTGTTGCATGACAGGTGCTTGAGCTGCTCTGTAGCAACCAAACAAGTGAAGCCAAACAAATCAATGAGTGTTCTGAATTCAAGTTCTTCTTAAAAATTTTGCATTGGCTGTACATGCAGGTAACAGCACCATAGCTTTTGTATTGTAATTCCTGGTTTCTGTGTAAGTGAGGGAATATGTTTAATATGCCTTTTCATTGGAAGTTCATACACTGCATGTCTTTAGGTAGGCTAAAGTGAATAGCTATGGTAGAATGAATAGAATAAAACATTTTTATCAATAGGTTTAGGGCTCATACAGGAAACTGAAGTAATCAGTCATTTCAACTGAATAGCTTATTAGGCTATGGTTTAAAGAGTTGCTTAAAAGCTTAAGAAAATTGAATTCTATATTAAACTTTACCAAGTTAAGCAAATCATTTTGACCTTGGGATTTTTAGAGCTGTGCTCTTTCTGTCATCATTTAGATGACAAGTGTAGTTCTGTTCTAATGACCAAAATGATTTGAAAACAGTAGTTCATTTTACTGAACAAGATTCAAAGATTGAAGAAATGCAAATCAGTAAAAAGATGAGCTTCCTGTCACTTGTCTTTTGTCTGTTCTGTTTGTCTTTCTCTTGTGCTACAGAAAAAACAACAGGTGAGGTCATTGCTATGGAGGCCTGGCAAGGGGAGGGACCTAGGAAAGCATGGGGTCGGACTCCGGTTTTAGAGGTTTTGAAAATTTTAGAGGAGGCAGAACTTCAACCAATCACACAGCACCTAGATAACATCAGCACTTCTGCCAGCACGCTCAACGGTGAGTCACTGATTTATGTAGCATTAGTTGAGCAAAAAACAAGTATCACAAGTATTCTTATCAGCTGATATTAATAATTATCAAAAAGGGGCAACATTTTTAATGACCAACTAGAGTTTGATCTGTCCTAGTGATTATGCATTACAGTCTCTGCAGAAAGCCCTAAAACTACTGTTGAGCCTTCAGATGCTACTGATGGAGTCACACCAGGACCTTCCCCTCAGCTAAGCCATCTTGTCACTTATCAGGACCAAGAAAGTAAAGCTTCTTCTGATCAGGACAGAGAAAGCAAAGCTGCCATTGAGGAGGATAAAGAAAAGAGACCTGCCATCGACGAAGACCAAGATCTGCAAGCTGCCATTGGCCAAGACCGAAAACCTCAAGATGCCACTGACCAGGATCCGCAGTATAAAAGTTTGGAGGCTCTATCTGATGCAGTGGAGGTCAGAACTCATGAGCAAAAGACAGGCTCAGCAGAGAATACGCTAAAGAGTCTCCCTGATGAAAAATATGATGGTAATTCTTTATCTCACACACACAAGGCCTTGGTATTATAATATACAGTATTTATATTTATTACAATAAATTCTTAAATTGGTCCTGCTTATATAGTTCATATATTTAAGCATATTTAATGTATTTCTCATAGTCCTAAAACCTAACAAACAAACAGGCATGTTATTCAGTTTGGTAGAATGCTGGCTTTGCTTTCAGTTTAGCTCATTTCATTGTTTTATTAAATCTGCTTATTTCTTTTTCCATTGAATCTGTCATTTAAAGAGTGAACTATTACAGTGTAGCAAGTTTACTGTCTAGCAAGTTTTCACTATGCTTTATCGCTTTTCATTTTTTTGTTCCTGGACCCACATATAAACATACTGTATGTGTTTGTGTGTGTTTGTGTGTGTTTGTGTGTGTTTGTGTGTGTTTGTGTGTGTGTGTGTGTGTGTGTGTGTGTGTGTGT
>JBBJLS010000155.1:17819566-17845045 GCA_037577275.1 Bryconaethiops microstoma | reverse complement strand
GTCTGTACATGCTTGTGTATGTGTGTGTGTGTCTGTGCGTGCGTGTGTGTGTGTGCAAGTGTATGTGTGTGTGCGTGTGTGTGTGTGTGTGTGTGTTTTTCATCAACAAACAAAAATGATTCTATATTAGGATGACAGTTAATGAACACATTAGATTTTAATAACTTAGAATTATATTATATAATTAGTATACATTTTAATATATTAATGAATATCTACTTCAAATATTTGTTATTCTTCTGATCCATGATGTCAGCTTGATTCGTTGTTAACAGTGTGCTTTGATCACTGTTAATGGTGCATGTCTGTTTAAAAAAAAAAAAAAAAAAAATGGATAAACTCACACTCAAACTTTTGCTTCTGTTGTCATCTGTGCTTCATGCTGCCACATGATGTAGCTGGTATAAAAGGCCACATTAATAATACCTGAGTGCTTTTGAAATAGCAGCAGTACATTGCAGAAACACAGATTCCCACTTCTGATGTAAGACGCACTTCTTTTACCTTTTCTGTCATAGAAAAACTAAAACGTACATTTGTCCTGATCCAGCTTCCTCAAGAACCACTTGTCCGCAAACACAGTTTGGCATCCTGTATCTTAGAATGTTAAGATGTTAAAATACCTTCTTCACTCATACTTATTAAATGACATTTTAAAAGATATATACATATGAAGGATGTAAGGTATTATAGTGTTTTAAGGGCTTATATATATTTTTGCCTTTAGGTGCAGATGAAGTAGAGTCTTTGGTTCTGGAAGAAGGCCACCTGTCAACCTCCAAACCTCCAGCTGAAGTGATGCATGCGTGGGGACAGGAAGCTCTACAGAATGTGTGAGAGTTCTAATGGAAAAAAGATTTAATGACTAAAATTTTAGGATTAATTGTACACAGGAAGGAACCTCCAGTTGACTGATGTTTTGTCATTACTGTTTCAGGCCAGAGAGGGGCACTTCAACACTAACTGAGAAACCAAAGGATGAAGAAAGAGTAGACTGGGAGGAAGAGAAGCAAACTGAGGTTGCAGGTAACAAAGTTAAAATGATCATATTTAAATATTTAGATCTGTGTGCATTTGCTCACTGTTCTTTTTCTTGTCTCACTCACTTTCAGTTTTCAAGGTCTTAAACAGACATATAATGAGGACAGTCTCACTTATATACACATACACCACACCACACCACACGAAAACACGCTTGGCTGAAAACTGTTAGATAAGAGTGCATATATATCTGCAAGCAGTTTATTCCTGTTGTATTTGGGTGAACGGTTGAAAGCGAACACCACATAATCCTAAAACCAAATCCTGTCTCACAGAGAGTGAGGAGAGTGCGTTTGTGAAGTTGAGCTGCAGTCCTGTGCATCGTCGCACGGTGGCCCTGTCTATCATCTCCGCTCAGTCCTCAGTGGAAGACTCTTCGTCCTCTCTTGCCTCCCGCTCCCGCTCTGTGTCCCCTTTGCGCACCCGTCGCCGTGATGATACTCTCCTCATCGGCCTCTCCACTGGCCTTTTTGATGCCAACAACCCTAAGGTGAGCGCTGCTACGGAAACAACCCTGACCCTCAAGAACTGGTAGATAGCCTTAAAAAATAAGTAATCAAAAAAAAAATACAGTTCTCCCTTAAAATGTAGTCAGTCAGCTAAGATGCGTTCAGAAGTTTATATGATTGCATCATGCAGACTGTATATCTACATCATACACTTGTAACACCTTGTCAAATTTTTTTTTTTTTTCTTCATAAAAATGGAAAGGTACCATTTAGTAATAGCAAAACAGTAGTAGCAGTCCCGAAAGATGATCGCCCCTCTCTTTTTGTAGGTTATTACTCTGTTGTCTATTCTTTTAATGTTTTACTCGTATTTTGTATTCTGACCCCAGAAAGAAAATGAGAAATATCAGAATGTTGGTGTTCAATCAATAGGATGGCAGAGAACATAGTTTCATTTACATATTTACAGCTTCTGAGGTACTGCCTTTTAATACTTCTCACTGATTTGTTTTCCTGCTTTTCACAGTGAACAAAGGGAAACGGATCCGTAAATGATATATTATACTGTTGCTGTTATGTTGATTTGGATAATAATGCAGGGTCATACTTGATAGTAATGCAGGGCCATAGGGAGAGTGGTAATGAGATTGTGTGAATAGCAGAGATACATGGAGGAGAGGGTGTGATTTTTGTGGTAGCAGACAGTATGTGAGAACATGTATGTATGAGGCTTGCTGCGTGACTTTTCTGTGTTCTCTCACTGTGGGAAAGAGCTTTGATGTATTTGAGAAAAGCTGTGTGTTTTAGACTCTCTGACAGTGTGTGTAGAGTTGCTTTGTGTGTGTGAGTGGATGCTGTAGAGCGGAGCTATGTTAGAAGCTTTACTATGTACTGGGCTCTTGAGTGAAGCGTTATTAATGTGATTCTTCCACATCCTTGATGTGTCAACATGCCAGAGGCCTATTCGATAGCCTGCTCCCCGTCATGCACGCACGGCTAATCTCGCACATAACTAGAGTGAACCTTGTGCACACACACCCTCACTCACTTTCACACACCCTCATCAAGCCTGCAAACATCGATCATTCCATCTGCCCCTGTCAGACTTAAAACAAATGTAGTAGAGTTCACACATTTCATGAACAATATTCTGGGTTTAATGTAAGCGGATAAACATGGTCGTTAATCTGGATTTTCCATCGAGCTGTTTCAGGCTCAACAGATGCGTATGAGGTCTTTGCATTGATCTAGTTATATCCACTTACGTTAGTGTGTGTGTGTGTGTGTGTGTGTGTGTTCTGATGTTAGATGCTGAGGACATGTTCTCTGCCAGATCTCGGTAAACTCTTCAGTGACTCTACAGAACCTGATGGTGCTGCCACCCATGACAACAATCTGGAGATAGAGGACCTGGAGGACAAAGAGGATGAACAGTTTGAAACTGAGGAGTAAGAAACATGCATGCTTGAGAAGAGATAGCTAAATGGGTTGTTTTGAGTCTGATTTGTATTATCTGTTATGCATATCTCTTGGTCTCTCTCTGTTTCTCAGTGTATATGAGGATGAAGACCTGAGGGAGCTTCGAGCATCTATGGAGAGACTGCTCCAGCAGCAGCAAAGTGACAATGATGAAGAGGATGATGACCACGCTGGCTCTAATGGTAGTCCTCCTGATGAAGATGAGTGTGCTGTGCAAAGCAAGCCTGGTCCAGTAATAGAAGGTTCGAACGGCCTCGCAGCTGAGGAGGAGGGTGGTGGCGAT
The DNA here is from genome assembly GCA_037577275.1 of Bryconaethiops microstoma. Taxonomy (NCBI): domain Eukaryota; kingdom Metazoa; phylum Chordata; class Actinopteri; order Characiformes; family Alestidae; genus Bryconaethiops; species Bryconaethiops microstoma. The sequence continues at coordinate 17,841,793 of JBBJLS010000155.1, read as the reverse complement.
GATGACGAGGATGAAAGTGCTGATGTCAGTCATGAGGAAGAGGCAGGAGGGCTGATGAGTAATGGACTTGATGCAGCAGAGGATGAGGAGCAGAACAGCGAGAAGCAGCTCAATGAGGAGTGGCACTCAGGTAGGACTCGCAGTGCACCATGGATCCACTGATTTTTTTTAAAATTTATTTATTTATTTATTTATTTGCTGCTCTCTGTGAAAATTACTTAAGCAAACAAATGCACTAAAGATCAGGAAAGTTCCTCCTTTGTTTTCCTTCCCTTGCAAATTCACACCAGCTGTAATACAGTGTTTGAGTACTTTTACCTCCTACACATTTTGTTCGTTTTAACTGACTCTGGGGTGACGAGCTGCATTGTTAATACAAATGTAAATACAAGTGCTTGTTTTCCTTGCTTGTGTACGAGAGCAGATGACAGCGAGGAGGAGGAGGAGACTGATTTGGAACAGCAGGACAGTATCTTCAGTCGTCTGGAAGAGCTGCGTTTCCGTTTGGAACAGGAAATGGGCTTCGAACACTTCATCCAGGCCTACAACAAGATCAAGGTATAAATAAATGCGCAGATCAACAAGGCTGAACACTTCTCATTCATTTATCAACCAGACCTATACAGTAAATAATAAGACCAATCATAATAATACTGACATAAGGTTAGTCAAACCAGTCACCTAATAATGGATTTGAATCCTGAATCAGTTTTTAGTTCTTTCATCTGTGACTGTGGTCAATGGTAATCTAGGATCAACTGCCACTGAAGAAAGCTGAACACATAAATAAGTATTTCTTACTCATGTTCGCTCTCTCTAAGAGATGATCCACGTTTTCGGCATGAAACCTTTGTAATATGAGTTGGGTGACAATTTTAGGTATGTTTAATGTCCGATTTGTAAGTGATTGTCTTCTTATGAGTGTTTTTATTACTAAAGCTAAGTAAAGCAGGCTACATTTCAGTTCTTCAAAATAAGTGGAAAGCATTGTACAGATTCAGTGACAGTTCAGTGTACTCCTACTGCAGATACAGATATTAAAAACTGTACAGCTTTCGTTTATCAGGATCCAGTAATTACTTATGTTCATGATATATGGGCCAAACCAGTCTCAAGGTAAACACCTCCTTAGAAAATCAAATGAATAAATTGTTTGACGCATATACTTTCATTATATCACCTAGTCATTTAATGTGGATCTTACAAGTACCTATTGACAGCCAGCGTCTGCTTTAATAGGCCATCCATGAAGACGAAGATGAAAACATTGATATGGGCTCTAGCATGGTGCAAAACATTCTGGGAACTGAACACCAGCACCTATATCCCAAGATCCTCCACTTGGTGATGGCAGATGGAGCTTACCAAGAAGGTAGACACATGCTTTCATCAGGGGGGAAAAAGAGAGAAAATCAGAGAAAATGTTGCTGCATCGCACCTAATGACACAATAGTGTGTTGAGGGAAGGTGTGTCTGAACAATGCAAATCTTAAGGCCACAATTTGCGCTTTTTAAAGTCATTGTGATTCACATCAAATGTATGATATACTGATTTTTGAACATAAGTTCTGTATATGTATCATTAGCCATTGCACATCAATGATTCAATACAGCAAATACCTAGATGTCACTGTTAATGAGGGGTGTGCTGTGAATGGCAGCAGAACAACACTGATAAACGTCTTCCTGAAGTCCATGTGATTCATAGAATGTTGAGCTGTTTTTACATTTTTCATGATTGATTCAATTACAGTCTTTAAAGGTAATCACTTACTGAATAATTGAGTGTTTAACATCTTTTGAAAATTGAAACTGCTTTGCCTCTCGTTTTGAGTCATTACTGCCAGCATGAGTTTTAGATCCTGCTGGGGTTCATGGTTGTTTCTTGTGTACTAATAGTTTCTCCTTGCTTGAGAAACTTCAGTCTGCTAGAGCAATGAATTTTAAAGAGACACGCACACCCTTTACATATTACAAACACAAGATGTTTTCTGTCGTAATAGCAGAGACTGGATTTCTGCAATAGATGCTGGTAGGCAACCATTTAAAATGAATGTATTCTTTTCTAGTTCTTAAGTTTTCTTCACCAGCAAGGCGATACTGCCTTTGAGGCAGAAGTATTTTGGGTGCTTTATTACCGTAGAGAAGTACAGTAATATCTTGCAACACCTGGCTTTCACCTGACATTAAAAAAAAGCACATAACCTTGAGAGTACTATAGAATTTTGCTTTTACATGCAGCTCTTCTCTCCTTCCTTTTTTGCTTCTCTCTCTCTCTCTCTCCCTCTCTCCCCTCCCCCCTCTTTCTGCAGATAATGATGAATGAGGTACTCCTCCAGGCTGCCGGCTGCCTCGGACAATCTGCTGGCTGACCGAAGTCTTCCCATAATGCTGTGCATGAAGCAGACTGGCTGTGTGCAGGGACCGGATGGACTGGGGCCCACTCATGCGTGACCAGTTCGGAGTTCACGGATGACTGTCTCCTTCCATGACCAGCATCTAAAGCACTACTCTATAAAATAAATGTATATGAATGATAGTAATATTTAACCAAAGCCTAACTGTGAGAGTGTGTGTGTGTGATGTGTGCTTATGTATGTTTTTAACTGTTGGCAGTTCGTGTGCAAGAAATTCTTACAACACAGATTTTCCCAACAGCTGAAGCCATGGTAAAACTGGGTGGCCTATGTCGAAGGTCAGGTGTCGGCTATCTATCCAAAAACAGGTGCTTACTTATGACACGAGGCAGACTTCAGCCCCACAACAAACCAGTATCACGTTGTACCAGTATCCCAGTGTCTGTACACAGTTCTTTTTCTACTTTTTCAGGAACAACTTTTACAATGCATATGCAAGCACTTTCCTACATTTCAGCGACTCTTCAGTTGTATCACTCTAAGACATGATGGAGTTGCCTTGAGCTTAATAACTGCATACAAAGAGCAACTGCATAGATGCACTGACTGTGTTCTTTAAGTGTTAATTCAACTTTCATAAATACTCTGTGCATGCATTATACATGCCTTCTGCTGTTGCACTTCTTTTGTGATTTAATGGAATAGCATCTACTGCTCTGATGTGGTGCATTGTGTAAATGATGTCCAGAAAAATGTCTAAAGGACTAGAGGCATGGAAAGATACTTTAAGTACTGTTGTTGTCTGATTATAGACACAGAATGTTTATCTTTGTTTTGATAAATAAATGCTTACTTTTTTAATAGTGTGCGTGTCTATAGGCGGGCTAGGATTACCTTGGAACGCATGCTGAACTTTCAAGCTAACTGCACATCTTTTGCCTGTGTCTATTTCCAGCATCCACATAGGGTGGGTTTTATTTCCCTATATGAAACCTGATTGGACCTGTGGCCAGCTTTGCTGTCTGGTCCATAAACAGGTGTGCAGCTGTCCCAAGTGTCCCACTTGGAGCAGAATCAGGGCTTCCTTCAAACCCAAACTGACATTTAAAAACACACTCTCACATTCTCAGACAACCGCAAAGCAACAGCCTGTGTGTGTTCCTGCAGCCGTCATTGTATCAGACAAAACTTTTCTCCTGCCCCAGCTCTTCTGATGAGATGTTTTCAGCTTGGGCCACTTAATGTTATGTTTTGGACTTGGAACACCTTATCCCTCATGTGTTTTAGTGGATCTGTTTCAAAACCACAATTTTACTTACTTGCAGAAACCACAAAATTGCCACTAAATGCTAATTTGGTAGAATGACACGCTTTGTGTGTGGCTTAGATGTTGGCTTTTTGCGCAACCCTAGTGTTCAATCATAAAACTTCAGCTTGTGCTTTAGATGTTTACTTTCATGAGTTTTCAGTCTTTTTTTTTTTTAATTGTTCCAAAATATGCCCATACATTCACGTCTTGCCTTCCTCTCGCTTCATTTAGCAGCGCCAGCTTTGTGTTTGCACCTTTCACAGTCCTTACCTGTTTGCTCGCACATTCTCTCCATCCATTTTCCCGTCTTCAAAATTAACATGGAGGAATATCACTTTCCATGTCAATTTGGCTGATTTCATTTCGTCCTTCATTTCCCCACCATTAGCTGCACGCTACTTTTTTAGGGAACACTATAATGGAGCCAGAGATGCGTGACTTTTTTTTTTATTGTTTGCTTGCAAAGAAACACGTGAAAAAATGAAGCCCTCGAAGGTATTAAGAGAATAAGTTGAGGAGGTGTGATCAGCACTGTTCTTATTTCACTGAATAACTGAAATGGGCAAAAACCATGATCATTTGTGATGGATGTGGTTCGGATTTTGATGTCTCTCGGGTCCTTTGACCACTAAGAGGGAGTGGACATCACGATGGATCATGTGCAGGAGAAAAGCTGTTATCTCTCCTATCGCCCTTTTCCTCTGCAATCAGTCGGTAAAATCACCCCATTCATCAGCTCCGGGGAACAAAGCGCTAATAAGCCACTGTCTGGGTCGGATAGGCAGCATGTAGGACAGTGATGAGAACCTTTGTCCTCTAGTATAAAAGCCCAATAACACTGTTGGTTCTCCATCCAATCCTGTGGGGATATTTCTCAGATTAATCGTCTTTCTGTTAATCTGTTTTACTAGTAAGCTTGTACTGGTTGTATCAGAACTGTACCGCTACTCGGTGTGGCCCAGAGAAGAATGGTTCCTATTTTGAGTCTTGATTGTTCAGAAGTGTATGTTAAAGAGTTTCCCCTCCGCTGTTGCTTTTTGCTTGATTGTTAGAGATTAACCTGTAAATCCACTATGGCAGTGATCGTCACCTGGCGGCCCGCAGGCCACATCCGGCCCCCGATGGAAAATGAATGGACGTCTAGATGGCTAAATTCTGCACTCGCCTGCGGAAGTGTTCTGAGAGTGGGAGTTCTCCTTATATTAAAATTTCTCTGATATTACTGAATCAGGAATAGACTAGTGAGAAGGGAAAAGTATATTCCTATATTATTTTTTTTTGTAAATCAAATGAAACAAGCCTTCAATCTGTCAGTAATCCGCTCTTCACGGCGCGCGCACTTCCGGATTCACTAAGTGCAGCGCGTGCGTAGAAATTACTTTCAGCTGTACCGAGTTAAGACTGATGTGTGTGTATATAAATTAAGACTGATGTGTGTGAATATAAGTTATGACTGCTATACATGCGTATATATAAGTTAAGACTGATGTGCGTGCGCGTATAAAAGTTAAGACTGATGCGCACGCACGTATATAAGGAAGTCGAAACAAGCTTCGTTGTTTATCTTCTCTGAGGACAGTGTGACAGTGGATATCCCCCCCGCTGCTGAATTATGTGGCGCGTTATTTTGATCTTGGTTAGAATGATTTGATTTTGATGTTGAGTGCAATAACAGACTGTAAAAGCCAGTTCAGCTGTTCTAACATCTCTCTGTACACAGTCCTGATTTAAAGCCTGAATCTATAATTTGGTTTATGGTTGTTGCGGTTGTCATGGCCACGCAGTGAGGAGGTGTGCAAGCTGTAACAGATCACTGAATCCATTATTTCGCCTGTCAAGATTTGCCCATGAGAACGGTACACTTGTCATCCCTCTGTCTCTCTCTCTGTCTGTGTGTGTGTGTGTGTGTGTGTGTCTCTCTCTCTCTCTCTCTCTCTCTCTCTCTCTCTCTCTCTCTCTCTCTCTCTCTCTGTGTCTTTTTCTCTCTCTCTGTCTGTCTCTCTCTCTCTGTCTCTCTCTGTGTGTCTCTCTCTCGCTCTCTGTATGAGTTGGACTGGGAAACATAAACAAGAGATTAGATGTGTTTCAGATGTGCATAAACATATTTCATTTGTGCTATTGGACACAAGATACTCATGCACATGCATGCTCCCTCAATAATAAATGTCTTGTGTGCATGCATAAATGAGAAAAAACAACTTTTTGTGTGCCACAACTAATGTGAGAGGGACTCCCTAGTACACTTAAGGCAAGAAACAAAAATGACGCACTTCCATCACGCCAATGCAATCAATTAGCCAAAACATATTTGGTATATGAAGTTTGCTTCTCTACTGCGAGGCTACTTTAACAATGGAAGCAGATACTTCACCATCTAGCACAAGGCCTTCCCCCATAACCTCATCACACAACTGTATCAAGTTGTTACGTAATCTCAAGTAGATCTGATTATGTGGTTTAAACGTAGTCACTTCCATCTCGTTGTTGTGTGGCACCTTGTCTTAATAACAGCATCAATCCTGTCAGGTAAAGATTACATCAGCCTCTTGAGATTGCATTTTCTCTTTGTGCTTGGCAATAAAGTGCAAAGACAGTTGAACAGTGGGCTAAAATGGACAGGAGCTGTCTCAAAAGACGGGTGTAATTCTTACCTGACAGGACTGATGCTATAATTAAGGCAAGAAGAGGCAAGTCTTAGAAAAGAAATGATACATACACACCCCTTTTTGTCCGGTGAGCTAATCACATCTATAGAAATGGACAAAAGTAAAGACAAAGGTGCTTTTTAGTTCATGTGATGCTGTTTGAAGCAATAATCTTTTGTCCATGTTAAAGTACAGAAGCATATTTCGGACATCGAACATCTTGACTGATTGATTACATTCAAGCTAGGAGGAAAAATAATAACTTTACATTGCTTGGACAGTTGTTTGTCATCCATGTCCAGCAGCAGTGAACCATGACTATTCGGGCAAGAGCTTCAGATTTATCCAGTCAAAACAAGGAAAAATCTGTCATAGAGTTATATTATCTTAAGACATCGGAAGCTTGTAAATATCATTCCATATTTTACTGGATGCTTGTAACAGACATTTTAATACATGTAGCATTTTTTGAGTAAGTTCTTCAGTAAAGAGTTTTTGCACAGAGCTTCCACTGTTTGCTGTCTGTCTGAGGCCCATGGGTTTGGCTGCTGCTCATATTGAAAGCAAGTGTAGGCCTGGAGTAATATTTTCCCCTCTTAACTGATCCTACCCACTGTAAATAAAAACATGATCGGTTGACTGCACTGTCACATTATTTATACAGGTGTTTAATCATCTATTATTTATACAGGGGACTTAATCATACCTTCAATTCAGCAAACAATTGCTTGGCTATATCCATGGAGAACAAAAAAAAAAAAAAATTCTATTGCATTTCAAGAATTGATCATTTATTATCATTGTTTAGAACCAACTCTTATCAATCATGTAAGAGTAGCACTGCAGTGCTTGCGGACACAAATATAATGATGTAGAACAAAAATGAGATATCTTTCTTTTTTTTAGATTCCAGAAATCATTAAGCCTTCTTGGAAGGCAGGGCGGCCCTGGATGGAAGTCCAGCTGTCACTGAATACAAATTAATACTACATCATACGACACAACATTTAAATCCATTCCACTTATAGCATCATAAAGACATATCATAAAAAAACTAAATTATTCCTACTTTATTTCTGGCCGTTGATGCACTCACTGCTAAATCCGACTGCGTTGTACATTCCTATGCAAGCCTGTGTGTGTGTGTGTGTGTGTGTGTGTGTGTGTGTGTGTGTGTGTGTGTGTGTGTGTGTGTGTGTGTGTGTGTGTATTTTTGTGTTCTAATTATTGTATGTCACCTGTTAGGTTTTTCACGTTCTAAAAATATTCCCTACTCTTGATTCAGCTGTGAATGTGTTAGTGATGTATCGAAGTGGGGTGTAGGGATTACTCAGGAAGGACCCACCAAGCCTTTTAGTCTCGGTCGGTCTCTGTACCTCAGGGGGTGTGGTAAATGTCTCCTGGCAACAGTGAAATATGACCTCCAGCTAGGTCCGGTGGGACCCCACATGACAGCCAAGGGCCAAGGTGTCATAAATCAGCCTCTTTTATTACCCACAACACCCTTCTCCGTCTTTCTTTCTCCTCTCTCTCTGACCCTTCCAGAATGCAGTGTCCTCAGACACAGTGCGGTCAATGTAAATCACTCCATTTTTATTGTTTTTCCCCCCCTCACCCCTGCATTCTCCGCCCTAACCCTGCTGGTTTGCTGCAGTGCTCTGTAATGGGCTGGCAGTGTGGCTAGAACTGTCTGCCAAGGGAATCCACAGTCCAAGACATATTCTAGACAGGCCTTTGCATATGTACACCAACACAGATCCACAAATAATTCAGCTGCATGTTAGTATGAATCTAATATGTAGGTCATGATGAGAGTGAGGACCTGACCCACCCATCCTGTGCCAGACAAGCTCGGCAAAAACACGTTTCAATCTAACATGAAACTTTAGTGCTGTTTCTTTAGATGGTCAATACATAACACTGAGTGCCTAGCTACCACAATGGACTGTATTACTATTGATATTTTAAAAGTAGGTAGGCAACGTGTGAAACAACAATAACATATTTGCCACTATGCCAACATTAGATGGATTACGAGGCCAGAAACTGACCCTGTAATCCCATCTATCCTGAGTGTGACATTTCCACGCATATACAAACCAAATATAATTTGAAATGAATAACACTCTAAATTGAAGAGTAAAATGTTATTTTTTCACAAGTTACCACAGCACACTGTGAAAGTCTTTGCATTTAACCCATTCACCGAATGAAGCAGTGAGCAGCCAGCAACACAGTGCCCAGGGGCAGTGTGTCGGGATGGTATCTTGCTCAAGGGTACCTCAGTGTTGCCACTGGGAGGTCTGGGACTTGAACCCACAACCTATCGATCACAGGGGCAACTCCTTAACCACCAGGCCACTGGCTGCCCCAGCATGATGTTTATGAACCAGAGACATTTCACATGTTTGGCGAAGTGAAATTCTGACAAAAAACTGAGACTGAAACTCCACATTCAAGGGTGGAGCACTGACAAATCAAGGTGTGGGCCCACAATTAAGCCCTTACTGCATTAAGAGAAATCACCCTCTTGGCTCCATTCACCTGTAAAAACTAAGAAAAAAAGGCATCCACAAATAATTGATCAACTCTGCAGAGAGTATATGTGCAATACTGTGTAAAAGTCTTAGAGATCTGACACAACAATATTTAAAAACTGTTTAGATGAGCCGTGAGTGTTTTTTCCCCCACATTAGTATACTAAATAAACTTACATTAATGTACCACATAGTGATTTTATGTACGGTATTTCAGCGTGTTCCTTGTGGAAGCCCAGTATTACTTGTAGTTTCCATCAGAAACCTGGTTTGACTCAGTTCTTCATTAAAATAAATCAGGAGCAGCTGATGGAATTTCAAATCCAAGCAGAAGGCATCGAGGAAAAATCTGGAACCGAACCTGTGTTATCCTCACCAAAATTTCAACTACTTTTTTACAAAATCTGGACTGCTAAACAGCCACATAATCCAGAAAATCCAGTGACACTGAAGGGAAATATGCATGTAGTACAAAGAGTTTGAAGATTCAACTTCAACCTTTAGACAGTGACATGTTTTTTAAAAATGCCATTCATTTTTCTCATAGACAAAAACTGCTTTGATGAGACACGTAGACGACACCAAATACAGAGTGACTGGCTGCTGACTGGAGCAAAACAATACAGTCTGATGTTTACATTTCGAAAGTGGCTTGGGCTGATCAGTGGTGTTTTCAACCTTTGAGTGTGTTGTACAGCAGATCATTTTCTGTTGTTTTAGTCATCTTATACTTGCCATTGACATACTTCAAAGTTATGACCCAAGTCCCAAAACATTTGTAAGGCAGGGCTTGGGTTAGGGGGCATGAAACCTGTCTTTGTTCAGGGGAAACAGAGAGAAATTCAGATATGAGTGCTTCAGGCAAATATGGGTTTCATGCAATCACCTGCGTTATATAAATCACATTGAGAATGTGTGTGCATGTGCGTGCATGCACGTGTGTGTGTGTGTGTGTGTGTGTGTTTAAATTCCAAGTCAGGAGTAAGCTAAAATACAGGCCGAAGTGCCATAGTTATATCTTTAAACAGCAATTAAGCAGTGATGTAATGTTACCTGTGTGTGTGAGTGTGTGTGTGTGTGTGTGTGTGTGTGTAGGCCGTCTGGCAGGCTTCTGGGAATCTGACCTTTGAGCAGCCAGGTGGAATACCTGTTAAAATGCTTTAATGAGCAGAGCTGTAGCTGGACCTACAAACATTCAAATTCAGCTCATCAGCTTTCCCACAGCCAAAACTGAACATTAGGGGAATGGATTTTTTGTTTCAAATAAAAGCTGTTAGCTGCACAAGTACATGCACTTACAAACAATTAGGTCTAAGAAGCATTGAACACATACCTTTCTCCAACTTCGGCATCATCAAGTGTATTCATCTCATTGTTTACAGTTGTACTGTTGTAATGCTACTTCAGAGCTTTTAATCTTCATTTTACCCTTTATATTAAGTTCTTAATTCCTTTTCAGGGTTTAATTGAATTCTGTTCTATGACTAAAGCACCTGGACTGCTTTATCGTTGCTCACACCGCTCACTTTCTAGCTTTAGCATGTTATTTTAGACCAAAGGAATCCCTATAGTCATAAGTTAAGGCACCAGGATATTAAAACCACCTACCTAACATAATAATATTGTTTAGGTCCACCTTGTGCTCTCAAACAGCTCTGACTCATCGCTGCAAGACCTCTGAGAGTGCACTGTGGTTTCTAGCGCCAAGATGTTAGCAGCAGATCCTTTAAGTCTTGTAAGCTGCGAGGTGGGGCCTCCATGAGATGGACTAGTTTGTTCAGCACATCCCACAGATGTTCAGTCAGATTTGAAAATCGTCTTGAACTCTTTTGTCATGTTCCATAAACCATTCCTGAATAATTTTTGCAGTGTGGTGGGGCGCATTATCCTACAGAAAGAGGCTACTGCCATTAGCTGTTGCCATTACAGGGTATTCTAGGACTGCAACAATGGTTAAGTAGGTGGTATGTGTCAAAATAAGATCTAATCATAGTACGTCCTGGAGGCATCTCTTCCCCATGTAAGTGACGCATGCATCAGGCTGTACACATGATAAAAGAAAAGATCATTAGGAAAACTTTCTTCCATTGCTCCATGGTCCAGTCTGGATGGTCACATATCCATTGTAGGCACTTTTGGTGGTGGACTGGGGTCAGCATGGGTGCTCTGAGCTGCAATACATTGTCTGTTCTGACACCTTCGGTAGGTTTCTCAGCAATTTGTGCTACAGTTGCTCTTCAGTGGGATTGGACCAGACAGGATAGCTTCCATTCCTCGTGCACAGTGAGTCTTTGCTGGCCATGACCCTGTCACTTGTTCACCAGTTGTCTTTCCCTGGACCACTTACTGACCACAGTATAACAGAAATACTCCTCAATCCCTGCCATTTTGGAGACGCTCTGACCCAGTCTGACCCAGTCAGTCGAGTTTCCTGCTTTAAACTCGTTAACTTTGAGAATTGACTCTTCGCGTGCTGCCTAAAATATCTCACCCCTTGACAGGTGCGTTTGTTCGAATATATTCAATGCTATTCACTTTACCAGACAGAGGTTTTAATGTTGTGGGTGAAGAAATGCTTAAAACAAATGTGACTGACTGGTTTTCAATATTTTATGGTAAAAGAAAAGTATCACTCCGTTCTTCGACATCACACAATTCCTTCTGGTTTACGTGTCTTTGGACAGATTTTCATTCTTCAACAGGATAATGATCCAAATCACTCTTCAAATAGTCCCAAGAGCAAAACGTTTTGAGAATTATGTCTCGGGTTGTACAGTCCCCAGATCCTTCTCCCATTAAGCTGCCACGAGCTGGACCGACAAGTTTGTAATGGGCGTCTAGCAAATAAGACAGAACTGTTTGCATGAATGAAAAGGTGCTGGGAGGGTTTGGGCAAAAGTTATTTACAAAAAATTGTTGGTAATCATGCAGCTGTGATAAAGGCAAGGGATGGTTATTTTTGATGAAATTTATACTTAGGCTTGTGTAACCATTAAACTGCACTTACATTGTTACATCAAAACTAGTTGTTTACACTTCTGACATGGAGTATAAATACACACACACAAACACACACACACACACACACACACACACACACACCTCAAGTTAGACTGTAGATTTCTGGACTCCAGCCACTCAAACTACATCCTCACATTTTGTAACCCTTGCCCCCCAATTCAGCAACTCCTAACACACACACCCTTACCTACCTCGACCGCTGTGTCCTCTTTCTCTTCACTGTCCTCTATAAAATGTCTTTTAGAGTCCGGAGGGCTGGACGAGGAGTTTTCTTTAGAGCCAGAAACACCACTCTCATCCTAACACAAACACCCCAAAAGGAAGGCATTTTACAGAACTTACATATTTTAACTTGAGTAAACGGAGTGAAACTGTAAACTGGAGACAGAACAGACCTGCAGCAGAAAGGTGGATGACTGGCGGGGGCAGACAGGGTACTGCACCATGCCCTGTGTGGGTGTGTTGGCGGTGGTCTGGGTGGAGGGTCCGCTGGCTCGGTTCCAGTATCCTCCTGCCGCAGGGTATGATGGGTATGCGCTCGCATAGCCATTAGCTGGGTAACCATACCAGGATTGACCACTGTAGCTGCTGCTGCTGGAAGAGTAACCATGAGCTGGGTAGGCTACAACACACAAATACACACACAGTTAATACTTGTGAAGCACTGTATGCTGTTGTTGCACTACTCAGAATTGGCTGTGAATGTTTCTTTACATATGTCGCCAACACAAATACATTTAGTTTCACCAGTGTGTGTGTGGTGTGCGCACGTGTGTGTGAGCAGCAGCATTGAGGGCCAGATTTCTGGGCTCCAGCCAGTTTCTCTGTCTGCTACCCATTTACTGTAGGAGGTGAGTATCAGCGAGAGCCACATGGTCTTCACTGGCCCTGCCTTCATTAACCTCCAGACGTAGTCAGAGTTGATTTAGGTGTGAGATTAGCAACATGCTCATTAGAGTATAATCTTCCATTACTTGTTACCGAGGCTGTACCTATTTGGGAGAGGGGCTAATTAAATACACAATTGCTTTCATGCTTATCAGGTGCAAGACGTATTGAACAATCACCTTGTGTGGAGCCTGTGGCTGTGTACAATGACAGCATGTGCGCATGCTCCGTCCGCACCTGCAACATACACTATTATTAGCATTACGATACACCGTCTCCATCATATCACAGTGAACACTACAGCTGCATGATCTGGACAATAAACAAAAAAAACCCCAAAACTCACTATTGTGATACTGCTACATATTGCAATGCCTCTCAATAAAATATAGCACCCATATCACTAGTCTCTAAATATTATTCAAGATTCAAATGTATATTCACTCCCCATCCATACAGTCCAAATATGGAAAATAAGCTACAAAAACAGTCCGTTTTTCGAATCAGTTAGTGATGTTATTCAGCACTCTGTTGGGTTATATGAAGACCTTGACTCAAAACACCCAGTGACTGGAGCCATAATTGGTCATCCCACAGAAACACTGACTGATTACAGACTGGTTGCATATTGCAGTCATCTGTAATACCAGCATTGCAGAGACTGATATCATGAAAACAACAAAGAGGTAATATTATTCAGCGCTAATGAACACAAACTGCGCTTGGCGTTAAGGTTTCATGATGACTGTGTGACAATGAGGGTCTGCAGCAGATGTGGAGGGCGAAGACAGCAGATACTCACCGTCTCTAGAAGACTCTCGCAGAGCTTCTTGGCTGCTTCCAGTCCAGCAGAGTTCGGGTGGCTGTAAATGAGAGCAGCATTGTTAACAGAAAGTGTGTCAGATCGGACAACTGTAAAATAATTCCAGAGTGCAGGCTGTGAAACCAGGGTGGGAATTCGGCACAGTGTAATGACCTCAAACCCATTGTGTTTTTCCATGCTTGGAGCCATCTTACTGCAACAGCATTTTTGTTTTGCTTTTGTATATAACTTGGGGATCTACAACAAAATATGTACTGAGCTGGACTTGTTTACCAACAAATAAAGAGGAAAACCAGAGAGCTAAAAAATAAGTTTGTTTGTTACAACAGAATTATGTCAAATAAATCAACACCTAAAGATGTTTTCAGGACAGACGTTCAAAACCAGCAGAATTTTGCTCCAGACCAGTGATCGGCAGGAGGAGGTTTTAATTACAGCGATTTCAGCTGATCTGAAGTATTGAGGTGAGGCTGAAGTGTTCAAGCTGCTCTCACAGATACAGGTGAGCACAGGCCGAGGATTCTTATTGTGTAGTGCAGTGTGTTCCCCTGGACAGCAGTGTCACACACAACATTTCAGGTAAAGCCTCTTCTTTTTTCCAAGTGAAAACCAGTGTCTTCCATTCTGGCCCAATGAAAAGTAAACAAATATTAAATTAAACTGTTTAATTAGATGACAGACCATTATGAAGATGACCTGTGCACATATTTAGCTCACAGTGTGAGCTCTGGGTCAAAACTAAAATTAATTATTTAACGAATTAAGCCAACCTTCATTTTAAGAATAAAGGAAAAATCTGTCAAAAAAAAAAAAAGAAAAAAAAGAATAAACTTCTGGACCACAATCCAGTCAGTGACTTGTTACTAACAGCTCATCTTGAATAGGTTTATTAAAATGTACAGAGATCTTAAGTCTTTAAGAAGTTGTTTGCTGGTGGATTTGTTCTCCCACATGCATGTCTCAGAAAATATGTAATGTGTATACTGAAAATGTCCTCTAGTACCAGGACAGTATTTCTTTATGTCAAACTTAGTTACGAATCTAAAAACTATTCCTTTGAAAATATAATTATAAGAAGCAAGTGTCCGACACTCTGCCAGGTGTAAGGCGTAGTATGTATGAGATGTGCAGTCAGTGAGTATGCGCAGGGGTGTGCGAGTGAAGGTATGTGCGAGTGTCTGTGTGTTACAGTACCTAATGTACAGGTAGAGTGGTTCGAAGGACTCTCTGCGTGAGGCCTGCTCGATGTATCCAGATCCTTTCCCCCGGAGGAAAACGCGGGCCCCGGTCTCAGTCTGGATGTGCTGCAGGTACGAGCCGCTCGGCCCCTCCACCCTCTCGTTCACATTGAAGGACGGCAGCGATTGGTCCAAGCCTACAAATATCTTAGTGTGCACAAAACTCTGCAACCAGCACCAGAGCACAGCAATTACAGTCTACACTAACACTAAATTCCTGCCCACCTACGGCTGACCACTTGTCAACCCCCCCTCAATCTCACCACCCCCCTTACATCTTACCACCAACACAGCCTTGGACACCTATCCATCCCACCCCACCCCAATCGGACAGATGCCTCACCTGGGGTGCACATGCAAATGAGGGAAACCAAGCAGTAACTGTGTGTATGTGTGTGAGTGAGAGAGAGAGAGAAACTAACTTGCAAAATAGGATTTATAAAAATATAAAAAATAAAATGGAGCCTAATAATGGCAATCAAATAAGATTTGTCCCTGTAACTAATGATTGTAAGTTGTTCAGGATATGGGCGTCTGCTAAAAGGCATAAATGTAAACGTAACTAGAAACTAATAAACAACCAGTCTATGCTGCTGCTTGCTAACAGTTCAGTGATGAAGTCTACAGTAAACAACAGTAAACCTCCAATGTGAACTTCTGCTAAAACCTTTAGACCTCTTAGTGACATGGAACATAACTGGTGTGGGAGTGTGTGTGTCTGTGTGTGAGCAGGAGCAGTGAAGGCAGGATTTCTGGGCTCCGGCTGGTTTCTCCCTCTGCTGCTGATCTGCTGTTGGAGGTGAGTATCAGCGAGAGCCACATGGTCTTCACTGGCCCTGCCTTCAATAACCTCCACACACACACAGCGCTATGAAGTTCGTGGTACCTACCCCCGAGTGTGGAGGCGGGGGCCTGTGGGCAGGTGTTACTGGGGTGTTTGGAGGGCGTGCACCGGTGTTGGGGGGCAGATGAGGCCGGAGTGGCTGCACGGGGGCTGCAGGGCGGGGGGGCTGCGGGTAAACGGGCACCGGTGGCATCACTGCAGGCTGCTGCCCACCAGACGCCCGCAACACATCCTCTGAGATGATCTCCTTAATCCGCATCACAGCCTCTGAAGTGAAAACACGAAATCAGCAACCTATCCATAGTTCAGCAGCCAATCAGCTCACAGTTGCCTCGTTTACATTATAGAAGGGGTGTCGAACTCCAGTCCAGGAGGGCTGTGGTCCAGCACGTTTTGGTGATTTCCCTACTCAGAAACACCTGTTCACCTCGACAGTTAATTGTCAGGTTTAGGAGGAGAACCATCGGACTGTGCTGGACACCAGCCAACCTGGACCAGAGTTTTACACCCCTGGATTACAGGATCAAAACATGCAAATTTTGGCAAACTGTCAGGACATCATGCAGGGTGGTTTCAAACATACAGCAAAAAAGAAGCCTGAAAACCCTAAATCTCTTAAAAAATAATGTATTAATAACTAGAATGCATTTCAATGAGAAAACGTGTGGTTGTGCTCTGGCAAATTGATGTCACAATGCTTGCTCAGAGACTTTCTGCCTATACAATGTTAAGGAGACTTGCCCCTCCGCTCGCTTTTCCTGTACATTATGGAGATTAATTGACCTCAAAATTGAATCCGTGCCAATTTTCAACCTACATCGGAGAAGTTGTTCTAAAATTCATCTGTAATAAAACTTAAAGAACAGTAGTGTGATTACAGATTAATGATGGCTGTAGTGTAAACAGTGTTTCTAAAGTGTCTGAATGCTAATAAAGATGATGTACATACTGTTGACCTCCTCCTGCGTACGGCCCTGCACCTGCAGATACAGAGGACGCTCTCTAAGCAGAAAGAGACATTACAGAGACATTAGAGAGAGACAACACCATTAAATACTTAACAGGCTTTTTAAACAGATACTCACACTCCTGTGCCAGAGAATTTCTCAGCATCGCTCAGGTACAGGCCTTTAGTGGACACCGCTGCACCACTGAACTGCTGGATCTACAACACAGATCATGCATCGTTACTACTCACACATATTTACAAAACTGTGAAGGAAAATTATAAATTTATACAGCAAATTTACTTAACCCCAGTTCAGCTAAATGAAATACTCAATATACACAATATTGACAAAAGTATAGGGTGACCTCTTAATTATTGAATTCAGATGCCCCTTTACTTCCTGTAAAGAGCAATCTTAAGACTTCAGCATACCAAGACACCAGGCTTTCTCATCCAATATCAACCTCATAAATGCTCTATAGAATGCTTAGGTACAAATTTCCTGAGAAACACTCCAAATTATTGTGAAAAGTCATCAAACAAGAGTGGAAGCAGTTATGGCTGCAAAGGAGGGACCGACTCCATACTAAAGTCTATGTATATGAAAACAAGACCCAATACTTTTGTCAATATAGTATATCACCTTTGCATCTCCTACGTAAAACACATTACCAGTCAAAAGTTTACACATCATAAGTTTACCACTTACACATTTAAAACAAATGAAAACATGTCAAAACAAGTTTCCTTTAAAAGATGAAAGAATATGTAACAGAGCATGTCTGACATCATATTAAAGGGAACATATCATGCAAAACTCACTTTAATAGGTCTAAACCTATTACAACTTTTTTTTTTTTAAAGTGAGCTTTGCATAATGTCCCCTTTAACTAATCATGTGGCTTTAGAGTGAATTTCTAGACTGATCTTTAACTTTAAACGCACTCATTAATGGTTATCACTTAATTGCTCGTTAAATATCTAACACCTGTCTGGTGCTCCACATTATAATTCTGTTCAGTGACTTTATAGGTCAGTAGAGACAAATAGACATTTTTCAGCTAAGGTACTCAAATGGTGAACATACTGTAAATTTACTTGATGGCAAAAATATATTTTTAGTAGATATTAAGTGAGTAACACTTGACTGGGATCACTCCCTGTTTTGTGTGGGGATCAGTGCCTGTTTTTTTGGGACTGTGCTGATCTGTCTGCAGCAGTTTTGGAATGTGATAAGACTTTTTCTGACCTACGATAAGATGCCAGTGATGGGTCTTTTTGGCACAGACTAGACTAAAAGACAGGGACTAACCTCTTACACAGTAAAGGGGTGTATTCTGTTAATAAACAACTGAATAAACAACCACCTCCATTGACAAAATTGACAAAAGATCATTCCTTTGGAACAACTGCCACAGTTTAAAAGAATATAAAAATTACAGCAACCCTTGCCAGACCTGTTGTAACTTACTGTAAATTAGTCTGTAACTGCCTCTCCTTTACAGTACCCTCACGCTTTCAAACGGTGAGTTGTTTGGTTTTCTGTTTAAGTGAAATTCAGAGTTAAAGTTCAGCTCAGAGACCAACCTCCTCCTGGGTTTTGCCACTGATGAGCAGATTTCTGCAGTTCACAGGAACATCATTAATGTCCACCTCAGTCACCACCACCTCCTCACTGCTGACCAGCTGCAGAGCACAGGGAGGGGCCTGCACAAACACACCGTTTCTGCTTGGTTACACAGGCGCAGATAAAAAAAAAATTAAAAAAACAAACAAAAACATTTACGATCAAAAGAGCTTTAACGTTCATTTGATCCACAAAGTAATTTCGACAGACTAACACCACAGGGGGCAATATGACATGCAAGAGCTAGAAGTCTTCTACCAGTACAAATGCAATAATCTGCTATAATTTATACATTTAATTGCACTTGTGTGTAGTCAAAAGAAAACCTGTCATTTTAAGTTTGTATAGATTTGTCCTTTTTTTGGATATTGAAGGACAGGAAATACATTGTGCTAACTTTATGGTGTATGTTTTTTGCCTTTGAAAATAGACGTTCAAATGACAATAAAGAAGTCGTTGTTGGAAAAGACACCCGCGCCTCTACCAAACGGCTCAACTGTAAGATCCAAACGAAGGATATTTCGGAAAAATAACGTTTCATCCAGTAGGTACAAGACAGCGGAGAAAGGCAGGGCAGGTTTGTGTGTGCTAGGGGCTCTAATCAGTACCTTGGGGGGTAAAGGCTGCAGGGGCTTGAGTTTTCCTTTGGCCATCAGCATGGCATTAATTTTGGCTGCCATTGCCGCTGCCATCTCCACTCCTCCCTGCGGCGGCTCGTGTGCAGGTGCACCAGGCTCTGGTGGGCCGGAAGGTCTTGCAGCAGAGATCTGTGTGCCCACCGTACCCGCAGGCACGTCTGCTTTTGATTTGGGTCGATCCCATCGACTGTTCAGGCACCTAAAACAGAACCAAAAACAAAAACACAGACTTGCACCAATAAACATCAGAATTGTGTGTGTGAGGTTCCAGACTGTCTCTGCTGTAAGGCAGTCATTCGAATGTCCTGGAAAAAAAAAAAAAACCACTAAAAACTATGATTTTTTTGTAGCCTATCTTCCATACATGGACTGTTTGGATAGGGGGAGCAAATATACATTTACAGTCTTGTGATATTTTGAAAGTCATCCCGATCACAAAATGTATGTAATAATCGCAATACTGATATTTTGTCCACATCGTGCAGCCCTAATGTTCAACCTGTGTTAATATGCATGTGACAACTAAACTTTGTGGCCAATAAAGTAGTAGCAGTAGTAGTTTAAGTTTAAAAACAATGGTTGTGAGATGGCAAAAAAGGTATATTAAACAAAATAAATGTGAAAACAAGAGATTTAAACAAAAACAAATAATCTAAATAATATTATTAAAATCAACATTTGATAATTCCAAAACGTTTTTGGACAATAAAATTATTCTGACAAACTGCTCCCAGCAGAGAACAGAATAAAGCATTGGTTCTGCGCATGTTAAACACACACCTAGAGCCTCATATTAGGACCAATATTTAAGTCTACGTTTACATTTTCATTAATAAGTTTACTTCAAATAATCAATCAATAAGCTCTTCTACCCATTATATCTATTAACATTACTACTACTAGATCTTACACGTCAATGTCTTATTTATAAGCAGGCTGCAAGTGTGCGTTAAATAAATCAAATAACGTATTAATGTATGTTTCAGGAGTACAGGCCGTGAAGCCACGGGCTAGAGTGGAGCCCAAGAAGGGTTTGTGTGCAGGGCAGCAGGCCGCGGCTCGGGCTGGGAGACGGCGGCCTGTTCATCCACTGCAGCGGTTTTGCTGTAGGAGGGCAGTATCGGCGGAACTCGTTGCTCAGAGAGGCCGCTTTCACACCCTCCAGTAGTACAACTGTACTGGGCCAAAAAATACTACACTTAAAATATAAATACAGTTTAACACCCACAGTGCTAAAGCTAGCGGCTACGTATTAGCCCGAAATGCTAACCTACGTAACAACGGATTTCTGCGTCCGTAACGCCACTAATGGATATAAAATGATAAAGGCACGTTTGGCTTATGTTTAAGGATTATTGCTTACTGTTTTAAGAAAACAAATAAAATTAGTAAGCGATTCCAAGCAACATATACAAACGAAGCTAATCATAAACGAATCGCCCGTTCCACCTTAAATAGTGCAGCAATTCCATTGTAAAACCCCAAGAGCCAGAAGGTAACTGCTGCACCATTTTAGGTGGAACGAAAAATAAGTTTCAGAAGCTACCGAATACGAAGCTAACTTCGGTTTCTGCTTTACAACACCGCACAACCTCGCCTTAACGGGTGGAAAAGCAGTACAATAAGTGAAATTCAAACTCAAACACTCACGGTGTCCCCGATGCCATGTGAGTTTCAAAACAAATACTGAGATCTTCTGTCCGGACCGCAGCGCCAAACGTGCTTTAATGCTAAAGACCGAAGCCGATGATTCACTGACTCGGCTCCTTAAAACACTCGGAGACAGCGAAACGAATCCCGTGTCGATTCGTTGTTGTTCCGCAACCAGGATCTCCTTCAAGAACTTTTTAAAGGAACGTAAAGGAGAGTAGTGTTTAAACAGACTTCCACACGTTTTCCCTCTAATTTCCCACATAGTCAAGTGGAACAGAGTAGTTCAGAGCAGGTTCGTTGAGAGTCAGAACTATTCACAGTGGTGGTGGCTGTCTGCCTCTAAAAGCTCCCACACAGGTTATTCCATCGATTATGGTTGCACCGCCTGACGACTGAAACGTTCTATCAGAGTTTTTGGTACTAAAACTAAACCCATTCATAGTGGAATGATCTAAATCTGTGTTTTAAATGTAAATTTTAATTTTAAACTTGTACTTTGTACACAGACATGAAAAAGAAGCGGTTCAGGGTACATTTCACTGCGTGTTGTACCTGTATAGCTATGCATGTGACAAAGAAATCTTGAACATCTTGATTTACGCTCTTCACTTTTTTTTTTTTTACCATCATCAACATTCACATAAACCTTCAGAGACACGTAGAGCTTCACTGGGGATCCATAGTGAATAAAAACGGCTGCTGGAAACGTCTGTTTCCATTCACCACCCATGTAAAGTAACTGAATTATGGGGGATTGTGAGAAACTAGTGAAAAAGCAACAAGATCATGAAGGTAGCGATTAGTGATGAGGGCTATATTTAAGAATATATAAAACAAAGAATGTTAATAGTATGAATAACAGTAGGACATGAAAAAAAATCGGTTTGTGGTTGAAAATCAATTCAGCTGACTCACTTAAAAAATCATAGGTGAATCTGCATGAACAACATCCTGCATCCAATCTCAATCAATTATTAATTGCTTATTACTTATTAATAATTGTTGTGTGACTGATTTGCGTCTAGTGTGGAGCTTCCTGGAGTCTTTGTTCCTTGTGGTGGTTTTTCCTTTAAAGCCACAGCTTTTTCAGATTTCACCTGCTCCGGTCACCATTTCCAAACTCATCCTACCTTCACCTTCTTCATCATCCCTTCTCCAACTCCCACCTTTCATCCTCCACTCACCACCTTAACTTCTTCATCCTCTCACCACCATCACTGTCCCATCACCTGCTGTCGCCTCCTTCATTCTGCCTTCACCTCCTCCCACCTCCTTTATCGTCCCTTCACCACCTCTCACTTCCTACATCGTCCCTTTACCACCTCTCACCTCCTTCATCCTCCCTTTACCTCCTCCCACAACACCCCATCCTTCATGTCCTTCTGCCACCTTCATCCTCCCTCCCTTCACCTCCTCCCATCTTGTCACCCTCCCTTCACCTCCTCAAATCTCCTTCATCCTCCCTTCACCTCATTCCGCCACCTTCATCCTCCCCTCACCTCCTTCCGACACCTTCATCCTCCCTTCACCTCATTCCGCCACCTTCATCCTCCCCTCACCTCCTTCCGACACCTTCATCCTCCCCTCACCTCCTTCCGACACCTTCATCCTCCCCTCACCTCCTTCCGCCACCTTCATCCTCCTTTCACCTCCTTCCGCCACCTTCATCCTCCCTTCACCTCCTTCCGCCACCTTCAT
>JBBJLS010000155.1:17780324-17819466 GCA_037577275.1 Bryconaethiops microstoma | reverse complement strand
CACACATATATATATATATATATGTATATGTATATACATATGTGTATATATATATATGAACATTGCGTTTAAACCAGAGTGCATAATTTAAGCCCCGCCCTACTAGCAGCTGTTTTCTTCCATAAGTATCAACGTAGATCATCATGGCGCAAGTATTTTTCCCACCCGTATTCGACCAAATCCCGCCTTCTCCGCATTGTAATTGGTTAATGTCCCGCTGCTGAGCTGTGATTGGTCAATAGTTTATACACACGAACGCGGGAGGGCGGGTCTTAAGAAAACGGGTAGGAAAAAAACAACGCGGGGTCTCGGTTTCTCCTGTTTTTTTCCTCAGTTGTTGACTGTCGCTGACTTCGGAGGAGCGTCTGAGTAAAGGACAGAAGTACACCGCTTCTTTTAAGCTCCTGAAGGTACTGACGAGAGCATACTCATTTTATGTTTCTGAATTAAAGACGGATATTTCAGGATCCTTTTCTCGAGCGTGTTTCCCGCAGGCGTGAAGGAGCGAAGTAGGAAAGAGAGTTTTCTGGGAGAGGAGGAAAGGGGAGGCCGTGTTCAAGGTAACGTTACCGCTAATGTTAGCATTTTCTTAAAAACATTACCACATTATCACCAATATTAGGCTTCAACTCTGTGATCATTTTACTTAGGACTCAGTCTTTACTTTTGTACCTGTTTTTATCGTAAATACGTCGTTATTATGATTTCAAAATGATAAAATCCCAATTTTGAGTCGTGTTTGTTGTAAGTTAACGTTAGAATTTTCTTAAAACATCACTAACTCTTTCTTAACTTTACCCAGGACTCGGTCTTTAACTTTTGTGTCTGTCTTTATCGCAAGGGAATCGTTATTATGATCTAAATGATTAAAATCCCCATTTCGAGTCGTGTTTGTTGTAAGTTACCGTTCGTATTGTGGCGAAGTCCCTCACTTAACGTTCGAGGTAAGACTTTCTCGCTTTTCCCCATGTTTTCTTGTTTTTGGAGACTAGATCTGTTTCTTTGAGTTTGTGAGTAAATTTATTTTATTTCCACGGCTATTAAGTTTGTAAACTTAACAACATAGCCTGTAAAAACCGAGTTAGTTGCTAACGATAGCCCAGATAGGTTTATCACATTACCCTAGCTAGCCTGAGTGTGGTTTTCTGTCGGATATCACGTTTAAACACGTTTGTAATATCAATTTAAGCCGTTTAAATGAAAGAAAATGTGTCCGAAGCTTTACCAAGTCGTTTAAATGAGATTTAACGTCTCTTAATGGGTCAGTGAGTAGCTGTAGGGAGCTTTTCTTTCTCAGTTAAGTGTTATGTACACAGTCTGAGTCCACAACCAAGTGCTGTTTTTATTTCAGCCTTGAGAAAATCATACAAAATGTTACTTTACAGACATTTGTTGTTCAAAAGCATGACCTGGCAAAGCCTTGTTTGAGATAGTTAAGTGTACTTTTTAGCAAAGAACATGTAAACAATCTTAAGAACCCTGGAAAAGGACAAAAACATCCTGGCCTCTTACAGCCCTCTGGGTTTCTAATGAGAGAGCTGAAGAAACGAGGATCCTCAGATTCTGTACAAGTACTGCAGTTCAAGCCATGTTTCATGAAAAAGGTGAACACATCAAGTCCTCAGACACCAATAATGGCAGGTCTTGTTGGTGGATTCGGACTCTGTTACCTGTTCACATTCTATTTATGAGATTTATGTCCAGTGTTTAGCTTCAGTATATCTGGCAAGTAGAAAGTGGCACCTCACAAGTGGACTGTCCAGGATTTTGTGAATGGTCTGGTGGCTGTGTTAATTTGTAGCATGTTAAATTACACTTTCCCTGTTCTTTGTTGTTGCAGTGTGTGTTTCATGGAGTAGGGCAGGGTCAGTTGTTTCTCTCTCTTGTCTGAAACCTGAGGCCCTGCTGCATTGCTTTCACAAAAAATTACTGTTCCTATGTCGCTTGTAAATTATCTGAAAATAATACTGTATTCTGCACTTGTGGTTGGATGCTAACTGCGTTTTGTTAGCTTTGTACAAGTGCATGTACTCTGTACAGTGACAGTAAAGCTGAATCAAATCAAATCAAATGACTCTTTGATAGAGGTGCAAAACTTTGGTGACAACTTTCTACAGTAACAGCCTCCACATTGTTGTAGGAATATGATTGCAATCAGCCACAAGAACATTAGTGAGGTCAGGTACTGAAGTTGGACTGTTATTTCTGAATCTTAAGCTTATGTGTAACTTCTCCAGAGCGTCGCATTCTAGTGGCAGTACTTTTCTTTGGAGATGCTCTGTCAGCAATGAGCACGGCCAAAATGTATTAGAATTGGTGTCTGCTTTGTTTTAGACATGGTGTATGTATCTGTAGTCTGATCTCCAGTGCTGGTCCTGAAGAACTGCTATTCTGCATATATTAGTGTTCTCTTGCCTGATTGAGATGATTCTTTTTACCAAGGCTTTAAGTGAGTAAGTTAAAGTAATAGCCAATAGTTTTTCATTCTGGTATCTCTCAACTGCAACTGTGTAGTATACAGTCGATTACCACAGACGATCAATTTCATTTTTCCTGAAGTGTGTGTGTGTGTGGGTGTGTGTGTGTGTGTGTGTGTGTGTGTGTGTAATAGATCTGTTGACTCAAAATATCAGAAGCGAGTGGGCAGACGCTATCATAAATGTCTTGAATCAGTCCCTTTTTCATTTCTTATTGCCAGGAAATGACTGCCTTTGGTAACTGTCTGTATGTTGCAGATGTAGAAGAGAGATTAGGATGAAAACTGTCCAGTAAGGTAGATGGGGGGTTTTCCAGGAACTGAAACTGGGAGCCACTATGTTTTTGCATGGTTTTGGACATCTTCCTGGGATTGACACTACACTCAGTTTCTTTCTCCCTGCAGTGGCTGCCGGTAACGTGACCATGAGCACGGCATGGGAGTGACGTGACAGCAGGGGTGGATCTCGGCACTCTTTCTTTCTCCCGCTCGTGCACCACTCAAACATACCATGCTCCTCTCTGCTCCGAGAGACAGAACTAAGTGAGAGAGCCTGTGGAGAGGGACACCACCGGTGCCAGAATGGATGAGTCGGCTCTCCTTGACCTCCTGGAGTGCCCGGTGTGCTTGGAGCGGCTGGATGCCACGGCCAAGGTGCTGCCGTGCCAGCACACATTCTGCCGCCGCTGCCTGCTGGGTATTGTGGGCTCACGCGGAGAGCTGCGCTGCCCAGAGTGCCGTACACTCGTGGAGAGTGGCGTGGATGAGTTGCCTAGCAACATTTTGCTGGTTCGTCTGCTGGACGGCATCAAGCAGCGGCCCAGGCGGGCAGGAACAGGACCAACAGCAGCAGCAGCAGCTGTGACGGTAGCCGCGGGCTGTACCAATGGCTCGACGTGTGGGGGAATGAGAAGCCAGGGGGCTGGTGGAGGAGGTCAGAGGGAGCAGGCAAACCCAGGAGCGCAGCCACAACGAGTCCAGACCAAGAGCACCCCAGTCAGAGTGAGTTTGTTTTATGTTTTGGACAGGATAATGTTCCTTTTAAAACAATGATTTGTGTGAAGTAGAGCTGGGTGATGTTTTGTCAGTAGTATTATATATTAGTGTCACTAAACAGTTTTCATTTGTAGTTTTAGCTGCATTGAGAGATACCAAAATTAAGTGTCAGAAGTCATTTGCTGATTTAAAACACTTAGGAAATATATGAATAGCAAGTTCCCTCCTGTCTGGTTAGCATTTACAGTACAGTGAAAGGAGTATATATGTAAGACTATGAAACTGAACAAAACAGTTCAATCAAAGTACCAGTTCTCTGGAAGCATGGCCTTCAATTTTATTAAGGCAAATTAAAATTCAATTTCACAATCACAGTATTAGATGTTTTTATCTATACCACCCAGCACTATTGCAGTGTCTAAAGTCTTTTAAACGTGACTTTCGCTGCCACCTGTTTAGATTGTCATAGAAAAGAGGCCGTTTGCTGTCTGTAGAGTCTGATGTGTTGGTTCAAGAGCTGTGTGGGTGATGGAATCTTGTTAGTACAGGGTATTGTGTAGCTCCTAAATTTACTAACACAGCTGAGCCAAGCTGAGCTAACTGGCAGCAGAACACAGCAGTAGTGGGCTCTCATCCCTGGTGTGTGCACATGTAGTAATCAGCGACCACAGGAAAGTATATACACGGACATAATGTTATTCTTGCAGGTACACAAGCATGTGTGTTTGTGTGCCCTACCATTGTGAGTTTGAGGCTAGATGTTTTGCTTATGTGGGGATAGTTGTCATGGCAGCAGTTTGTTATGTGTTTGCTTTTTTTCCCCCTTCTGTCTGAATCCAGACCGAAACGCAGGTGTCCCTATAATCACCGCTTCCAATTCTGTTGCCATTATTACTCTTTTAGTCATCACCTCTTTTGTTCCACATGGGTCATGAAGCAGGTCATATTCAGACAGTTTCTGTGTAGAGTCTTTTCTTCTTTTGCCATCTATTAGGTGTTGGGTTACTTTTATGGATTTACTGTTCAGATGACCAGGCCAAAATACAAAATACAAGCCATGTGACGCCCACTTATAATAAAGAGATTCTGATTGTTTTTCCTTACCTTGAATGTGCTCAGTTTCAGTCTCAGTACTACTGAAAAAGATACGTACCACTATACTTGTAATTTTGGTGACCTGCTCTTCAAGTGAATGATGAATGTGTTTAACAACTGCAACAAAGTCTCCTCCTGAACAAGAGCCTCACCCTTTACTATGTCTGGAATTATTGTTTGACTGTGAGAACAGCATGTCTGCCAGCATTTGACCTCTATGGATAAAACAACCTCAGGCAAGCAGATTTATTCCCACTTTTTGATGTTGCGCTTATTTTAATAATTGTTCAGTTCTCTGAACAAAAAAGAAATGCTTCCCAGCATGCCCTATCAGTACCACACTAGCTTTATTAAAAATCTTAATCTCTTATTTTCTTTCTCTTGGA
The DNA here is from genome assembly GCA_037577275.1 of Bryconaethiops microstoma. Classification (NCBI taxonomy): domain Eukaryota; kingdom Metazoa; phylum Chordata; class Actinopteri; order Characiformes; family Alestidae; genus Bryconaethiops; species Bryconaethiops microstoma. The sequence continues at coordinate 17,814,513 of JBBJLS010000155.1, read as the reverse complement.
TCTGTTTGTGATAGTATGTTGGCATGTGGCAGAAAGCCTAGTGTTTTAGATGTTCTTTTTGTAGCAGGTCTCTTTGTAACACAGCTGCATGTTAGGAGCCATGGGGCCTCAGGTTTGTGCCCGAGAGAGGCTGATAACAAAGTGCTGTGCTACTGGCACTGGACGCTTTCATTTAGTTCTTTTCAGGGGTGTTCTTCAAGCTCCAATACACAGTATGTATTGCTTAGCTAACACACATCCATCCTTAAAGCTGCACAGTTGGACGGGCTCCACAACTCAGTGACAAAGTGCCCCAAGTCAAATGTTGAAGGCTGTGCAGGGAGTTGCACCTGTTATGGGTTAAACAGTGTTAAACACTGCCTGCAGTGAGTTCTGGATGACATCACAGATGGGTCATCGTGTCATGATTTTCAAATATTCATTCAAATATCAACGATTCGAATAGGAATTTATCCAGTGAGTTCTATAAACGGTGGAGCTCCAGTTTCGTCCAATCTCTCTTAGGGTAATAGACTGTGTAGAATTAGGATGTTAAGGATTTGTCAAAAAATAAAATGAACAGGCAGTCTTTAATGCCGAACCCTGCCCATTATCCTGCAGCTAATGGCAAAAGGTGTAAAATTTACTTTATGTGAAATGTACCATTTGCTTCTGAAATGCTGCATTTTGCCGTAGACTGTGTCAGATTTTTTTGTTGCTGCTGCTCTAGTAAAACATATTGAGCTAAATGAGAATAAGAAATAATGAGCCTAATGAGTGTCTTACACCAAATAATACTAAAGGGAACTTTAGACTTTTATTGTAAATATTAAACACAACCAGATTTCTGGAAAATTAACATATGTATTTAAGTGAGACTTTAAAAACAACCTTAAGCACCTAACAATATCTATCAAACTAAAACGCAGTATTTGTGTTAGACTGTTTCTGGTATAGATGCTGTTTCATGTGGTACTAGGTGTGTGGTGAGCAGTAACGAGGCAGACCCCACACACGATGCTCCTCTAACACATGCAGCTGTCGGCCCCATGAAAGACTTGAAGGCATGGGGGAGGGAGACGTGAAGGGAATAGGAATAAGAGCTGCAGAGAAGGATAGAATGGGGAAGAGAGAGAGCGAAAGACTGAGGTGTCAGGAGCTGAAATGGCCCAAGGACCAAATGTTAGCCTGCACTGTGACTCTGTGTACTACAGTTAAAAGCTAAACTCCGCTTGAACAAGTCAGTAGGAGCGTATTATAGTCACAAAACCAGAGAAAAGTGTGTGCGCGCGCGATTGGCCAGACATTTCTCAGGGATCCCCTTTTGTTAGAGACAAAACTAGTCATTTAACAACTGACTTTGGAGACTTTACTCGATGGATGCATTTCTTTTTGCTCATCGATTTCTTCGCATGTTATTAGTGTTACATAAACAAAGCACATTGATGTTGAAGCAAGGCTTTATGCGTGTTAAATGTGTAAATCATTGTGATGTGAAAAAAAGTAACGCTGACTGACTATGAAAGTAATTTCTCATGAACAATAGTTTTCTGATTCTGTGTTCCCTGTGTACAAGTTACTGTTTAACTTGCTGGATGACTTTATGTTGTGAGTGTAAATAAAATTAAACAAGGACTGGAGTTTCAGGATTGAGCACAGAACACGGATGTGCATGAAATGGGAAAAAATATACATGCTACTCAGAAATTTCATGGCTAACAGGTTACCATCAATGGCTTGATTAGTGGTTACAGCCTCAATACTAGCAAATTAATGTTAGAATAAGTACACAAACATCCAAGGTGTTTTAGATATGTATACATTTACTCTGCTGCTAAAGTCATAATCGTTCTCCAGTGTTTCTGTATTGGTAAGTGGTTAATAAGGTGCTGTTTTCTCTCCAGCCTGACAGGCCAGTTTAGCTGACACAGATGAACCCCACAAAGGAACAACAGGAGTGGTCAGAGGTTAGGGGCGAAAGGTTATGGAGCATGTGGTGTCGGGAGCCAATTGACCAAATTTTTCTTTGATCAAACACACACACACACACACTCGTGGGAGTGCTATTAATATTTCATGTGAGTCAAGAGCAGCATCATATCTGTTTTAATGAGTTTTCAGAGCTGCCTCTGTAAAGCTGTTAGTGAGGAGTGCAGGCTCACACCATTTCACACTGTTATCTCTTACACACACACTGAGTGAGGAGGCTCAGGGAAGAGTTGAAAGGAAGCTTAAAAGGCCTCTGGATGGGACAGAAGAACAGGTGCTGAAGTTGGCAGGTCCTTAAGAGTTCAAAGTGTCTACGGTTCATGTGCGTGTTGGTCCATGTTTGTGTCTTCCTCAGCTTAAGTCTGGGCCTATAGTGGGGCTTGAGCAAATAGTTTTGGTCAGGGCTGGCCAATATAACAATGTTTATGCTTACTGTGATTGAATTGTCACAATGTATTTCTGAGCATATTGTGGATATTGTTAGTACTTAAACACAGACCAACTGCAAGTAACATAATTAGTCTTGTTGGCTTTGGGTCCAGTGTGGTATGTAAAATGTTAATCACTTATACTATAATGTTCGTTTACATGTGGCTATATTGGTTCTTGTCAGATTATTAGGTATTGTGACATTGTGTGTCATAATTTCTTGAAGAATTGTGGTAAATCTTTGCCATATCGTCCACCATTAGTCTCGGCAGTCGTACATGGGGTTCCATCTGTAGTGATGGCCTTCGGGAATTATTTAAATGTCACATAATGTGTTTCGGTGCTTTGAGACACAAAACAAATCATGGTGTCATTCTGCACTGTAGATTAGCCCTCATATGTTGTCTCAAGACATTTAACACATGCACAAGACAGTTGTTTTGTTTTTTTTTTATTTTCAGTCAGGGTCATGTTTGCTAAAAAGAGAAGCTATGCTGTAACTTTATACTCAGAACATATTCCCTGGCAAAACATGAATACTGTATTAATGCTTATCTGTCAGTAAGTGATTTTCTGTATGTTATATAGTGATTAAACTTGTAGCAAAACCTACCAAATCATGCAAAGAATAAAGTTAGCTTGACTATTTCTGACTTGGATTAGGGCTCTTCAATCAGGAAATTAGTTTTAGGAACAGTCCAGTGTTAGAAATACCCAACAATTTTCTCCTATGCACACTGAACATGTGCTTGTAAATTGTACTAAAAGTGTCATCCAACTAGCCAATTTTCTCATCCTGACAGTAGTATGGTTAATTGGTGAGTTCTGGAGAGGTGTGCTCAAACAGTGATGTACGGTCTCAAAGCCTATCATGGTGGTGCACAAAAAGGACAAATTTTCTTGTTGTAAAGTTTATTCCCCCAGCCTCTTTCATCCACGTTCTCTTTTCTGTCCCTGAGCTGTAGTCAGTGTTCGCACACCCCCGCTTACATTTCACAGCCCCTCATCAGTCACAATGTCTCTGCTTCTTTTCACTGATTCTTTTCACTGATCTCCCATCGCACCTCTAGGGATAGCCCTCGTCCTCTTAAAGGGCCTCCCCTCTTTCCAACCCTGAGCTAGGATACCTCAGAACTGTTGTCCATCAGCGTCTTTTTGTTTAGTGTCGTGAGTCGAGTGTCTTCAAACCCCAAAAGCTCACAGCTATAAAGCCTGCAGTTCCTCTCTCTTTGATGTGTGAATCCTTTATTCTTTTGGTGTGTCTGTGTGTGTGTCTGTGTGTGTGTCTGTGTGTGTGTCTGTGTGTGTGTCTGTGTGTGTGTCTGTGTGTGTGTTCATAAAAAAATGATGCCGTGGTATGTTTGGTTATGCAGTGCCCTCCATAATTATAGGCACAATTATAAGAAGATTTTTTTTTTTCTGAGAGCAAAAAAGCAAACATGAATTGGGAAAAAAATGCAGTAAAAGTTCATTTGTCAGAAAAATGAACACGCCTAGGAAAAGGAAAAGTAGTATGATAGTAGTAGTATGATCCAGCTCATATCACTTAGTCTTCCGTCACCTTGAGAATGATTCAGGAGTGTTCAGTTGCAATTTGACACCTGTTTACTTGCAAATCAGGAAATGGATACAAGAAAACAGCTACTTGCCTTACAATGCCCATATTGACAGTTGGGGCAAGAAGTTAAAGAAATGCCAAACTTTCATAAAACAGCCTGGAAGATGATGTTAGGCTGTTTTGTCAGCAGCTGTGGTGAGACCACCGTAAGACCATGCCATGCAAGCAAACTGTTTGAAAGGTATGCCAGATAGAGGTCTTTCCTATCTTGGACTTTTATCTGGGACTTGTGCTGGTGTCAGAGCAAACAAAACCAAATGAGCTCTTTGACTCCAAACACACAAGGTTGGCGTAAAAATAAAGAGGGTTCTCTTTCAAGCATTCGTTCGGTATACCTCACTCATGCTATCAGAGAACCGGGGTTATGGTCGTAATCTCAAACTACTGAGAAAAATACCCAATACTAAGCATTAAATATGGTTCAGGATCTTTCGTGCTGTGAGGCTGTTTTTCCTCCAAAGGCCCTAGCAGTGCTGTTTGCGTACATGGCATTGAGGATTCCAGGAAGTACCAAGTAAAATTTCACTCATGATTTTCTGGATTAAGATTATGTTAATTTCATATGGACTCCTGAACCCAAGTTGATACAATATTCTTCAGAATATTGTATCATGAATCCAGTGTTGTGAATTGATTTATATTGTGGACTGAGGGCATTGCTTTACCCATAATTATAGTTTTTAAATGTAATTTTATAAGCTACTACTGGGACATTTTGGCTGTTCCAACCTATCAGACAAGATAAACTTTTTGTAACATTTATCATGAAAATGTATCATGATGTAAAGGGTAAAGAGCAAAGGGGGCATATGGCTCACGCTTTTATCCAGAGTGACTTATAGGGACATGGTTAAGTGTCTTGCTAAAAAAAAACCCACAATGGTAGAAAGTAGGGGGATTTGAACCTGCGAGTAATAAGACAAAAAAATAACTCATGTGGTGTTATTCTATTTTACTCTTTTATTATGAGACAACCAGCAGGAGCATCCCCGTTCTGGATGCTTGAGAGTGAAATCCACTTCTTATAGCATTCTTCCAGCCCTAACAGATCACTATTGAACAACATTAAAATGACTGTTTTAAAGTATGTAAAACCTGATGTATTCTCATATATTGTGTATTTGCTGTAATATACCTGCATTGCCATGCTACCTTGGCCCCACACAATGATGACACCACATTAGAAAGACAAAACAAATTGCTTTGAAGGATCTACCACCTGGCCTGTAATGCTGGGTGTTGTGTGCCATATCATCCACCCCCAGTCCCAGAGTGTATTAAAAAACCTCCAGCGTGGGCTTTCGTGGCCTGCCTGGCCATTTTTGATGATATCATTTCTGCCACAGCAACCTCTGGCTGACTTAGGCCTGTGTCACAGCACCCCTTAATTAAGGCCAGAATCGTGCAGACAAGCATAAAGACACACATACATACATATACACATACATACACAAACACTGCCCTCTCTCTTCTTTCTCTTGGATCTTGTAGTTTCTGACACTTTCACCAAATGCCTATACTCATTCTTGATTCTTTCATCGTTCCCTCTTTGTCCTTTTAGAACTTCTTTCATCCTCTCCACCCTCTTTCATTTTCTCCCTCCCTATCTCTCTCTCATGTTCATCTTTCTCTGTTTTATTTTGTCTCTTCGGGTTTTCCCTTTGCCCCCTCAACTGTATGCCAAACAGCCTTTAGACCAAAAGAATGGTTCCCAGTGGAGGTAGGTGCTTGTGCGTGTCCATGTGTTTGGGGAGTGTCAGCAAGTTTCTCTGGTTAAGAGGTTATGATCTGATGGTCTTTGTCTCTCAGCTCTCTTTGTGCATCCTTGCTTTATCCTGTCCATACCCACAGCCTGTGTTAATTGGTGCGTGAGGCAGAGGTGAGCAATGTTATGCAATATTGGGTCACAGAAAGCATTGTCAGTACTTCCGCAACAACGAAAGCTGCAGAACTCAATACTAAAGTCCGTATTGCAGTTAGGCCCTGTTGCCAGGAGGTCTCGTTCACAAACTTAATTGAATGCAGTTCGAGACACTACATGGAATTGTTGAGGTGGGGGTCATTCCAGTTGTTTTTGGTTGTATTAAACATGTCCCTGTTACAACTGGTTGAACCTTAGTCATTGTATGTAGTTACATGATGCTAAATATGTATTAAAATAGAATGTTGAGAGTATAAAAGTGTCGAAGTATTGTGCTGTTTTTGACAATGCCCATGTTTATGCGAGCTTGCTCAAAATGTTGAGTCTGTGAATATATTTAATATGTGCGTGTCAGTCTTTTATTAGTATGTGAGTTAGTTTAGCCTTAAAAACATCACAGATCTTCAAAGGTCCTACCAAATTGCTAGAAACTGGCTCTCTCTCACTTTCTGGCCGATCACACGTTTCACAACTTCTAAGTTGTTGCTTAGTCAAATTGAACTCACTGAACTCTCAAAAGCACACATGCTCTACTTTTACTAGGAGACTCGGGAAGCAAATGAAATGTCGACACTGCTGCTGTTTTTGCCACCTTTTGTGCTGCAGCAGTAGTAATGTTGAGATGGGTGAAATGCATTTTGAGTGAGGCTGTGGATGTGACACATCCCAAGGAATACAGTGTAAAATGTGTAAATTGTAAGCTTCAGTGAAATGAAGACAATTATAATGTTATGGCTTAAATCAGACCCATCTGAAAACGATTTATTCATGGTCCTGGTATTCCGATGAACACCTTTGATTGACGGCTCTCAGACCAACACTGTCGTAATGCAATGCCAATGAAGCAGAACTTAAAACAACTATGGGAGCACAGCAGGGAGAAACGAGAGAAACAGGCCTCTCTGCAAGTCACATTTTAGACTTTTCCTGCTGTGTTCGATCACAAAAAAACATTATCCAGAATTTATATGTCGATGTTTAAAGGAAATCGGGTTCTTACTTTTTCTGGTTGGATGTGTCTTACTGGCGTGGCTAGTGGAATGATCGAACAGAGAAATGAGCAAGCTAGTTCAGTTGTGTGTACCATTTTTCGTTTGGTCATTGTTTTCTCCGACACAAACACATAGATTTGTTTAAGCTGTGTTGGGACAAACCACATCAGCCTTATATTTGGTGCGAGGGCTTGTCATACATATTGCCCGCAAGTTTAGCACACCCCAGGTTGCTTCAAAACAGGAGAACTTTTGCAGAATGCATCAGCCATTTAGTTGACATTATAAAGTTATTCACTGGATTTACTGTGCGTGTGCATTCTGTGCTAATTTAAGGCAAAGGACACACCATGTCGACTTCGAAGAACTAGTGCCAACTGATTGTGTTTTATCAGCTCATCACTGAATTCCAGATAGTCGACCAACACATAGTACAAATAGTTTCATCATTCTTAGTGATAAAACTTTGCTACTTGCATTAGTGTTTAAAAACGCAACGGGACATAAATGACGTAATGTTTATGTTCTGTTGAGAGTACTGTTGCCTGCTTTGCTCTCCTTCATTTTCTTCTCCTGCTCTCGGCAGATTCAGATTGCTCAATCAGCCAAAAAAGTGCTGATGAGGACTGACTAAAGCCAGCGGTGCTGTACTCTCGCAGCACCCACTACGGGTCGACGGGCAGCCAGCGATGCTCACCAACAGCCTGATGGCATCCGACGACCAACAGTGGGTTTTGTGTGTTCCAGGCCTTAAGTTTTAAAGAAGCTCTTGTGCTTGTGCCATAAACGCAATTCATTTAAAAGTCCCGCCTCATATGTAAAGGTGATTGTTTTTTTTGTTGTTGTTTTTTTTCTTGCTGTGCATTACGTTTTTTTACACTTGTGAGCATCCATTCAGATGGAGTCATTGACCCATATACATTACTAGTTTATATCCGGAGTTAAACTTGTTTAATTTACTCTGACTGGTCTGAAAATCGAGAAACAAAAAATATGGTCTTATGCTACCCTTTTGCCAGCTAAAATACTAACCTTCTCACTCCCAGCATGAGGGGTTGTACGATTGGGAGAGTCCTAGCTAGCTGGTGGAATTTATATGACCAAATTAGGGCAAACATTGGGAATAATGGGGAAAACATCGCCTCACACACTTCATTCCCTAGAGATAAAAAGAAACACGCAAGTTAAAAATCATGTATTTTGCTCCCAGCTCTAGTTCTGGATTTAGTTTTCCAATCCTTTACCCCGAGGTTGCATTTCAGCGAGAGGCATCAAAAGAGTTGATCGGGTGAAACTACTGTATGGCTGCAGACTCTATTTAAGAATATTTTGCCCAGGGGAAAGGGTGTGGGTGAAACTCACTCTCTGTCTGTGTTAGTGGTGTTCCCTTTCACCTTAAACATAAAAGACAGACTTAATTATAGGTGATGTTCTTGCTTTTAAATGTGTGTGTGTGTGTATGTGTTTTTTTATTACAGCATTTGGTCTGATGATAGAAGCACCTGCTAAAAATGCTTGCACAAGTGTAGTTTGCAGGTCTACACTTGTGCTTTGTGCGTTTTTTTATTACACAGCTGAGTCTACTCTAGTCATCATTCAGCTGTGTTTGTGCGTGTGTGTCTGTCTCTTGGGTGGCTTGAGCTTGCTGCCACCTGAGCTTTTCTTGGCAGATGTGTGTGTTTGCATGTTTTTCTTACTTGCTATTTTGCGTCAGAGCTCTTGCACCTATGATGGTCAGATTCTGAAGCACTCTGTAACGCAGTGTGTATGGCTGTGTGTACAATGCACCGTCGTTTTCACTCCAATTTGGCTTACATTTGTCAAGATGTATAAATAGTTCATACTCATGTAACTGCAAACAGCATGATTTACTTTTGAATTGTTTTCAGACGACGGGGACAGTTAGAAATTAACCACTTTAGACATGTCAATTCCTCACCTTTTATCAAAAGTTAAAATAGGTCATCAAAGTAGGCCACCTGCAAGGTTTGTGCAGATATGATGAGCTGTTTTTGTGGGGGTGTTTTTGTCTTGTGGCTGAAAACAGCAGAAGTTCAGAAGCGCTTGTTTATCTTCTCTGTGGGCTGCATTTTTTTTTTTTTTCAGCACCTACATTCTGTGAAGACCTGCCTCTGACTGGATTTGTCCCTGATTTTACCCCTTTACCATTTTTGCGAATGTACTTTGTGAAAGAAGTTGGTAGGCTGTCCGCATAACACCCTGGGCTAGGTACTCATTTCGCCATCAAAAACTACCCTAAAAGAGGTCCTACAGGGCATTTCCTGCAGTTGGAATTTACGCAAAGGTGTGAACCAACCTAAAACAGCCTGTGAGTTTCTGCAGAGGAAGACAGTCTAGATTTACACCCAAAAAAACTAATGAGAGCAATGAGTGCAAGCCAGGCATCTCATGTATTTCTTCGTTCTTGTGAGCTGAGGAGCAGAAAAGAATAAGATCAGATGCCTCTTACTGTACTAAACCCCGCAGTCCAAAAGATCATTAGTTGCTTAACAACAAAGGATGTTTACGGTTACGGTTTCATTCTTTCATTAGATTGTCAGCTAGTTAGGTAGCATGGCCAATGTAGGTAACTATAGCAGTCAGAAAATACAATTTGCTGCATTGCCTGAAGCACTTACAATATTAAACTGGCGTTAAAAGTTTGCTGGGAAGATTTTCTGACCTTAAATTGTCTGTGGTTCATAAATGTAAATTCATGTTTTACTTGACATCTACTCTGATCTAAATTTGAGGGTTCGAACAGTGTTGCATGTTAAAATGTAATGTTTTATGTCACCTCTTGTGTCATTTTCAGAATTGCAGGTGGATGCAGGCTGCAAGTGTAGATACGCCTGTGTATGGTTAATACAGACACCACTATAGACATTTATGAGGAAAAATGGGCTATGAGCACATCTATGCACTTGGTTGACTCAGACAAATGGTAATTTATGCACTATATATTTATCCATTATATATTAATGAATTTAAAAAGGTAAACAAAATGAACGCAACACAGCAACGTCTAATGCCTTAAGAGAAATACACAATCGTCTAAATCTGGCGATATTGCCTATGGCTGGTCTGTGCTGTATTAGAAAAGATAATTAAGTTGAAATAAGGAGGTATGAATGGTTAGTAACTGGGTAAAAGGTGGATGCTGCTTTTCATACACATGCTCTAGTAAAAATGAATAATAGTTAAATATACACATGTCCATGTTCAACACTCTCAGTATTGTAATCATGAAGATTTGATTTTAGTGAAGATGCAGTGTCACCAGAGCAACTCGGTCTGGTTTAACCAGCTCCCATTAGGCTGTAACGGTCTGGTTGTATTAAAGGGCTTGTATCTTGTAAAACAAAAAAATGTTTAATTAAAGAATTTAAACAGTGTTACAAAACGTACCATTCACTCCCCAGTGCATGTGGTCATTATTTGTGGGAACTAAACTGATAAAACAGTTGTTATGATGTCCCAAAAACCAAGCATTTTAGTACTGGCTGCTTTTAGAATGCAGAATAATAGGGCTCATATATTGGGTATATATTGGTCTTAAAGAATAAAGTGAGATAAGGAATAAAGTGAGTCACATACAACCTTTGGAGTACAACAAATACTAGAAAAATATAGGATACAAGCCCCTAAAAATTAGAAACCATTTGTTTTAATGCACTACTGTAATACCGTAACTGTGATAAAGAAATAAGGTAATACTGATATATAGTTTTTATAAGCACATGCCCTGCAAGTACATGTATGTAACACATTACTTCTTGCATCTGCTGAATGTGTAGTTATATCAGATTATGGTTCTTTTTTTTTTTTTTCTTAAGTTTTGTTCCTGAGGCGGTGTTTTCTGGCTCAAATTCAGGAACTCGACTCTTGAACCCTGTGTTTTGATTGTTTTAGTGACATGTTTATTGTCCGTCCTCCACCTTTACACTTGGTGCCGATTGTTAAATGTTTCCCTTTCAGCCTGATAGGTGGGTTTTTTTCCCTTTCACCTCTGACCCTTGTATTATCACACTGAAAGGAAGAGGTTAAGGCAAAGGTGCACAACTCTGGTGCTGGAGGGCCGACGTTCAGCACAGTTTGGTTTCCTTTTTTCACCCCAATAAACCTGCCATTTAACAGATGAGCGGAACCAGGTGTGTTTGAGCAGGTAAATCACCAAAATCTGCAGGATGTTGACCGGTGAGCTCCCCTTGTTTTTTCTTTCTTTTTTTCTTTTTTCTTTTTCTCTTCTTTTCTATTTTTGTTCTTACCCCTACCTTCCTTATCAATACTTAAGGTGGCCAATACTTGCATTCTTTTAAGCATAACAAATTCTGATGACATTTTTGCCATTAAATTGCCATTAACATATTCTTTAAAACACACATCCCTAATGAAAGAAGACACCATGCTGGTTTTCTCCATGAAGCTTTCTACTCAAGCTTTCTTAACCCAACCCCCCCCCCCCCCCACCCCCACAACTTGCTTTCACACTCATTCTCATTGTTTCTCTCTGTCTCTCATAAGTCTCCAGTGTGTTTGTGGTCAGCCATCCCAGCATTTGTTTTTGTGGGCTGGAAGTTTGGAGTTTTGCTTTAGGTTCCTGGGCCCTCAACCCCGGTAATCTGTGTTTGTCCCCAGAGTGACTGACCTTTCTTTCTCACTTGCCCTCTCTTACTCTTGCTGTCTGCCTTGGTCTTGGCCTCTCTCTCGTTCTCGCTCGCTCTCTCTCTTGCACTCTCTCGCTTGCGTGCTAGCTCTCTCGCTCTCTCTCTGGCGCTTTCTCTCTCTCTCTGGCGCTCTGGCTCACTCTCTCGCTCTGGCTCTGCCTCAGTTATGTGTGAGGACTGTGTTACTGTAACATTATGAACTGGATTAGAATGGCAGCACTGTGGGTGGCCCCAAGACTGCAAATTCTAGAACAGTGATTATCAGTCCTTGGGAAGTGTGTGCGTGTGTCTTAGTGTCCTTGTCAGCAGACCCTCATTTACAGTGGCTGATTGCACTGATACACACCAAGCACAAACATGGTGCCTAATCGATCCACACACACAAGACTAAAGCTCTGACGCCTGTTTTGCACGGCTGTCATGTAGGCAGTTCTGCGTGAGGGTGTGTATGTGTGCTGTCCCTGATAAGGTCTGTACGGCTAACCTTGTTAACCTCATTATGCTATTATTCCTGTTCTCTGCCCTGCAGCTAAGCACTGTTTTCCTCTCTATCTGATCCACAATAACATTTCTCCCAGTTACCTGTTGCCACGGCGATTTCTTTTTTTCTGAGAAGTGTTTGCTATTGAGTACTGATTTAAAAAATGCCTTTAGTCTTTTTTATTTGGGTTGGTTTATAGTTGAGGCTGGCTAATACAGACCCCTTGATTATGTGTTGGAAGCCTGTAATTATTTTGTTCTCTTTAGTGATGTTTGGGCTTGATGCAACAAGTTTGAAAGTGATCTAAATAATGAATGCACCTGTGTAGCATATACCAAGTGGTCAAGTATTCCATCCTTAGAAGTTAATATGTGCAGAGCACAGGTTCCCAGCTCGGGTCATGCAGTCAACATGCTCTGCACACTTCAGTGTTGTTGCAGCCCTGAGCACACCTCAGACTAATTGGCTAATTAATGTGCATTTCCATGATTAAAGTGGGTGAGTTAGAAGAAGGGGAAGGGAAGGGGATCTCCGTCATGACCAGGGTTGGAAACCTGTTCTGTGGAGTGCACAGGTGTTGGGTTGGGCCGATCGATGATTCCATCTTCCATCAGCGATTGCTGTTGGTCATCATGATGTTGAGCCCAGCAGTGTGATTGATTATAAAACAGTAGTGTCTTTGTAGGAGTATGACATAAACAAATGCTGTCAGTAAGATTCAACTACAATTGAAAGACAGGTGTGCTGTTGATTAGTTCTGGTCATTTGGTCATTAAACAAATCAGTTGCTTTAAATAGCAAAATGAATAGAATGTTTACATGATCTCCCCATGTCTGCCCAGGTTTCCTTTGGGTGCTCCAGTTTCCTCCCACTACAAAAGACATGCATGTTAGAATAGTACTCCGGTCAGTGACCTTGGTCAAGACACTGGCAAGACACCCCCCCCCCCCTCTGTCTCTCTCTCTCTATTGCTCTGTGTCTCGCTCTCGCTCTCTCTCTCTCTCTCTCTCTCTCGCTGTCTCTCGCTGTCTCTCTCTCTCTCTCTCGCTCTCTGTGTATGAGTTGGACTGGGAAACATAAACAAGAGATTAGATGTGTTTCATTTGTGCTATTGGACACAAGATACTCATGCACATGCATGGTCCCCCAATAATAAATGTCTTGTGTGCATGAAAAAACAACTTTTTGCACAACTAATGTGAGAGGGACTCCCTAGTACACTTAAGGCAAGAAACAAAAATGACGCACTTCCATCACGCCATTGCAATCAATTAGCCAAAACATATTTGGTGCATGAATCAATATAGTAAGGTCATACAGCTCTACATGGCAGTTGATAGCAGAGATTACTTTCTCATCCATCTTGCTCAACCCAGACTCTGTGCTGTTGGAAGATCAGTATTACATCAGTGTACATTCCCTCAAATGATTGATTGATTTATTTTTCTTCAAATAAACGCCCAGCCTACGACTGGACAGCATTGCTGTTTGTTAGTCACTGGACCTAATGGCTAGAGGTGTGTTTTTGTTATATATGAAATAATTGTAAAGGTAAAGTTTTTTTTTTTTTTTTTTTTTTAAATAAATTGCATGCTTCAGTGGTTGAGCTGTATAGTGCTTTATACACAAACAAATGTGTCTGTTACAAACATACAGTCTAATCTTGTAGCAGTGGAACAGAGGTGCACATAATGATTAGTAGTCTAGGTTTCTGTTTAGTTCTCATAATTGCCATTTTGAACTTGGCCTAAAGCTTCCAACAACTTGCAAATACTAGAACTCCCCCAGTACTATTATAAAGGTGCTGTGTTGCAGCAATCTAGCTGTTTGTGTGTGGTTGGTCAGTGGCTGGTGCTATGAAAGTTTTTGCCTCTTCACTCCCATAAAAATCTGCACATATTGTTTTTGGTTACTTTTGACTGAGAACAGTGTCTTCTGGGTGCACTGTGTGTACCCAAAGACCAGCTGGAGAGTGAAAGTTAGGTGTGATATTTGGATCTCTGTCTCTGTCTCTCTGTCTTGTCTCTCTCTGTCTCTGTCTGTCTGTCTCTATCTCTGTATTTGTTTGTTAAAAGGAGAAACATAAACAGGAGTCTTAGATGTTCCTCAGATGTGCATAAACATATTTATACGCACTATTAGACAAGATACTCGGACATATGCCTGCTTTTGTTATTGTAACACAGTAGCGTATCCTGTGTCCTTGTGCTGGCTCTTCTCTGCTGTGGATTGCTGTTTGTTTGGTCAGTCTGCAGTCCTGCCAAAGCAACATTTATTCCCAGGCTACACCCTTACTTCATCAAGTTGCACAAGCATCAGAATGTTAAGTCTAAAATTTGGCTCCAGCTTTTTGTGCCACTGTAGACACAATTAGCATAAAAGTGTTGTCTTCTCAGTTGTACATTTACATTTATGGCATTTAGCAGACACTTTTATCCAAAGCTACTTCCATTCCCTAACTACAGGGGACAGTCTCCCTGGAGCAACTTGGGGTTGAGGGTCTTGCTCAGTAACCCAGTGGTGATATGGTGAAGGTAGGATTTGAACCCATGACCTCTTGGTTCAGAGGCAAGTATCCTACCCTCTAGGCGAAAGAGAGGTTGGAAAATAGTCATATAAAAATGAATGACAATTGGTTTTGGTAAATAAATGAACAAATTTCCTGAGTGTATCTTGCAAAAAAGGTGGAATGTGTACTTTTTAAAAGCAAAAAAAGATTTTTGAAAACTGAATAGTGAACCAAATCATCCTAAGAAGCAAATACTCGTTAGGTTTTAAAATGTTGCTCAAATTATTTATGACCTCACATTCTCATGTTGTATGAAGTATTAAAAGTTGCTTTTTCGACATTTCACTGCAAACGATTTAAAGGACCCATATGATGGAAATTCATTCTCACTCTTTTTTTTTTTTTTTTTTATTGTCAAATTTACAGAATGTATCAGCACAAACCTTGCATCTCAGTTCTTAGTTTTTTAACGATTTTAAAATACCAGCTTGTATATAGCTGTTACAGTTGTGTTGCGAACACACAAACAGAAAAGATGTGAAAGTGATTAATACAATTGCAGTTAAGAATGTTTGTTTTTTTCTTTTACATGAGAGAGAAGGTTTTGTTCTGACTCTGACGATATGGAAATTAAGCCGCACAAATGGCCCGTTTAGAGCTTGTTGTCTTTGTGTCTCTAAACAACACATGTACAAACACGTTTGGCCTGTAGCGCTCTAGCCCACCTATTCATGCTGAAATTGTACATTGTGTGTCTGCCTTGTCTGCTTTCTGAATGAGTCAGAATACAGGACAGTCGGAACCGAGCTGGTTGGCTGCCCTGTATTTACATGTAGCAGTCTTAAAGGCACGGTATCCAAAACATCCTGTTTAATTCTCAAGGTTAAGGAGAGGTTGGAATATGCCAAGTTAAAAAATGAATCAGTACAGTTTTTCCTTGCACAAACCCACACATTTTAATAGATGGGCCTTTGGGGGGAAAAAGGTAAACTGCTCACATCCTACATTTTCTTGTATTTTAACGCTTTGACATTGTCTTCAGTAATCTGATAAACTGTAACTGCAAAACTGTTCGTGTTCAATTTGATTGCTTTTCTATGTTCGATCCAATAAACCATGGCTGTTTTATCATGTGGCTTTTTTTTTTTTGTGGTTTTTTTGCCATAGTACCTTTTTTTTTTTTTGCAGTCAAAATATCAGAAAAACATTGTCATCCATCTGGTGTTGCACAACTTTAGCTCTGTCAGGTTTTTGCTCTTTTTTCCTAATGTCTTCTTAAATCTGCTGTAAGATTTCAGTCTGTAAGTGAAGTGTCAGTTGAAGTGTCTCTCAGTTGTGGTGCAGTTGGGAGTGAGTGAGTAATGTGGGAAATGGGTGAGAGAGAGAGAACAAACCTTGCTGTTGGTCTGACTGTGAGCAAACGTTAATCGCCTCTCTCAAAGACTAACAAAACAGCATTTCAGTTTTCTTTCCCTTTGCCTCGCTCTTTTCTATTTGTATTTCTGAATATATTTGATGGGGAAAGAGGAGTAGAATGAATAGTGGAAGAGAGGAAAAGCAGAAGAGGGAGGAGAGAGCTGCAGATGGAGTGGAAGATGTGAGATGATGCAGCTGAGGGAGAAAAGTGGAAAGAACAGTTATAAAAATTCAGTGTAGAGGACCGGAGTGAGAAAGAAGGGGAAGTTAACAGCACACCAGAAAAAGAATGTAAACCTCTGGAGGACAGAATACACCATGTGGAAAGATAGGAGATGGGAAGGTGGGGCAGGAAGACAGGACAGTGAAATTAGGGCAGTGTTTGATACTGGGCTGGGAAATATGCTGATATTTTATTATCGACGTGATACATGATGGAGCTTTTTTTTTTTCTTTTCTTTTTTTTTTTTTTGTGGTTTGGCTGGGGTTTTTTTTTTTTTTTGACCCACTGCTAGTTTATATATGTTGTGTCCAAAAGAATCCAGACAGCCCTAGCTCTATAATTATAAAATCTATTTACTATTAGGTGTGCCAATTGCATATCTTTCCCAATAGATTTGGGTGCTCTGGACCAGCCGAATATGAGCCTAAGGCCAACTAGAGTGTAAACTAGAGGCATATAAAGTCTCCTAGTATCGGGCTGTACAGCAGAGGAACAGTCTTCTCTGAGGTGATGGAGCACCATCCAATTCCTTTGGGATGAGTTGGGTGGAGTGTGTGATCCCGAAGTAATCAGCCGACATTAGTACCTGACCTCACTAATGCTCTCGTCAGACCCTTACAGTAATGCGCCGACATTTAGTGTAAAGCATTCCCAGAAGACTAGAGGTTTTTACTGCCCCAAAACAAAATGAGAATGCCATAAAGAATTATACTTTTGCAATTGTCACAGCTCACCTCTAAGCTGAAACTGAACGAATTTTCAGCTTTTTTCAAAATGTTTTTGTTTACCTACAAAACAAACCCCTCCCCCGTCCAGATATTGTGTGGCTTTGTTGTGTCTGTGTTGGCTGATAGACTGAGTTATTATTTACAGAGTCCACTGCACTCAGCCAAGCAGCTTGTGATCCACAGCCCACCCACAACTTGTCTTTGCCATGTGAATGAGGTCATGTAGCTGCAGACACGCGCACAAATTTTTGGACAGTTTCAGGGAGAAATCTCACCAATCATGCAAGCCTGCGCACATACACGCTTAGATTATGCAGTCAAACTTACTCCTGTACAAACTACTGGCAGGTTCGCAGCCAAAGACGTTCACACAAAAGCTTATTGAGTGGACTCTTTAACTCTTGGGAACTAATGACACTTGCTTTACATGTATTTAGGACTGTGGCACACCCTTCATTTTTCTTTATTTTTGCCTTTCCAGACAGTTCATTTCTTCTCAAAGACACAGTGTACGTACACACACACAGACACAGGCTCTCTTACTCAGCCACTTTATGAATACCACATGGGTTCTTGCGCTGTTCCATAATTGTGCCATAAACTGCAGACCCCCTCCCTGCTAAAACACACTGTTTTTGATGACTAATCTGTAGCTTACAAAATGCCCCTGCTACGCCGCTTCCATATGGTTAATGTTTGACTCTGTGAAAAGCCTCCTTCTCCCTCAAAACAAAGCTTTGCTCTCCTTTTCTTGTCCTCCTAGTTTTCTAGTTCTACACATGGCTGCCTCATGGTTCATTTGTCCACACATTTTAGGCCCAGGCAGCTTTGATCACACTCAAGGACTCAGACTCCCACGAGACCCTGAACACCGGGTCCAGGCAGCTTGTCTCAATCAGCCTAAATGGCTGTGATTCTCATGCGTCCACAAATTGTAGTTTAATGCTTGGAGGCTGGGCACACGCAGAGAAGGGAATTTATGGAGGTTAGTGGCTGATGACTGTGGAGCAGGTGTGTCATAATGAGGGCTGTGGAGAGGGTGTGTGGTAATAATACCATAGGGGAAGTGTGTCCCTGAAAGCCAGAGGCTGACCCAGCAACATTTTAATGTTTTGAAAAAGATCTGTTGAAATAAAAGAACCAGTTTTAATGAACATTTCTAGAACAGTATGAATGGGTGAGTATATTCTTAAACTTATGTAAATTGAAGAACAGTATGCTTGGGATAGGATATTCTTGAGATTTCCGAAAAACAAACATGGCACACCAGTGGAATGTTTGGATTTGTTGGTGTTTGTTGATCTTAAGTTCTATGACTTCCAGGAGATAGCGAGTTAATGATGGAGGGAAGAGAAGAGAGATGGAGATGAAGAGAAACAGAGGTAGAAGTGGACAAAGCTGCTGGGATCAGGTTCATGTGTGATCCTGATCCAGAGGCACATCTGGTCTCCAGACTGTGTGTGTGTGTGTGTGTGTGTGTGTGTTTTCTTCATTCTTCCTATTTTATGGATTCTTTTTCTTTGTTTGGCTTACTTTCAACCTCTTCCTGTCTGTTGACACTTCTCTGTTTTAATATCTTGACGTGTGTGTGTGTAGCTCTGAAGTAAATTTAGCTCACTGTATGTGCTTGGTGGTGATGTTTAGAGCAAGATTAGAAATGGCATCCTTAGTTCTTTAATTCTTTTTTTCATGTGACAAACTGCAAACAGTCTAGACCGTTAAGCGTAAAATATCCTTGTATTTGGAAAAAGAAGAGACAGACAATCAGAATAAAAGGCATGTGTGTGCTGATTGTTGTCTTTTTCTTTTCTAAGTTTGACTTGAATAGTACTTGGCTCTCTACTGTGTGTTTCCTCTGGAGAGGCTAAAAAAAAAAACCCAACTCTATTTTTGTCTAGCCTTTCACCATTAAAACCCCTCCTACCCCACCCACCCCACTTTTCAGTGCTTCACTGCACTCATGATTGGCATGAAGTCCCATAAATAGCGAGAAAGAGAAGGGAGAGAGGGAACTCTCGTGACAAAGTTGCCATGGAAACCAGAACTGGTAGTTTCACTTTTATCAGGATGTGTCGAGAGGGAGCAGAACCCTCGGTCCGTCTTCCTCAAAGGTGAAGAGAGACAGGTTACCCTGTGGGTGGTGGGATAATGATTGGAGTTATGCTTCACTCAGACAGCCGGAAGAGCAACACCGCTCTGATCTGTGATTAGCTGTGAGAATTATCTGGCTATCTGTGTGTTGACCTCTTAATTCCTGTACTTCTGTCTTGACTTGTTAGGCTCACCTGTCACTGCCTTAGAGATGTTACTTTTCACAATATTATCTCCATGTATACATATATAATCTTTCATACTAATCTACCTGTTAAAGCGCCACCTACAAATGCAATAACTGTTGTAGCTGAACAAGCTTTTTCGTTCTATTCTCATTCTACTTCTAATGAATGAAGCGTGGCTCAGTAGACAGTGTCTCTAACTTTAAATGGAACATGTTTTGTTCATGATCTTCCTTGGTAGTGTAGCATTATAGACCAACAAGGTGTAATATATGTGGTGAAATTAAGCTCTATCCTAAATTCATTAGGCTGAGTGATTTTGCTAGCGTTCTGTAAAGCCTGTCCTACATTGTATAGAAGGGGCCCATTGCAGAGTAATTGCTCCTGAGGAGTCGATGGAGCCAATGGTCCAGGCACTGCAATGTCATGGACCAGAGGAGACTGGAGTCTAGGATACAGGATGGCTTAGTACCCACCAGCTGTAAACAAGGCCATTAGGAGCCCATTTCAGCTAATGGGGCTGTAATCAAAACAAGATGGCTGCCCTTCTCCGCGTCCGCTCACCAAAGCTCTAAGTCAAGAGCACATGACCTCCACTTAGTTTGGAGAAGCAGAGAAAGATAATGTAATCTCTATCCACATTTTTCACAGCGGATACAGATTACTGGTAAGCAGGGACATGAATGACCGATACATGGGTCATCCATGTCCTTCTACATCTGTATGAATTTAGTATAAATCCTTGTCATCACTTAGCTACTGAAGTTACTGCACTTGTAATTTCATAAAAAGCTGACTCTTTCTTTTTGCTTCCACCTTAAATGGAAACTTTTCTGTTATGCCTTAAATGGTGTAACATCACGCTCCAACTGCTGCTCCATTTAAAGTGGAAGGCACAACAAATGTACGTCAGCAATGGGACCAAAACTTTGTCAAAAATATGTCACTATGGAAATATTTCAAGAGATTTAATACTTTATCGTTCATTTTTATCTAGGTTAGCAACAATCCAGTCATATGTCTTCTTATCTTAATATTATCTTAATGTTAACTTTAATCTTAATGTTTCTCTTGCCATCTTTATAAAATGTGATGTATATATGTGTAAAATGTATGTGTATATGTGTAGAACTAACTTTAAAATGAACAAAAGGACGATTGTGGTTAAATAGGAAACGTATGAAGTGTTTTTTCAGGTATTTTCAGAAAGATCAACACCAAATATTCAAATCCTAAGAAATGATATTCAGGCCAGCTCTAACATTAAGTAAATATAGTGTTTAATGAAATACTAATACTAAGCATAAAAATAAAGTGCATGAAGCTGTCTGTACTCTCAAACTGCATGCGCAAAAGTGAATGAAATGGTTATTCTGAAATTACTGAGTTCAGAAGTACTTAATTGGGATATTGAGACAATAGAGCTAGATGGGAGCTTTTTACAGTTATGGTTACCTTTAGGTGCACATATCTTTTATCTTTAACTCAGATTGTCAAACAGTACTGTTAATGGAAAAATGATAAATGTTGAGTTATTTTAACGGCTGGGCCCGTAATTGGTCAGGCCTATTGAATCCTTTCTTATATGAACCTTCTTTCAAGAGTTGCCTTTTTAGTTCCTTGATTGTATGTGTGCGTAATGCTGTGTGTGTGTGTGTGTAAATCTCACAGGAAACTTGGAGGGGGTTTGAGAGTTTGGGTTAAGCCCACAGTCTAGCAACTCCTCCACACCCCGCAATAATAGCACCTAATAAAGGCCTATAGGCTGCAGGGAGATTTAGAACAAAAGGCTGCCTGTAAAAACAGTGCTACCTTTTCTTGCCCCATAAAACCAAATGCTGAGACTCAGCGTTTACCTGCAGCTGTGCTACATCTTAACTCTACATTGTTCCTGAACAACAATGGTGTGGATTTGCTTCTTAAATGCTAGTGAAATATCAGAGCGGGTTGTTTGTTTATATCTGACCGTGTAGAAATTGTGTGCGCTCTCGTCGACAGCGCTGGTTGATTGCTGATATCGTGTTGACATGTTGGCACTAATTTTGTTAGCCACCAAAAGAATACGCAAAACCTGATGAAGCCACAGTGACTCAAAGCAATTATGATCAGCCATCATTCTCTCTTAGGTAGCAGGATACAGATTTCAAGATGAAGACAAAGCAGAGGTGTATTGATGCACAGATTTCACAAAATGGTATCCATGTGATTGGAAGTATCCATGATTGGAATTGTCTGAGATTGGAACTTTTTTATCTTGATAAATTGCGTCACATGTTTTTCAGAGCATATTGTGGATCACAAGAGCATAAATTCACCGGATTTTGATTTAGTGGCATGCAGTTAAGCCCATATGATTGATTTTTTTTTTTTGCAATCTGAAAGAGTGCAGTTTTCACATTTCAAGAGCTGCTGTTCTACTTAGTTCAACATATCTAATGTTTTAACTGGATAATTTAGGTAATAATGAAATCTAATAATTCAGAGCTTGTGAACTGGGACAAGCCTTATATCTGAAAATGAATGGATGTTCTGGTTGAGTTGGCAGGGGAGGGTGAGCCAAAAGCTTAACTGTTAATAAATTGCTTTTTAATCACAGTTGCATCATTGGTCAGAAACGGTTCATATAAATGTTTTCCCCAAATTGTTCAGTCCAGTGCAGTGTGTGAAATGTTTGAAATAATCAAACAAAGGCCAATTTGATTGTAAAGATGATGACTGGCCATTACAATTCACTGTCTGTGCATCCCCACTGTTAAGGTATTTGAGTTTGAGTACAGGACAATGGAGAAAACATACAGGCTAAATAATCAATGATGCTGAATTGATGTTTTAACAAGACTAAAATACGACATTTATTTTTGAAGTAATGTTTCCTTCTGTGAAATATGAAACGAGGCCCAATTTCGAGTACAAAAAAATCACTTAAAAAAAAAAATTACATGTTAGTTTAGCTTAAAACATGTAATTTACTTGCCATGTCATTTTTTTAAAGTCAACTACAAAATAAGTAACCATAGCTGAGCATAGTCTAACCATAGCTGAGCAATATGTCCTTTAGACAAAAGCTAACAAGAAATGCCAGCATATTTTACTTTAATTATTTTGGTCAGCTCCAGTTGCAATAATGAGACAGCAGAGTTGCAATAATGAGAAAGCTTAATTAAGAAAAACAGTTTTAGAAGTCTTAGAAGACAAATTAATTAATGTATTTGTGTACGACATATGCACTTGAATGCTTTGGTTGTTTCTTTTGGAACACTATTATGGAGTCTGTAACCATGGAGTTCATTCTAGTTTTGGCAGAATGTGTCACAGATCGTTTTAATTATAAAATGAACTGTTTTCACTTCGTAGTGGATATTGTCTCATATTTCAACAAAAGAATGAAGTGGGTTTGGGGGCTTATGGAGATGATCTCTCCTGAAAGACAGTGTTTGTGATTGAAGGATATGAGATGGGTTATGGATGATTCTAGCAAAGGTACGTTATGTAGTTCCTCAATCAGTGAGTGCAACATGCAGTCTTAGATGTTTCTCCAGAAGCAAATAAGACCCTTCCTGTTTATGGTGCCTGGCATGTACATTGCTCCGATGCTTACTCAGCATGTGCGTGCGACCGTAACCGGTGCCTTTATTTTTGATTTATTTCCTCAGACTGGGTGAGAGCTCATTAGTTTCTCATTACCCAGGTCTCATTAATGCTGGAAAAGGCACCTGAACAGTGACAGACTGCAGGGAGATAGCGCTGCTCTGAAATAGTTCAGTATTAACGGAGGTCTAATAACACAAAGTGCACCAGTCAGGACACATTATCTGCTCCCTCCTTTTCACTTTGTGCAGCCGGGCTCCCTCAGCCCAGACCAGAAAAGCACAGGTACTAGAAGACTGAAAATGACTGAATAAGACTGGGCTTGTTTGAGTCAATTTGTCCATCCCTTTGTTTTTAGCTTTGGTAATTAAAGAAGGCTTTTTTTGGGTCACACAAGGTTGGCTTAAACTAACACTGTCTCCACTTCTGGGGTACTGAATTAGGTTCAGTTTGTTGCTGTGTCTGCTGTGGTTTGAACTAGATGCAGCCTGTCTGTGTAGTTGCCTTGATTTTGCCTGACCTGGAAGCCATATGGCTCCTTTTGCTGGTCGAATCAGCTAATATATTTATGAGGCCTTAATAAGGTTTAATTCCACTATTTGGCCACAGTCCTCGTCATTAGTTCATACAATTTACACAGTACAGGTTAGGAAGACTCCACTATCATGACTCTTGTGGTTATGCAGTAGTTCAGTAGAGAAGAGTTTGAAAAGGTGCGTATATTAAAAATTACTTTAAAGTTGTTTGGTCATTGTAGAAGCTTCACTGTTTTAGTGTATTAACCTCAGGGAAACGTGCAGATAAAGACCATCTCTACTTTCATACTTTCATTAGCTGTTTCCTCTCTTGCTCTCCCTCTCTCTCTCTCACTCACTCACTCACTCGCGCGCTCTCTCTCTCTCTCTCTCTCGCTCTGGCAAAAGTTGGTGTGTCTGTAAATCTGCTGACAGCTGGCTCTGTGAGAGGCCCTCAGTGGGGGAGAGGAAGAGTGAGAAAGAGGAAAAGGAAAAAAAAAAAAGATGAGAAACACTGAGGGATTGAAGATGGGCACTGGACCATGGGGCTGTTTGTTATCAAAGACCTTGCTGCACCACATGTCTATAAATGCTGCACAGTTGGAAGGAATTCTTAGGAGTCAACTGTGTGCTAATTGATAATTAAGTTAAATACGTCAGGTGCATGTCTTCGCTCGCCTGATTTTTAGATTTTTAAAAATTGATCTGTTGATCATCACAGCACTCTGTCTCTCTGTCTTTTATTTGCATTTAGCTCTTGCTTTTTCATTCCTTTTTTCACTCACTCTGTATTGCTGTCTCCCTCCCTTCTTTCCTTCTCTTGCTCTCCATCTCTCTCTCTGTCTCTTTCCTATTATCTATCTCTTTATATATCTTCCCTCTCCCTATCTGACTGTTCCTGTGTGCTTTCCTTCTTTCTCTTTTCCTGTATCCGCCCAACTCCCTATCTTTCCATCACTCCTTTTCTGTCCTATCATAACCATTTGTAATGCCAATTCAGTCTCCTTTTTTAAGGATAGGAGCTGTCAGTTTTCTGTTGTTTTTGTGATTCTGCTCCAAGCTCTGAATGTGAAGCAGAAAGGAGGAAGCTCATGGTGGGGTTTGGTTCGTGGTTGCATGAGGCGGTAGACTCACTTGGACGTCCTGCCTGAAAGGGGTTTATTGAATCGGTCCGCACTACTTTCACGGCCCCCTCCTTCCCCCTGCCTGTGGATCATTGTCACTGCTGAATGGAGCTTTGACTGGTTCCAGGCGACTGGGCCTGCTCCATAAAGCTCTTCACACACTAATAAATGGGCCTTGCCCCGTGGTATTGTGGGTCTATGGACAAACCCCAGGGCATTCTGGGACTACCAGACAAGGGGCTAGTCAGTGAGTAAAGCAACTCGAACAGCAGAAAGTCAGGCCAATGCAAGCAGTCAGTCAGACAGACAAACCATTACTGTCCATTTTACAGACGCTTTGGCATGAACTGTGTGTTTTTGCCAAAGCGAGCAAGGAAGAGATTCATCCTGGTGCCTTTTGGATGAGGCCATGGAGTTGATTGCTTTTATAGATCTCAGTTAAAGGTCCTCTGTTGAAGTATGAGAGACATTCAAGAAAGGGTTTTAAGAGGGTTCATACCCTTCAGTCTTCAATCTTTTACAATCTATTGCTGAGCAATATTTCACTGATAGCAGTATACTGGGATTGGTGCAACATCAACATTGATTTCTAGGTATATCAGTATTGACGAAACTGTTCCTCATCCCCTAGTACCATCAAATGTAGTATTTCAATGTAAGGTTCAACGTTAGGGCCTCTTTTAATGTCACTATTCACGCTCCTCTTTGGCTCTATCTTTGAGAAATAAAGTATCACTGTTATGTGGAAGACAGTTTTACCTGCCAGTTAGACCTGACAGCACTTGCTCACTGAAGGACCTCGTTAATGGTCTAGACAGCATCAATTGCTGTGTGGGGAGGAACTTCCTTCAACTCAGTGAAAACAAAACAAAGTAATTATATGTGGTCCTCCTAGCTCTGTCTGAGCCTAAACAGTTAGCTTGGTCCCCTGACCGCACATGTACACAACGTAATCTTGGTGTCTTTTTGGACACTTCTTTGAATTTTAATGAAGAGTTAGTAGAACTATGGCCACATAAGGGCTGTTTTCTTCTCATAACGCCCTGAAAACAGTTATACATGCTTTTGTTACCTCCTGGCTGGGTTGACCCATTCCACAGATTCTCAGTTAAAAATGGTTCAAAATGACTTTTAACCTGAGCTAAGAAAAGAGCACATTGCCCATCTTTTGGTTCACTTGTTTTTGTTATCAGTAAAATAAAGTTTTCATTTTTGAATTTTTCTTTTTTGTATTTAAAGCTCTCAACAGATTAGCTCCATATTATGTTAGTGATCTGATGATTTCTGCTCTCTGGTTATTCAGGGCATTCCCCCAATCACACCAAAGGTGACCTAGCTATTTTGTTGGTGCCCCTCTGACTCTGGTATAGTCACCTGTTCAGCATCTGGTCCTGTTCTGCCATTGACAATTTTAGATCAAATTTAAGACACCATATTTTCCTCTTAGTTTTGTTTGAGTGTGACCCATGGTTTGTATTAAGTTCATTTTTAATGTGATTTTAAAGTAGTTATTTTCTAAACTGTCCTTGGTTTTACTCATTGTTTCTTAATTTCTTATTACTTAGATTTTAATTGCATAATTTAATTTTTGTGAATTTAATGGTCGTCTTTCCTTTTATGTACTACTCATTGTCTCTGTTTTACTTTGGTTAACAAGTTGTCTATTTCTGTATTTGTGCTTATTTTTAAATGTTTTCTCTCAGTCTTGCTGTTACATATTTCTTTTATTACTCCTTATGTCTTATTCATGTGTGCTTGCGTTAGTAATCCATCTGCTTTGACTTAAGAAGCACTTTGGAGCATCTTTTTATTGTTTTTAACTGTGCTATAGGAGTGACTTGACATCACTGGTGCTACACACATACACACACACGCTTCCATCCTGTGGTTGTCTGATATTCCCCTGGTTTTCACAGCACCTCCAAGTCTGTCCTGAATATTTGAAAAATGAATGAGTGCACATTGGAGTGCTGATGTTGCATTATCCATGAATCTTTCTGTTCCAGAGAAAGTGTCCTAAACTAACTCTGCTTCTCTCTCTCTCTCTCTCTCTCTCTCTCTCTCTCTCTCTCTCCCTCTCTCTCTCCCTCTTCTCTTCTCTGCAGGGAGTGCCGCAGCTTCCCTGCGCTAAGGCTTTATACAACTACGATGGCAAGGAGCCGGGCGATCTCAAATTCAGTAAGGGTGACATCATCATCTTGCGTCGACAGGTGGATGAGAACTGGTACCACGGCGAGGTGGGCGGAGTCCACGGCTTCTTCCCTGCCAGCTTTGTGCAGGTGATCAAACCGCTGCCCCAGCCGCCCCCACAGTGCAAGGCCCTATACGACTTTGAACTGAAAGACAAGGAAGCAGACAAGGACTGCCTTCCCTTCTCAAAGGTGAGTCTGCTCTAGTGGGACGGGGGCATGCAGTTAAGTACAAACTCACCTTCACACACTGGGACATGCATACACACGTGCCCTGGGCTGTTGATGGGTGAAACCATTTCACTGGACTCTCCTGAACAACAATGATGGTTATCTCTAAATCATGGGGAATTTTTATATGTGGAAAAAATACACAAAGCTTGGTGTGAGCTTTTCCTATTAGAATGTATCTTAGTGTGTTCGTCTCATGCTAGGATTTTCTAAATAAACAGCAACTTCTGCATAATTAGTTAATAATCGTTGGATCAAATGAGTGGTTTGGCTCAGCATTACAAAGTACTTTTGAAGGATAAACAGTTACAGCAATAGTGGCATAATAGTTCATAAAAAATATTAATGGTTCCCTCAAGAACTTGGTGTTTAAAGTATGAATGATGTGCTGGATTCAATGTGGAAGTTGTTGGATCTGGATCCGACTTGTTTTGGCACACATCAGACACTCAGATTTGCAGAATTAACATTACCATTTTGCCGTACTATTTAAAGATACACATCGTTATGCAATCCAGACTTTTTTCATTTGTTTCAGTGCTAAAAAAAATAAACAATCCAATAAAATTACAACATGCTTTTGTTGTTGGTGCCAACGGCTGTGACTTTAGAGGTATAACATACATCAGGGATGCCTAACTGGTCCTGGAGGGTCGGTGTCCAGCACTGTGTCCTCCTCCTACAGGAACATACCACTGTTTCTTGCACGCTGTTTCTACTTTGACACTCCATTGCAAATAGAGGTCACTTGAAGTCAGAACAGTCCTGTCCTCTTTTCCCTTTAACACACACATCTTTGTTAGTAACTCTTTACATTGGCCTCGAACTCTGTCCCACTAGGGATACGATTAAAAAATCCATAAAGCATTTTATTTAACCTAATATATTGTTTAATGCCACATAGAGAACACTTTTTTTAACAGGAAGGGCTTAGTATGTTTCAGCTAGTGAACTGAATTTCTGTTTTCTGTGTTTCTTTCTCTTTCATGCAGGACGACATTCTAACAGTGATTCGACGAGTAGACCAGAACTGGGCTGAGGGAATGCTGGGAGATAAGATTGGCATCTTTCCGATATCATATGTGGAGGTGAGAGAGGTTTTAAAGGAGGCTAATTCATTTTTTTTGTGCCTTTTGAAAGACTAATGTGAAAAGTGGAAAACAACACCCAAGTTCAGTTTTTCCAGTCTTTCCAGTCATTTCCTCCTTAGTGGGTTAAAAAAAGCTCATACCCTGTGTTTTTGTATGTTAATGACCAGTGCTCTCATTGGCTGTCTCAGCTGAGATGGCTTAATAGATGGTGTAAACACAGTGCTGTGCTGGAGAACTAAACACTGGCTGCAGTACAGAGACCATACATGTAAAGATAGACAATATGTATAATGGTATTGTGACAAATTACATTGCTGTGTGCACAAAACAGATAATACACAATCATGAATACCAGTAAGGACTGGTCTATATGATATATTTATGGTTATTGCTCCACAACATGCTTTTCTAGAACACTGAACAATTGCATGTTTCATTACAAACACTTAAATTTGTCCTGATTAATTTGGTTTCATGCAGCAAAGTGTGTCAAATTTGGATTACAAGTTATTTGTATGTATATTTTGGTAGCATTTTTATGTGGCACAACTCGTTCTTTTTTTTTTTTTTTTAACAGCTTAAGAGATGTGGGGGGGGCGAATGAATGTTGATTGTTGATTTCTTCAAATGTTTTTTTTTTTTTTGCCATATCACCCAACCCTAAATGAGGATTCTTAATTAAATTCTTTGTGTTTCCTGTATCTACTTTTTTTTCTCCTCTTTTTATTTGAGGAAGTTTTTGTTGGCTGCGCATGATTCTGTTTGATTTACTCATCAAAAAGTAAGCCCCCAGACATTCAGAAGTGTATCTCCATCGTCCACTTCAATCACTGTGAACACGTCCAATTAGTCAGTCTCTTTTTGAAATCTCTATGCTCTCAGTAAAGCTCTTTAAGCCTTTTGAACCACAGAGCACTCTAAAAACAGCTCAGTGAAAAGAGACGCACAAAAATCACCATTACTCTGTTAATAAGTGACGTACAGTCCCAGTGGCTTTGAACGGAACAGCTGGTGAGGCTTTTGATAGAATTGAGACAGAAGCTCATGGCTCCCTACTCCTCTCACACACAAATGCACATGAATGAACACGCTTATTCGTGTCATCATTATTCTCTTTTCCACATACACGCACATTGTCAGTACTCCCTTGTTAATATGCATAACTTTAAAACTGTGCATATACACTGACACTGCTCTTCAGCAGTGCTAATACTATTCACAGACATTACTGACCTCACTTTTCTCCACTGTTCTCAGTTGGCTTAGTTTGAAAGATGAGTTTGAAAGCTGAACAGCGAAGTCCCAGGTTGTTATAAAGCAGTGTTCAGCAGTCTCGGTATTCTCCACAAGTTACCATTGAATTGCTTGTTTTATGTAAAGTACAGTAACCCCCCACTTTCACGCGGATCAGCAGTCGCGGTTTCAGTCCATTGTGGATTTTCAAACCTCCCGTCTCTGAGTACAACTGACTGTGACGTCTGGGCCTTGTGCACCACGTGGTGGTTGCCAAGGCAATCAGACACCTAAACGGAATGAACCTCTGCTGCTCCCAAACATAAACAACCAGCACGAGGACGAGCCCTGGATGTCACTGTCAGCTGTTCTCAGAGGCGGGAGGTTTGAAAGTAGCCAATCCGAGGATGTTATTTATTTCTCCTTGCTGTTGACTGGCTGCTGCCCTGTGACGCTGCAGTCCAGAATTTCCCCTGTGGAACATCTCGAGTGTTCTGTGTTTTTCGTTTTGTTCTACTTAAAGCCCTGTATTTTTATTACTGTAAATTTATTACTGTATTTACCTGCTTATCCCAAAGAAAATACCTGTGCATTAATTACACTACAGTCTATACAGGGGCAACATTTGGTATTTTACATTCTAGCAGTGCAGGAGTTCAGTGTAAACTGTACAGGACGAATATGGGTTTACCTTTACATTTTCTTTAAAGCTAGTGAGTTGAAAATGAAACTAAAGTGTTTTGGGAGCATATTTGGGGGCATATTTAGGGTTTACACTATAAAAATAAGTATTTTTAGACATCTTTTTAACCACATCACAACGCGGTTGGAATGGGGGCTTTCTGTAATGTAAAAATGTAAGTAAATGAAAAATTTTGTTTTTTCTCATTGTATTAGGTACATTGTATTTGACACAATGTATCTGAGTAAATAGTAAATTTTACTTTTCATAAGAACATTTTGTCAGGAAGCATAGCTACTGAAAAAGAGAATAAGTGGCAGAAGAATCTCATGAATGTACACATATTTAAAGTTACAGATTTCAGGCATGTAAAATAAAATTACCCTTATTAATTATGAATAATGGACTAATCAACAAAATTACTGCTAGATTATTCACTTATTTATATAATCCATTGCGATGGCTCCATACGCATGCAGTCATATTGTTCATGTTCCTGCCAAACATAGCTTCTCTTACTTTCTGTGACTGCTTTGCTCTTGTTTTCTCTATCAGTCACTGATGTGCATGCACACTGAATAGCATCATTAGGTCCTGTCCCGACATTCGAAACTCTGTGCTTCTCTTCTCATCGCAGCATCTCCAACCTGGAGCTTAAAATAACCATCAAAACACTTCAAAATAGCTGCTGTGGCAGGAGCAGGTCTCCAGGAGCACCCCCTCTGTTTCGCACGTGTACTGAAAGAGAGAAAAACGGTGGCTATAAGGTCTCGCAAAAGCAATTGCTATTTTCACGACTGCAGGTGTTTTCCATGAACGAGCACTTTTGAGTTCATAGTGTTGCGGGAGAGAGAGAATGAACAGAGGAGGAAAAATAGCTTTTTATTTTTGGTCTTGCCTTTGTTTGCTGCTATCATGCGCTGTTCCTGTTGCCCTCCCCGCGCATATTATTGTAGGGTGTTGGAGTGACTAGCATGCTTCTTGACAGCCTGTTTGCACTTAGTCTGTACAAGGACACTGCTAATTACACAATAATACATGAGGGGCGTTTTGTACTTTGAGATGTTCACACAAGGGTGTTGTCAACGTGCAGTAGATCAGCTCATTCCTGATGGTATAGCACAACCTCTAAGGTGTCACTGTAGTTATTACCACATTTTATGATTTTGTTAATCAGTTATTGGAGTTTGAAACGGTGAGAGAAAATCAATTTGACACTCTGCAAAGAAAATGTAGCGCTGCCAAACACTGTCCTTAAATGCTGCTAAGTAAAGATTTGTGAATGCCTAGCAAAAATGCATACGCTAGATACATTGCCTGCTTGTCAATTTCTATGCAATATCAGAAGCTCACGATAAATTAAAAAATGCTAACTGAAACGAAACACTAATGTCTTCAAATACTATTCTCTCATTTCTCATTGTCTAATTTACTCCTCATTCGTCTTGTCTCGTTTCAGTGTGTTTTGATGTAGGGCAAGTGGCTTCACCGCAATACTTAAGGTAGAACATTGGTGTGCCAGAAATATAAACAAGGGATCCTTTAAGGGGGCTCTCCCACTCTGTAGATGACTCGGTTGATTCTCTTGGGAGTGTTTTGGTTTCATCCTGGTCATTATAATAATGAGGTGGTGAAAAAATCAATTGCAGTTAAAAGTTTAATGGCCTAATTTGTTGGCCATGAAGACAGAGATGATACAAATGTGTAATCCTTGAAGCAAACCAGGTAGAGCAGGGGCTGTTCTTAACTTGTTTCTAACGAAACCTGCAGTTAGGAAGGACTGACGATACACACCTTACACACCCTGTTAGAGAGATTTGACTGACAAAAACATAACGCCATAGTGAAACTGATCATTTAACTGTGCAGGAAGGTAGAATAACACAATACTTGGGGACCTTTGATGGGGAGGAAATTTAAATAACCATTTAAAAAGTCAAGAAAAAGCAAGTCCACGTAATGCACAGTTAATGTTGAGGATTTGGTTTGGTGGGAACGGAACAGCCTTTAGGTAACTCATGTCTTATGCATTCAAGTTCCAGATTTATTCTAGTTTCTTTATATCTACTAGCATGACCTAGTTTAGCTTCAGAGTTCGCTTCTACACCGGGACCTGTAGGTGAACTCAACTGAGTGAAAGGTTCTACTTGTTTGTACCGTCTGATTGGCCGTGTGCGTGTGCGTGCGTGCGCTTGGAGGGGTATAGTAAGAAGGTTCTGTCTTTAGCTAAAGCTTTTATGCTCCTAGTCCTTTGATTTCTGTTTCACATGAAAGTGGCTGTCACCTACAATTTCAGTAGAAATCCTGTGCACCGGCCTGTAGCACCTTTTTTCCTCCATTTCTCCCCCCATATTTTTTTTTTTCTCTCTCTCGCTCTCCCTCCCTCCCTCCCTCTCTCTCTCGCTCTCTCTCTCGCTCTCTCTCTCGCTCTCTCTCTCGCTCTCTCTCTCGCTCTCGCTCTCGCTCTCGCTCTCGCTCTCGCTCTCTCTCTCTCTCTCTCAACTATAAAGCCTCTCAGCATTTCTCCTTCTTAGTAACACAGTCATTTTCACTTCTGAGCTCGCTTTGTGTTTGTTCTTTCTATTGTTCTGTGGAATTGCTTCTGAGTGACAGTAATATGTGGCTGATTCTCTCCTTCACTTTCCTCTCGTTCCCTTGCTCCCTTCCCTGGTCTGATCCCATCATTCTTTTATCTACTACTTAGTTGATCTTTGCATTATGAAAGTTTTTTTTTTATTTATTTATTTTTTTTACACACACAAAAAAGGTGGAATAAGAAACGAACACCTTTTTTTCTCTTTAGTCATTAGAGGGTTTGAGCTATTATTAATTTTGTTTAAACATTTAATAGCGCTGGCCCAAATAGCACTTTGAGGTGAATTCTTTGTTCCCAAAGGAGCATCTGAATCATTCTCAGCACCACTCCTAAAAATAATTCTGATTAGCCATAATGTTAATATTATTATTATTTTTATTTTAAATTGTGTTTAAGTTAATGTTCTGTCAGGCATCAAATGTTTTGCTTACTCAAATAGCAGCAATGACACAGAAATAACTTAAAGCAAACTAACAGAAGTAACTTTAGAATGTTTGATTAGTGGCACATTTTCATCATCAGTAGCTGGCTTATCAAATAAAGAGCCATGTTCCTAAGCTGTTGCTAACTTAGTGCCCCAGTTTCATTGCTAGCGTCTTCTGTTCCACCTTAAATGGTGCGGCAGTCAACACTTAATGTTGCTTTAAGTTGGGACCAGAAAGAAGTGACATGGCAAGTGATTTTAATGTTTTAAACTACATTTGTATAGATTTAGTTGATAACTGTCCTGCCATTTGTTTATCTAAATGAGTGACTGAGCTCAACTCTCTCGGTCAAGCACTCAGGGTTTAACAGTCAAAATAATATTGCTGATGTGAATTTTGGCTGTTTGTCTTTATTTAAAACCATTTGCTATTTCAATATGTGCTTCAGTCTTTCAGAGATAAAAGGTGAATTTATAAGGGGAATTTTTTAACATGTATCTTTTTCCGTTACCGTATGCTTTTTTTTTTTTCCCTCTCCCTAAAGATCTGGTGACTAACATGTTTCTCTCTCCCTCTTTCTCTCAATCCGTTTCTCTCTCAGTTTAACACAGCAGCACGGCACCTCATTGAGCTGGACAAGGTGCCAGATGGCAGCAGTGATTCAGGTGAGGGACCCTCTTCTTCTGCCTCGGGCCCCCAGGCCAACGGCTCACACAAGGCTGCAGGGGAAAAGAAGAACAGTAAGAAGCGTCACTCGTTTACTTCCCTGACCATGTCCCACAAGCCATGCCTGGCCCCACCACCTCAGAGACACTCCATGGAGATCAGTGGCCCTGTGCTCATCAGCTCCTCCAACCCAACCGCAGCGGCCCGCATCGGAGAGCTTAGTGGAGGACTGTCCTCCAGTGCCCCTTCCCAGGTGAGAGATGGGGAAACAGAGTTTGAGTGGGGAGGGGAATTCAAATTTGAATGAATAATGAAACTCTCGAAGTGTTGCCTTTGAAAAATTAAGTATGGATAAAAGGGAGGGAAGCGTGACTATAGCCGAGTGACAGAGAGAATGTAATGAAGGCAGTGCATGCCTTCAGAGTCAAGTCATGCTCTGATGTGCTTAACTACGCCAGGGTCTGTTCTGGCTTGTTTTTTGTCTGTAATTAGTGCCCCCCCTCCCCCATTCCGCATGTATGTCTCACTCCCTTATTCTGTACAGTTCTGCTGTGTGTGTGTGTGTGTGTGTGTGTGTGTGTGTGTGTGTGTGTGTGTGTGTGTGTGTGTGTGTGTGTGTG
>JBBJLS010000155.1:17763790-17776194 GCA_037577275.1 Bryconaethiops microstoma | reverse complement strand
GAGACTTTCCATTTCTTTGTCATTGGACAAACTTACAAAATCAGCGAGGGGTCAAATAATTATTTCCTCCACTGTAGTTCCCTTCATGGTGGAAAACTGGTCTTAGGTCTTTAACTGTGGGCCTTTAGTGTGTGTCTTTGTAATCTGCATCTTTCACACACAATCTAGTGTAGCTTGTTTCTGGTGGCCGTTCAGCGGCTTATTTGACTGTGAATTTTGTCTGTGAACCCAATATTGTGCTTTGGTTCCGAACTAAGTTTTACATTGTTTTTGCTCAGATGGTTACTCTTGCCTGTGGGCAAACTAATAATCTCTGTTGAAGCACCAGCAGACGCGCGTGCACACACACACACGCACACACACGCACACACACTCTCTCACACTCTCACCCATGTGATCAAGCTGAAATGGCAAGAGGGCAGTGTACCATCTGATTGTAAGGCCTCCCTCCCTTCTTGGTGCTTAGTGGAAATGACTACTCTGGTGGCCTTAGGGCACACACTAATGTTTGTCAATGATAGATGCATCTGCAACGGCATGTTTTTTTGGGGGGGTTTTTTGGCTGTTATATTTCCCTTTGTTTTGAGTGATCTGTCTCAGTAATTGTGGCTTTAGAATAAATTGGATACCTGTGTGTGAACATTTGAATGCATGAATCACTGCACACTCTTTAAAGACATTTAAATATTGCAGGGCGAGTCATATATCTCATTTGCAAGGGAGTACTATATCTGAACCCAGCCTGTAATATTTTTTTGTATTCAGTCTTTTTTTGACTCACTGAGTGCGCCGAGTTTGTTACCTTAATAGATCTAAGTGCTTTGTCTTGGGAAATGGAAATGTGTGTTTATTCTTGGTTTGTTTTATTTATTCATTTATGACTCTTTTAGGATGCTTTGCCTCCTCCTCCACCACCTCCCCCACAGTCCTCTAATTTTGGTGCTGCCTCCTCTTTGGCTGCTGGACAGAGACCTTCCCCTACAGCAAGTGACCAGAGTGGCCGGCAGAGACCGACAGTGTGAGTGTTAAAACAACACGGAGAGCGAAGGGCTGAGAATGTGTGTGCACAAATACGATTGTTCATGTTTCGTGTGTGTGTGTGTGATTTCACCTTTAACTGACCTCCCTGCTGTTACTGAATGACATTTGAGCATGACTGAGCACAGGTTAGAGGTCAGATCCTGGGGGAAACTTTGCTGTCTCTGTAGTTTTGCATTAAGTCTGGTCTGGGGCCCAGCTCCTGACCTTTTACTGCTTACCTCATCAAAAGTCACACCAAACACACCTGGTTATTATCAGATACATCTGTAATTATGTCGCGGTGTATGTGGTTGTTTTAAAGTTGGAGTATGCATTTATAACTTAAATATTGTCAATTGATACCTGTCATTTTTGTTGGTCCTTGCATGTGTTTTGTCTGTGCCGTGTTTTTGTTACTGAGGCTTCTCATGCGAATGGTGATAGAATGTTGTTTGTGTGTTTTTACTCTTGCATCTCAGGTATGTGGCAATGTTCCCATACACACCCCGTAAGGAGGATGAGCTGGAGCTGAGGAAAGGTGAGATGTTCCTAGTGCTGGAGCGCTGTCAGGATGGCTGGTTTAAAGGAACATCTATGCACACAGGCAAGATCGGAGTGTTTCCTGGCAACTACATGAGTCCTGTCAGCAGGTATGGGACAAACATGCATCCACACATTTGCATCCAACTCACACTTTGATCTCATGAAAGGAAAGGTCCATTGCACCAGGGTCTTGCTTGCAGCCTCTGATTTTTTTTATTTTTTTGCTTGATTTTGCATTGGCTTTTCTCATTATTTCCAGTTTTTTTAAGGTCCTTTAAAAATTATTTTATATAATTTAGAGAATCCTCTCTGATTCTGTATTTATTCTCTTTCCCATCAAGGCAAAGTCCTTCAAAGGACAAGTTACTTGACCATCATCTGTATGGTTACATTGCTCTGTTGTACAAGGCTACTCAGAACTAGTCTCTAAACACAGCATCTGATTTTTTATGCAATAGTAAACATGGTGGAAATTCATACATAAGTTCACAGAAGACCAAGTTAGTTCATGTTTACAAATAATGCTTTCATTTTGGGGTCCACCGTGTAAGATTTCTACCCAGCCTTTATGAAAAATGTTCAGGATCTACTTCCCCTTTACTTTAGCCAAAATGGTAGTTGGCAGACTTCTTTGCAGTATCCATTGGTTCTAGCTCAAAAGATGCTCATTGCTCTTTTTTTTCTTTCAGTATTTCCCCCCTCAAAGTCCACTGTGCCTTTAAGACTGACTTATAAATGACTCCTGTGTTCTGACTGGCTACCCTGCATTGTGCCTCATTTGAAAAAGCAGTCCAAGCTGAAACACTCCTAATAACTTCAGCATGAATGGGCAGAATTAGGCTGCTGTAGGCTGAATAGACAGCTGCATGTTTTGTTTTACATGACACCATAGAAGCAGATAATTCTAAACTATATGTTTGTGCAGTTTAGTTTCCATAAATGGACTGTATTGACTAGGGACTCTCCCTCCCTGCTATCTATGCGCAATATTTAATGCATTAATTACCATAAATATTTGAAGTGCTTAGTGCATTCAACAGATCAGCTCATAATGCATTCAGGGCTTTTGTCCATGAATCTCATGTTCATCAAACATATAGTGAATGAAATAATGACCAGCCTACCATTCTAGCTCCTCTCTGCCGATAAATGTACTTTTCAATAAAACCAAGTTTGGGCTGTTTTCTTACTTAACAATAACAATTACTATACATATACTTTTTAAACGTTGATTGTTATTGTATAACATGCTCACATTAGCACTGCTGTAACTAAAAATGACAGTAAGTAAATGGTCAGCAGTTAGAGAAGTCATTGACTGTTTTGGTTTGAAAAATATTTTGTCTGTTTTCTAGGACGGTGGCAAGCAGCAGTCAGCCCAAAGCGCCCCTGACGCTGTGCTCACAGGCTGGGCGAGGTGTCACCATTGTTAGCCCCTCTTCTGCCCAGCTCGGAGCTTCCCTGGGCAACATAGATCCCAGTAAGCCCCTCCCAATTTGTACAGGTCCTGCTCCTTCAAGCCCTCTCCCGGCTGCCATAGTGACAGCTGCTCATGTGCCCCCTGGCCAGCACCCCAAAGTGCTGATGCACGTGACGTCACAGATGACAGTTAATCAGGCCCGGAATGCTGTTAGAACAGGTATGATTCCTCCCCCTATCGATCGATCAATCGATAGATAGATGTGTGTGTGTATATATATGTGTGTGTATATGTGTATATATATATATATCTCTTTTTAGATAAATCTATATCTATATATCTCTTCTCTACTATTGCCAAATTAACAATGTATACCAGTTGTTTTCCTTAATTACAATTTCAAATTTTCTGTCCTCTCTTTAGCTGTCTGTCACAATCAGGACCGCCCAACAGCAGCTGTAACACCAATCCAATCACAAAATCCTATGGCTTTCCTGCCTCATCTGGCTGTGTGTCCACAACAGTCAGCTGGCCCTGGTACTGGCTCCACCTCTAGCCCTGCCTCAAGCAGAATGGGTGTGGCTATGGGCTGTGCTGCCGCCTCCCTTACCCCACCCAATGTCTGTGCTGCTTCTCTGGAGGTTGATGCTATGCGACCCTCAACCATGGTGGCACTTCCAGTTGCCCCTGGTAATGCCAAGCCCCTCGGTGCCACAGCAACGATTCAGACTGCTGCTTGTAGAATGGATAAGGACTGCAAGGTGAGGCAATGCCGTTACATCCAAAAGTGTTAGAACGGATCCTGCACATGTAGCTAACAGTGACCATAGAGCCAAGTATTCTCAAAGGAAACATTAGCTTTTGTTCCTTGCCAGTCAAATTAGCATTGTTTGACTGGAACGTGTGAAAAGTGGGGCTTCAAACTTAAACTAGTTTTACTGTCATCAGTTTCCTCTTGCCTGTTCCAGTCTTGGAGACTAGTACCTCCAGTGTAACAGATTTTTCTCATTAACTTAAAGATTTCAATGACGCTGTCACAATCAAATATATTAATAATCAAGTCATATAGCAGTTATATTGACAACCAAGTAATCAAATTCACACACATACATATGCATTGTTAGATCCTGCGATTTGAGTGCTAATAGCTTTTTCTTGGGGAGGAGGTTTTAACATGGCCTGTTGAGACATGGCCTGTTGAGACCCTGTTTATCATTTAAATTGCAAACTAAACCATTTTGCTTATTAGTAAGTGATTTTTATCAAATAATCCTGACAGTTCTGCTTGAATCCAAACAAATATCACAAAAATGTTCAGTGTAATGAGTATCCAAGACTCACTGATGGTGAACTGAGACCGCCTCACAGTATGGAACATTTGCTGGTCGAGAATGCATTAAAAAGTTAGAATGCTGAACCTGTCACTTGAGAATATAAATTGAGCTACTCCCAGTAAAGCCAATAGTCCCTTACGACAACACATTTTATCTTTTGTAGATTTGTCTCTTAACTGGCGTTCTGGATAGCTTGGAGGACATTTTGACACGCACACGCGCGCGCACACATAAACTGGGCTGTTCCAAGATTGGTTAACTCGTATCTCGGCCTTCAGTATTATCCAGGACCCTCCTGCAAGCCAGTGATTTTCCAGGGTAGTACGTTTCCAAAAATCAATGTAATTCACTCGGAGCTTTCCGTTTTAGTTTCATTTTTCTTTTTTTGACAACAGAGATGTCTGCATAATTCACATTTTCCACCAGTCAGTACCTCCCAGGGAATGCTTTTGGCACTTGCATTAGTGAATCCAAAATGGGCTGTCTGGCTGGACCCTCCAGCTGTGGGCGCAGACAGATGGTTTTGAAGAGTTCTATAAAGGTCTCCCACAAATTTATACTAACAATGTAATTTACACACAGATGAGTATTCTGCCTGCCCAGCATAGCTCTGGAAATTGAGTTAGAGAATTTTAGAGAGGATGGGCAGTTGCATGGAGATCGAAAAAAAGCCATGACATCTTTAGAGAATGATGGAACCTGAATTGGTCTGATAAACTGTACAAATGTTTGTTTGTGCTAATCTGTAAGGCTAACCAGTTCGCCCCTTTTATATCGAAATTGCAGTTTGAAAGTGTGCAATTTTCAAATTGCAAGAGCTGCAATTTTAATTATAATCCACGTTATGTTGTCTTGTGTTTATAGGTAAAATTAGCCTAATAACGCAGAGCACATTCTGTTTTTGTTTTTTGGGGTTTTTTTTTTTTTAAAGCGTGACATCAGTTCTCATGTTTTTCAGAGGGAGAAGAAAGGTCTCTTGAAACTGCTGTCTAACAAAAAGAAGCTCCGCCCCTCGCCCCCATCCTCACCGACGCTGGATGCAGAGCAGGCAGCTGCTGTGGACATGACACAGGGTGCCATGGGGACTGAAATGTCCCTGCCTGTCTCTGCAGTGCTTGCTAGTGGCAGCCAAACTAGAACTGGGTCCTGTCCAGTGGAGTCTGAGATGCCCGTGCCCTGTTCATCAACATCATCTTCGAACACTGACATGGCACAACGCAGGAGTGGTTCGCAGGACCCCGTCCCCATTGCACCGCCACCACGGCAACCATGCTCCTCCCTCCTCTCCATGCAGCATGACGGCCGGCCAATTGTGTGCGAAAGGTACGGGAACACCAACCTAGTACTCTACAGTAAGAAAGTCAGAGGTGATGTGGTGGATTATAAATCCACTACCTGTGAAATTGCTTGTCTTGGGTAAAACTGTGGATGTCGAACTGAGTATCCATAAATTAAAAAATTAGACAATGAATGAACAGGAAATACTTATTATATACATGTACCATGATGAAAACGAAGTCTTCTTCTAGTCTCTCCTTTACATACGATATAAGCAAACTGAATATATGTGACTTTTTTTTGTTTGTTTTTTTTAACTAAAACTCATGAATTTCGTTCTTTCAGTAATGGAAATAGCTAAGACTGTTTTGTGTTGTTACAAGTAAAAGGCTAGACTCTTTTCCTGTACTGAGTAAATGTCTTACATTGCCACCTATTGTACTTAAGGATTTATTGAGGTATTTTCTGCTTATGAACAGATTGGTACAATCGTTTGATCAAAAACATTTCAAATGTATCAAAGGTTTTATATAGATTTTTTTTTTTTAAATTTAGCATTGTTTTATTAACCCCAGAAACTGTGTGATGTTGGCAGATACCGCGTGGTGGTGTCGTACCCTCCGCAGAGCGAGGCAGAGCTGGAGCTGAAGGAGGGAGACATTGTGTTTGTGCACAAGAAGCGAGAGGACGGCTGGTTCAAAGGAACACTGCAGAGGAACGGTCGAACCGGCCTCTTCCCTGGCAGCTTCGTCGACAGCATCTGACTTCTGCAAATATGCTTGTTATCAGGTTAATAGCTGCAGCAATCTGCACTGTTGCCTAGAAAGTACCCGTCAAACAAGATGGGCAGAACTAAAAAGGACTTCATCCGAC
Organism: Bryconaethiops microstoma; assembly: GCA_037577275.1. Lineage (NCBI taxonomy): Eukaryota > Metazoa > Chordata > Actinopteri > Characiformes > Alestidae > Bryconaethiops > Bryconaethiops microstoma. The sequence goes on along the minus strand of JBBJLS010000155.1, from coordinate 17,769,726 downwards.
AGCATTCACATGTGGGTTGATATAAGCACAAGTCATCCCTGGTGTTCTCGCATTCTGGACCTGCCAAGGCTATCACAGTTTCTTGGAGCTGAACACAGTACATGCAGCTTACACAAAGACCCTCTAAACTGGCCCCCCAAGTTGGGCCAATCAGCACATATTCAAGCACATATACGAAACCTTTTATTCTGCGCAGACAACGTGACGGAGCTGGCTTAGCCTTTAGCGCCAGATTCGGAGAACAGTAGCGATAGTCATGTGATGATTTGTTAATTTATGTATCTGTAATGTTTCAGAAAGGTTTAAATGTGTGCCTTGTACTGTCTCTCACTTTATTGTATATAAACAAACAAAGTTGATCTATGAGTCACAAAAATAGTATGAACTGAGATAGGCTGGAAAATATGAATTTAACTTATTTTTTTAATTTACTTTGAATTGTATGTTATTGATGGATGACTGATGTGGGTGGAGCTGTGTCAACTGAAGCAAAGGTTGATTGGATGCCCCAGATGTGTGTTATCGATGCACTGCTCGGCCACTGGTAGAGGCCTCACTGTTCGTCCCTTGCTTCAACAGTATGGATGATGGATGTCGTTGCCCTGTTGAACTACTGTAGATCACCTTAGTTTTAGAGAGAGACTTCACTTCCCTATTTACTACTGAATATTAGAAACAGTATACTGACACCTAGCAGTTAACATCATTACGGAAAGCACGCGCTCAGAATACCTGACGGGATTTGATCAGATCATTGGCACATATTAGTAAAACAGGACAAATGAAGAAATTGACTGGGAACCAATCCGTGACTGCCTGTGTGGTTTGGTTCAGTTCGTTCGGTTGTTTGTTGGAGTGTGGCTGAGGATGTTCGAAAGCAAGTGTGATTGACTCCTACATGATGACTGATTGTATCACGTATTGCTCTACAGTGCCTGGATGAGAAAGGAGAGGCACATGTTAATGATTCTGCTGTAGTTATTTTTAACCAGTAAGGGGTTTTAGGGATAGTAGAGTTAACGTTTTTAGTTGTTTGGTAAGTAAGGAAATATGTTGCGTAGAAAGCGTCTGAGCGGTGGTGGCATACATTTCACTCAAATTATACTTTATTGTATTCCTGTATCACTCTTAAAAAATACGATAGCTGCTGACTCCCTTTTGTTATTACGTGACGTTCTATGACAGCTCATCGTGATGATCATGAGAGCACACAGACACAAACCATGTACATTACAGAGATACAGGCACAAACAGGTACCTTACAAAGACTAATCACACATTTGACTCCTGTGTCTAGTTTTGGTGTGTACATGTGTGATTGTTCCTCTTCATAATGACCTGATTAATTATATTGCACTATACCCAACATACAGTGCAACAGATCACCTTTCAGCCATTCACTTTTGAACATTTCCAGTTTAAGACAAAACCTGAAACACTGGTTTGCACATGCACAGAAAAAAAGTTAAGAGGTGAGCTATATGGTTTCATATTGTTGTGTTATGTGCCCAGAGGAGGATGAGTCCTATAGACTGGCAGCCAAATTGTACAATTAACATTTATTAGCAGTTCCAGAAAGTCCTGGTTCAGTGGTGAGGTCTCTTTTGTTGGGATTTGCTGTTTGTCAGTACAATATGTAAGACTTGAAAAAAGACTGTGTGTGTGATTGGTTGTCGTAGGAATTTCCCTGATTTTTCTTCTTATTTGATTTTGAAAACCACGGATAGTTCAGTGCATTTCATACACAGATGAATCCAAACCTGCCTATTGCACAAATTTGTAGATTTGTAGATTTCCTCTGTTTCCATTGTTGTGTACTTTTAAATGTTAGGCTGGCCTGAATAACTGTACTACTCGAGTATTCATTCATTACATTGGTATTGGTTTCTATGTTAAGCATTCAGAGAGATTGTCTGTCTTCAAGCTACAAAATCTGTAGCCTAAAATACGTTTCATTATCTAAGGCCTTCAAAAAGGATGAGTATTGTTACTATGTTTGGGGGGGGGAAAAAAGGACTAAAATCTGATTGAAATCTTGCTGGGATAAATAAAATGCTAATTCTAGTCTGTAAGGTTAAAAAAAAGCCATATTTGGACAAAGGCTTCAGTCACTGTTTCTATAACATGGTGTGCGAGCAGACACTATTAATATAAATGTTGCGCCTGCTGGGTTTATTTTGAATTGTGGTGTCAAAAAAGTCCTTATGGCTGTTACATTTTTAAAGTGTGATTTTGAGAACAAATATTCAAGGACTCAAAAACCATCGCATATAAAATGCTAACTGGGCCGTCCACAGTAACGAGTGATTGAATTTAAATCTGTCTGAAAGTTAGTTGCCATGATCATCTTTTTAAAGAGGACTAAATAAACGTGTTGTGACCTAAATCGAAAAGTCTTAGAAGATCTTTCCCGACCAAAACAGTTTCTACTAAGAAATTGTCCTGTCTTTTGCTCTTGGAAACACTCCGTTTGTCTGATCTGCAGTGTTTGGCCTCTTGTGTAGAACCGCGGAAGAGTATTTGTCCTCGTTAACATTTTATCATTTCAAACGGTTGAAATTGAGGGCTGTACAATAAAAGCGATGATGAAACATTGTTTACAAGCTTTCATGTCTCAGAGATTATGGTGTAATGGGGACCTTCACAAGACGGTTAACTGGCTATTTTTCTGCCTAATGTGAGATTGGAAGGCTGGGGAAACCGTAGTAAAAGTGCTTTAAAACACTGATCACTCCTAGGGGAAGCTCAAGTGCCTATGCTGAGTTGACTTCACCCTTGTTCATCTTGGCATTGTTTTGTGCACCTAGTGCATTTTTATTCCTGTTAGGTTTTCCTGTTATTGCCTGTGAGAAGTTGTCGTGTGTGTCTGTGTGTGTGAACAGTGCTTTGACACTCAAACCGCTCTCAAATCCGTTAGTGACTCACGTCTCTATTCACTCATGCAGCTGCAGTTCAACTATCAGTCCCACACAGCCCTTAATTATCTGTGTGGATGTTCACACTGTTTTTTTTCCTCCTTTTTTTTTTTTTAATAAAAACTGTTAGCATGTCCCATGACTGACCAAACTGCTCCAAAGGAATGCTAGTGGCTAGTGTATTCACTGTACTGTCATACCTTGTTGGAGAGTAAGTACTAAAGCTGATTTAGTGGGACACACTCTTATTTGCCAAGGTAACTTACTTGATTTTCTTTGTTCATTTTTGTTGGTTTGTGTTTGTTTGATTTTTTGTTTTTTAATTGGTTAAAGTAGTTGGTCTATTGTATGTCTGGTAATGGAAGTTGGTATCCTCATATGTAACACTAAACGGAAGAAATACCCTTTTTTTGTAATGTGCATAACGGTAATAAAAGATAACGGTTGCCAAATATCACTCAGCAGGGTGACTTTTTTTGGAGCTGTGTCTAATGTTAAAGGCACACTTCAGATAAACTAGGAAAACTCACTTCTGAAGAGCTTTCACACGCATTTGCTGCCTTTTATGTTTCCTTTTTACATTTTTTGTTTATTTTTTTGCAGAATGAAGCCAGAGGGCTAACATTACGGCTAAGACGTTGAAAACACATTTCAAACAGCCCACCTCCAAAAACTGACCCCAAAGGAGCCACAGTTTTCAAAGGCTCCTCCTACTTTCATCAGAAGACAATATAGTTAATAGTATGGTGTAATAGTATAGTGCAATGAAGATGAACCTAATCTAAAATTTAAGCAAGCATTCGATTACCATAAGCGATACTTTTGAGTTGTTCAAGCTCACTATATTTTTTTAACGGAACAGCAAACCCAGTGGTTTATAATTGATGCTGAAGCAGCTGTCGACCGGCTCCTTTTACAGGGAAATGCATTTTTGTTTGTAGTAACTAATTACATGCTACAGATGCAGCTGAACAGAGATTAGGTTGAAAAATGCTGGAGTGCTCTTTTAGCCAAAGAAGCAAATTGCCGAGTAGCAATGCTCTTAAGTGTCCTGGGCGATCTTGACAGTTTTAGCTTAAGTTGTCACTATAAGTGATTGTGATCCACTGGTGAGTTGGGAATCCAGATCAATACAGTTTTTCACTTACAGATGACCCAGATGCACTGTTCTAAATAATCAATTAACAATCAGCAGGTGGTGTAATTCCTACATCCTTCAGGTCCTGCGAAGGCGCCAGTGGTCATTCTGCTGAAAGCAGTGGTGATCAATGTGAAGAGCTAGTACTCTATTAGCAAGCTGACAACTGACCAGAAAAATTGGTCCAATATTAAAAACATTAATGAAGTTTATTGAATTGTAACGTAAGAGCCAAGCATATATTCCCTGGCAAAACTTGCAGAAACGCCACACTTGGAGGATGTTCACACAGCCACTTCACTTTATAGCAGATAAACAAACTGGCTTCATGATGCAAACATCAAACAAATTTTTAATTAACATCATATTCTTTCCTGATCAAGTGGCCTCACCTTGTAATCTACATTTCTAAAACCAATCAGTTTTATGGTCATGGAGGAGAGGAGGAGGGGCATTGGTAGCATTAACTTGTTTCGAGATGCAGGGTGTCAGACTAGACGGTTTATATGATTAAAAAATGTTTGGATGACAAAGACTTCCTCTGCTTGTTAATTATATCTGTATAGCTCCATTGCGAGACTGAAGAAACACACTTCAGACACCAAAATGACAACATTTGGGGTAAGAGACAGTTTTACTGTCCAATACCACAATTTTGCTCAGTCAATGGTACAAAAAATTCAGACAGTCTGGGCACCCCGAGAACTGGTTTGAGAACGCCAACTTCAAAGAAGTACTGCACAGAGACACACATAGAACAACAATATAAAATATAAAGTCAAATAAATGTCTCCAGAAAGTACTCTCTACTAAAAACCTTATCCTATATAGACACAAAATACAGTGTTAGTATAAGAGATGGATATAAATACTATAGACAAATAGCTGCTGCAGTAGTTTACTAGTTAACACAATGATTTGGTCATTTGGATCATATACTCGCAGTGACATTCTGATTTCACAGTTCAGTAGATTCTCCCTCAGGCTCCTGCATCCGTTGTCCCTGCTAACATCTAGATGCCAAGATGTTAAGTCTGAGACAAGTGCCTGGGGGACAGTAACACATTCCTACTGGAGCCCTTTCCCTCTCCAGGTTTGTGGAATTCATGTTTGTACAATAACTGCACATTTAGCTTCTTATCAATGAGGCATCCATTCAGTTAATGAAACTAGGCCTAACAGTGCAGAATGGAGTGTGTGTGTGTGTGTGTGCTGGACAGTCAGGGGAGCGGCAGCCGTGCAGTCGGTGTCGTTAGTTCATGGAGGTGTGAAGGGGGAAACTGGGTCCTGATGTTCCGACACAGGGGCAGAATATAAATGAGCTTGAGTGGCTATCTGCAGTCAGTCTCACACACACACACACACACACACACACACACCTCTGAGCTGAGGTTATGCACAATAAACTTAAATGTGGCACAGGCTATATACTTCATGGCTCCGAGTGAGGACTTGTGAACTGTGAAATATGCCAGTGTTAAACGGTGAATATGTACAATGCATGTCCGAAAGTATTCAGACCCCCTTTTTAATTAATGAAGTCAGCAGTTTTAATTTCATTCTGCTTTGAGGTGCACTCATTGCTTACCCAGGCGATCTTTTGCTCACACACACATCTTTTTCAGCCTCCACAGAAAAGCTATGGCCAATAGAATTGGATGCTCTAGCATCGACTGGCGTGTAAAACCCCACAACCCTTGACTGTGTAGCAGTGAAACTGCTTTATCTGGTCTAATGGAGCACAATCCAGTAACTTTTGGAATGAGGTAAAATGCAATTAAAACTTTTCCATAGTGTTCCAACAATTAGTGTAAAGTCTTGCCTGAAGAGTAAAGGGGACTCTCTCTCTCTCTCTCTCGCTCTCTCTCTCTCTCTCTCTCTCT
>JBBJLS010000155.1:17710664-17763690 GCA_037577275.1 Bryconaethiops microstoma | reverse complement strand
GCACATCGCATACATAATCAACGGCTCCCTGATGACTGGTCATGTTCATTCTGACTTCAAGTCTGCAGTAGTCACACCGATTTTGAAGAAACCTTCACTGGACTCATCTGATGTCAACAATTACAGACCGGTATCCCTTCTCTCTTTCCTCTCCAAAGTCTTGGAACAAGACTAATCAAATCAAAACTCCCACCAGTCTGGGTTCAAGACAGCCCACTCCACCAAAACTGCTTTACTCGCCGTCTCAGAAGAACTTCTTGCTGCAAGATCAGCGAACCTGTATTCTGCTCTCATCCTCCTTGACCTCTCTGGATAAGAGCGTCAGCTAAATGCTGTAAATGTAAATGTAAATGTAAGTATATATATATATATATATATATACATACACACACTTTAATATACTTTAGATTCACTTGTATATACAACTTCATATATTTTATATTTATAATTACATTTACAGAGCTGCAAATGTCGTTGCACTGTATATTCTATTCTATTCTATTCTATTCTGTTCTGTTCTGTTCTGTCCTTTTTAACCCACAGAAATTGGCAGTAGCTTACGCCGATCTCTGTGAATACAGGAATCTACGCAACAACCGTAGAACTCCTCCATAGCCCCGCCCACAACGAACGAGTGAACCAATTAGAACCCTCGATTCGGCGCAGGTTCCGTTCCAAGCCCCCCGGTCTGTTCTGTGGAGTGAAAATGTTGCCCAGCGACCTGTCAGACTCTGGAGAGTGAACCTTTAAAGTTCTTCATATCGTAGTGAAGAAAGTAGGGTCTCGGACACCAAGTGCTGAAATCAGAGATGCTCCTTCGCAGTTAGTTGTGAGCAGAAATGCTTGCTTACCGAGGTCTGTGTTGCCTGTTGTAGCCTAGTTAGCTAGTTGCTAACAACAACAACAGTGTTAAAGCTCATTTAAAATATTAACCAGCTTTTTAACACCACTACATTTACACTCACGCAGGGAATATATGTTTACCCACTCAGCTCAGATAATTTAGATTCGGTATTAACTAACCTCACTTTTATTTTGTTCACTGTAACTAGCCTAAAAAAATCATCATACAGCTTGAAGTACTAGTTCACAAATTCAGCACAAGTTTAGAAATTCGGTACAAGTTTACAAGTTCAGCACTAGATCATACGTTCAGTGCTAGTTCATCAGTTCAATTCTAGTTAACTCGTTAGCTACATAGTTGTGTGCTGTAATAGCTATCTTATACATTTCATCTTACAGTTTTTAACATTTTTTGGTGTTTTCTCTCATGTACACTTGATTAACCCATAAATTATTCACTTAGTCGTGACTGCTGATCCAGATTTACAGTAAATAAAAGACCTGCAGAGAGCTATCTTTTAAATGTGGAGGGCTTGTACATTTAATCAAAGTAGTTCAGTTTATGTTGCTGCAGACTGACAAAAGCTGGAAAAATCCCCATCACTTGATCATGCTGCTATGAAGTTCTAAGCAGAAACAAACTTTTTTTTTTTGCCTGTGCCAGTATGTCCACTTTATTTATTGGTCAGTGAATAGGCCCTGTTACATTTACATTAAAACTCTTGTAGGTCACAGACAGCAGCAATGACCAAAAAAAAGGCTAAAACAAAGAAGCATAAGAAAGAAAGGAAGAGATCGCCCACACCACCCTTTGAGGATCGAGTAAAGGTAAAAGATTTTTTTTTTCTGTTTGTCCATCTGTTCTACAGAAATAAGATATAACATTTTAATTTGCTCATTTTTTTTACTGCTTCAGAGAAAAGATAATACAGAGACCCATGGCAGGCACAAGGATAGAAGCAGACATGAGCATGTGTCTAGGTGAGACTTAGTAGAGCTCCCTTAGTGGGTGTCCTTTTTATTATCTTGTATATTTGAGCATTGAATGGTCTTTCTTTTATCTGTTGTGCAGGAGAAAAAGCACTAACTGTCCACAGTCATACACGAATGATGGCCTAAAGAGGGACACATACAAAAAATCAGATGGAAAAAAAAGTCAGACAGTGTTTAAGGGAAGCAAACCATTTCAGGTCAGCGATCACAGAGCATTACATGGCTCAGCGGAGCACTCATCTTCAAGACATTATGTTTCTAGCACAGCGAAGTGCTCAAACAGTCAGAGTCCATCCAGGCCAGCTCGTCATGTCTCATCTAAAGAGCTGGAGGAGCAGAGAAAGAAGCTGGTTAAAAGGAGGCGTTCACCAGAGCCCAGACAGAGGTCACCTAAGTCTGTCTGTGAGGAGGAGACAAAGAAGCTAGTAAAGAGAAGGTCCTCTGGTGAAGAGGACCTCCCAGCTACTAAGAGACGATGCATTAAGGAACAGGCTGATGTTGGTGTGGAACACCGAACATATGAGGAGTTAAGTCAACAGAGAAGGAAACTGGCGGAGAGGAGGTCCAGGGAGTTAAGCAAAGACTTTGGGGAATGCAGTACTAGAAGTCATACTAAAAGAGAGAGCAAACACTCAAAAGCGGCTTCATCATCTGTCAAAAACCAAGCATCTGCACTTATACCAAAAGCTACTCAATATGTTTGTCCCAAAACACCGGGTAATGATGCACAAAAGGGGCGATCTGACTCTGCACATCATCTGAGCTCAAGTAAAAAACTGTTGTCACATCCCCCTGTTAAGTTCAAGATTTCAAAGAAGTCTAGTGTTGTAAAGGCACAGACAGGCAGAAATGTCTGGGACTATGACGGTGAAGGCACAATGTCAGCTCTCAACAAAAAGCATACTGTGAGTCCTCAACCTCCAAATACTGCCCAACAACAAAATGAACAGGGGCCTTCAGAGTTTCCTTCTAGAGTTCCTCTATGCTCAGAACCCTCTAAACCTTTTTCTTTACCTCACATCCAGCCTGTACAGTCAAGTCTAAGGAGAGAGAGGAGATCACCAAGCAAATCTCCCACAGAACACGTAAGGATGTTTCTTTTGCTGATTTTCTCCCTATGAATTAAGATTGTGTAATTACAGTGATGTCCAGTGATGAAATATAACCGCAACAGGCGGGTTGAAATCTACATTATGAACAGAAAGGCCTAACATAATTTCTTAATTTGCATTTGATTAAGCAAAACACTATATTCATTACCGAAACCTTTTTTTCAGACTGTTTGTCAAGGTACTTTTGCTGTGCTCACAGAAACTTTTGACAATGACCAAGAGGTGAGTCATACAATACATCTGTGCTTTTTGATCAAGATTTGATGGATCTGTGGTTGTCATAACCTTGGATTGTTATTTATAGATGCAGCTTGTTGAAGAGTTGCACCTGGCCCGATCTGACCAGCGACTACAGGTGAATGTGGTGGAGAGCTATGGAGAGCTCACTTGCATGGATGTCGACCCACCAGAAGAGGGCACCACAATGGCACATAGTAATGTCACTTTAGGTTCAAATGGACACATTTAGAAAAATACCTATTTCAAATTATTACAGTGTAATAATAATAAACTATGTAACAGGCTATAGACTGTTAATTTGTGGCTAGGTTGTCAATACCAATGTTTTACTTTTTCTCTTTTGTATGTGGGTTCGGTGTCTTCAGGCCAGCACCAGCAGGAACTCCTCATTGTGCTTGACACCAATATTCTCCTTAGTCATCTGGACTTTGTGAAGAAGATGAGGTCCCATGGGCTCGGAGGTAAGATAGAAATAGTTGCTTGCTGAATGTCCTAATAATATCTACACAGTGGATAGCAACAGAACAAGTGAAGTGTAAAAGTTCATTTAATGTGCTTAATAAGGGCCTTCTGAGTCCTGTGACAGACATACTTTTAGTGCCTCATTTTAAGTGATATTGTGTTAGGATTTGCATTTCAAATCCTCAAGTGCAGTTAATAACACACAGATTTTTTTCTCTCTGTTCTCTCCATTGGACTATAGCCCTGGGCTTCCCCACATTGCTGATACCCTGGGTGGTTCTGCAGGAACTTGATGCACTGAAGAGTGGAAAGCTTTCTCAGAATGTGGAGTGCATAGCCCGGCCTGCTGTCCATTACATTTACAGCTGCCTGAAAAGCCAGGAGCCACGTCTCTGGGGCCAGTCCATGCAGCAGGCCTCCCAGACTTCCTGTCAGTGTTTCTGTGATTAAATGTCATGATATTCACATTCTTAAAGTTACAATATATTTCGAGAACTTATAACTGAAAAAAAAACCCAAAACAATAACACTTTATTTTTATGGTCTGCCGTAGCTGCTTTGTGGATGCTTGTATTATACCACCTCGCCTTTTGTTTTGTTTATTAAACTCAAACACTAAACTCAATGCTCACACTAACCTGAACATTAAAAGAGAATTCACAGAAAGTTTAGAAAGTTTGGGTTCATATAAACACAGTGGAAACAGGCGGATGCATGCAGGGCATCCTAATGCACTAAGCTCTGCCTGAATATTTTTCACAGATTTAACATTATCAACATTACTTATAAAAAGCTCATACATGTGTAGGTTCACTGATCAGTTTGGGTGGCATGTAAAATGCCTACATATACACTGTAGACTTTGCAATCCTGGTTCCTATCATTGCGATTGTAAAGCCTTTGTAATCTCACATCTCACATAAATCATGTTAAGTGGCTTTTTAAAACTTCAAATGCAATTTGTTTTAACAAAACCTGTCATGTCATTGTGAACTTGTGTGCTAAACCAGTTTGCCAAATGAGAGTCCGGTGTGTTTAAATCTGTTGAATATTCTTTCAGGTCACCCTGGTGTCATGAACAATGATGATCGAGTACTGCAGTGCTGTCTGCAGTACCAGATGTTGTATCCAGATGGCACTCTTATCCTGTGCACGTGAGCACTTTCTCCATTCACTCTGTTTGACCTCTATTGCCTGCTTAGTATAAACTCATTGTCATGGTCAAACATATTCAGCAGGATATGTGTCTTTTACTTTCGTTTTTTTTCGTATTTTGTTTTGTTTAATCAAATGCTTCAATCCTCTGTACCTCTCTGATTTTTGTTTTTCTTTCATTTTCTCACTCTCTTTGGTTGTAGTAATGATAAGAACCTCTGCAGTAAAGCTCTGTTGAGTGGAGTCAAGGCCCTGAGTAAAGCAGATCTAGTGAAGCAGGAAGAAGTAAACACTGGGCTGTTAATCCACAGCTATAGCCAACAGACTGCCCATCCCCCTGCAGGACGTTCCAAAGAAGGTCATGCACTGACCTCTAGCATACCTCACATAGGTAATTTATTGCCAACTGTTTACTTGAGAATTTTGTTTTGACAAAAGAATGGATGCAATGAAGCGGCATGAACATCAGAACTACAGAAGAGCTCATATATGTGTTTTATTAATACATTTGTATATGTTCAGATACAGCTTGGTACAGTAACATCTTTAGTTGGCACAGTAACATCTTTGTCAGCATTTCTTTAACAAAGGATTAAAGATCTAGCCTGTAGTTTTCTCTAAATATGTAATTTAGAAATTCCACTCTTCTATGCTTCGGGATACTTTGATATTTTATCTTAACATTAGGGTGCAGAGAGGTCTCACACAAATGTGTAAAAAGGTCAAGGCAGTTTTTACTTCAGAACATTTCTTGCCATCAGCATCCAGTGGGACATCTCACTGAAAAAAGCATGAGCTGCCTGATTGTTTTTTCATGATTTGATCACCTAAACTGTTTTCTTTGTAAAAGCAGAACAGGAGAGAAAGCCTTGTAATGAAGAGGACACAAGCAAAAGGCACACAGCTGTGGCGGAGCGGGATCTGAGTGAGTGTGTGTCAGTGCTGGAAAGCAGCTTGCTGAACGCTCTGTCTGCTGTTCTGAAGGAAGAGATGAGGGCTGCTTTTGGAGAGCTTTGGACAGAGGTAACTGAGACACACACAGCCTTTAACTGTGTACCAGTTCTTGAAAAGACATAGCATTCAATTATTACTTGATTCAACACACCTGATTGTCTTCTGAGTGTAGAGCTCTTCATGAGCTGGATCACATCTGTTGCAACAGGATATTGTGCAGTCATGTAGTGATGTTGGACACCAGGAGCCAAATTAAAAAACAGTGCCTTATAGCAGAGGTCTTCAAATCCAGACCTCCAATACAATTTTCCAGTCCTATACTTTGTAATCACTGTTAGGTATGAACTCAGTTATCAAGTCAGTTACCTGCCATTGATTTCAAAACACAGGGTCAGTACTGCATTCTGGTTCTGCATTTGAAAAACTCTGCCTTACATTTTAAGATTGTTTTATCTCCTGTAGCTTGTATTTTATTGTTTTTCTGCTTTGAATACACACTGTGATTGAATAGACTGAGTAATCTGTTGCTTATACTAAAATCCTCATTCCTTCACTATTGTAAACACATTCTCGTTAAATTACTTTGCAGCTTGATTTTTTTTTAGCAGAGTTACACACATACACACACCAGTCAGTGTGTTTGCACAGTTCTCACTGGAAACACAGTTGACTCATTTTTATAAATTTTGGAACTCGTACTAAACTACCAGTTTAAGAACCATTGTACTAACACTGGTTCTCAAACTGGCTCTCAGGGCGCCCTCCCATATGGTTTTTGCTTGATCCTGGTACACAACATCAAAGGCACTGGAACAAGAAAGAATAGAGAGGGGAAGATGCAGAGGATGAGTTAGGCCTGAAGAACTGTTTCTAAAGATATGAGCTTTGATGATCATATTTCTTTTACGATATTCCCCATTTGGTAGGGTTAAAAATGCCTCGGCTTCTCTGTAGAATATATGTAGATGACCTACATAAGCAGGTTAGCTTTCTCGAGGCTCTTTCAAGAAAGCTAAACCTCTTGAAAGTTTGATATCACTCAGGAGTCATTACTTTTTTTCCCATGTACTTTACATACTATAGCACTGTTACTGAATTTTACCCTTTTTTACTGTACTGTGATTCATTAATGGTACAGTTAGCAACATTCGAGACTTGTCATGTACTACACTAGTATACACAACTGAATACATTCAACTTTTATTTGTTATAAATCTAGTGAAATTTGTACTTGCGTCTTACACATGAAAAAGTGTTCTTCCTATTGGTGTATGTTTTTGGAAATAGCGTGCATGGAAATGACCTCAGTCTGTGTCGTTTTAGGAAGTTGTGTAGTATTCAGAGAAGTGTGTGTCCGATTGTGGTAAAAATGGCAAATGAATAGTGCTTTGGAAGGCATTGCTGTAGCTGATAATGAATGATTGGCAGCCATTGGCCCAGATTTCCTTTTATTTGTTACTAGCAATATTAGCATTTTTCATTTACATGCTCTTTAATGGAACTTAAGATCTAATTATTCCAGCTGACATGCTTTACAGTAGAATAGTTCCATATCAAATATGAAACTTGAGAAGTATTGGAAATGCATTTTTTTTTTTTTTTAGCATATTCCTTTGTAAACTTGCAGAAGCTTAAAGAATTTTTTTGAAGTACTGCTTCAGAAGGAGCTTTGAGTTACTCAGAAAAATAATCATCATCTGGTTTTACTGAGAATGAGCTTCTGGATTATGTTTAGATTTCTCATGCGGTGAAAACAGCCTCAGGCTTTCAAACTAAGATTCACTTTCAGTAGATGACCACATATTTCTTAGTCATCATAATCCTGTTAATGTGAAATTATATTGATGGTCGCTGTATCTGAAAGTAGGTTGACCTACAGGTGTGTGTGTGTGTGTGTGTGTGTGTGTGTGTGTGTGTGTCTTCATGTATATGCATGATTCAGTATTACTTAACATTTAACCAGTTTAACTGCCTGTTGAATCTACATCATCATTCATCCTTAACCTAATCTGACCTTGTCATATCTTTACTGTATAGTCAATTAACATGAATCATACTTTTCCTGTATTATGTATTTTGCCTCAGATCACACTTAATAAATAGAAGCTCATGGACAGTTGCTTTAGCACCTTCAGCACATTTGCTTCCGTTATAAGTTTATTTAATATACCTAGTACTCTTTTAATCAAATGGTTTTACGCAGGTGTATTTGGTCAACCAGATTTTGCGTCTTTGTGGAGTTATGAGGCCAACATTTATAACAAACAGTAGAACTCAGTCGTCATCCAGTTCTTTTCCAAAAGTTGGAGGGCTGAGAGGACTGATTTTAGATCAGCTTTTATCATGCTTTTGACAGTTGTTGCCACAAAAACTGATGTTGTCTAAAAAGACAACCTGCAGTGGTTGGATACACATAATTTTTGTTCGTATTTGTAGCTCACTGTGTAGCTCACTGTGTTTTTCCAAGCCATTCCTTTAAGATATGTGTGTTTATATGGTGTACTGCCATTCTTTTCCAATGGAGCTGCTCCTTCTATCCACTTTGCATTGAGGGAACAATACAGCTTAGTGTGTGTCACTAAAACTAAGCTCATATGAAAATGATACTTTAATGTTGAATCAGTGTAACGTATTTTCCCACTTGTGCAGCATATATTCTGATGTTTTGGTTTTGGCCTTGTGTGTGATTTGTAGATAGTGTATTTGAAACCTCCTTGGACTCTGGAGACTGTACTGCAGTGTTTCCGGAAGCACTGGATTGCTGTTTTTGGGAGCATTATTAAGAGAAATCTGCTAAGTTGTGTGGAGACGCTCAGCAGCTGCCTATGCTCAGGTAAGTGTTTTTGTGTGTGTCCGGTGCACATTGCTGTGCCTTTAGCGTACTGCAGAAATATTGTTGACTAGGCCTGTCATTGTTTTATTGTTTTCCATTATACTATATGATTCTACATCACGAGAAGTTGATTTTGATTTAATTACTCTGTACAATGTGCTACTCACAAAGTCACTGTACAATCAGGGGACAACAATACACTTCATTCACAATTTGAACCGATTCACAATACCGAGTTCACAGGATTCTGCATCACGAGAAGTTGAATTTGATTTAATTACTCTGTACAACCTGTACTGTTTTGTGTGTGTATGAATGGGTGTGTGTTTGTGTGTGTGTTCATGGGAGTTATGATCTGGTTTTGGTTCTGTGGTAACATGACTGTGCTTTTCCTGGTTGCTGTTCTTGGCCTAGAGCCAATTTTGAATGAGAGTGTACGAGAAATAGAGGGCGGGAAAAAAAGATTGAAGGAAAGAGGAGAGGCAAGGAGGGCTCTGTTAAGAGTTTGTGGAGGAGTGGAAAAGTACTGCTCCCCCTCTCACTGTGCCCAGGATATAGTGCCTGCCTGTATCTGATCTGCTGCTTCTGGTTTGTGTGTGGGTGGGTGTGGGTATGTCTTTGTATGACCTCTACGAGTGTTACTGGAGCTGCCTGTGTATGCACATAAAGGGCTTGCAATAAGTCTCTCTCTCTTTCTTTTTCTCTTTTTCTTTTTCACTGTAACAAAAAATATCTTTGGTACGTGAACTACACCAACTAAAGCAGGATGCTTAGAATTAATGAGAGATTCTATAATATGATCAACTCCAAAAATGTAAACAAATTGTAACTTTTTTTGAACCACGGTAATGTACAGCTGGAGACTTCATTTCTACATCAAGCACACTGCTAAACATCTACTGACTAGTGAAATATTTAACACATGTCCTGAGTTCACACACACGGCTTTTTCTGGGGATGGACTGACTGCTGCAGGACTGTTTTCACATAGAGGGTTTAATCTGAGGATCAGTAGCACAGGTCCATAGGCTGCATTTGTACTGTTTTGCCAAAAAGGTTCAAAATGTTAAATCACTAAACTGTCCTGGCTCTCTGGGACCAGAATTGCTGACCCCTACTGTATAGTTTACTGTGTTAAACTTTGTTAACACAATTTCACCTGAGAAATCTTTCAAACCTGACATCCTGCATCTCTAGAGCTGAGCTGGAAATGCTTGTACATGCATTTAATTGTTCCCGCTTGGATTACTATTTATATCTTTACCTGTTTAAGAAAATGTGGCTTATCTCCTCTTTAGTCCATTTAGAATGCGGTTGCTAGGCTATGAGCTCACACGCATAAATGGTCACGCATCACTCCTGCAGTCGTACTTAACTGGTCGAGTTCTGAGATCTACTTATCAAGACCGCTTCTCTCTGTTCCACGCATCACACTGGGATCGTGCCTTTCAGTCTGTTGGTCCAAGTAGCTGCAAATGGTTAAATCTGTCGATTTATTTAAATCTAAGAAGAAGATACACTTGTTCAAAATGTCTTTTAGAAAACTTTTACTGTCATCTCTGTCTGAATTTATTATTATTCTGTTTTAATTCTGCTTTTTCTCCTTTAGTGCACAGGACTTTGTGACGCTTGTCTGACATATAGGGTCACAATATAAATACATATGTGCTATATAAATAAACTCTACTCTACTTACTATCTTATTTTTCCATTCTAACAGGTCAGTTTCATAATTAGCTTAGGTTTTGAATCTGAGTGTTCGATCTGAGAGAACCAAACTTGCTGTGTTTTCCTATAGACATTCAATATTTGTTGTTCCACTGTGTCTGTAGGTGCACCAGTGGAACGTGACTCTTTTCTGACTGTACTGTGTGTGGCTGAGGAGTTGCTGATGGCACTTAGCTGCAGGTCTCAGTACAGTGGCCACATAGCACAGACACACTCTTGCCTTCAGACCCTACAGCACAGACTCCAAGGCCAGGTAACTCCTAACAAACACACACAATGTAACATATGTAACCCCTAATAATGTGCAGGTCAGGGATCTGTACGCCACCCCACACCACACAACTTGCAAAAACATGCATTATTTGAGTACCTAGCCTGCAAGCTTCCAACTTTAGCCAGGATTACGATCACATTCCATTCATAGAGTAAGTGGTTGTTCTTTTTATGTAGTGTAGTCTGCTGTTTTTGAGTTTCTCTGATTCAGCCATATATTCAGTGGTAGCCTCTTATGTCTGACCAAAGTGATTTGGTGGTGTGACAAACGCTAAAGATAACCCCAACGGGTTATGAGTCAGTTCACGCATCACTAGTAGTTGCCCTCTGAGACCTAAAGCACTACAGCATTGCACTGTTTGTTTACCTGGGTTTAAAACAAACCACTACAGGGTGATTAACTTGTGAGTTGAATTGCATTTTTTGAGCAGCAATTTAACACTTAAAACATACAAAACTCCTTTTCTGACTTAAATATTCAGAGCAGGGCAGGGCTTAAGCTTGTAACCAAAAGTTACAAATCAAACAAATCAAAATTCAAAGATTAGCAAATGTGTGTGTATTCTTGCTTCAGAAAACTCAATTGGAAGACAACACCGATGGTGACACTTTAATGTCTGAGGTAGCAGAAGATGTAGCACCGCCTCTCCATACTTCTCATCAGGAAGTGTGGGCTTTTTTTGAGAGCCTCTGGAACAACTTGTGTCAAGTCAGGTGAGAAAGGGTTTCAGAGGAAAGAGTGTGAATACTTGAGAATGAATCATGATTGTTTGATTAAACTTAATTTAAAACAAACACTAAAGTCTCTATGAGGCAACGCCTCATTTCTTATTGTTGTTTTAAGTTCATTTTTCATTCTTTGGAGCTTTAATTTTTTGGATGTTACTTTCTAATATATTGTCTTAGTATTATTGCTGAAATAATTGATAAGCCCAATGGATCAAAAAAAAATTCTCTGAGGTAATGCTTTTTATACTTAAATACTGAGGGATATTTGATTAGTTTTTTTTCTAATCAATATTTAAAATGGATGAAATACATCATGGATGATTTCTCTTCAGTCAGTATTTAACAATGAAAATGTACTAAAAGATGGTACTCTCAGCTGTCCTTTCTTTTTCAGTATTTAGTATATACCTGCTAAACATATTATGTGCATGAACTGTTTTGTGTTTTTAATAAGTACTAAGTAATAATGAGTATTTAAAAAATTTGTCTCCATCTCAGCTCGGCTCTGTTTTCAGCACTGCACTACTCACCTGGCTCAACACAGACAGTACAGCCGTTCTCCACACCCTCATCTCAGGATGCTCTTACCTGCCTCCACAGGCTCTCGGCTGCTCTCAGACAGCTGCTGGAAGCCTTCCAGAGGTACACAAATCCTTTCACTCTTTTACTATTGTATTGATCCTTGCGTAGTCTGGCATACCTGTACTAACAAGAAGAGTTATTAGTAGTATGTTGTTGTACACACACACACACACACACGCACACAGACACGTTCTCATACAAAAGATTGCAGCTGCTTCTCTGGGATCCAATATTTTGGTGCAAAGGTGTGCAAAAGAAATGAAAACAAATGAACAATCTTTCACCACTAAACATCTACACATTGCCAAGAAACTTACATTGAGGATGGACTGCTGGACAGTTTCTGTAACCTCGGCTTGCTATGGGCATACAGATGCCACTGGCTGAGGTATGGGACATTGCTACAAAGGGGTCTAATGTACTGGACTATACACAAACATTGCTGGTGCGTACTGCTTAGCCCTTCCCCCCATATTGGCTCCTCAGACCACATTTATATTATGCTGTTCCTGGCATACAGACCTCTTTGGCCCTCAGGAGCCTTCTTTGCTCCTCAGGGCTGCTTTGAGCACAGATGTGAGGAAAACTCTGCTTAGAGTCAACCCACGGAAGTGGTAAAGGTGTACAAAGAGGAGGTGCAGCAGCTAACCGACTGGTGCAGAGCCAAGAAATCGCAACAGCATCTCTACTTCCTGCGGGGACTAAGAAGAGTGCACTTAATCTCTGAATTGTCACCACAATCTACAGAGTGACTAAATAGAACATACTCTGTAGCTACAACACAGTGTGGCACAAAAGAACCGGTTCGGATTGCAAGACCCTGCAGAGGACGGTGAGGACAGATCATCAGGGTCTCTCTCCCCTCTGTCAGACATTTACACCAGCATTGTGGATGACCCCACACACCCTTCACACACACACACACACACACACCCCTCACACTCCCTCCTCTCCCTCCTCTTGTCTGGCAAAGGTTCTGTAACATGTGGGCCTCCACTGCCTGAACAGGAAACAGTGCCCCCCCCCCTTTAACTGAAGTTCTCAACACATTGCACAGTATACACACTTATATTTGCAATATTTGAACGCTTTTCGACCCCACTGGTAGAAGGCATTATCTGTTACAATACTATATTTATTTGACCCTTTACTGTACTTATTTTTGTCAAATGCGTTGTATGTTGTTTTGTCCTATTGTATTGTTGCTCTTGTGTGTTCCTTGCACTCACTCTCTTGCCCTTTGCACTCTGTGTGTGTGTGTGTTTTTTTTTTTTTTGTCTGCACTTATGTAGTCTTGGGGTGTTCTGTTTTTTTCTTGTGTTGTGCAAGGGTCCTGAAGGAACGTTGTTTCATTTCACTGTGTATTGTGTATATGACTGAAATTACACTAAACCTACATGACTTGACTTGACTCACGCGTTTTTCCATTTCAGTTTTTAATGTACAATGTGGCTTTTGTCAAACAGTTTAGAGTGAGGGGCATTTTGTTCATTCTGACTTTTTGTCTATTTTATCAACAAGGTGAGGGCATGTTTGCCAAGAAAATATACAAAAACACAAACGCACACCTGCTAGCTTTGGTTGCTTCTGTCTGGGATTCAGAGGTACGTACCTGCTAGTGTTGGTACTACAGCCTCTTAGCATTGCAGACAGCTGCCTTGCTAATGGAATTTTTCTAGTGTGTCTCTAGAGCATGTCTGTTAAAGAGAAGAAAGGGCATGAGGTTTGCCAACAGCTGCTCATTACAGCAAGGTTACCTGTGTGAAAAAAGTTCCTGAATGAGAGGCATCATTAGCTTCATTTCGGTTGTCCATTAACCAGCATGTGTCAGCTCTTACCACATTTCCACACTCACTTATAGGGCTGTTGAATTTGAATGCGAGTATTCTTTCATTACATTAGTATTAGATTCTATATTTAGTATATAGAGGCTTCATTATTTTTATTACCAGAAAAATAATAAAGCCTCTAAGTACTAAATATGTTATTATCATTATGGGCCCTTAAATCAGTTGTTACTACAGTGCTAAATAAATAAATAAATAGATAGGTAGATAGATAGATAAATATCAGTTTTGGCATCCATGTCACCTTGCCTCTGAGCCCATATGCATGGAAGCACTTTCAAATGATCATAAAACAAGAAAAATGTTTGAAATGATAACACTAAATCTTAAAAAAAAAAAAAAAAAAAAAAAAGGTTTCTTTTTGCTGCTTTGTCTAATCCATGTGTCCTATGCTAAATTGTTGAATTCAAATCTGATGGCACATTTTGCCTATCACATCAGATCCCCATCAGAACTGCCACTTCTAGCAGAACAGAATCAGGAGGAATTGGCACTGGATTCTCTGCATCATGCGGTACTGGTTTAAGGACAGCCTCACAGTCAGGATAGATGAGTTTTTATTTATTCTTCTTTGGAAATCCAGAAATGTTAATCATACCGAAACAGCAGTCTGAGTAAAGGGTAAAGGGCACAGCTTTCTTTTTCCACTAAACCACTGAGTTAAACTAGAGTAACGAACAGTACAGCAGATAGGAGTCCCCCAGCTTTTATCCTGGGTTCAAATTTTACATTCAAAACAGTAATCATCACTTTCTTGGTCGTGATCACACGGTTTGTATTTACCATAAATGTAACAAAAATTCAGGATGGTTGACACAGCTGCGCCTACCCGTGTTTTGTTTGAACACTTACCCTATATCCAAGAAAACCCTATAAAATAGACGAGCCTGTGATTCGTCTCGTCTTAAACTGAGCTGACATCAGCTCATCGACAGGCCCAAATTCCAGTGTAATAAACACCTACTTGACTTGACAGGATTTTAAATAAAGTGATACTTGGTTAAATAGGCGATAACTGCATTAATGAAAATATTTGAAATGTTTATAAATATTACGTTTGCAATATTTGATTTTGAAAATGAGTGTTTGAGAATTCATTCAGAAATATCAGTGAAAGCTGCTGTAGTCACTAACGCTGGCAAGGTGTATGTTGGTCCTTCGCAGTGCCATAGCGTGTGACAAACTCATTCCTATTCTTAAACACCGTTCAATCGATTTAACACTGTGCATGACTTTCATTACTACGGGAAAAAGAACTGCAGATAATTGAGACTTTGGCTTGTCTTGGCATGCCCTGACCTTCCTGTCAAAACGGCCTATTTTGGTTTTGGGAGGAATGTTGCGCAATGCTTTTGAGCCTTGGGGAAACGAACTGATAAGAAATTAATCTGCCACGTCTTTATAAGTGGAAGCGCCTGAGAACGTTCCTGAGAAATGGCAGTATCCTTCAGTGGGACTTCCATGTAATACTACATATTAGGCTGCTTGATGTATTTTATATTAAACAGAACTCAGAAATGTATGAAAGGAAAAGAAAAGGAAACATAAGAGAAAATATTGGTTTTCAGTTCTCAGCTTTGAAGTAAAGAACACAAGAATGTTTCTTTTCACAAGAATTTGTTGACTAAGTTTAATTACATAATCATTTCTTTTTTTAATGACCATTCAAAAGCAAAATCATATGAATACTCTTGTGAATCTGGCTCAGTGGCTAATTAATATGATGACAGACACTTTTTATTTGAAAGAAGAGTAGACTGTGAGGGTTGTAAAGTCTTCTGACTGGGAATATTTATATTTTCATGTTCGGTGAAGGGCAAACTCTTGTCTAAGAGTTTCCTCTAATCGAAGCTTTGTGTATTTAGTAAAATTGTCACTGTGATGTTATGGAGCTGACACTGGCTGGTATGTCCTCAGTATGGTGCAGATAACCTGTTTGCAAATATGAACACCCTGGTCCACTGAAGATGATTTGACTCTGCGTTTTTTGTTTTTACAGATGACCCCACATATGTTCAGATGTAGCATCTCTGTACTGACTGTAGCAAATTTCACTTGCTGTACAGAGAGAAATTGAATGCTGGAACTGGGCTTGTTTTAGTCAGGCCATACCAGGTCTGGTGTGTGTTAAGCTCTCATGTCCAGATTGACGTCAATATTTTTATGCTTTGTAGAGAAGATTCAGCATTGTATCAAGTGCATTTCACACCTGGTCTTTCATGTACACACACTCAGACGCACTTGGGTGTGTTTGGTTTTTGTGTTTGTCCTGACTACGTTTAGAGCTGTGGAAGGACCAGTAGTGGTGTTAGAGGCAGATTTGTTGCTGTTTCCATGGATACGGCCAGGAGTAATTTTCATGCGCTGGAAGCAGAGATGACTCATCAGAGTGAACACACACACCACACACACTGCTGTCCTCTCTCCCTGTCTCAATCTCATTTTGCCCTAAAACAAAAACAAGGGGTGTATGTGTAATACCGAAATTGCTTTCTCATCTCAACCCCCTCCTTCTCTCAGTCTCTCCCATTTCCTCATTGCCCTTCGTACTGTTCTCCTTTTTTTTATTTTTACTCCCTTCTACCATTCCTCCCTCATCTTTTTGGTCCCCTTTCCTCTCTATTTCCTTCCCTGAACCTGTTTAGTTTTTCTTCTCTCTCTCTCCCCTCTCTTCTCTGTCTCTCTCTCTCTCTCGCTCTCTCTCTCTGTGTCTCTCTCTCTGTCGTCGTCCCCACCCCCCCCCGCCACCCCAACTAGGACAACATACAATCTTGAGTGTGGTATTGGTTTTATGCAAATGTTTTGCAAAGTAAAAAAAGAGGTAAAACAATGAAGACTTGTGATAGCCAGCCTCTGTGACTATGCACCTGTAGGAAATGTAAAAATATTATTAATAGATAATGTTGTGGAAAATTGGAGCAAAAATTCAAGTCTGAAACTTTTTCTAAGTCAAAAATTTAAACGGTGTCAGGGAAATGCAGCTTTCTGTTTTTTTAAAGAATAAAACAGCCTCGTGGTCCGGTGGAGGGTCCACTCCCTAACTGTATTTGAGTTGGGTATTTTGTAGGCATAGGAAAGCATTGATCCTTCTCAACTTACAATAAGCTTCAATGACATCAGCATTCGAATATTCAAGTCTAAACCCTTTTTCTAATGTCTCCACCTTCCCAAGTTGTTTCCAATAGCTACAAGTTCAGTTTACGGTCTTATTGTTCCGTGCCTGGTCACTAGTCCATGGCAAGCACATCTTGTGACCCCTTGATGGTCAGGTTTTCCCTGCCTAATAGGGGTACACAAGTGCAGATGCTTCCTGCTTTAGGTTTGGGGTTTTTCTAAAAAGGCATTCTCTGGACTTTACATGCCAAATTCAAAAGGTCAAAGGGCAAGCCAAATAGCACATGCTGTCCAACACATGCTGCCAGCATATATCATGCCTAAAAGAAAATAAGAACTTTGTAGCCTCTGTGCCTAAATAAATGCTGAATTAAATTTAATGGGAGTGAAGACATACCATATTAAACAGTATTTTTATCATCCAAATCTTCACCCATAACAGGGAATTTAAACAGGATTTCAAACGTTCTCCTTCCAGAATGTCATGTCTTTGGTTTCGTTTTTGTTCCTAACAAAATAGCATTCACTTCATCTTCATTCTTTAAATTGGTCCTGGTATGAACACATTTTGTATGCATTAGGGCTGCAAGAAATGATCATTTTGAAAGTCAGTTATTCATGTGAACCAACTGGCAAATCGCCTTTTCTTCAGCCTAAATGTGGCTCTTACATGTGAAGAGCTGTAACACAAAATGTTTGTCCGTGCAAATAAAATTTCAGAAATGAATTTGTGTGCATCAACAGCAAAAAAGACTTCTGGACTGAAGTTTAACAGCCTTAATTTGAAGTATATTTGATGAGTTTCCTCTCTTTTAGGGTACTGTCGGTGGACAGCACTGTTGAAGATGCTCAGGCCCTGCTTACAGTTGTTCATACTAGTGAGGTAAGGCTAGCAAACATCCATAGTATGCTTGAATATTTGCTGTATTCTGTCTCCTCAAAGCAGCTTATATAAAATAAATCAGGGATGGGTGGAGGTTTTATTTGCACTTAACTGTGGCAACAATTGGTTGCTGTTTCAAAATCAGTTTAATTACAGAACTGTCTTAGGGCTCACTTCAGTGACTGTGAATGGAAACGCAGTGAATGTGCACTGGAACATGGCATGGTCTTAGAAAAGAAAGAAAAAAAAAAACATCTCTGTGTTTCAGATTGCTGCTATGGAGCCACGATTCACTGCCAAGGACCTGTTTGAATGCCTGTCTCAACAGGAGTACAGGTTAGTTTACATAAGGCTTCTGCATGGGAGTAAAAAAACACACACACACACACACACACACACACCCCTACACCTCTTGTCCTCTTTTGACCATGGTTTCACATGCAGTTGCTCTGTAGCTCTTGCAGGATGTTGCTTCATGTGGAGAGCTGAACCCTATGTTTTCAGGTCAGTGACCTTGCAGGTTTCTGTTGATACCGGTGATGAACTGTCTGTCATGCATTTTCATTGCATTACATTGCATCACCTTTACAAGATCCAGCAGTCAGTTCCTCTGAGTGGTGGTTGTCATGCCTTCAGTAGTATCAAATGTGTACCATGGTTAATCATATATAGTGAGTGAGCCAAATAAAAAAAATGCCTAAAAATGATTATCTTTATAGTAGAAACCCTAAATATTCCCCCAAATATGCTCCCAAAACACTTTAATTTCCTTTTAAACTCTGCTTAATACATTACCCTTAAAGAAAATGTAACGGTAAACCCGTATCTATACTGTACAGTTTACACTGAACTCCCGCAATGCTAGAATGTAAAATACCGATATTACCCCTGTATAGACTGTACAGTAATTCGTGCACGCGTGTTTTCTTTGGTATGCGCCGTCCATTTCTTTGGTATAAGCAGGTAAATACAGTAATAAATTTATTTAATTTACAGTAATAAAAATACAGAAATACAAAACGAAAAACAGAAGAACACTCGAGACGCTCCACAGTGGAAATTCTGGGCTGAAGCTGCAAGGGATGCGTCAAAGGACAGCAGCCAATCAGCAGTAAGGAGAAATAAATAGTGTTCTCGCATTGGCTACTTTCAAACCTCCTGCCTCTGAGTACAGCGGTATTTCACCATCCCAAGACGCGCTTTCTTTGTGTTCTCGACAGTACCAAAAAATGTATACAATTATATTTTATATGGAAATGTACCTATATTTATGTTACAAAATTTGTAAATTATATTATAAAATTATATTTAAAATTATATTATAAATTAAATTATATTCTTAATAATTTAGCACTCAAATGCATGAAAAATTATATATTGCCACGAGAAAAGCTGTGACGTCCGGGCCTCGTCCGCATCGCCCCTACTTCCTTGTCGCGGCCAAACATAAACAACCAGCACAAGGACGAGGTGTGTGGCGGACGGGGCTGAATGTTATAAAAGCAAAAAAATAACGCGGAGGATATGTGCAGTTTCCGCGGTAGAGCAGGGGTTTCAGCGAACAATTATTAGCTCGGTTCTCAGAAAAAAATCTGCGATGGACTGAAGCTGCGACTGCTGAACAGCATTAAAACGGGGGATTAATGTAATTTGCAGCAGTTTTCCATTGCATCTCAGTACAATGCGGAATGTAAGAGAGAGTACACTCTGATTTGGGGAAAAAAGGTCACTGGTGCAAGCAGAAACTCTTATTCTGTATATTTTTCTCAGGTTTGGCCCTGTGCCCAGCTGGTCTTGAGTCCAAGTGTTCTTTAACCGAGTTGTGCTGTCCTGTTGGTCTTGTTCCTCTAGGTCTGTGAGGGTTCTCTTCATAAAATTTAAAAACACTAGGCCTGACCATGTTCAGCTGTTTCTTTGGCAACTGTTATTGCAGTTATTTGATATTTGGCTTAGTCTATTTAGTTAAGTAGTCTCTTCAAGACAGACAAAGGTTTTAATGTTCCATGTCACCCGTGGTAATACATATTTCACACTTGTTTATGCTGTCAATGGTTTTTGAGAAAACTGAGGTAAACAAAAGCTTACCGTTCTCAGATGGACACTTGGAAACTGTGACATGATCTCACCATGTGCATTTGCCAGACCTAGACATTTAACACCACAAAACACATACACCAGTTTCCTTCTCTGTAATCATCCACCTGATTACATAACACATTGTTCACTTTGATTACTGAGGTTATACCTTTGTAAATATTTGACACAGTTTTGCAGGTGTACTGTATAACCCAAGGCCATGTGATCGCTGTAGTGGCGTGGTTATGCAGCATTACAATCTTAGAGTGGCAGCAATGTGACCTTCTGAGACTTTTATTGTAAACATGGCCTCTAGATTCCTACCAGGTACCCAAGGTCACGTCTAAATTCCAATTTAAATTAAACGAATTGCTCATTCTTTTTTTATTTAAGTCCTAATTTATTGCTTATTAACTTAAGGGGCAAGTCCACTAAGGTGGACTTTATTTCTTCAATACAGTGTCAAATAAATCCTTTTTTGTAATACTTTATGTAGAAATTCCAAAGAAGATGACATGTTTGCAAAGTGATTGATTATTTATCTTTTTTTTTTTTCCTTTTTTACCTAAGTAAATTTTTTTCCAGGTTATGGTAAAAGGTCAGCATGTCATTTGTTAAAAACACAGTGACTTGCAATGTTCTGAAATATCCTTATTGTTCTTCTAAAGTTGTTTTTTAAAGGATTGTGTATGATTTAGTGATCTCCTTGGGATTTGATTGATAAACAGGGTTTATGCAGTTAATGATAAAGATATTATATTGTCAAAATAATTGTGAAAGCATGATTAATGACTTAATTATCAACATTAGTAATAATTTGATAAGATAGAACCCATAGAAAATAACGCTCAGTTTTTTAATAATTTATGGAAAAATAGTGTGATATGTGTAAAATGCATTTGTCAATTTTATGTTGAATGAAATAAAATGCATTTGGCAGTTTTGTGTTGAATGAAAATATAAGCACCATTTTCATTGCAATCTTCATTATTTGATATCCCCCTTAATAGTAACTACATGGATTCTCTTTCCAGTGTGTGCTACAGGTATGATAATAGAAGGCTGAGAGCTCAGAGGGTGATTAGTGGAGCCAGCATGGGGTTATATTTATCCCTATTAGGAGCTCCATTTAACTGAATATGACCGTCCAGTGTCCATACAGGATTCTCATACTGTCAGTGAGCACTGTTGGAGGTTTATAAAGCTTTAACCTAATCTCTGCTTGGCTTGATCTTTCACAGAAAGTATGAAGTGCAACAGCCTTTTGTGATTTTCTTGGTTTGTTTTCCTGGCAGATATCTAGCTGCAAGGTTACACTATTTATTGGATTTCGTGACTTCAAAGAGCGATTTTGTTTGAATATTGAGGGCATTCTTTAGGCTTGATGTTCGAGTGTGCAGAAAGGAGAGCTTGTGCTTGTGTGTGTGTGTGTGTGTGTGTGTGTGTGTGTGTGTGTGTGTGTGTGTGTGTGTGTGTGTGTGTGTATATATGTTATGATGGCATGCTAAGTGGTCTATGGTCACCATGGCAGCAGAGTGGTCAGTAGTAATAGCAGGGTAAGTCTAATGGAGTGCTTTGTAGGATCTTATCTATAGCGTGGAGTCTGCATCCTTTCAGTGTGTCACAGAATATTTAGAAAATTGTCTGAAAAGTCTAGGCTGGTGTAATTGAATATTGGACGGATCTTAAATGCAGCCACTATGGAAAAAGTGTAGGATTTGCTTTAAGGGTACATCCTAACCAAAATGACAAGCTTAACCATTGGCACATTTATAAAAGAGATGTATCTTGAAGGCTGAAAGATTATTTTTTTTGACAGCTGTTTGAAATGGTTGAGATTTTGCTTGCTGGTGGTTGCAGAAGGAAGCCAGGTAGCTAATGCTACTACTTGAAAGTTGAGTATTTTTTTGCTGCAGTTTAAATGTGCTTACTGTCTTTAAAGCATCATTACAGTGAAGAAAATGGATATAATGACAGAAACGACTCGTTAGAAGAGGATCGTTTAATTAAAGATAGCATCGTAGCTCCCTGGCTGCCTAGTTACCTGATTACCTGATTTTTAGACCTATTTATCTGGTTAAGATAAGAGATAAGATAAGATAAACCTTTATTAGTCCCACAAGTGGGAAATTCGATTAGTAACGGCAGAAAGTGGACAGTACAAAGTTCAGAGCAGCAGAATTGAGAAAATAATAGAATAGAATCAAATAAAATTAAAAAAGGCCAAAGTACTATGTAGAAAATAGTATTAAATAAAAAATTTTTAATTCTCTCAATATTATACAAAATATACATGTATGTAAACTGTAAGCAGAAGAAACATTGCACTTGGTAAATTTCACTTAGGTTGGACGGCTAAAAACTAAAAACTTGCCAATTTTGTGTTGAATGAAAATAGAAGCACCATATTCATTGCAGTCTTTATTATTTGATATCCCCCTTAATTCAATTTAAGAACCCAATTAAATTAATATACAAAAATAGTATACTTATTTATTGAGAGAAATGATCCAAAATGAAACAAGTGAGTGCCAAAAACATTTGCTGTCAGTACCTGGTGTGATCCCCTTGTACAGCAGTAACTGCAACTAAATGTTTCTTCTGTAACTGTTGGTCAGTCCTGCACAGCAGCTGTAGGATTTTTAGCCCATTTCTACATTCAGAACAGTTTCAGCTCCTTGACAGGACTTTGACTTGACCAGTCCAAAACATGTAACTTTATTAGGTTACATGCTTAGGTTCCTTGTCTTACTCTGTGACTTACTTTCTCTTGAGATCCAGTTCATGGACAGTTGTTCTGGCATTTTCCTTTTTTTAATTTGCTGGTGTAATTCAGAATTCTATGTTCCATCAAGTATGGGAAGCTGTCCTTGATGCAGCAAAAGAGGGCCAAACCATGATAACACCACTACCTTGTTTCACAGATGGGATAAAATTTTATGGTGGAATGCATTGTTTTGTAATACAGCAGTATTTACTTTGTGCTTTCTGCCAGAAGTGTAGACAACACAGTGAGTGTCCTTGTACACCTGTGTGTATGTCAAGATCTTACAACTCAGGATGAGTGATGAAGCCAGTAACACAAATACCCTGCTTGAACACAAGATGACCTCTTTCTTCTTCCAGTGACACAGGTTGACAGTTGGGATTGCTTTCACACAGCTCAGTAACTCTGGAAGAGCTTCAAGAGTTTGTACTTCAAGGACTGTCAACATACCTGCTCAGATAACTTTTGTTACTGGCCAAATAGTTAATGGCTGAATTTCCAGATGGCTACTGCTGGTTCCCCAGGACCATTACTAAAGTGGCTCCTCTAAAGATCCAGCTGAAAACTAAACTTACTGAGCCTTTCAGAAAGCCAGCTGCAGTTAGCTTTTCATGGCTTGTTGTCTTAGTGCATAGAAATTGTTCTTTATACTATTAAAGCCCTATGACAACCACAAGCTCCTTTGTGCTATGGTACAGTGTTCCCCCGCAAAGTCTCAGTTCAGAGATTGCGGCCTCAGTCGTTCACGGGTTTTTTCTTAGAACCTAGAACCGCAAACACATTTCGTAATTTTTTTGCTTTTTTCGTGGCCATTTTAGAGCTAAATTAATAAAAATAGAATATACTAATGTTGTAACATAAATATTAACAACCTCCCCCCCCCCCCCCGCTATAATACTTCTGGCACCCATGAATAGGGGTAACATCTTTATTTTAGATTCTAGCACTGCGGGAGACAGTTCAGTGTATACTGTACGGTACGAATACGGGTTTACCTTTACATTATTTAATGTATTAAGATGAGTTTAACATGAAATTAAAGTGTTTTGGGAGCATAATTTGGGGGCATATTTAGGGTTTAGACCATATAGACTATATTTCTGGCTGGTTTTTCTTGTTGCAAGTTCAGATGCTAACCTTTCCGGCAGCCTTGAATGGAGAAATGCAGAGCTTTTCTTAAAAAAGGTGCTACAACCAGGGTCTACTGTAGATTTACAAAAAGTTTTCTTGGCTTTTATCGGGATGCATGGCTTCAAGTAACATTCTCCATGCTCCGTTTCAGCCTGTACTCCCTGAATATGGGTGCGACCCTTTCATTAAGGATGGGACTTTATTGGTGCTTGCATTGAGCTCCTTCCTTCAGTTGTCAGATGCTGACTCATTGAGACCTATGCAATGTGGTTTTTTTCTTGCTCATGGCAATCAGTAAAGTGGCTTATTCTCTGACGAGCAGGACATTCGGCATTGTGTTATGCGCAGTATAGACTTTCAGGTGCTGTTAACACTGACTTACTATTTGTCAACAAAGGCTTTTCTACGTTTGTTACCTACATGTCCATCTAACAGTCATCCCTGGACTTTGTGACTTGTCTTGACAGTCTTGACAGTCACCCTTTGGCAATAGGGTCCATGGTGCTCAGCTTCAGTCTAGAGGAGTCCTATACCTTGATATAACTTTTATGTTATTTCCCTTCTGCAGTGCCTCTGTGGTACAATGAGATCCGGGTGATGTTTTCAGTCACTTGGAAATGACCAGAGACTTCCAGGAGGAGATTCCTGCATATTGTCATCTGTTTGAGCGAGGAATTTGTTTTGCTGCCAGCGTCACGCATTCTGTCACTTTGACTTTGTTGGTATGTGGCCTCAGCGGGCACACAAAGAAGTGCTCATTGTGCTCGGCACAGCTTCTGGCAATTCTATACGGATCACAGTTACATTTTATCACTGTTAGAACAGTGATATTGTATTTTCTTTTTTGGTGTTACTTTATTTTCTAAAGAAAAGGAGATCATAAACATTGTATTATGTAATCTGTGATATGCAATCAGGCACAGTATATCTCAGCAGATGGTAAATGATGGAGTTCTGAAGATGTGTTCCATGAAATTAGGTCGTGTAATACATTTCTTGTGCAAATGCAAAGACCATCACAAACATCAGTTTATAAATACCAAGTATATATCTTGTTCCCCTCCTACACAAACATGCTGCTGCTGTGGTTTATGGTGTGCATAAATGTGTTACAAGTCTTTAAACCCAGTCACGGTCAGTCTGCCAGCCATGTTTCAGCCTGCCCTTATTTTCTGTACAACATTACATAAACAAGCATACAGCAGAGTGGAAGAGAGCGAGGCAGAGAGGGTGGGCATTGGGGGTGGATGTGCACATGAATTTCATTTTTTGGCCGTTATGTAACATTCAGCAGTGAACAAAAGCAATGGAGGCTATAAACAAACAAGCAGCAACAGGCTGGGAGGGGGCGGGTGGGGGGAGAGTAAAGCACAAGTGAGGCCTTCTCTTGTAACTGTGTCTGGAGCTAGCTTGCAGAGAAAGTTTGTAATCCTTGCCTGTTTTCTGTTTTGTTTTTGGTAAACATTGTTGACATGTTGGATAGATTCCATTCCAAAGGTTTTGATTTTGGCAATGGAAGAAAATTAAGTCTGACTGAGGAAGTAAAAGGAAATCATGTAGACCTAGGCTTTGTAAGAAGGTCTGTTTAGCTAGACAGTATATTTGCTAAAATGAATTCAGTAAATATAAGTAAACATCTCTTAATGCACCAGTCAGGAATCACTAAATTCTTTGCATCCCACGTGAATCAGCAAGCCATGGGCACCTATGACCCTGACGGTTCACTGGATGTCTTTCCTTGGACCACTTTTGGTAGGTACTAAACACTGCATTCAGGGAACACTCCACGAGACCTGTCGTTTGGAGAAAGACCAAGTCTTCAAGTCATCACTATTTGGCCCTAGTCAACGCTCAGCTCATTATACTTTTTTCCTGCTTCCAGCACATCAGCTTCACATGCTGTTCACATGCTGCCTTTTATTTCCCATTCAGTGACCGGTGCCATTGTAACGAGGTCCTCAACGTTATTCATTTCACCTGTCGATGGTTTTAATATCTGGCTGCATATCAGACTTTTCTGTTCACTGTAGACTCTTTAATGATTCTCTACAGACTGTGCAGAAGTTTGACCCTGCTTTGGCCAGCAGCCACTTCCGGTGTACGTGTGATTTGCTTCCTGTTTTGTAGCTTGCAGTGTAGAGTGGAAATCACGATCGTGTGGTAAAGAGCTGGGGGATATAGTCCATATCCGTTCAGCTGGGCTCGGATAACATCAGGAATGGTTCATGACATACCTTCAGACTCTTTACAGTCTCATTGTACAATATCCAGGAGGACAATGAATATTAGCCCATTTGTTGTGGCCTACTGCTCTCATTTATACAAGCATCGAACGTGAACATTCTCACATGGAATCCTCAGACTGATTTCATTCATTTGACTCTGAAATGTACTTTTGCCACGATTCAAGCAAAAGTTCAAGTACGCTCATTCAGGCTGAACTAGAGTGCTCTGAGGTGAAATTTGTACGTTTAATTGGGCCCTGCTCAAATGTTTAATCACTGCATGATGTAACCATCAGATTGTCATCACCAGTGCACAGAAATCTCCCCAAATGCCTCTAAAATACTTAGAAAGCCCAGATTCCTAGCAGTTATGAAACTGCAGATTGCAGCTTTAACCTCTGCGATGTTCTGCTCTTATTACATTTCTGTGTGTATGTGCTTGTTCATTCTAGGGAAAAGCTGTGTGTAGGAGGAGCCCAGCTGATGGAGCTAAAAACCAACCTGGATCACTGTGCAGCTGCTGTTTGTGGTCAGAGTGGAAGCAGCACGTAAAACTGGTAATCAAATGCATCTATGCTACACTGACAACCTGATCATGTCCTCATTACGCTGGACCAGCTGTGTGTTTAATTTTCGGTTGGACTGATGGTGATTGTCTATGTATTGGACCAGAATCAAAACCTCGCCATCTTCCTGCACCTCCATTTTATACCAAAGCCATCTCAGTTCATCTAAGTTAACATTTAATGCTGTTCTAAATCCAGCTTTATCCTTGTGAGGTGGTTTGTTTTCTTTGTGGCAAGCTATATCTTGATTTATGGTCTACATGAACTTCCATATGTGAAAGCATTAAATGGAACTTTTTTTTTCATTTGAAACAAATTTGAGTTCGAGTTTAGACGTCTAAATAATTAGATGCACTGATATTAAAACTCAAATACTGACTGGTACTGCACATGTATTCTGTTGTGAGTTATGGTAATGCATATCCACAATGTAAATAAGCTGTCAGTCTATCTGAGGGCTTAAAAGCTACCTCACAGTGAGAAGGTGTGGCATATAGTTCTAGGAGAGTACATAGACTCTTGTGATAGTTGGGGGGGGGTCTTATGAGTGCATTTAAGTACTGTACTGCAGTACTGAAAGTGTCACAGAGACCTTTTTATTGGTTCCTGGTCGCTGTTTCTGTCTTATTGATGTTTGACATCTGATCAGAAGGAAAGTATGCTCGGTTTTGCCTTTAAAGCCACGGATTATCAGAAACCACTGAAGCCGTTCAAGGCTTTCTATGTGTTTATGTAGCTGATTTGCGTTAAGGTGCCTCGCTTATTTGTTCATCTCCAAATACGATGCTCCTCTAAAGTTTGTACTGGGTGATTCATGTTTAGATGAGATTCTTTTGCCTTTTTATTTGAGATCAGTAAGCAGCTGTTTGAGCACCTACATTATTTTTGTGCTTCTAATCTTGAAAACCCATAAATATGATTCCCTGGATCCCTCAGAATTGTCTTGTCATCACATACTAAAGCAAAGATTAGAATAGAGGCATTAGCTCATGAGGCACTGTCCCTCCCCATTAGATCATCAAAAAGGATCATGCATAGAGCCAGTTTTCTTTTTCTCCCTTGAGCCAGTAAAGTTGACCACGTATCAAACGTTGAAGGCACTCTCAGCCAAGTATCCACAAGTAAATTGCATTATGAATATTTTTCATTGTGTAAAAAAATATTCGCTATGCTGTCGGTTTTGTACTGTACTTTTCAAATAAGTTTATTTTGTATTTTATTCTGTAAAACATTTGTTTAATATGAACATATTTCATATTGTGTGTTTGCTTTAAAAGAAAACTTCAGTTTCTAATGAGTCATGTCCTGTCCTTTGTGTTCCCACTGTCTGGATCCTGGCTTGGGGCGCCGAGCCCAATACGTAGACGACGGCACCACTGCCAGTTCTAAAAGGATCAGGAGAGGTGAAGGTAGCTCCTGAAGATTATACCTACTATCGTTAACACGTGCAAGATAAAGTTGCCTGCTTCTGACATAACTACAATGAGGTCAGCACAGGATTTAGCTTGGACTCCATTTGACTTTAGATGTCCTGCACTGTGCCCTAGTCAGTGTACACCAATAGGCTTACAGGGCAAAAGTGCAAGAGGCGTTAGGGTTGAAGGAGAAATCACTATGCAGTATCCATTGCCAGAAGTTAGTTTGTGAACTGAATGACTGATTTCTTTGGAAAATGTATGAGATTTAACCACTTTCCACATAACACAGCAATTTTGAAGTGGGAGCTTTCAGTCATTTTCTTCTCTTGCACTAAATACAGTAGTACTTCCCAACTTCCGTTCTGTATTTTCTCTTTTGTCACATTGTGTTTATCAGGTACTTGAGCTGAATCTGGTGTGTTGGAACAGAACAAAAACTAAAAGTGCAGTGGACAGCAGAACTGGAGATGGGAATACACTCAGATGTACTGAGG
Source organism: Bryconaethiops microstoma (assembly GCA_037577275.1). Taxonomy (NCBI): domain Eukaryota; kingdom Metazoa; phylum Chordata; class Actinopteri; order Characiformes; family Alestidae; genus Bryconaethiops; species Bryconaethiops microstoma. The sequence goes on along the minus strand of JBBJLS010000155.1, from coordinate 17,735,265 downwards.
CGTGTGTATGTCAGTAATGACCACATATTCAGTTGAACATTCAGTTATGGTTTTGACACACTGCCCTTGCATTTGGCTCAAAACTAGTGGGCATCTGACTTGGGGAAATGGCCTCCTAATTCCTTTTGAACCCCATGACCTGCTTCCTGTCTGCCAATGCATCTTACAGAGGGTTGTTATAACTAAATGAATAAAGCATATGAAAAGGAGAGCGAACAGGAACTTTGGCATCTGATAAGCATCAGAAAAATAAAAGCAGTATTTGTAAGCCTACATTGTATCTACATAATCCCAAGAAACATTTAGAAATGCTTATTCCAATAAAAGCCAAACATGCTTGCAGTACTAAGGGTATTTCTCCTCAGAAAGTCTCAATAGAATAATCCCTTGTAAATGTTTGTATAGATTTCAGTTTTCACAAATACACACAGCTTTAAGACCATCAGTGAAGAGTAACTTTGTTAAAATAAACATAAAATGCTTTATAGTTTATATTTCACGTCTTCACTCTGTAATGGAAAATATGACTGGCTTTGTCCATTCATCTCATATACTGATTCCATAACCCCAATGCAAGATAAGATGTACCTACACAGACCAGATTACAGTAATCCCAGCAGAATTAGACCCCGGTACTAGAGTCCCTATTAAAATGCTCGTCATCCACTTAGTTTGAACAAGCTGAACAGTTGCAGTTTTTTCCAATTGTCTAAAACCCCAAAGCCATCATAACAAAGCCTCGTCATAATTACCAGAATATAGTAGTGATTATAATTTTTATATATATATATACATACATACATACATACACACACACATATTAGAGATCACAACAGTACATGGATTCACATGTTGAAATGATTTATTAGTTAAGAAATATCAGTTTGTAACAAATGGGATACAGAATTTAATTCCCCCCTATTTAATCTAATGTGAAAACAAAAGCTTGGAGAATATTTCTAATTAGAAGAAAGATTAAAAAAGGTATTCAGAAAAGAAAACATTACCAGTAATGAGTTAGTCAAAACTGCAATAACAAAATATTCTAGTTAGCAGGAACATTGAAATATGGTCAAAGTGTGCTTGTGTATACATTTGTATAACTAAACTGGCACTGATTAAGGTTCATAACTCAGGAGTTATGTGTGTCTTCTAGCTCCTAACTAGCTATAGGTTAATCAGCAGTGTATCAAAAATATAAAAAAGGCCATCATTAAAGACTGGTAAAGCAGTCCCACACCAAGTGTAATGCTAAAAGAAAAGCTATGCAAGTGATCATTTGTTGAATAAGGCTTTCATATAACCACAGAGCATCAATATCAAATCAAAGAACATTTTAATGCAACTCAATTACTGTAATAAGTCCAACCAATTAATCCTGCTAACAATATATCCTTGCACAAGGACTAACTTGGTTACTACCACTCAAGGTGATCAGAAACTCCATGTATCTTTGCTGGAAGTCCCAAATGCTAAAAATCCAAACTTTTCTAAATCAAAAAACAAAAAGTACAATGTGCAATAAATGTTGGCATTCTTTGTAAATTAAAGCAAAAACAGTTTAAAAAGAAATGACAATATGTACAACAAAAAATATTGTATGCAATATGCAAAAGCTTTAAGTTGCTTTCTGCAACCCCCAATGAACTTGAAACCCTCCCAAGCCCACCCATTTGCACTGTAATGAGTCAGTCTTCACTGAAGACCCCCATAACCCCCCCCCCCCCATATCCAAGCCCATCTCTGACCCGCTCACATACACATCACGAAGCACGATTACATCACTAAGCCTGTTAGTTTGAGAGAGAGTTTTCACCCGACCCTCCCTTGCTACCCCCCCACCCCTCCATGGCTCCCCATCCCTGTGCTCAAGCTCCCACCAGTACTCAGGTGCTGATGGAAGCCTCAGCGCAGGCACTCCATTCATCCAGCTCCGGGTCATACGCTTCCATGGTGTTGAGGAAATCATTGCCATCAAAGCCACCCACAGCAAAGATCAGGTTGCCCAGCACAGCCACGCCTGCGTTGCTACGTGCCGAGTTCATGCTCCCCAGCATCCTCCACTCGTTCCGGGCAGGGTCATAAACCTCCACACACCGTAAGGCACGGGAGCCATCGAATCCACCCACCACAAACAGCTTTCCTGTAAGGGAATTTGAGAATAAACTCAAGCTTGTCCCACTTGCAATCAACATACATTCCTTACATGTAGCTTGTCTTCTGATCTGATCATGGTCTTGCTCCCTCTTTTACACAGCAACTTCTGTTAACACTGCAGCCCTCAATTTCATACCTGTTACCCCATGCTTAGAGCCTACAAGATGGGTGTACATTTTTGCTCTAGCTATGTGCTTAGAGCACCCAAACTTAGTAATTAAAACAAATGCATACCAAACACCTGGTTGTGTACTGGGAACTAGGTTAGATTAAAAAAAAATGAATTGGAACATGGAAGTAATTATATGGTTTGAGAGTCCCAAATAACATCTATGCTGGAACTAAATGATGTAGGTGTCCTCATCCAGCCTCATCAACATTTTACGACTGGAAAAGGCTCTCTTATAAAGGAGCTTACCTGCATAGATGCCCACACCAGCCCCTCGACGAGCCACATTCATGGGGGCAGTGAGGGTCCAGGTATTGTTCTCGGGATTGTATCGCTCCACACTGTTCAGACAGTTCCATGACTCTGCTCCACCAATCACATACATGAAACCATCCAACTCGCACACGGCTGCCTGATGCCTCCCTACAGATGTACATAAACTTTAGACAAGAGCCATATATTCTTGAGGATCACTTCAACTATTGCTGGGAAGGTATGCATTTGGAAGCTTAAATGTCTGCAGTTACAACATGTAAAACAGACACTCACTGATGTTTAATGGGCCACAGCCGGTCCACTCCTTAGTCACGGGATCAAAAGCGTCACAGTTCTTCAAGCTCTTCTGCCCACAAGGATCCGATCCCCCAACAACATACAGTTTGTTGCTCAGAGAGCAAACGCCTAGACCAATTAATAAAATAATGCAAGCACATTTAAACCAGCTGTGCTAATTCTCGGTAATTACATGATGACATGCCAAACCAAGCTCTGTGTTATGTTGTTCTCTTATCCTCGCACCTGCATTGCAGCGATTGGTCCGGAGCTCTGGCACTTGAGTCCATTCATCTGTGCTTGGGTTGTATACCTCCCCACAGCTCAGCTCATCAGAATGGCCATTGGAACCACCCATTACATAAAGCTGACCCTGGTTGGCCGAGGAATAAGTAATTTATGAACAGAGTCTACCACACTGTTGAGAATGATTATTTCAAAGGGAGGATACATACCATGAGCACAGCCATCTGAAAGCGAGCCCGCGGTGTCCTCATTGGGGCAATGAAACTCCAGTTGTCAGTCTTCAGGTCGTAACATTCCACAGTCCTTAGACACTCTTCACGGTTATAACCACCTGAGGAATGACACAGAATCAGACTTTTGCTCAGCACTCATGACATCCAAGACCGACTCTACGGCTTCTCTTGCAGAGCTCCTCATATCATATGTACTGACCTGCAGCAATGAGTTGCCCATTGAGGGCAGCAGTGCCCAAACCAGAGCGAGCATATTGCATAGGAGCCAGGAGCCTCTCTTGTTCTTCTTCCAGAGACTGAGCCTCAAAGCTAAGGCTCTTCTGCAGGCAGGGAGTGGCCGAGGGTGAGGTCTGGGGACTGCTTCGCCCATGTAGGAAGATCACACACAGTACGCCGTTCAGCACCGCCAGACACAAGTAGGTACTGTCTGTAAGAGACGGAACAAGAGTAAGCGGGTAACTTTAAAGAGCAACGACAACAGGCCTCCTTCACTCTTCTAGGGTCTGGGTTAATGCTCTCTGGTGATTGTGATGGAATCATGGGCAGTTCAACTATGGAAAGACCACTTAAAGAATGAAGATTAACACTACTCCCAAAGCTCCCTTTTCAAGAAAAGTGGGTAAATAGATTACTCTTGTAAACTCAAAAAAATAAATCAGTATTAGATTGTGTTAGGCTAAGAGCTTGTGGGGCTCTCGTAGCAGAATTTCACTGCATGATGCCTTTCTGCTCCTATTAATCTTAATTCATTAGCTAAAGAGCTACTCTTGTAAAAGACAGGAGTTCCTATTAATTACTAAAAAGCAACCACCCTGTGTTCTGATCATATTCTTCAGCAGGATACTTACTGGTGGTCTTCTCAGAGGCAATGTACTTCCACTCCTGCTTGCAGGGCTGCTTCACCGAGCCGGGGGAGAGGCTGCCGGATGAGCTGGTGCTCAGCTGCCTGTGAACGTTCTCGCGCGGGGGCTTCTTCTGAAAAGGCACAGTGCAGCTACAGACACCCGGCCGAAGCACACAATCTCTCAAACTCACTCAAGACCCCCACACTGGCACAGCCCTACAAACCTAAATATTCTCTGGGCTAATGCTGGTCACAAATCATACTCTGGACCCAGCAGAAAAAGAAAGCCTGTAGCATGAACACTAGTGTACATACACGCTGTAAGCAGCACTACAACACATCAACTCGATGCCACACACACACACTTACATTAGAGCGATCATTTCCGCTCTTGTACAAAAAAGGAGATCAGTGGCTTCAAAAGGCCTGCACCACGAAGCAGCTGCTCTATCCTACTCGTTTTACTCCAAGCTAAAATACAACGCTCTAGAGTCAGCGCTTGCTATAGTGAGCAGCAGGGCTAACGGAGCAGGACTAACAGGCTTGCGGTCCAGCCTGGCAGGGGCTTGGTGCTGGTTGTGTACCTGCACAAACTGAATGTGGTCTTCCTCAGCGCCAAACACCTCAGCCTGGCCCTCAAGCAGGCCCCCATCGAGCAGCTTGTGATCGGCCGAGTAGTACAGCGTTTGCACCTGCAAGACACACAGCGACACAAGAACCCATGTGGCTGTCTCCATGGCAACAGGGCACCCGGCAACACGGGACAGGGGAGGGAAGAGAGTGGGGAGGAGAGGGGAGATGTCGCAAGCTTGCTGCCAGGCTGCTAGACGCTGGTGAGAAAGCCTCTTTTAAGACTGCAAACACAATGTGGCTTCTGTTCAGGCAGGTTTTGGAAGCAGGATGACACAAAGAAAAAAAAAGGGGGGGAAAAAAGGAAAGTCGTCTTCTGTGGGTGCTCCCAAGGCTGCCTTCAGTGCTGCAGATGCTCAAATACTGTTGGCATCGTCACAACCCAGGAACTATTTGTTAAGTTTGAAGAGGAAACAAGAGAAAGTAGGTCCGCTTTTCGTTGTCACCATGGAGCCGGCCTTCATCGCAACTGGCCATCTTCTTGGCTGAGGAGGTTAGTTAGGCTGAAGTAACATCACACACATTCCAGGGAGATTTAAGCAGTTTTACAGATTGCTTTAACAGCTCATTCAAGAGTCTGCTTTGGGCACAGGGCAAGGCTTTTGTGCTTCTTCTTGAGCTAAATTTAACAGGCATTTCACAGTCATCCAAATAAATGACAAAAACAGCTATAAATAAAAGGAACTAAAAGTAAATCAAACCAGAACAAAACTGAAAACAGAAGAGGTATTACACAAGTGAAGGAATAGTGAAAGGGCCTGAAAATGTGCCTCATGTACTGAATCCAGCCAAATTTAAAAATTCTCCTCTACCAGTCATGAGTTGGTCTAATGGCTCAATGTATTCAACTTTTGGTAGAGGAACATCAGTTTCTGAGTTATTCATCTGTTGTACATTCATACAATAGTCAATGATGATTAATTTAATCACAACTTATGATACACAAACATCTTTTCTGAAAAGTCTCAGTATGCCAATCGTGATAACGGAAATTGGGCTTTTTCTTTTTTTTTTTTTGCTTAAATGGGTATGTTTTGGTCATTTTGAGATCCTTAAGGCTAGGTTGAACTTGTGTGCTGAAAGCGTTATTTGTGCACATGTGAGTGGGTTGCATCGACAGATGGGAGCTCAGCACTCCTTTGGCTGTGGCTCCTCTGTCTTTTTTCCCCCTCCTTTCTCTCTTTTTCTCTGACTCATTACCCTGGTGGCCCCAGCCGTGGCTTCTTCAGTCTGCTCAGAGTCCTGTAGTTGTTTGCTCTAATAAACCTAAAGAGAAACAAATCAACGGGGAGGAAGAGCTGTTAGTCCTAATGTCCATAGCCTACACACACATGCTCACACGCGCACACACACACCTGCCCAGGAAAGAGAGAGACATCAGTGTGACAGCAAAAAGGCTCACTGTCAGTTTGGAAAGGAGCAGTTGCAGTGACGGTTACTGTACAGGCGGCTTTAGAGTTCTGCTCACCTGGACTAATCTCTCGGCTTTGCAGAGTGCGCAACAGCCCCACACTGTACCTACTGCAAAATATATACTCTTAAAAACCTGGGGGAGGGGAGTTTGTGGTGAGGGAAAGGAGAGGAACAAAAAAAAAAAAAAAAAAAGGAAGACAAAGGTAAAACAAAACCATCTAGCCCATGGGCTGAGTGCGAGCTTGTGTATATAGACCTGTTGAATCAGTGAATGGAGGAGGGGTGGGAAATATAGTGGGTTTAAAAAAGAAAAAAAGAAGAAAAAAAAAACTGGGGGGGAAAAGGAGAGGAGGCTCACAGAGGAGCACAGTACTGACCTCCTCCATCAGTCTCTCCAGCGGCTCCCCGTTCTCCCACAAACTGCGCTGCACCCAGCTGATCACCTTGGAGTACAGCTTCCCATTACTGGGCAAGGTAAGGTGATCCTCCAGCATCACCTCCAACTGCACACATAATTCATCATTACATATCAGTCAGTCATATCAAAACATACCATTTCCCAAGACCTGCCTCAAAAAGTATAATGGAACTTGGAGGTAATCCCTGGGGAACTCACCTTTAAGCGGGGCAGTTTGAGGAAGTCGTCCTGCTCCGATACCTCCAAAAGATGCTCCTGGATGTAGCAGTCAATCTTGGCTAGAAGACGGGCATCCCCCATGCTGCTAGCAAAGTTGCGATAGGAGATGGCGTTCTGGGAGTCCATCTTGGAGAGCAGGTAGTCACCGCATATCTGTAAACATGACCACACGTAAATCAAGCAGAATCTCTAGCACACAGGAATTTGCATTGAAACAGCAGGTGTTTTTGGGTTGGGAAAACACCAAACTCTGTCTCCAGAAGTCATTCGTGAAGCTTCTCAGAGTAGGAGTGTAGATCTCGGATCTGTTCTTGTCAGTCACAGTAAACATCTACTAAATGGCATCCTATTAAATTATTATTTTTTTAAAAACCAAAAAACCACGACAATGTAGTATTAATCTCTACCTGTTTCACTCTTTCCATCTTGAGCCTTTTGGCTGCAGAGTACACCTCCTTAACCAACTCCTTATCTGCCTTCAACCTTTAGGAAAAAAGTGCACAAGCAATAAGAACACTTCAGAGTTTGGAAAGCGCCACATTATTGGTACCTATAAGAAATAACTGAGCCTTGCTACAGCAGGAGGACAACCTTTGGCATGGATCAGGAACGTTTGACTGAACTTACTGGGCAGTGTAGGCATAGTTAAGAAGGATCTCCACAGCTTCAGGGTCAAGATCTTCAAACTTCACATGGGAGATGCCGTGAGGCTCCAAGTCACTGTTAAAGATCTCAAACAGGTACGGGCTGCAGCAGGCCAGCACTGCGCGGTGTGCCATCAGCTCGTGACCACACACCTGAGGAGGTCAAAGAGCAGAAGGTCACCAACCAGAGTCACACCTCGAGTAACTGACATGTTTTGGTACATAATAGCCATCATCATTACGCCAAACAGACATTTCAGCTTAGGTTAAAGTGAGTTAAAGACCCAAGGCCTTATTGTGATGCAAGTCAGAAGACGACAGCATTCCGACCATATACACTGCAAAGAGCATTCCTTCTTTCAGGCCAGAAAGACAAATAATTATCTTGTATTTCAGAGATTTGAGACTTCTGTATTGTGGATTTTAAAATTTTTTTATTTAAGGCATGTGTTACTGTACCCAATCTAGTAGGAACTGGGACAGATTCCCTTTAGCCCGTCGGGTTTTTTCTTCTGTATAGCATTTCATTCACAGGTTACAGAAGCCATTTGGCTTATGGCCACTGATAGTTCCTGGAATTTCGTTTATCGACCTAGCACCACCACTTAAATCACCTCTTCTCTCACCCTGATTCACATTGCAGGTGTGACTCAGCTTAAAACCATTTACATATGACTTTGTATTATTACAGGGTTAGCCAGAGGATGCAAAATGAGTTTCTGGTGTTTCGGAAATGACAAGCATGCAGGTGCTGTTTTGTCTTCAAGCTGCCCTGATCTCTGCTACGCTCAGGTTTCACATGGTCTATCAGGTTGCGAAGAGTGTGAGACACATTATAACAGTGTCATATGGTTATGTAACTCCAAATGGCTTCTCATTTCCAACTATATGAAGAATGACAAGATGCACCTTAAATAAAGCAAGAACATTTTTAATTCATCTTTAGCACCCCCTCTAGGCACAGTCACAGACAGGACAAGGATCTGAAGAGGCAAAGAGATTTATCTACCTGAAGTCTGACATCGCAGAACTGGCCACTCTTTCGAAGGGCATTCATCTTGGCAACGGTGGAATCCAAGAAGCTCTCGTCCTCAAACATCAGATATCCGTTGGGAATCATTTTGGCAGATTTTTAAGAACAGGTGAGCCTTCAATAACGAGTAGAAAGTATTCATTGAGTTCAGTGCCCTTTTTTATTTACAGCTTAACCTCCAACTTGGTGGGCAAAACATGCATCCTACGATATTCTGTGTACTGTGACCTTATTGTGAGTGGTACACAAAAGCCTCCCTTAATTAATTTATAATTACATATTTTGGCCCTCATTGTGTGCACGAAGCAATTAGTCTTGTGAATGAGTAATGGGCTTACCTAATCAGAAATGACGTAATTCCAGAAGAAACGCTCGTACCGGGAAGCTGCAAGATGGCACCCAGGGCTTTCCTTCACTGTAGTGTAGGTGGCACAGGTGATGCCAGGTAAGCAACGGAGCAGGGGGGAGGAGGGGGCAGCCGCACAAACAAACTCTCAGGCTTAGAGCGACTGTAATCAAGTCCTCGCGATCCCGTTGGCTATAGAGTCAAACCTTTTCTGTATTGATCGTGTATTATAACCTGCGAGACACAGAATGATAACATTTTAATTGGAAACACATGGGGACGTTCATCACTGGGGCAATGTAGCAAGATTGCTGCAGATCAATAGGCATATCTAGGTCCCAGCACCAGGCCATGGTCCAACTCACAATCGAATACTGTGATAAATCAGGGGAGGTACAGGCAAGGTCACACAGGTCACAAACTAGCTCACAGTACATTTTTCATAATATACGTCACCGTTTGGACTCGACTGTGGGAAATGCTCTGCTGGTTGTATCTCCAATTGGGTGTAGAGGCTATAGATGAAGCCTCGTAAGATTTACAGAGCTTTCATGTTACTGCCACACACCGCGAGTCTCTCAGAATCATGAAAAATAAGCAAGTAATTGTAGTACTGAAGCACAAGGTTGAACTTAACCTTGAAAATGAACCCTCTGTCTTGCAGTAGTCTGACATTTTTTGAATGAATCACAATTTATGTCCTAAAAATTAAGCCCTTGTATGTTAACAGTGCTGTGGCAATGCAAATGTCTGCATATACGTACATATGGGTCCTAAGCCCTGCACTCCTCCAGACACGTGCCTCACAAGTTACTAATCTGACTCCAGCTCGATCTCTTGCATTCTCCAGCCTGACTTAGTCTCCAGCCTCAAATATATCATACTTTAAAATGCACAAACTCCTTCCACCCACCCACACACAATTCTAGTAAAGACGCATCACCCCAGCCACATTAAAGCTCCTAACATGCTTGTACATGCTTTTCTCCTCTCACCAATAGACACGTCTCCCAGCAGACACACCACCCATACAGTCCTGCCTCCTGACCATGCTTTCTGGAACCTTCTGTGAGTTCTGCATAAACAGCTTCAGCTGAACAGGTGGCCCAGTTTTCAGGCTGGCTTGGGAAGCCAGAGATAGCGCTGTGTGAATTAGTCTTATCACATTCTCTCAAAAATTTTGCAAGCAACAAGAGGGGAACAAAACAAAAATCCATGCGAACATGGTCCGTACACGGTACACACGTCTCCCTCCCAAAAACGACTCCTAACAGATGTTTTTGCGTAATACTAAAAATAAATAAATAATAAAACCCAAACATGTTCTTCCCACATGGATGAAAAAACCCTCATAAAAATTAGAGGCTTGAAAACAGAAACACAACACTGAGCAATTTTTTCCAGCTGTCCCTGATGGCCCTGTTGTTCTGCTGTGTGCTGAAATGTGTTAAGGATGTGATGCATGAACTCAATCAGCCTGCAGTAATGCCAGAGATTCAACAGGGCTATAAAAGGCAGGTAAGTCACAAAGCAACACGAGTGAATTCCACTCCCAGTTCACAGTAAAACCTGGGGCTGCTCGGACAGATTTCTGATTGGGTTGGTTTGATATGCCATTAATGACCCTCTATTCAAATCTCTAGGTATATGAATAGCCCACTGGGTTCTACTATATTCCATTTCTATTGTAAATGTATACTAACAACATTATACATACACACACACACTGGAAAAAGACTGGAGTGTTCCTTTAATGCGAGAGGGGCCAGAGAGAGGCATTGGGGACTTTATCAGGGGCCGATATTTTAAAAGGGCCTTAAAGAGTCAGCTGCAGATAATGCTTTGGAGTGACTCAGCTAAACAAACTCCTTTATGCGCAATGTCCTCTACTAAAGGCAGTGAAGGACAGAGCCTTTAGTAGAGTAGAACTGGCAGTTAAAGAAATTGGGACCAGTATTAAAGAAACACACACCAAGTGCAATGCTTCTGCATCATGGCTTTGACCTCTGTTACAGCGGCTGCTCAGCTTGTGGAAGTGAAAAATGGTGATGGAGGGAGGAGGGAGACACACTGCCATGGTTGTTCTACAGCCTGCTGAAGTATTTAGCAGATTCTGCAGCAGTGGGGATGCATTTCTAAGTCAGTGTGGAAAAATAGGATGTTCTGCTCATGTGATTGTGGACATTAACGCCAGTTCTCTTAACAAGCTCTCCCCTGTTGCTGGTTGTGTGTGTGTGTGTGTGTGTGTGTGTGTGTGTGTGTGTGTGTGTGTGCCTACACATGCACTCATCTGTACCGGGGGACCCTTCCTCGCGCTAGTCACGCTACCCACAGGGATCTCAGCCAAGCCTCCAAAATCAGCAGACTACATATCCCAACAGTCCTTTCTCTCTCTCATAAGGGTTTTCAAAGACTTGTTTACTTCTTTGCTTCAAAAGAAAAGTAGTCTCTGTAGTCTTTGAGGTTATATGGGAGGGATGAACCGATGAGATCAGACACTGTTCTGGTGTTAAGTTAAAGAAATATTCTTTTAAGCACATGCAAGGCTTACACAACATGTGCAGGACAGAATGTACAGGGAAAGCAGCAAAGGGAGCGGCGAAATGAATCATTTATTGCAGCACTCTCAGAAAAGAACGGAAGCTCATAACCATGGCTGAAGGGAAAAAGGAGGGGGGAAAAAAACCCCCAAAAAACACAAAACATGAGGATGTGTCAAAGACGTGTCTTGTGGAGCTGCAAATGTTCTTGAGGAAGACCGTGGGTTTTGGAAATGCTTTACCAGCAGAGTGAGGAGGAGGAGGGAACCCGCATGGTGAAAAAGCTCTTTATGTGCAGATGTGTGTTCATTCAGGCAGCCTCAGTTTCCAGAGGTTAGGTAACATCTGGCAATATTTGCATGGGCTGCATGTCTCTCTCCCTGGCAGTTCTTTCCATTTGCACATAAAGCTAAAGAAGCAGAAAAGGGGCCACTCTGACTCACGATACACACAGACACCAGTACTGCGCTTACTGTCCAGTGTGGCTGTGAGATATGTGATTACGTGCAGATATAACTTTTTTTTAAAAATCTGTTTATCTGCAGTACCGTACCATTTGTTTCTCTTAACATCTCACCCAGAGAAGTTGATTCACTTATTTAACTGAAGGACAGCACACTGGCACAGAGAACAAGACAGCAGAGAGCCTGAAGACAGACACTAGGCCCATTAATAGAAACTGTAGCAACTGTATCCTGAAACAAAGATAATTGCTATTCTGTGCATGCATGTAGTCAACTTACAAAAGAATAAAATAAACCACCACGAGTCAAATAATACCACTCTCGGGGTAAACAATGGGCAAAATAAATTTGCTTCAGATGGCGGATTGCAAAAGAGACATAAAGGAAGTGGTGGTTCAAGAAAAAGAACGATCCGCTTCTGGTGCGTAGACGAGCGTGTGACCAGCTCAAGTTCTTAATCAACAAGAACAACTGTGGCGAGTCAGAGAAACAGACTTGACCTTTATGTTTGAGGCATGGGCAATATATTGTTCAAGATGTAACTTAAATCTAGACTGCAGCACAAAAGGGAGTAATGAATGTTTTATTGTGCGTGTCACTCAGACCACAGCATTACAAAAGTACAGGGACATGATGCATTTATTAATCATCTTTGTCACTGGCCATCACACTTGACACTCTTTCTACTGGTCAGGATGAGCAACACTAAGATGCTTTGGCCTAGAATTAAGTAATTAGTGACTGGTAACAAAGGCTGCCACCAACTCAGACTGTAGTCCTATTATCTGTGACAGGATTGGCATTTGGATGATGTACCTTGCTCGCTGGCAGGCACCGCTTCTCACTTCCTGCTGAAACCAAAAGCTCAAAAAGAGCCATCTCCTTGCTGCCGTAATGCAAACTTCAAAAAAAAAAACAACAAAAAAAAACAAACATTTTTTTTGGTCATCATTAAAATTATGACCGCTGAAATTTAAATGTCAGAAAGAAAAAAAGTTTGAGATACATGGTTTTGTTTTGGAAGCGGCAATATTGGACACGGTTAACATAAAGCACAAACTTCTAAGAGTTAAGAGGGATGAATGATGTCGTTTTGAGCTGTGTATCTTAAAATCAACACAAAAAGACGTTTTACTAGGCATGCCCATAGACACTACAGCATTTCAGGATGACAAAAGGTATTTGTTTCAGAGACACAATGGTCAGTTCTAATAAATGACCAGTGATCGCAACAAAGGGTGCCAGGATCACCCTTAACATTGGTCTTCCGTTGAAGCAGGAGGGTCATTTAAATCTGCACCGCAGGACAAAGACAGGCCTTAAAGATTACAGCATGGCACTAGGAGCAAAGGCATCTCAATGACATTTCAGGGACAGGAAGGTTACTATATAGTACTAAAGTCGGTGACTGCAACAAATGGCATGTCCAGAACAGTGTGTGTGTATAGTCCAGTCTAATTTTGTACAGAGCTGGACAAAGCCGTTCTCTGTGGCAGGATCAGTGTTTCTGGACCTTGTAGCTCTCAGGGTGGAGGGCATGGCTGCTGAAACCAGCACAGCTCAACCCACGGACAGACAGGGTCGACTAACGCGGCCTGTTTTAACCTCAGAAACAGGATGGGAGTCAAACCCAGCCCTAACATGAGCCACTCTTGCAACTGGTCTAGAGTACGTCCTCAAAAAATCCCACTTGTGCTTTTTTAACGCCTGGCCAAGGAGAAACATCGCCTCTCCATCTGGCCGTCCATTTTACATATACGTGCAGGGCTTCGAAACTGTTCTGAGGTAGGAATTAAGAAGCTAAACGCTACTATCCGACGAAAAACTGGCACTGAACACTTTACATTTATAAATCTGCCCCATTTTCATCCCTTTGAAGGACCACACATTCTGACACCCCCCGTGTGACCACGCAGCGACACTCCGTTGTCATGCGCTTGCGTAGCAACGCCCCCCAGCACCTCATTCGAGAGCTGATTGGCCAGAATCCCCGCCAGGCGCGATGCTATTGGACACTGCGCTTGTCAATCAATAGCTTTAGCCAGCTTCCACACTGCACGTCTGTTCCAGCACAGCGCCTCTTGCATCATGTCTCTCCTCCATGGACAGACCACCGAGCCTACCATTAACACACCAGCTTCAGAAAATAGGTCAGTGGGACTAACAGTCTTTTTTGCCATAGAGAAAGAAATGGTCATAACTTAAAAACAAACCAGCTACAAGCACTACATGAACCCCCCCGCCCAGGAGCACTCTCTGTGTACAGTAAAATACATCAATCATCTACACAAAGCTGCTGTCGAGAAAAAGCCACATTTTCACACCCTGAATGCAACAACCAGCCCATAGTGTCCACTTACGACACTGGTTGAGGAGGTCTAAAGACATAACGCCAACTTCCATTCACCCGCATCGTCAAGTAAATCCACGATTTGCATGAACTACGAGGTCCAGAGTCCTTGTGTTTTACACTATTTCAGTGTCTTATCCTTTAGGTTTCTCACCGCATTACTAAGGCCACGTTAATTTCTATGCCCCTTTGTCCTCGTGTCTTGTAAATTGAGCTGTTGGAATACGAGATAGTTAAATGCAGTATTATTAACATCCCAAAAAAGGTAGCATTAGTCTTATATCTTGTTTGTGAATGTGGTTTTATTTGAAAATCCCTTTTTATAACCGTTGTGAAAGGCCACATGGTCGTTGGGCGCGCAAATCTGGAGGGAAGTGAAACATGAAAGCTTACAACACAGAAACGCTGCAGAGAAAGATACAAAGTAACACTTTCTGCCACTAATAAAAGGCCACGTTGCTACATTAAGGCAACATGACCTTTCATCAAAGCCCATGCTGCTAAAACACGGTGAATCCAGACTAAGGAGAACCTCTCCCACTCAAGAGAACTGGAAAACCAGTAAAGAGCTCTCTTACCTGGTCAGGTTGACAGTAGACGATGGTAGACATATTTAGGGTGAATTCAAAGGGGACTGACAAGTACGCTGCCGTTCCTGTCGATCTGGAGCTCTGCCGTGAGTGTATGTGAGAAGACAGAAGTGTCTATGTGTATATGTCGAGCCTCGCGCTGCGGGGTGTGTGAGCCGAGCGCGCGCTCCACTAAAGACACACCGCGTTGACGTCACGCCCTCAGCCCCGCCCGCGGAAAAGTACGGCGCGAGGAGGAGGACGGAACAGGTCCGGCGGGAGATCATGTGGCCACCAGAAAAGACTTCTGCTGCTCATTGGGTTTCAGGCATTGTTCGGATTGTTAAGTGTGGGATAAAGTGCGAAGAATGGGACCAGGCCTTCTGTAGTTACTAAGAGTTTTTTTTTTTCTATTTAAACCGTATTGCGACTTTACCCTGTACCTTATTTTTTAATGACCCTCTATTTATTACACTGCACATCCTGTCTTGCTGCTGCTATATTTGCACAATCGTATTTATTGTGGTCTACCTGTGTTCTGCATTTTTGCACATGTAACGTCTGTTCTGCTTGTGCAAGTAACTCTCTGCTGCTAGAATACAGTACCTGTCAAAATACTGCATTCATCCAGACTGTAGCTATTGTTGATAGTGCAAAATGTTGTCTTGTCCATTTGTATTGTTGCTTTTTTTTCTTGTGCTCTCTTTCGTCCTGTCTGCACTTGTGGTTTTGTGGTGTTCTGTTCTGTTCTTATGTTGCTCCATGGTCTTGGAGTCATGTTGTTTTGTTGCACTGTGTACTGTGTGTATATGGTTGAAATGACAGTAAAACCTACTTGACTGGATGAAATTGTCTAGTTACTAAATATCAATGGTCTAGTCCCTGGTTAACCAGTGCATTTCAGAGAACTACCTCACTTTATGTTGTATCTACTTCTGGTATGACTCTGGACTTTCAATTAGCACCTGCACTTCACTGTACCTCTGCTTGCTGCCACTACAGATTAGGGTGCCTTAAGTCCTGTCTCTTGACTTGATTAGCTATCATTTTAAACTTACTCAATGTGGTTTCTAAACTGCTGTCTCCTGTAGAACACTAAGATGTTTGCAGTGCAACAACATGCTCCTGTGCAATAATGATATACGTATATGTGGTGCAAAATTAAAATTCTGCAAGGTTTCCATCCTCCTCACACTGTGATCTTGGGACATATATGTATGGTCAACATAATCCATCCTGTAAGTTTACATACACTTCCCACTTTTATGTTTCCCTTCTTTACTGTCTACTTGCTTTACTGCCTGGGACTCCATTTACACTACTGCCATGTTGCTATAATGCTAAATTGTCTATTTATTATTTTGTTTCTCTCATTCCTTGCACTTTGCTCAATGCTAATCATACCTATGGTGCAACACCCATCATTCCAAAAAGTCTAATTAGTTGTCTATTTATTGTTTGTCTGTTGTCTATTGTCTGTTGTAACTTGCACTCTGTTGAACGTTGTATGTTGTTATATGTTGCACTGTGGTCCATGGAGAAGCATTGTCTTATCAAAGTATTTACACAGTCGCTGATGACAATAAAGTAACCTTGAGTTATTTTTTTGTTTCTTTGTTTCTTCATTTATTTGGTTTATATTGACCTTGAATATTCCTAGTTGGTCACCTCTAAGTAGTGTTCAGCATAGTAACTGAATTGTATGTGATTGTTTTGTCACAATTTACTATTTTAATATACATTTTAATACTATTAATAATTTAACTTTATTTAATGTACAATTTATTAGAATCTCACTATAATATAAGTTTTTGTTTCTATATTGTCACATAACTCTTAATTATTTAGAACTAAATTATAAAGAGAGGTAGGCTACTATTACTGGTATTTATTTTCATTAGTACGCTTACTGTACCTGAAAATGCTTGACGTTTTCAGCCACTCCATTTTAGTTCACTCGCTGTCTTTTTGCTTCGCTTTGTTAATTTGACGCACTAAGCCCCTTTTTATCTTACACAGCAATTAAGTTCAATTATATCTTTATGCAGTTCTGGCTCGCATGTGTACATTTAATGAAACAGTCTAAAATAAAAGATAAATATGACCTTATGGCTGCTTCTTTACTAGATAATACCTTAGTGAAGAAGCTTCTAGCTTCTGGATTGTGAAGCAGATTCCTCTTGGTGTGAAGAACCTTCTCGCTGGATTTCAAAGTGGGTGAGATCCTGGGCTGACGTCAGAGCAACGAGATATCCCTCAGAGTCTCCCGTGCCGGTAAGCTTCTCTCTCTCAATGAGAGTTGTAAGTGCTAATTAGATTAATGGATCAACACCACAGATGTAGACATGGTGAACCAAGGCATGAGTGCTAATCTGCTCATTCAGAACAAGTTGGCTTCTGTAATGTCATGACAGCAGATCAGCAGTATTGGGGCATTACAAACATGTGGGGCCATTGTGTGCAAAAAAACCTCGCCGACAGATAATGGCTCGTCAAAACACGGATCAGGTCACCCCAAACAAAGTTACGTTGTGACCAAGGGATGGGATTAAACTAGAGATCCTGTTTACTTTCAGAGCTATTGTGGTGGCAGGCCAGGAGCCTCCATTCCGGGAGGCCCGTGTTCAAATATGTGATAACACTGGTTTGTGTTGTACATGCAGAGAAGAGCTGTTCCTAAGCAATGAAACATTACCGCACTCCAAAATAGCAGTCCAGTGATGCTGAAGGATCTTGCTTTACA
Source organism: Bryconaethiops microstoma (assembly GCA_037577275.1). Taxonomy (NCBI): domain Eukaryota; kingdom Metazoa; phylum Chordata; class Actinopteri; order Characiformes; family Alestidae; genus Bryconaethiops; species Bryconaethiops microstoma. The sequence goes on along the minus strand of JBBJLS010000155.1, from coordinate 17,717,695 downwards.
CTTTGGATATGCTTTAAAGTGACTGTCTGCTCACGTTAAGGCTATACAATAAAAATAGGCTTAACAGAACAATAAGATACTGTACTGAGCCTTTCAGATATTCGAACATACTTAACTGAAGAAATGAAAAAGAAAGTCTTTGAAAATGCTTAATAAAACATACACTGATCAGGCATAGCACTGAAACTACCGGTCTAATATTGTGTAAATAGTGTAGTTTCTCCTCGTGCCACCAGAACAGCTGTGACCCATTGGGACATGGACTCCACCAGAGCAACAGATACTTTATGTCTACACTATAATTTGCGATCTGAGGCCTTCATGGATCGGACTAGTTTGTCCAGAACATCCCACAGATGCTCAATTGACTTGAGATTTGATGAATGGTCAGCAACAATGTTTAGGTGTGCAGTATGTAACATCCACATAAGTGCAGGACCCAAGGTCTCCCAGCAGAACATCATCCAGAGCATCACACTGCCTCCATTGGCTTGCTTTCTTTCCATAGTGTATCCTCTTCTCCAGGTAAGTGACATGTAAGTGACTGTGCACTATGTGTACTTTGTCATAGCCAGCATTAACATTTTCAGCAATTTGTGCAACAGTGGGATCAGACCAGATGGACTAACCTTTGCTCCACACATTGATGAGTCTTGGCTACCCATTACCCCATTGCCTTTTTTACTGGTTGTCCTTTCTTGGACCACTTTTGGTAGGAACTAACCACTGCACCTGCTAAGCACGACTTTAAAGTTACATGCAGATGTCCTATTTACTACTCATCACAAATTAGTAATCAGTTAGTTTAATAGGTTAAATTATAGTCGCAGTAAAAGATTCCAAATTCGGGTACCCGCTATGTTGAAACAGCTCGATTGACCAAGCGCAGCATGCCAGTCCTATCATTCTGACTACCCTATTTTATTATTCCACACCTCAGAATAAAATGTATTTGCCTTATTATCATGTGTTAGAAATGTTCTGTGTTAGAAATGTTCTCTGTTAGGTCACAGCAAAGCACAGTCAGCACATTTTACATCCACATTTACATGAATATAAATACAATATAGTCTAATCATATCTATGCATGTATACAAGCAGAAATAAGTGTTAAAAATCACAACTGTATGGCATTTACATGTGAATGCCTGACATTATGACATACAGGAAAATGCGTAGCCTGAGACACAAATTCCATGTTCGTGCATCAGGATTGTCCATGTTTTTTGCTGAGACAATAATGTCAGAATGCTGCAGTCACACACGCTAGTTTTCAGCCTCATCTTGTTCAGGCAGGGAGTTAAAGAATGAAGTCAAGCCTGTGCTCACTGAGCAGTGTGAGAAGGATGATGAGATTGGTGGTGTCAGCTTTGGCCCAGCACTGTGTGTGCGCCATCCCTTGAGATTCAGCCCAACACTCCGCCCATCTGATTCACAGACAGGGCGAGAGGGCGGAAAGGAGGGGGACAGAATGGAACTCATGTGCTGCGTCTGTTCTATTTAGCCACTCACATCAAAATGGAGCAGTTAGAAAATAATTCAGAAGACTCTGCACTGCTTGAGGTCACAGTATGGTGCCTAGACAGATGAACAGGCTTGATAGAAATGTTTCTCCTTTAAAAGTGAAATGCAGCACCACAAACCTGAACCTTGTCAAACTGTCCTACTGCAGCACGTATAACTATATAGCTCCCTACATAAAACTATAGGTATGATATTTTGTAAGCTGAATCACAGAATCAGAAAATGCCTCCAGCATTAAAACTATAGATAGGATTAGGGGTATAAATGGGCTAGTAGGGCATTACCACAGGTTTTTTTTAGGATCCATCACTTTCCATTTAAATCTAGCCCAAGTTACAGATTCACACGGCCTAGCTGTGACAGTATTTCAAATGCACTGCGACATATTACAGTACACAGTGAAATTTGGGTTGTTTTTTTTTAAACGTCCAATACGTCCCTGCTTTCGGTAGATAGGTTGGGAAGGCCAGTTCTAAAACCTGATTTGCTGAGACACGCTCAAAGCTGTACTCTATCTGCAAATGAACTTTTGCATTTTATGTACACTGACAATGTGTAATCCAGAAAGAAATGTGTTTGTATTTATCCTGTTTTCACAATTGCAACAATACACATTTTTGTTAGTGCCTTCATCAAATTTGCTGTATGATATCGCACCCTGTCCAGTTCTGCGCAAGTTGTAGTAGCTTATAAAAATATATGCTGTGAAACATAGAGTGTTTGTTCTGTTAGCTTGCTATAGCTGATAGGTAATAGTACACATAAGCATTTAAGTTCGACCAAAAGCTTAACAATTTTATTGTTTTATTGCTATAGCTGGGAAGGGACTCTTAAATGCGAAATTGCAGTGTGTGAGACTTTCATTTGTGCTATAGACTATTAGATATTGTCAAATAGTATGACCAGCTGTCTCTGGATAGGATGTTTAGATATCAAAATTACAGCTGGTGGCCTAGTACTTAGGGAGTTGCCCCTGTGATCAGGAGGTCGTGGGTTTGAATCCCAGGATTGCTTGTGGCACCTCTGAGGTACCTTTAAGCAAGGTACCCTCCCCACACACTGCTCCCCGGATGCTTTGCTCCTGGCTCATCACTGCTTCACCTCGGTTAAATGCAGAGAAAGAATTTAATTCTGTTCACACTGTTCGCTGTGGTGTGTTCATGTATGACAAATGGTCATTTTACTTACTTTACTTTGACTTTATCACAGTGTATATGAACATAAGCTGAACTTGTATAATACATTTGTATAAGATGAGGATTTGAGAAGATTTGCGCCCTGTGAAAACTTTTTAACTTTTTCCATTTTTTCCTCCATGTATTGTAGTGGAAAATCCAATATGACAGAAATTGAAATCACAAAGTACATTAAACTTGGCTTGAGCCAAGGAATCCGATGGTAACTGGGTATCAGGGTACTGTCCCGAGTTACTGTGCCAAATTTCATAACTTTTTTACCAGACGGTTCTAGGAGCTGCCATAGAAACCCTAGCCAGAAAACGAATAATAATAATAATAAAAATTGCTAACACAGTGGGTGCCTTCGCAACTTCGCTGCTTGGAATAAGGAACAACACAACGTATATGTGTGATGCTTGCCAGCTTGGAAGTGTGTGTGTGTGACTAGTGTCTCGGTGTGGTCACATCCTCATTATGAAAGTCTCATGTGTGAGAGACCTCATTTCATAACACAGGTCTGCATATGAGGTCAATGGCACTTCAGCCGCAGTTTGGTTAGAACATCTGAATCAGCATTGGGCAAATAACACCTAGCATGACACTAAGACCAGCTTTCACTGAAAAAACTAGCAACAGTTTTACTCACTTAACCAGTTCAAGCTGGTTCAATGTATGTAGGTGAGTATGTAGTCTGTGGGGCTCGAACCAATGACCTACTGCATCACTATATATACTCCCCTGCATCAGTAGGAATAGGAATATGTAGATTTTCATAACAGTACAAAAGCATTCAAAACAGTACAAAAGAATTCAAAATGCCGCTTAGCATATGGACTGTACAGACTGCAGGGTGGATGCTTTGTTTTGAAACTTTGTTTAAATCCAGTATTTGAGGTCAAAAAGATGAGAGAAATGAAGTTTTTTTTTCACGATATTTACCCTTTTAAAACACATCACTTGATTGGTTGAGAGGTTTTAGCACTGTGTCTCTCAAATGTTAAAGTGACAGCCCTCGTCTAGAGCTTTCTATCCTCTCCCCTGCAGCTATGGAACATTCCAGTATGATGAAGTGCTGTGCACACATCAGGATGACTGTCGACTGTAAGCATTGCCAAAGCCTGCCCAGACCTGAATCTGCTGTTATCTTTGCGGTGTTTCTTTCACTTCAAAAGTTCTGAACAAGGTGTCATTATAAGTGACAACTGATAAGTCATGACTGTAGTAACGTGCAGTCTAACACACTCTTACATGCGTACTGTACATGGCCTTGTCTTAAGTGAGGCAGTAGGTTTGTGTCTCTCTGTGGTTTGAAGCCCAATTAAAGAGTGACATACTTTCTCAGTATAGCAGCTGGGAGTCAGAGGAATGCTGCAGTAGTCAGAGTCGTCAGAAATAGTTCAGAGGGGAAAATGGAATTCCTGATTAGCCCAAAGCCACCTTTTGGATCATGCGGCCCACATTAACCCTTCACCGTTGTGTATATATCATAAAAGCCCCTTCTTACATCAAGTTTATTCTTTTCTGACTTGTGGGTCATTCAAACAAGTGGGTAAAATCTTTAAACGTGTGTTTAAGCAGAAGAGGAAATGTTCAATTATAAATTTGATTGATATTATTTGTTGCATGTATAGTTATGTTTGTATAATTGTCATTTTGCAATGTAAAATAAACAGAAGACAGAAGTCGGTTGCATTTCCTGCATCTTACGGTTACGGAGTTAATTGCAGTTCAAATTTACACTAATTAGTTCATAAAACCTTCTTCCACATCTCAGGTGTATTTCCAGAAGACGTTTGCTAAATTGTTCTCCTAAAGGGTCGGTGTCCTGCATTATCTTGTTTTTAATTTTTTTCTCTTGGATTCAACTATACCGTGTGTTTTTGTACCAAAACATAAGTAAATATAATTCGTTTTTATAAGACCATTTTAATCTCTCAGAATCAAACAGCTGTTTTGTCATTGGGCCTTAAAGACTCATATATGTAATGACCTCTGTTCTGAAACACTCCTTATAGCTTCAGAATAATGGCAGTGCTAAACCACATATTTAGCAGAGAACTACATGCAAGCCTCCAACACTACATATAACAGTAATGCAAAATTAAAGGGTTCATGTAGACATGTTTGTTGTATGTTAACATGTAGACATGGATTAGTTTTTGTGTAAGGACTGTGGAGTAAACAGTATGTTTTGAACCCAATGTTTACATACAACATTAAACATTTTCATGATATGAACCCTTTAAATACTTTAATATTATACTTAGAATTGCAGGCTCGCATGTAGTTTTCTGCTAAATATATGGTTCCCATTTTATTTCAGTCGCTGAAAAATGACCAGTAACTGAAATTTTGTGTCAGGACCTGGTTGTATTTGTTCTTTTGCAGTTGCTGGTGTAAAAAGGTGGTGTTACCACAGGCATAAGGCGCTACCCCACACGGGACACAAGCATCTCCCCATTAGATGTCTAGTTCCCTTGCACATCACAGCATCCCCTGTGGATGCAGGTAGGTGCATAACATGTTTTTAACAACATCCCCTGAGTCTGTTACTGAAAAGTCTCATAGTACTTCCAAAGGACTTTCTGAGTCTAGATAACGACTCGCTTGGCAGCTCATTCCTATTTTATTATCTAATGAGTTATTACTGCGTGGTGATAAGAATCACTGATTACTCTGAGCTGGCAGAAAAACAAGCAGGGATTATGAATCGGTCCACATCCTAAAATGCCTTTTTGCATGAGCGCTTTGCTCATCAATAGATGCTGCTGCAATAAGACCATCAATATTCATCGCTGGCCACTTTTTAATGGCCCATCTGTTATTTATTTTGAGCGGTGAACTGTAGTTATGCCGTTCTCATGGTGGATCTCACGTCAGCAGAAAAGACTGGCTTTGCTCCAAAGGCTGCTATTTCCTAGTCAGAGGTCTATGGGCTCAAATGAGGTTAAATGAACGTGTAAGACTCCCTGTCATTGTTAGTAGGCCTCTCGCAATTGTTGCAGAATTGCCTGATCGCTGTTTTTAGAGATGATTTTTCATTAGATTCTACAAACCTTTATCTGTTAGCTAAGTTGCTGATGGTAACTGGGTGTTTCTTGGGTCCCCAAGCAAAGGTAGATCTGGAGGCCACAATCAAAGACATTTGATTGCGATGTAACATTTGCATTTTAATGTGAAAGTCTTGATCATTTGCTCTATGTTGGACAACATTTCTGGCCAAAGTGCTGGGTCTTAGGAAGGAATGGTGTTGATGGTTTTGATAGCAACCTCATCTAGAGTTAATTGCTGTGACTGTGAAGACACAGGTGCAGCATTATTGTCTGATGATCTACTGCCTGATTCAGTACCTCCTTCTCATCAGGTAGAAGGATGTAATAGGTTCAGGGCTGCTCATTAAGTAGCTAAGGTTTTACAGCTATTGTTTATTCGCTTCAGCCAACCACATGTGGCTAGCAGCCCCCTCCTAATATTTGTGGCCCCCCAATTGCATGATTTGGCTGGTGGTAAAAAACCAAACCAAATGTAAAAACAAACTTTTCTATTTGGATCTGTACTCCAGTTTAATTAGACTGGAAATTAACCTATGAAACAATGTCAAAAGCCATTAAGCCAGTGGTTCCCAATGGCAGTCGTGGGGATCCCACACATATTAGTTTTTACCATCATCTAGCACACCTGACACCTGCCTCAGTTACTAACAAGCCTGTGATGTGCTGATGCATTAGAGTAGAGTATTTACTCTTACATTTGGGAAATCAAATCAAAGTCACATCCCCTTACAAAACACCATCATGTTTCAATAGAACACAAATAAATGACATGGTTGGACAACCATGGTCAGAAATACATGGTCGGACAACCATGGTTAGATGAACATGCTCAGACATTATTGGGCAAACAGTTAACATCTTAAGTCATTTGTAGTACTTGACTGCAATTCTTTTACACTGAATTGTGAAAATGTTTAAAGAAAATGAATCCATCCTCAAAATGGGAACAAACAGCATATCCTTCTGACGCAGTGCGCACAGTTCAGCCACACTGTCAAGAGGTTGAATTTCAGAAATTTGAATTTCTCTTCCCCTTGTGTGTATGTGAGCAAGTGACCGATTTTCTCTCAGCACTGCAGACTTTACTCTGCGCTGTGATTTCCAACCCCAAAATCACTTTCCTTTTTTTGACTCTTAATCTCTCCTCATGCACAAACACACACACACACACACACACACACACACACACACACACACACACACACACACACAGAGGCCCATGAAAATCAGCGTTCACATGAATAAGCATGGCATGCACATTCATTGATATTAAAGA
>JBBJLS010000155.1:17685601-17708726 GCA_037577275.1 Bryconaethiops microstoma | reverse complement strand
GATCGTGTCTGAGGTTTAATAAAAACCGCATGCAAGTCTATTGCAAATCTAATATTACTCATAATTCAAAAAGTTGACGTGACTGAAAAAAACTGAAAGCAGATCTGAAATCAGTGTGAAAAAATGCTTTAAAAAAAGGTGTGTTGTGGTTTCTGATGATTACAAAACCTTTTTTTTTTGTTGACCTGTGTAATTAAAATGTGACACAATTCGATGACAAAATGCTAGCAGACACTTTTGGTCATTGTTTACCTTAAAAGTTGTTTTGGAAACAGCATTTGAACTGTTTACCTTTCTTTTACATTTAAAAAACACAATAATGATAAATAAATAAACAACTCTGGGATACCTCTTAGAATTTGTGTGGATCATGCTGAGGTGCTGGTCAAAGAGAACATTCTGTACTTTGAAGATAACAGGTGACAGTCGGTGTGCGTGCAAGAGAGTCTGTGCCTGTTAAGTAACCAAATGTTCACTGAGACGTGCCTCAGATCACATAAAGTACCCTGACATTAACATATTGATTTATATTTAAAATAAACATGCAGGAGAGTAACTGCTGTTTCTTCTGTCCTCTCCCTGGACACACTCATACACACACTCGTACTGAGTGCTTTGTTATGGCTCAACATTTGGACTTATTTTACTAAAGAGTTGGTTTACTCCTTGATATTGTTGTTAAGTATTTCCCCTTTAATGTTCTTAAAAAGACAAGATGAAAGCATTTTGGTATTGGTGCTCGAAGTCTTGGTACTACTTCGTATCAAAAGAGAAATGACTGGGATTGCCCATCCCCAGTATTGTGCACAAAAGTGACCTCAGAGCGGTGTTTTCTTATCTACCCCAGTGTTTCATATAAATATCAATAAATAATCAGTAAAAAACTGTTATAGCATGTTTACCGTGCACTAGGTGTTTAAAATTTTCAGACTTGAGTGTAATTTCTGTTTCATTCATGGATAAAAGTAAACCCATAAATGTCAATTCAGTCATCTTTGTATCAATATGCATATTGTCATACCGTATGTTGCCATATTGATATTTGCTGTAGTGTTAATGTGTCCATATGCCAGAATTCTCTTTAGAACTGGACTAGTACCAAACAAGTTTATGTTCAACAAAACAAGTGGTTTGCAGCCCGCTTCAACTCTGGATTGGCTTGATAACAAGTTGACCTATTGTGTTTAACCGGGAAAACACCAAACCAGGACTAGATACAACTGAGCTAAACGTATACCATTCAGTAAACCTCAGACATTTTGAGCAGACATCTTTGGCCATGTGCCAGAATTGTTTTTCAATCCATTCAGCTTTTCTCTCAACTTTATGCTGAGTCGGAGTTGTGCTGTTAGGGCGATGCTGTTGCTTCCAGCTTTTCTGTTTGATTTGGCACCCTTTTTGGCACTAAGCCCGCTCCTTAGTCTCCCACCTTGCGCCGGCTGTCGACATCAACCTCATGCTGTTTTAGGTTTCTCCAGGTAAACCTTGGTCCATGAGAAAGTTACAGCATCAAAGCAATACATGATTACTCCTGCAGCTCAGTGGCCACACAACAATAGCACCTCCAGGTGGGTTTAAGGTTTGAGGTTACACGGAATCACCATAACCTTCCACAGAGTTTGTTTCTACAGTTACTTTGTGTTTGGAAATGCTACACTTGTGTATAATATCTGCTCAAAAACTTATTGATAGCTAGACAAGACCCTGACATGATAGAACGTCACCTTTCTGGCATATGTTCCTCTTGCCGTGGGCCTTTGACCTCCGGTCGTCTCTATTGTGAGGCCTACGCGAGCTGCCTGCAGCTTCCAGGCCTTAATCCAAGTCCCTTGCACACAGATCAATAGGGCTGTCCAACATAAACAGCCTGTCTCAATGCTCCATCATCACTTCTGGCCAGAGAAGACACAAGATCAGCACCTGTGTCAACACACCCTTGAAGAATTAGGACAGAAAATCCAGATAGCAGAATAGATTTGCACTACTGGAACAGTCTCTCCACAAAGTCCAAGAGATATGATTTTGAGGTCTGTAAACAATGCATGCGGGCTTTTACACCATATGCTTAGTCATGTCAAGGAGTGTCGCCTATGATTTGAATTGCAAATGAACCTATGTGGTCATCATTTAAATCAGCAGGAGGCTGAAGGTTTGCTCTAGCCTGTATTTAGGATGTATAATGCTCAACATTCCCAACATTATTTTTTAAAGCCCAGCTGAGAACTGCATAAATGGCACCATAGGTGGCTCATGACCAGCTCTGAGCTTGTTAAATATATGTACATTTGTGCATCATTGTGGTTGTGAACAGGGAGCATAGTTGTATATAAGCCTTTTGATTCTAGTTCCTCAGTGTGCATGTCAGTGAGGACCTCTCCTGGTCACTACACACAGAAATTGTAGTCAAGGAAGTTGCTTCCTGAGAACACTGCAGATGTCTGGCCAGCACTCTCATAAAGATTAAGAGGTGCACCACCAAGAGCTTGCTGACAGGCTGCATCACAGTCAGGTACGGGAACGGCTGTTTGCCCTCAGCTGCAGACCATTACATAGATTAGTGGAGGTGACACAGCACATCACTGGCAACAGATTCCCTCCCTTTTGGGACATCTTCTACCAGCGGTGCCTGCAGAAGGACCACAGCGTTTTCAAGGACCTCAGCCACCCACACAGACTACTCTATTTGTGCCCATCTGGCAGATGATACAAGGACATGTCTGCATATACTACTAGACTCAAGAACAGTTATTGCTACTAACTAACAAATCTAAATATTACAAATTTCATATTTGCTTACCTCTCATCTGCACTATTTATTGTGTAAGCATCACTGCTGCTGAGCTAGAACTGCAACGTGCCCAAAGTGCAACTCTGTTGTATACACTTGTCACTTTACTCTTACACATTAATCCTATATTTATATTTTATATATAGCTCATGAAATTTTACATATTTCAAATGACCAGTGCTCTTACTGCTGAGGGCACCTGTTTGTCTCACCCAGCACATTTCAGTGTACTGTTTACAAATGACTCATAAAATTGAACTGGAACTTGTTGAGTGGTGTGGAAATTTAAACCTTCACCATTAAGGATGTGTGTAATTACTTAATCATTTAAAATGTAGCATTATGTACTGGCTCTCTCGGGTTTGGCATTGAACGCTGAAGCAGAAAGGATTTTAGGGCAGTGTCGCCCTCTGGCGATCAGATGCTTCTACTTGACTACTTGAGTACAAATAATGTCACTTTGGCAAAACGAAATTACAAAGGCAATTCTTGAATTAAACAAAAGGAAGGAAAGAAGGAATCTGATTTTCTCTAGCGAGAAATCAGTTTTAGCATTTAAAAATACTTCATAAAAGCATAAATCCACAAAAGCACAAATCATTGAATAAATTGTAACTGGTAACTTCCCACATCTGTCTTTTTTGTACTAATGACAGAGGGATAAAGGGCAGAATAAACAATATTGATCAATCAATACTGATTTAATTAATAAAACAAATGAATAATAATAAAAATTATTAGTTGTTAATTTATAAGTACCAGTCCACAGCTGGTGTGAACATTTGACTGCATTCAGCCACATCCCTCACCCTAAAGAGGATGCATTCCTACCTACAATTGCAGGTTTTGCTTTTCTTATGAAGATTATACTAGCTTGATTACTCAGCTGGTAGTGCACCTTAAAGTAACTCCTTCACTGATTATCAGGGTGATCCAGGTACTTGAGACTTAATCCTGAATCGTGATGCCCCATAAATTTGCCGGTGTGATAAAATAGTTTGTTTAATAAGGTGCCCAGTACTGTTAGGTCTTGATTAATTTGAACTAAATTAGCCTGATTTAACTAGCATGTAGTAAGCCTGTAAAGGAGCAGCGCAATGCTAGCTAGTGTTTTGGTTCTGTGTTCCTTTCCCTCTTGGCTTTTATAGCAATGTCATAATGGTTTTTTATTTATATTTTAATAATTATTTTATAATAATCTGTGTCAGCATGTTCTACAATTTCTCACAAATGTTAAAGGTTTGCCGTGAAACTTAACTGGAATGGAGTTCAAGTGTTAGCCAGCTAGCTAGTGTAAGCCAGTCAGCCACAGTCACTCTAAACCAGGGCTGGGCAATTAATTTCTACAGGGGGCCACATGAAAAATCTGAACTGTGCGGGAGGGCCCAACCAACGATAACTTGAACTTAATTCTGCTCAAAATCAATTTTCTCCCATTGGAAAAAGCAGTAAATTATATATTTTGGTAAGTTGCTACTAGGCTTGTCACGACACTGAAATTTCAAATTTGATACAGATACTAAGGATGGTGCTCGATACTATTTTTGATACTACAGGGGGAGAAAATAAAACACAGGACCTTTTTAATAAATAATTTAAAGTATGCTCAGGGGCCGTTGCGCCGGTTCTCTGTGGAGGAGAGCTTCTTGACCGGCTTTGTGAACGTCCCTGTAAAATTTTAAGGCCCTAGGTTGTTCCCCGGCCGAGCTACGGGGCAAAGTGCTCTATGGCATCCGTTTTTAAAGGTGCGTGACACTTTTTTTTCCTCAGCAGAGAGCCAGGGGAATTGCCTCGGGCCTCCAAAGCCCCAAAGCCCCAAAACTGCCCCAAAGCTCCCCCTGGTCTCTACTGAGGAAAAAAAAAGCGGAGCGCACCTTTAAATCCTGAACCTGGCTGTCATGTAAACATTGGGTCCTCCAGGTAGCCGGGCGAGGGGCTGCCCTCTGTAACGCCTGTTGAAAATTGTCGTAGTCTGCCGGCGATTTCCGTGAACCGGGAGATGCAAAGCTGGCATTTAAGTATCGATACCCTTGCTAATTGATATCGACTTTTTGACAACATTATTCATTTGTGTTTATGACTGACATACCGCGGGTCGGACAGGGATATCCAAAGGGACGTATGTGGCAGGCGGGCCGTAAAATGCCCAGGTCTGCTCTAAGCTAATGTTTATTATTAGGATTTTCCTTTTTTTTTTGGGTCGTACATAATTAAAAATAATAATAATATTTTTAATATTTCTATAACTCTATAATAATAATAATAGTATTATAGAATGATATGATATTTTGTATATCATATAATAATACATTTCCTTTTTGATTTACAGCTAGTCTGTAGAAGTTCTGTATTCTGTATTTAAGGAATGGATGTATATGAAAGCAGGGAGATCTGTGTTCAAAAGGATGTACTGATCTTTATTTGTATTCCATTAAAAAGTATCTGGTAAAGCAGAGAACCTGTTATCTACAGGTCTCCAGGCAGCTTTGTGTTTGTACTTTGAAGAGTAATGGGTGGAATGCACGAGGAGTTAAGGAGCCGAGTAGCTGAGTGTCATATCCAGTGGTGAATCCTTGGACTTTCATTAATAGAAAGAAAGCCCAAGCTGACTGGACAAGCAGAACCCAGAACTGGTTTCCAACATAGTTTGTTTAAGTTGAGTTCATTTACACATTTGTATCCATTTACAAAAATCAATTTAGATACAGTGTATGTCTATGTATAAAGATCCCCTTTCTGATGACTGAATTTAGCCATTTAAGTTGCATTGATGCACACAGCCAATAAAAGGTGATGCTCAGGAGCAAGCATGCAGGTGGTTATAGTTAATGCAGGCAGAGGGGAGCAAGCTCCCTATTAATACCTTTGATTTAAGAAGAAATGTTAGATAAGCTGGTGTCTACAAACCTTTGGACATATGTTGCATTTAATATATTGCACTGATATATAAAAGGTTGTGAAAGAAACATAAAATTAACACCATAGGCAATGAGTTCCAACAGCACAAAATATGTAAATAACCAGAGACTCTTTAAAATGAGTGACTCCTGTTGAGCTGTGCCCTGTTATAAGAGTATACCATGCTGTGTCAAGATCTTTGAGAGCAACAACAAATAGTCTTGAACTGATCCTTTAACATTACTATTAGTATCTAGGTAGTAGTAGCAGTCAGATATTGGCAGACAATTTAAGTGTTTAGGTGTTTTAAAAACTCATACACCAATCAAAAACTCAACCACCTCCCTAATATTATTTAGTACCCCTTCCTGCCACCAAAACAGCTCTGAGCCACTGAGGCATGGACTTCATTAGACCTCTGATGGTGTATTGTGGTATCTGGCATCATTACTTTAGCAGGAGATCCAGCAAGTCCTGCAAGCTGTGAGTTTTCTTGTGTACTGCAGACTATTCCTGAACAGTTTTTGCAGTTGGTGCATTATCCTGCCAAAAGAGGTCACTGCCGTTAGGGAAAACCCTTACCATCAGGGGGCGTACTTTATCTATAACAAAGTTTAGGTACATTCCTCATTAATGTCAAGATGTTCCAGCAGATCATCACTCAGAGTGTCATATTGCCTCTGCCAGCAGTGGTTAGTTTCTACTTTTGGTTGATACTAACCACCAGCAGGAACACCCCGCAAGCCGTACCGTTTTAGAGACACTCTGACCCAGTTCTCTTCCCATCACAATTTGGCCCATGTCAAAGTCACTCAGATCCTTACTCTGGATCATTTTTCCTGCATTTCTCCCTGAACCCCTGCTTCACTGCATTGGTTTCCTGGCAGTGAATTATTTCTGTCCTGCACACCACAGTCTCCTCAGTTGGAGTCAGGTAATTTGGTGCCATAACCCCTGATATGTGCAATTCTCTTCAATTTCTCAATGACTGCACTTTTAAAACTCTGAAGACTGTTGTCTTTACTCTGAAATACTGTCATTCCTTAAGGTTGGACATGTTAAAGTGACATGCACTTGAGCAGAACATTGCTCAGAGCATCCCAATGCCTCTGCCGGCTTACGTTCTTTTCATAGCGCACTTCTGATTCTCATGTGCCCATTGTAGGTACTTATGGTGGTGGACAAGGATCAGCATGGCCATTCTGTCCAGCCCAATATGATACTGCGAGCTGTAATACATTGTGTTCAGACATATCATAAGCAGCTTTACCTTTTTCAGCAATTTGTGCTACTGTAGCTCCTTTGTGAGTTTGGATTGGACAGGCTCCCCACATGCATCAACAATTAAGTCACTGATTAAGTCAGTGATTAACCAGTTCACTGGATTTCCTTCATTGGACTACTTTTGGTAGCCACTGTATACCAAGAACACCCCACAAGCCCTACCATTTTGGAGATGCGCTGACTCAGATCACTACGCTGGATTATTTTTCCTGCTCCCATCACATCAATATCAAGACCTGACCCACCAGGTACCATTTTTTATTCTTTTCACCTGTCAGCGGGTTTTAACGTTGTGACTTATTGGTATGTATTGCAGTTATTTCCAAAAGCCGTTGTATTGGTTGTACTTTTGCATTTTGGTGAAGGTTATTAACAACAAATTTTGGGTAACAAGGTTAACATGATTCAAAGTCGAGCTGCTAGAGTGTCCAGAGAAACAGAAAGAGTTCTGTGCATATAACTTCTGTTCTCAGTCAGCTACATTGGTTACCAGTCTATTCTGTATTATTTACAAGTGTATGGTAACTACTCCCACCTCTTCTTTTCCCACTGAACCCCAAACTTCATTGCAGTGGTGTTCCGGCAGTGAATTGTTTGCTGTGCCACATGTGTTTGTGTCCAGTATGTGGAATTCTCTTCAATTTCTCAATGACTGCACTTTTATGCAGTCTTTTAAAATGCTGAAGACTGTTATCTTTACTCTGAAGTATTATCCTTCCTTTGTCCCATGATGGCTTGCTGTAAAGCAGTATGATCAAAATGTAAAATTCGTAGTGTAACTGTGGCGTTATCCCAAAGTAGTAAATACCGAGCAACAAGATGCTCCTGTGATTACTAACCATTCATGTCCATTAGATGGCGACAAACAAATGTTCCTGAAAGCTGGGACCTTGCATTTCTGTCTAGTTGGTATGTGGTTCAGACTGATCAAAAACAGATTTATTCTGTCAAACAAACATAGGTCTGCAATCAGAAAAAAAAAACTGGCTTCCCTTAAACAGTCAAATACAAACTAAATCCCCAAGTATTCTCCCAAGCAGTGCTTTCCAAACTACTCAGGAGATGAAGCCAGTTTGCTTGAATGAAAGACTTTGAAGACATTCCCTTTCTTAGAATGCAATATAGCTTCTCACAACATTCACAAAACTATATGATTTAAGAGTTGAAGATACTAAATGACTTTAAACTGATGACCTTTTTGGATGCCCTGCTTTTGGCTCTGTTTTATGCTAAACATCAGACTGAAACGAGCCCTGCCCTTCATGAAAAAGTTTTGTGTGTGTTCGGTAGCTTTCGTAAATCCAAGCTCCTTGTGAGTGAAAGCATGAGAAAGAAACCTTGAGAGTCTTGGCTTGACACCAGACACCAAAACAATAACATAAGAAGCAATTACCACGATGAGCATAATTTAAGGAGTGATTTGGTGACATGTATTTGACGATGAAGGATGAAAAGAACATAAAAATTACCTGTCATTTGAAATTTGCAGGTTTAAAAGAGGAAAAAAATCATTAATGTTACAACATACCATTCATCTTAGAAAAAATGTCCTAAGGAGTACAAGAGTCGAGTCCATGATGGGGGTCTGTTAGGGGGTCAGTATGTGCAGGTAAGAGCATCAGTGGTCCAACCACAGACTTTAGCAGGAGTTATGAAGATGACCCAGCTATTCACTCTACATGCCATCTTGTTGAAACTTACAGTCTCTGCAGGAGATTTTCTGTAGGAGATTTTCTGACCCCCATCAGATGGGTCAGTAGTACATGCGGTGACTCCATTTTGGTAGAACTCAAGAAGCCAGAAGGCAAGCACCAAGAACCCGGTGGAGGACCTGGACCAGCACTGCACCAGATAAACAGCTGCACAGGTATGAACAGCTCAGAAAATGTCAAGAAAAGCAGAGAAAAGAGAAAAAAAAACTTAGAGAGTGAGAACTGTAAACAGTTTCCCAGATAGTGCTCTTTTGATAATTAACTATTAATTAACAAAATATTACTATTTTTCACATTGACAGTTTTTTACTCCAATTGCTATTGAACACATCGTTTCTGTAATTTCACAGAAAATAGTTTACAGCGTTCTGAGGAATGAAAATACATTTTTTTCAGTGCAAGTCTTCAACCATGCTGTTGATACTGTGACACCTATAAGGGTCCTATGCATGACACAGAAGAACCATTTTGGTTCCCTATTTAACCTTTCAATGAATGATCATTGAGACCCTTTTTATGATTCAGTAACCTCCACATAATGTACAGGACTATAAAGAACACTTGTGTTCGTCAAGAATCCTGGAGTCTTGGAATCTTAATGTTCTTCACACCCTTGAATCTCTTTGTCCCTTATTTCTTCTAAGTATTCTTCAGTTTTTAAGAATGTGGTTCAAGTGCTTGTCTTGAACTTTTATAAAGTTATTTTAAGAGTTCCAAACAGTACATTATAACTATTGAGGAAAGAACACACACCTTTCTACATGGGACGTCTCGCAGTCACCCACCCCGGCCCCTTTTCTTAAAGCAGTCGTCCAATCATCGTCCAGCTCTCCTCTAGCCATCACTGCGTGTCCTGCCGTGAGCAGCTGGTCCCACTAGCCGAGTTCCCTCTGAGCTGTCGCCACTGCCCGGACACCTCTACTCTCTCTTGCATTTCCATCCAGCCACTTCCGTCCCAGTTCCATCCGATGTCTCATCAATGCTCCAGATGCTGAAGACTGGTGCGCCTGGTGCCGGTATGATGGGTCCGGGTCGCTGTTCTCTGCTGTTGGTGAAGCTCCTTCTGCTCGGGGTTTTGTCCGGAGCGCAGGACGTGGCTGAACCCGGGACCGAGCCTGTCCCTCAAGGGGCTTCAACCCTCGCCTTCGTCTTCGATGTCACCGGCTCCATGTACGACGACCTCGTGCAGGTGATCGAAGGAGCCTCCAAGATCCTGGAGACGTCCCTGAGCCGACCCAAGAGACCCCTGTACAACTTCGCCCTGGTGCCCTTCCACGACCCAGGTAAAGACCCACTGAGACCTTTCTCTGAGTGGCTAAATATCTCTAAAAGACCTTTCTCTGAGTGGCTAAGTAACACGGGAATGTACGAGGATCAGCCCATCCTGTAAAATTCATTATTACACGATCCCCGTTATTTACAGCAGCCTGTAGCCTCCAGCAGTGAATGGACGCTCACAGGGCGCATCTGAGTTTCCTAAAACTGGAACCGCTGGGACAGACTTGTCTATGTGTTCAAAACAACACTTGATGTTAATTCCACTCTTGGGGTATTTGATCTGTTTTACATTGTTCTTCCAAGAAATGTCCTTGTTTTCTGTCTGCCTCGCCGTCTCAGGAAATCGTGAAGTTTTTAAAGTGCTGTTGAGGCTGTTTGTGGAGCCCCCCTCGCCCTCCCTTAGCAAAGTGATAGTGGAGAATTAACATCGACACTGTTGAACAAACAACCCAGAGCAATAGAAGAGTGAATTCAGCCCTTGTTGGCTCAGTCCCTATACTTATTCATTCAGCACTATATGCAGCTGTTTCTGTTTTAAATACCCCTCACAAGTTTAAGAAATAAATGTGAAAAAATTAAGTGTAGGGTCAGTGGTCATCCACAGTGCTGCACGGACACCTTGAATGTAAATAGTGGTCGTAGGTGTGAATTCAGCGCGGGGGTGGGCTTTTTCTGAGCTGAATGTAATTAGACCAGTGGGTGTCCGTGCATGTTAACAAATACACACCTTCGTGCCAGAAACGTGACAGATCTGGCGCGTTGGTGCGACGCTCTTGTTCTGAATGCAGCTCACAGAAAGCCATTAAAAACACTAAAAGCGTGTCTGGAGCAGCGTCCAGATGTGCCTTCCTGAACTCATTGTCACGATCATTCCTACTTTCTACGCGCATTTGAGTGTGTTACGTCCATCGTTCTTCGTCATCTGTTTGCTAGTTGTGATTTTGTTGATCGCTGAGTGAAATGGATTAAAAAGTTAACGTTACAGAGCGAGCATTGTGTTTTTCCACCTGTACTCAGAGAAACTCTAGGACTGGCAAATAATTCGGACTGTATTGACTGATTGCTGATTACAGAGGAGGAGGAGCCAATCCCAGCACAGGAATATTAAAACTATTAGCCAATCGTAGCGCAGGAGGCTTAGGATCATTGATTCTACTGGCCAGTCGCAGCGCAAGGGGCACGGCTTGTCTGAGTACGGGTGGGAAATAATTGATCAAAACTTCAGTTGTATTTCAGTGCTGCAAACCATTCAGTATTCATGATTCTTTTAAATGAAAAATCAGACATTTTCATTCAGCTGTAAAAAATGTCGAAGTTTTCTGTGTTTAAAAACATTTGATGTCCAGACAGGGATGAGTATTTGAAAAAAAAAAAGGTCATAATTTTGGTAGGTATTGAGTATTTTGATGCTGCACAATTTTAAATGCTGCAGCGTACGCAGGGAACTCAGTGGCAGGTTTGCACTAGTTCTAGAAGGCCCCCAGGCTGATGGTAGGCACACAGGCCAAGGATGTAGTTGGATAGGAGTTGAACATGGCATTGGGGCAAAAAAAAAAAAAGAAAAGCCGTTAGCTTACTCACCAGAGAGAAGGTGGGAAAGGTCGCCCGAACAAGGCAGAAACAAACATTGTTTGAGTGTAGAAGTGCACACATCCTTGTTCCTGAACCTCAATTTGACCTACAGTCTCTTAACACCAAATAGATTTTCCATCCGCTCCTTGGAATTTCTTTCAAGATGCACGTCGGTGTCTGGTGATCGTTTCAAACCGCCATCCACTGTAACTAAAACGAGAGATTTGCAGCACAAAAGAAAAAAAGAGGGGTGACCCTTGGAGAGAGTCCGCTTAAAGTGGTTTTCCAGATGTGCCGTTGTTGTAGGCTTACAAAAAATACCCTGTCAAATTCTGTATGCTTTCTAGTGGATGGCATCGATCAGCCCTGGCAGCCCAGGCCACGTGGCCAAAGAAAACAAATCCCTTGACCAAAAGTATGCATTGTTTAAATAAATATTCAGCACTGGAAGTTTTTTTGGCTGGATGCTGTCAAGCGGCAAACCACATTTTATGAAGTACTATCAACTGTTCATAGGTATATTCTGGGCAAATGCTACTGAAAGGCAATCCCTTTGTATTTCAGTTTGTTACATTATATAAAAACCTCAGGCCTGTAACTTGGATCCTTACCATTTTGTTAAGATACAAATTTTTGATTGTATAATCTTTACCGGGGCCTCAGAAAGTGGGTCTTACAGCTTGGCTTATTGTGCAGGCATGAGCCTTGCTGCTGCATGTTATGACTGCTCCATGTCTTGTCTTAGTATTTAGTGTTTCAAATCCCCCCTCCCCATTTTCAACAGTTATTTATCTTATATTTTATTTTACATCATTCTTGTGTCTTGTGTCTCTCTGTGTCTGTGTGTTGTGGCAGTCACCACATAAGCAATTTCCTCCGGGATAAATAAAGTTTTCTGATTCTGATTTCTTAGGGCCAGGATTTTCTTTTCAGGATTTAGGCAGAATTTTCTGATAGAGTGTGTGCTTCTGTTGAAAGAAAATGTTTGGCTTTTCTGCCTACCGCAAACGTAGTTGTTCAGCAAAGATATATTCCTGAAGTTCACATCAGGAGCTAACAAGCACGGGAAATGTATAATTCACCAATTAGAATAATTCTAATGAGTATTGTTGCATTATATAGTAGTGTATGTTTGCTTTTCAGCCAAAACAGCGAATGGACGTAAAATGGACCTTAAATAACTTGTATAATGAGAGAGATGGCATCAATAATGAGTAAGTGATTTGCTTTAGGTGTCGGGGGTGAGTGGGACGTTCAGTTGTGAATGAAGATGTTGCAATTAGATTTCACACATATCAGATTGCAAGTTGTGCTTAGAAATTGTCTTGCCAGCTAGATCCAAACACCTTCTGATCACAAATGAAGTTCTTCTTGTCTTTTAAGCACAAATCTGGACAACATCCAGTTGGATCGATGGGTTTTTATAAACAATGCCTTTGAGATGATGTAAAAATGTGATGTGGTTTGAGGCAAAAGTGTGATAACTTAGACACTGCCGTCAGTTCAGTTCTAAATGGTGGTGCCTTAGGGTGGGCTCAGACTTGGCAGGTTTGGTTTGATTTGAACAAACCCTTATGTGATTGCTCTGTTAGTGTGATTTGTTATAGCAAGAAAGGACGCAACCATGCAAACCTAGTGTGGACCAAATAAGCAGAACGAGAGCAGGTCAGCCGTGATTCTTTCCCACACAAACTCTGGGGCAGCTTAAGTATGAATGCAACATGTTCCAAAGACATCTAACCTTTCTGCATACCTGCTTTTGTTCATGAAAAAGACACATCTCTGATGCTGTTATAAAAAACTTGATGTGCACACATTTGACTGCATACATCAATTATATGATGTACCAGTAATTAAATGTAAAAATGATGGATAACGTTTTCTCTGTTTTGTGAAAGCATGTATCATCATGCTTTTGGTGACTACATTTGTGTGTTATTTAATTGGCCCGGTTGGCTGTGACATTTCAATGTTAAATATGTCTGCAAACGCTAAGCAATAAAGAACAAAGATGCAACAAGGTGCGGTTTCTGCAGCTACATTAGCCTTATAGCTCCTTGTACAAAATTTGAGTCGTAAAGTGTAGACACGAATAATGGCATGTCTGATCATCTGAATATCGTTTAAGGGGGGAAAAAAAGAAAATGAATTATTTTATTTGACAAACTATAGCTCAGTTTGTCAATGTGAAGACTCAGCTTTGTCATTTGAAAGTTTGTTTATCTGCTGAAGCAGAAGCTGGTGTAGCAACTACACAGACATGTGTCTATTCTCTTCATTCCTTGTCCCATGCAGTGATGAGGAAGCGAGACCTGCTTGTTTTGGCTGGCTCTGAATCAGGGGCCTTATTGTATTTGCTCAGCAAACTGGCCCACGACTGGAGGACGGGGAGTTCTGTATGGAGGCATGGGGCTTCTGGCCTGGATAGATCTTCCTCTGATGAATGATTAGGACCACGTGGGAGGAAGAAATCATCAGGCCAGTGTTTCTCAATCATGGTCCTGTAGGAACCCTGCCCTGCAAAATTCAGCTTTTTCCCTTCTCTAACGCACCTGGTTCGGCTGAAGAGGGGCTAGATGAGTTGATTTGGGATTGCTGCGGCAGGAAAAACGATAAAAATGTAGGGCTGGGATTAAACAACAAACACTGATGATCCAGAGTCAAAAGGAGACAAAAAAACAGAATGTGATGAAGCAGAAGCATGACCTGGAAGAGGAAATCGAGTGTGGCCTTCAAGCCTGAGGGTGTAGAACAGCCGTTAATGGGTTTCTAGGGCCCAGATGTCCTGAAGAGGTTTTAAAATCTTGCCTGCCTACAGCCTGTGGCCGCAGGGTTAGTGTTCCACTGCTAATCTCTCTCCCTCCATCCCTGGCCAGTAAATGCAACCTCCTGTGAAGTATAGTCCCTTCCTGAATGTTTGCTTATGTGTACATGCGAGCAGAATTGAACTGGTGCTCTTTGGGAGGGGGGCAAAATGTTTCAAAAGCACAATGCTGTGGGACAGTGAGAGCTTTGGCCTCTTTCTGGGCAACACACAAAAATACATACACGTATACAAACACTGATACAAACCTAGCTCAAGCTTGTTTACCATGTTACCTTTGTGATAACAATACAGAGTCAAACATCTCTACAACAAAGTTACACACACAGTTTTCCATGTACTTCAGATGTCATCACTTAGTGAAGATATGTTGTGCCTGAAATTTGCATCTTTGGTTTTGCACTGGGACTATAAACCTGACATAGTTAACAAATACTGAAATAGTATTGTGTAAACTGCGTACATGAATCACTGCACGCTTGCCTCAGATGGCTTGGAGTTAACAAAAAGACAGACATTCGTGTGGTTTGTGACATTATATGACAATGTTTCTTATACAAATGGGCAAAAGTTTGTTTTTTGTTAAGAACAGCTATGCTAGCAGCTATGCTATCTGTACTTTTGTCCATATTTTGCCACATGTCTTGACAGACTGACTACATCCAGGGTGAAGGGAAGTGTTCCATTAGACTTGTTCTTATTGATCTGTGGTTATCCTTGATGTTTTATTGGTTGACAAACTTCAAGAGGGATGAGTAGCTCCGTTATTGCAGAAAATTCACAGTTCGTTTCTGGGTCAGAGATAGTCTTGAACATCCTGATGGGTGTCTGGTGGACTCACGTGTCAAACCTCGGCCCAGTGACGAAGGGAAACTCTCTTGTTGTGGTTTGGAAGTTAGTGATAGTAACCATGTTCCAAAGCAAACACTCGACATGTCTCGTGTTGATTTTATTCTGAGCGAAATTGTTCTTTGCTTTTGGTATGCTCAGTCACTGCCACTAGGATGAAGGATTAGCCTAGAAAATGGTAGCCTGGAATAGCCTTAATATTCTTCTAGTTAAACAACGTGTTATTCTGCCCCTATATCGCACACATTCCCTGCCATATTTTCAAGCAAATATTTCTGACCTTGTAGCTTTGTTTTTTTTAAGCATCTTGAAATGTGCAAAATACAGTAGACACTTGCCCCTGCAAGCCTCAACAGCAAAATTAAGAGGAGTCTCTGCAAATACCCTCAAAACTGCAAGTGTCGTAAAATGTTTGAAATGAGCTGTGTGAGCTCTTAAAATATGTATATGTGATTTGTACAGGTCTGTTGTTGCTCCAGTGATTTATAAACATGCTGTCTGTCCTTATATATCTAACTGTCTATGGTGGCTGGTCACCTGAATGGTTTCTTATTACCTGATGGCTTCAATTAGAATAGCAGTCTCCCCCAGATTTTTTTTTTTTTTTTTTTTAAACATTCTTGTCTTATCCTCTCTCATCTAACCCTCTGTGTTTTCTGCTTCAGAGGTGTTCTGGCCTTCCACAGAGGTATGGCTCCCTGTAGTTTGTTTCATTTGCTTAACCTCCTGAGAGAAGAATGGGCTAGTGCTGCGTTTAACCTCGAAAACATGCAAACACATCTAAAGCAGCTTCCTTTGTTAAGGATCTCTTTGACCTCTCTCAGGTTGAGCGGCTATAGTCATCTTTGAATGCCCCGCCCAGGTTAGATTACAAGGGTGGTGTATTCGGCAGGAGCAGGGCCCATAATGATGCTATTAGGTAGGAATTTCTAGTGTGGAAGCCATTTTTGTAGCCGGGCTTGACTGGAGTTGGGAGTATGTCAGAGTACGTTGTAATTCTCTCGTCTCATCTCTGTAATGACGAACAGGGAATATTATAATGGCCCCTAATTTGAGAGCAGAGCGTGTGCTGACGTCAGCTCCTCAGGTGTTGCACAGGCAACCATTTCCAAATGCCTTTGAGTTTTGTGCTTAGTCATTACTGTAGTGCGGTGCTCAATATGCAGCTACACGTTCAGCGGCAACTGTGTCTCCTCTCAGGTTATAGCTGTCTTCTCTCCACAGTGCTCAGGTTCTATGTGAATATTTTTCTTCAAAATGAACATAAAAGACATTCTAGCGCTGAAGTCATTGTGTATGGAACCATGGAGAAGTCCAGAAGTCTGGAACAGCCTATCTCTAAAATCAACAGCCTCTGGGATTTTGTCTTGATTGAGGCTTTGAGGTCAGCTGCTGATTGCGCTGGATGTGCCCCAAGCCTTGTTTTGATTGGATAATGGGATATTTCGTGACCCTTTGTGACCGGTGCAGTGTTGCAGGGTTGCATGATACCTGAGGTCATTGTCACAGTGGGAAGAATTAACAGAGGGCCAAATCTGAAGGAGGAAAGAACAAAGACGAAAGGATCGTAGAAGAATCTGTGCAGAGGCTGGAGTTTTGCACATTTGAAAGTGAATGAAACAAATAGGAATTTGATGAGCTACCACGAGCGTAAACAGTACAGGCGGACGTTTGGACTGGAAAACATTAAGATGGCTCCAGCTGCTCATGTGGTGGGGTGACGATTCCTTGGATGAGTAAATAAAAGTAGCAAAGCCTGCTTGACACATAACATTTCTTCTTATATACCCTTACTAACAGATACAGACTACACTACTGCTTCTACTTTTTGTATCATGTGATGCTGACCTCTGACCTATTTGTTGTCTGACCTTTTATTCCTTTAGACCCAAGCTTGCGGTTTTATTTTCTTGTGCCGACTGCTTTTCTTTATCTGTCAAAAGTTTTGCAATCTTTCTGAAGTTTGAAAAGTCATAGATGACCTGACAGGCCACAGGAGAGAGGAATGACATTATTACTGCGCCTGTGAAACCCATCTGTGGTTGAACTGCTTTTAAAGATTGGAGGTCAAAGTGTTCATTAGAGTTTGCACAGTAAATGTTGCCAAAAAATGTTGCTTGACTGGCAAAGCAGTAAGATGCTGGAGAGAATTCACAGCTCTGAAAGCGCTCCTTGCCAAGCCATATCAGAGCCATTAGAGGACAGTTTAGCACAAATGCGCTAAATGTGTTGGTTTTGGAGTGACATTGGCTGTTTTGGCAATTACATCATAAAGTGACTGACAAATCACATTTTCTGCCATATTTGTGTGGCTTTTGGATTAAATAATATTATCAATCCTCTGCTGTCAGATTAATCCTTTTGAACTGTCTTTAATCCTTAATCTGTGTCTGGAAAACTGGTTCATACGTCTAATTTGTCATAATTCAAATATAATGAGGTTGACAGAGGCGTTTATGATAAGCATTTGAGATGGTGATTTTTCTCTCTAGTTATCTCCGTCTGCCCAAAGAGACCTTAGTCTTACATTTTCTGGGTCTTTGAGTGTCTTTACATGATTACTCAATACCAGTGGCTGGACTGTTAGCCCTTCAGATCATACATAAACATCATACATGGGGTTCTTTGGGATTCTATTAGTATTTCAGCGCAAAGCTAATGGAACATTTTCTGCTGTTCTAGAAAACACAGACATCTGAAGCCTACATTAAAGAGTTTCATTTTGGCTCATGCAATTGATCCCACCTGGTGGAAATCAAAATGTGCTTGGTTGGATCCACTGTTATTTTCTACTAATGGTTCATAATCTGATACGGTAGGATCTTAATTCAGAAGACCTGAAGGTCTGAATATTAGGACAGCTAGGTAGTTACCACAAAGAACAATATCCTGATTTCCACAGGGCCTTTGAGCTTCTGAAGGGAAAAGGGCCCTAAGGGTTTGGTCATCAAATGCTGACACATAGGGCCAGATGTACTTACAAGTTTAAGCTTGTCCATAGTTTGGTACATAACCGGCAGGCTGAAATTGTCCAATTTGCACCTGAAACGAGTACAAAAGGTTTGCAACCATTAGCCCCAGCGTAATCTTAAGATTTACGAACACCGTTTTCCATAAACATGGCAATCTGGGTGTTCTTTTACAGGCAGTGGTAAGAGCAAATGCTGATACACTCACAAAAGCTTGTAACAGGGAAACTGTTGATTTTAGTGGAATGTTTATTAAACGTTATTGGCACAGAAATGAACCTATAGTGCTGCATAAGAAGTACTGCAGTGAAATGTCCTTTCCCGTAAGTGCTTCTTCAGGCTGTAATTTTATGAACAAAATTAAGGTTAACTGCCTCACACGAACGTCTAGACGGTCATTGAAGCGTAGGATATTTTTTAAGTTTTGCACACAATCATGTTTTGTATTTAATTAGATTTTATTTTTCTTGTAACTGGGAAAGCCATTTGGTCTGTATTAAGTACGGCTCCTTAGTTGGCAGTTGCGGGCCAGCCTTGTGGTGTCCCGTGAGCTTATGTTTGGTTTTTTCGAAGCAGTGTGTTTCTTCTACGAGTGCCTGAATAACATGTGTACGTTTTCACATGACATAAAACGTGTGTGGCGAGTGACATAGACCACGCTTACCAGGCCTTAATTTGCAGGACACTGCAGAACACTCCAAGTGCTCCTAGCAAGAAAAAACTCTGTCCTCTTTTTTCCAGCGTTAGAAGCAGTAGCTAGTGCTGTTGCATCTCAGACATGTCAAAGGGGTTCAGTTCGTTTCCATTTCCATTTTTCACTTGTTCCCCTTTCGACCTCTGCGTTTCATTCCTTCCATAGTCTGTCTGTCTATCCCTGTCTCTCTTTATCTCCCTCGCTCTCTTGTTCTTTCTCTCTCCCAGGGGAGCCGTCTTCATACTGCTGAAACATTTCCTGAGTGGCTGCAAAAACGCCACTCAGATCCCAGCTGGCATTTCAGCGTCTGCTTTTTGTGTGTTTGATTTTGTTTGTGTTAGAACCCAAGGACAGGACAAGTGTTGAGGGTACATTGTGGCCATAAGGTCAGCATTTGTCACTGAAGGTGAAATTTAACAACTCGATCAGAACTGATTTACGTATCTCTCAGTTATGTAGAATAAAGGAATAGGTCTCAGATTTTATGTATATCCAAAATGTAGCCATCCATGTCCTAAGGAGTGCTTAATTGGTTTTGGAGCAGATAGAACAGCACATTTGTCTCCAGCCATGTCGAGCTGCTAAGTAATCAGAAATAGATTTGTTTATGTGGTTTCTGTGACTGTATGATACAACATTATCTAAAAAAATGAATGAAACTACACAGCAAAGGTAGTAGCAGTAGCATTAAGACTGCTTAAGAAAGGTCTTCAGCAGAAAACTGAATCTCAGTTTTAGTAGCTTGATCCAGAATTTAATTTTTTTTTGCAGCTTTACCTTTTTACCCATGTCACACATACAATATCTGGCCGCGCATTCACTATGACGTTATGGAACCTCTATACATTAGTCCCTGCAGCACTGAGGTCATGACTAATGTTTCGGTTAGAAATTACTGTATTTGAAGAAAAATTAAATCCATATGTTTTGAAGCGGTGGCTGTTTCTTCAGGTCTAGGTGCTTCTATGATTTACAGTGTAATAGGCATAAGTCAAGTGTTTGGAGCCAAGTTTAAGCATGGATTTGGAAAATAAAATATTTTGGTGACTGTCCAGAACTTGGCTCGGCTAAATCTTAGCATGGAGATTTTTTTTTTCAAACTGTAGAGTGAGCATCACTCAGAGCCCTCTGTCTACTGGATGATCTGTTAACGATATTCTTTTTGGAAACGTACAGATATTTACTTTACTCATAATGCTTTATCTTTAGTAGAATTAGAAATCTTTTCATGATTTTATGACCATTCTAACTTTTATTGCCAACAGCTTTTATACACCTTGTCATAACCTTGCATTTATGGGGAATATGTTCTTGAACCATTACGCTGTTCATAACCGTTAAATCCTTTTTGGTCAGAATGATGGTTGCTCAAAGGAGAACAGACTCTTTGAGTTGAGCGGTCACACGTGCATTCAATCTTCAACACACAACTTGTATTATTGTAGGAAATCAATGCCAAAAGAATGTGCCGCTCTAAAACAGCTAAGTCTAAGATCACCATGCCCAGTGCCATGCGTCCACTAGAGGGGTATAAAGCACCAATGCTAGGTTGTGGAACAGTTGATGTACATTCCCTAGAGTGATGGGGTGCCATCTTATACTTTTGAGATGAATGGCATCCAGAACTAATCATCTAACATCACTTCTTGATGTCACTAATGGTTTCATGGCTGAACGCAACCAAATCCTAACAGCAATGTTCCAACGTTTAGTGTAAAAGCTCCCCAAAAGAGTGTTTCTGTACCCAAGGGGTATTAATAGGGTATTGATACCCTAAATATCAGAACAAATATTAGATAAACTGGTGTCTACATACTTTTCGACATATGGTGTACATGTAAACTCTCCAGAAGGAAGAATAGCAGAGGTGGAATCAGAAGCTCAAAATTCAGAACTTGCCAGGTTTACTCATAAACAACTGATCATAAATTAGCAGTTTGTTGATTAAGTAAAGAATGACTTCTTTAAATATTCATATATGTCAGAAGTGACCCTAATCTTCAGACTGAGGATCAGCTCAGTGAGATCCTCTCTCACTAAACCACTGGAAGATCCCCCCTCTTTTAGCTGAGAAGCATATTGGCCAGACAATTGTAATGTGTACCAGGAGTTTTTCCCCCAGTTCCTGCATGCAAAAGGAGGGCAGACTTAAAGACAGCTTCGGACGCTCGTGTTGCTGTTAATGGCTCCCAGCTGCACTTTTTCTGTGATTAGCCAGGGGGCCGTAGCTAAAAACAGAGCATACGCCAGCCCAGCGCAATGACCCTAGAGGGCATTGGCCATAGAGTGCATCTGCCTCTCCATTAAGCCCCAAAGTAACCACCATAGGCGCCCAGGCGCCAAGGAAGCTGAGGCAGATGACTGTAAATGAGCATTCTCACATATAGATGTGATCCAACGGTCCAGTGTGCCTGTACTATACAACAGGCAAATGCCTATAAAAGCTAACTCAGATACTCAGATGTTTTTATGGATGAGGGTGATGTGCTTACTTTATATATGACATAATAAGAATAATTCACAGTCCGACTGAGGCTAAATCCAGCATGCAGGTTGTGAGATGTGAGAGCACAGTGGCAAGTTTTTACACTTCTGTCGAAACTGACATTCGTGGGAAATGGGTCAATGAACAGTTATTCCGGTCGTATTTAGCCAGAAGGACGACCAGTCACAGATGAGTAGGCCTAGTTAGGTAGTCATGTTTAGTTAACGGAGGATTAGACAGGTGCTTATTCAGCCAAGCAAGCAGTCAGCCACTACTCTGGGCGAAATTTACAGGTCACTGAGGCTGCAGGCTTTCGTTTCTTTCCTACTGATGTAGTTTCAAGCTGTTCAAAGTAAATCAAGCTTGTTTTTTTCTGGATATAATTCAGTCATGCATGCTGGTCAGCAGCTGAAATTGGAATGTTTCTATTTTGTATTAGCTCCTAGTAGTAGGAGAACATGTGTTCTCATTTGAATTTGGTGCACAGAGATTGACTGAACAGCTACAGCTTGTGTAATGTGCGATCCTCAGTTTTGTGGTTGCCATAAAAGTCTGCAAAACCCCCAAAAATGCTGTTAGAAGCTGTAATCTTTTCGGGTTTTAAGATACTCTATCTAAGTGTACAATTTTACGAAGATAATACCTCATTTAATCCATCGTAACTGGTTTTGTCTAGGAAAAAGGCAGGTGCTTGACAGTATTTACCCAATATGGCTGTATCATTACTTGCACATGTTTGATATTGAGAACATATTCAGAGTACCATTCATAGTATGTAATGACATGATCTTGTAGTCTAGTCAGGCACAGCCTGTTCTTGTAGCACTTCAGAGAGATTCACTGAGCCCAAGGCTACAGATCCAGAGGTCTCTCCCTGATGGTATGAATACTGTCCTGTCCCAGAACATCTTTCAATGATTATTAGTCCCAGCAACAAGAAAACATCTATTCCGGGCCATGGCAATAGTCCTATTGTGAGACTGGACAGGCAAAAGCCTTTTCAGAAATGAAAGAGCAAATGCTTGGCTTTGTGGACTGTCTTCATGTGTGGAGAACAGAGGCTATGACCTTAATCTTATAATGAGTTCAAATCACTGTGCATTCCCTCTCCATTATCCAATTATTACAGTTTTATGATTGCTGATCATTTTTTGGATGTTGATGCATTAATGACACACAGATGTTCAAATCATTCTCTTGACATAGATGCTATCTGGCACTGAAAACTCTCCTTGTTTGGTGCCAGCATGAGTGCCTTATATTAAAAGGCCATGGAGGACTCTTATACTGTATATGGTGACGCCTACATACTGAAATGACCCATATGTAAAGGATAACTTTATGAAGTCACCACAATGTGTGAGCAAAAATATGGTATGCTTCCAGCGGTCCCTGAGAGACGCTTCGTCATACTGGAAGCCGTCCGACTGCTCTGTAACACACAGTGGGAAGCATGCAGCCTTGTTTTGACAGTTTTATAGGGTGTTTGACCCACCAGCCAGCCTTTAGCGCCAGTCAAACTCTAGACCCTCCTATAGGGGGCCCTGCAGCCAATGGCATGCAACCAATCCTGGCTAAACCAATTACGCTGGCTGATACTGGAAGCAACCCCAGGGTTTTATCCTCAGACATTCCCACTTGTTTTCTGCAGTTGTCAGCAGTAGTATACCTGAATTCTCTTTAAACACACACACACACACACACACACACACACACACACACACACACACACACACACACACACACACTCACACCGTTTTAGAGCAACACTT
>JBBJLS010000155.1:17669182-17682012 GCA_037577275.1 Bryconaethiops microstoma | reverse complement strand
TTTTCCTCCCTTGTTTTTTCGTTGATCTGGATTCTGTATGTGGGACTTCTGTTGCTTCATTGATAATCCAAACACACGCACACACACACACACACACACACACACACACACACACACTCACACAGTTTTAGAACAACACTTATGCCCTGTTCACACATGGTATAGACATGTACCTTGTTCTGATCTGATCAAAAATGGGCATGTGTCTCTCCAGTGACCAGTAGGCATCGGATTTTGTGACTGTTACTGTTTTTCTTTTTATTATTATTCAATTTCTAGTCCGAGCCTGTACTGAATTTTGGCAAAATTACAATGCTAAAATATCCAGTGTATCCATGTATTCAAATTTTTGATCAGTTGCTCAGGAGTTTTGATCATTTAAAAATTAGATTTTTGTTGTCGAGTTTCCTCGGTAATGTATGGGGAGAAAGGTGGGGCTCATAAACAGACTTTATGACACTAAAGATCAGATCATTAATATAAAAGAGGTTTGTCACAGTTTGTTGTGATTTAATTAAAAATAATCATCACGTCAGTGCAACTACCTGTGCTTTTTCACTCCCATTTTTGGGCTAAAGCGGAAATGCTTGAAGTTATATTTAGCCATTTCTATCGCTGTGTTTGTCATCAGACTGAATTTGTCCTGGAAGCCCTTGTTTCTGCACATGCAAAAAAAACACAAACAGGAGTTGATGCTAGAAAAGAAAGACACTACTCTTTCTCTTCTACTTTTTCCTGCTCCTGGTTAGGGGTCACCACCGCATATCAACCGTCTCCATTTCCTTCTATCCTCTTCATTTTCCTCTCTCACAAAACCTGCCTGCACGTTCTCCTTCACCACATCCATAAACCTCCTACTGGGCCTTCCTCTTCTGCTCTTCCCTGCAGCTCCATCCTCAACATCCTTCTCCCAACACACTTAAAGTGTCTCCTCAGCACATGTCCAAACCAACGCAAGCTCACCTCTCTTGACTTTTCCTCCAAAAGTTCCAACTCCAGCTGCCCCTCTAATAAACTCATTCCTGATTCTGTCCGTCCTCGTCACTCCCAATGCATATCTTAACATTTTCACCTCTGCCACCTCCAGCTCTGTTTCCTGTCTTTTCTTCAGTGCCACTGTCTCAAAACCAGACAACATAGCTGGTCTCACTGCCGTCTTGTACAGCTTCCCTTTCACTTGTATCTGCTTGTCACAAATCACTCCTGCCACTCTTCTCCACCCATTCCACCCTGCCTGCACTCCCTTCTTCATCTCTCTTTCACACTTCCCGTTACTCTAGACTGTTGACTTTTACCTTCACCAGCTCTACTCCCTGCATCCTCACCATTCCACTGTCCTCCCTCTCATTCACGCACAGGTATTCTGTCTTAGTCCTACTGAACTTCATTCCTCTCCTTTCCAGGGCATATCTCCATCTCTCCAGGGTCTCCTTAACCTGCTTTCTACTCTCACTACAGATCACAGTGTCATCTACAAACATCATAGTCCACCTGTCAGTCTGTCTATCGCCATAGTAAA
This sequence comes from Bryconaethiops microstoma, assembly GCA_037577275.1. Lineage (NCBI taxonomy): Eukaryota > Metazoa > Chordata > Actinopteri > Characiformes > Alestidae > Bryconaethiops > Bryconaethiops microstoma. The sequence continues at coordinate 17,680,493 of JBBJLS010000155.1, read as the reverse complement.
CAAGAAAGGGCTCAGGACTGAACAGAAAGAAGCTACAAAAGAAGCTAAAAAGACAGCTGTTATGATGAGGTTTAATGGAAAGTCCTTCTTTGGTGTCTTGAATGTATTAGGGTGCTTCTTCTGGATTGCATCCTGAGCAAGCCAAGGATTACAGAGGTAAGAAAAACTCCCTAAAGCTAGAGGAAGAAACCTTGGAAGGAACTAAGATTCAAAAAGGGAACCCATCTTCTAGCTATAACTTAACTTATATAAATAGCCATAATAGCCTAGCTCAAAATAACGGATCAGAGGGGTACCACAGACATGAGAGCACCTTGAGAAACTGGCATCCCTCACCCCCCCATCCCGCCCCACTTCACTGCCAACAAACAAATCTGATCATATAAGAGTGATGGGACAACAGACTCAGCATTCCAGTTGCTTTCAGTTCTCTGTGTCCATGAACTTCCAGATCTGCACCATTTATCCAACAGAAAACTATGTGTGAGTCCTGAACATTAACCAGAAGAGTATCCTTAATCTTGGGAGCTTTGGACTTTGGGATTTCAGACCAGATAGTTTCCACAGTAGCCTAAACTCTGAAGAGATAAATTTGAAGCTTGAAATGACCACCTACTCCTAATAGTCAGGAGACACCGCACCCCACACACACACACATACACACACTCTCAAAGTGATGAGTGCTGTCATTTGCTCCTTCAGTGACCATCTGAGCTCAGAGATTGACGCAGAGCTGTGCCCTCAGGCGGTGCCTCTTGGAGTGCAGTTGATCTAAACCAGATCCAGAGGAATTCTCCTTTTCCACATGACAGCGTGTTGTGGCTTTGGTGGTGCTGCGCAGTGGGAGGTCTTCAGCCACCTTCAGATGTGTGTCAGTTGAACTCACTGCAAAGCATGTGGGCATTTGTAGTCACTGTCACATGCTTTTTTCCATTCCATTTACTTGAAGTGTAGCCATAGTCTTTGTTAAAACTGTGGGTAGTGTCAGCTAAAACCACCCTTAGCTTTTTCTGTCTGTGCATGTAGTTTTTATGCATTGGGACAACTGTTTTGTTCTCGTGCTGCTTCAGTGGGTATCAGTCACAAGTCCTTGCTGATACCCTTGATAGTTTTTGCTTAGATTTACATTGGCTTCCACTGCCAGTGACTCTTTCTTGGTTAGAGGGTGTGCCTGCATGGAAAGCAATTCTTACGTTTCATTTTTTGCCAGTCAGCTGGAAGAAAAAAAAAAGCTGAAGGGGATTCTTTTCCTCTCTTTCAGGCCCTTCACAAAGGCGTACTGTTTTGTTAGCTCCATGGCAAAGTCTTGAACCAATTGAATTAACCACAGGACATTAGTAAGATGTTTTTTACAGATAATTCGGGAATAGGTCTTAAAAGGCAACTCTCATACTGGTCTTTAAACAGAATTGTCTTTTGAAATATGGAGTATTTTGTATTTGAGAGGCTCATTGAATCTAAGGGCTTACTATTGTCCTTTGACTGAGTATTCATGCTATACTGGATGCTGTTAAACATGTGAATTCAGTTACTGTCCAGAATTCGAGTTGGTTTTCTTCTTTTACTTTTACTAGCTTGGAAACACTCATTCTTTAGTCCAGTGCATGCATCTCATAATTCATTTTCATTGTCAGTTGTGAACTGGTCATTCTCAGTGACAGGTTCTCCTGCATCAGTACTTAACCATGTTCACAGCAATGTGCAAATATCTTAGGCACCTAAGCAAACTGGTTGATCATTTATCTAAGCAGTAATTGTGTATTTACTTGTATAGACACTGTGTATGTTTATAATTGATGTAAGCAAACAGTAATGAAGAAGAATTAACACACATTTATTTTTGTCTTTTTAAAAGTAGTTTCTCCTGTATGCCTCCAGCCATCCTATTGGTTTATTAAATTCTGCCTTCAACCCCCTGATATGATTTAATAAAGTACTAAGTAGTCAAACTTTGACACTGGATGATAACAAGGAGAGAGTCGGAAATGGTCATACACATAAATACCTTGACATACATAAAATCACAATTATATTAATGGTATTGGTATTTATTCCATTGTTAGTGTTTTTATGAGCAAATACATTCTTACTGCCCAGAAAAAAATTGCTTTTGAAAAAAGGATTATGCTGTAGTTTTAGAACTTGCTCTTCTTCTCTCTCGGTCTCTCTCTCTCTCTAGGCTTAAACGTCTTATATAGCTCAAAAGTGACAGGGCATAATTTTACCAAAAAAATCCAATTCACACCATTTTCCAAGACACGTTACTGAAATGACTGAAAATCTGCTGCTTACGTTTTGCCATGCAGTTAATGCATTCAAATATAGTTGACAAGTAGTGGATACTTTTACACCACCAGTTACTGTTTGTAATGTATGATTCATTGCTAAAATCAGTTTTAGCAACCGTCATGTAGCAACATTTTAAAGCATTTTATAGATATTGTGGCGCTATGCCGTGTCTGAAACTACACAGAGAATGCACATGAGATTGTTTAGCAAGTCAACACAGACGGGTGATGGGATGTCTCTGCTGATTGAGAGCTGAGAATTGTTTTAATGTCTTTAAAGTCATTTTGAATGCGCTTTCTCTTCAGAGTATGATGAATTTCCGAGTGAAGCATAGCTCCTCTTTGAGCTTGCTTAGTGCTAGTGGCAGTGAGATATGTCCAGAGACAAGAACTTACAAGGTAAAAAAAGTTGACTGATGGTTGACAGTTCAGGACAGTGAAGATGTTGTGTTTGTTTGTCATAAAATAAAAGCATGATCTCAACACAGCAACGATGACACTAACTGCTTACAAATGAACGTTACCGTGGCTTGTCAACAACACAATGCTAGCATATGTCCAGTGCTCTTGTCAGTGATTTGTAGTCTGTACACATAAGTATTCCTAGATGCTCTTTAAATAGTCTTTAATATGGCATGAGGGGAGTGTATGTTCTGGAAGACAGAACTCAACCCTGAGGGCAGGAAAAAAAGAAAACAAATGTTGTAGGCTGTTAATATGATTGCTTCCACAGCTTTACACACTCTCTCAGGGTCTGACCGCTCTTTGGTGGGTTTCTGGGTCCCATCACTATTGACCAGGCTCTACAGTGTATAAATAATCTGAATTTAAATCTAAACATTTTTCGTAATGTTGGAATACGTAATTTGGAAGATTGCAATTCTGCAAACAGTGAATTAATTAAACAAAACATAAAGAAACATGTTACACGACCTCTGGGTCAGTGTCCTCCTGTGGTTCTCTTGTGATTTGCACCATGTTTGTTTTTTTATTCAAGAAAACAAACAAACAACGAAAATTGTACTTAACTGCCCTGTTTCATCATTGGGCCGTGAAGTTTGGCTTGGCTTGGTTTACTGCCCGATGTTTTATGTCTCATTAGCCCCTCTGTTAACATTTAAAAGTGTATGTCATCCATGGGAAGGTGCGAACTCACGTAGCATTACCTCAGATAGCCTAACAAAACAACCGGATTTGCCGTAAATTGTGCAGGTTGTTTATTACACAAAACTTTAACAGCACCGGTTTCCTCTCTATCGCCCCTGCTCTCAAATGATGTTCCAATGTGATAAACATTCTGTTTACTTCATTTCTTTTTGTCAAAAGAAACGGTCTCGAAATTCCGCAATGCTGAGATCACAATGCACATGGTGATGTTTATACCATAGATGTGCTGAGGAAGCACCTCAACAATTTCCTTTGTAATCATCAAAAATATGTGTAATTACTATTTTTTTGAAATTTTCTTAGGAACCTTTCTGTTGGGTTTATTTTATTCTCTCTTGTTTTATTTGAAAGTCGTATTCTTTGGCTCAGGCCTTGAGACAAGTGACTGCTCTTATTGATAAATTTGTCCGCCGGCAACTGGCGTCCTTGGCCTCTTCAATCTGTGCGAGTACAGCCGTCTATTCTGCTTTCCATACGTTTTGTGCTCAGTTAGTCTTAACTATGGCACTGCTTTCTGGCCGTTAGAGACAGAAAGTGCCTGGCTAGCTCTGATAAAGCTCCTTAATCAAAAGATATGGCCTCGTCCTCTGTAAAGTTTTCCATTCATGAAAAGACTTGCCTGAGAAACCTGTTCCATATAACAGAGCCAAAAAGATTTCCCTGTTAGTTTTAAGCAAGGCTTTGATCACACAAATGTTCCCTTTCTGCACTTCAGGGGTCTCAAAAGCTGCCAAAATTCTGGGGCTTGAAAAGAGTCTCTCTGGGATGCGATTAAATTTTTTAGGCAATTGTAAGTGAGAAGGACCAGGTTTGTCACTGCGCAACTGTTGTGGTTTTCAGAGTATCCTGCTTGACACAGAATAATTGTGTCAGGCAGTTGGACAAAGACTGATACAGCAGCACCCTCTCACAATTGACATGCCATGCTTATCAATTAAGGTGTAGACCTTTGGAATGGGAAAAGTAATCCACCATCTGCTTTGGGCCGACCTGAAATGTCTCTGGGGTTCGTTGTTTGGACATGTGAACTCAGGGTCTGCTAAAAGCTTTAGGGTCTTTGTTTGGACATGAGAAGACAGAGACTGTTTGAAAGTTCATGAGTTTCGTCAGGGTTATTGAAAGCACATGTCTATGTGTCTATGCAAAGTATTGCTCCATTTCCTAAGGGGCGTCCAACATGATGAACGTAAGCTCTTTATGATTGCTGGACTCATCTGACGTGCACATTGTAGCTATGTGGACATCTTGTATACTGTCAGAAAAAGGTACTGTCATGGTAAATTATAGCTCCCAAAGGTACAAATACCATAAACGTACTCTCATAGGTACACCGTGGTCCTTAACATACAATGGTATGCTACCTCTGTACCTTTTTATCAATTGCCTATTCTAAAAACAAAAAAAGTAAAGGCTAGAGCCAAGGTGTATATTAAAATTTAGAACTGCAGTGGAATACAATAGGACTAGGTTCACTTCATAAAGGTGTAACACCAAGGGTACCAACCCACTGGCTGTATTTGTACCCTGAAAAGTACAAATTCTTTCTGACAATGCAAAATGAACACAGCCTATGTGACCGGCCAATACATAGAAGGCTTTTAAATGGCTTTCCAGTTCGGCCTTCTTGATCTCTTTCTTTCAAAATGTTCCTATAATTTTTGGCGTGACACATATGTGGAATTCCTGGCTTCTCTAAGCGGTCACCCCTTTAAAGTTTGTGCTGTGGTGCAGCACTACAAAGAGTTTTAAAGAGTCCTTTTAAGTGCAAGGTTAAAATTGTTTGAACTGTTCTCTGTATTTTAGGGAACTGTGCTGGGCCTGCATTAGTATGCGTCAGCAGAAATAATTTTTTCCTGCCATGCACAGTGCATAAAGCAGAACAGCTGCGATGCTGAAGTCACTCGTCTCTTCTCATGGCCTTGGAAAATGCCGCTCTGAAAAGCTTCACAGCTCATTAGAACTAGGAACAAAGCAAGCTGAGAAAAAGCAACTACTGGCTTTGGCTGCAAAAACAAGAGAGCAGGCCTCGAAACAGAGCATGAGGTCACTCGGCATGCGCTGGCACTTACAACAGCGGAGCGATGACCTCACGCTAAAATTTGAGCCACTGACAGAGGAGCATACCTTAGTTATAAGGTCTTTCCTGTTAAGGGTGAGAACAGCTGATGTGAACAGGAGATGAGAACATCGGTAATGAGAACAGTACAAGCCTTCCCGCCAAATGACTGCCTATTAGTCTAAGAAAGACTTGCTTTACAGATATTACTTTTTTTTTAAGTTAATGTTAGCTACCTCATTTACGTTTACATTTACATTTACATTATTTAGCAGACGCTTTTATCCAAAGCGACTTCCAGTCCCTAACAACAGGGGTCAGTCTCCCTGGAGCAACTTGGGGTTAAGGGTCTTGCTCTGGAACCCAGCGGTGCTATGCCAGTGGTGGTACGAAGGTAGGATTCGAACCCATCCTACCCACTAGGCCACCACCACCCCATATTCCACCTCAGATTCTAGATGATATAATATTGCCTAGATTTATGTACCAACTGCTGTGGAATCAGCCCTTCTTTTTGAGAGGTATTAGCCAAACAGGGATGTTCACAGGGATGGAATTCAGACGTAAGGATGCAAGTGCATTCTGAAATTAGTAGCTGAGGTACTGGATCTCTTTCAAGGAGTCTTATGAATCCAATATTGCTCTTAATGGTTAACATCATGCAAATCCTCTCTTAACATTCAGTCTAGCTAGAGCTAATTGGGGCTTGTTTGAGGAACGAACTCTAGGAATGACTTCTGCAGGGTGCAATCTGACAGGACCTGGGTCAGATCCACCCTACTCAGTACTAAAGTTGAATTTTCTTGTAACTAGATGCGCTTCAGACACACGAGTGCCCACGTAGCACAGCTTAGCAATGTATTTAACTCTGATTTGAAATCTTAAGTATTTGGGGTATTTTTTTTTATTATTTGTTCAGATATTTTAGTCTGTACACAGGGCCCCTCTGAGACAAAGACCTTGATTTCAATCTGGCAGATGGATGAGTAAAGGCAATGGTCAAAGTCAGATATTGCCTGATATGCTCCAACTGGAATCACTGAAAAACACACTTCTTGTATTTTTAGCTTCATGTGTTTGCCATTGCGTTTGTTGAGCAATGAGTATTTCAGAATATTCAGATGACAGTTATTCTGAACACACTACTCCCAAGGGTGTCGCTGTAACATGTGCATATGAAAACATTTGAATGAAAACACTTGAATCTCTGTACACCATCATTACCCTATCATCACCTCAGCTGTTAAAGAAAATACTGACTACCCACTTTATTACTGGTCACTTTAAGGGCTCCATCTCTGCCCAGTTTTGATTTTCTATTTATCATTTACTCACCACAAGACTGTTGACCAGATATTACTTACTTTCTAAACAGAGTAGTCTTTAGTGTTAGAGGATGGCCTTCACAAATTGTGTGTCAAAGTAGATGAGCTTCAGTCTCTAAGTGTGCACGGCAAAGTTGCTGATTTCCATTCAGTCACTTCATTCATACTGACCATTTTCCCACACACTGATTAGGGAGAATCACATGCACTGCACTGTGACTGACCGGCAGATGACTGGTCTTTAGTCTGGCCTCTTGATGGAAGGGAGCCATTGACTGAGCTCCAGGACCGTGAGCTCACATCATGCCTGCAAACATCCAGAGCTGTTCTGTGGCACCTCCTGGCACACTAACTGCTGCCAGTCTGCTTTTAATCTGCTTGTGAGGTTTTGGAGGCCTCGGTCAGACATAGCTGGTAACTGGCAGGCCTGGTTTTAAGTACTGCAACTTCAAAGTCCCATGAACATCAGCAACACACACCATCATCAGCAGAACAATGAAACTAAACCTGAAAAAGGAGTTAGGATTTAAATGTGAATGGAATTGAACGGAGCACAAAGAACCATGTGTCAGAAGTCAAAACAGACGAACACAGTGTATTTTGCAAAGGAGCTTAACAATTTGTTTCTCGGTAAAAAAAACCAAAAAAAACAGCAGGATTGTTTAAAAGAATAGCAATAGTTGTCCAGAACAACCTGTGTTCGTCAACATTAAGCGCTAGCTGGCGTTCCTGTGCCACAGTGTTTGCCTTGTTTGATAAATCGCATTTTGTTGTGTGTATGGATTCTCAACATTCCATTTAAGCAGCAGTTTAGACATCTTTCTCCAGTGATAAACGAGGGACCAGGCACTTCAGAGGAAGCTCACTGTCACACCGGTTCAAGCGGCGACCTTTGAATCTGGACATCCGCCGCTGTATGCCAATGCAAATATTTGGCCTTCATCTGGAATTCAAACAAAAAAAAGCTATTTTAATCACGAGCTGTGAAGGGGTCACTGGGGTGTAATCCAGCTCTTTGCATTCCTGCCACTAACAGTGTTCTGTCTTGCCTGCTTGTTTCTGCAGAGATTGGCCCGGTCACCATAACAACGGATCCCAAAAAGTTTCAGGCTGAGTTGAGGGAGCTGTATGTGCAGGTGAGATTATGCTGTTCCGAAGATCAGAGTTATTAATGACAATATGGACATAAGCCTATGTGTAAATATTTATGACAATGTTTGTGGAACTACTGGCCTGTGTTATGCCCCTTTTATCCCCTTGTTGTATTGTCAACACTCACTCATCTGTACTCCTTTCAGGTGTTTAACCCCTATTTTACACCAGCCATGAAATTCAGTTTGGGCCTGTTTTGGAGGATAGTCTGTGCATTCTTCTTTGATACTGTTGTAGTTGTATGATAGGTAAATTGAGTGTAATTTATAAATAGTGTAAGAGGAGTTATTGCCTCCAGTTATTGTAACTTCCTAGTTATTGTAAATTTCTAAAAAGTTATAATGCTCTTTCAGCAGTCCAGTGAGTAAAGTCGATAATTTACTCATGAACCCAAGCTCAGTAGTAGGCTGTTTGTAGGGCTTGGTTAATTAGCTTTCAGGCTTTAAACGATTTAGTAAGAAATGACGGTTGTAAAAGGGAAAATATAGAAGAAGTCACTTAGCTAATGTTACCTAACGAGTGTTAGACTGCTTGGTAGCCAGCTACCAAAATGACCATCCCACAAACGTAACACTCTCTAACTAGAAGCCTAAGAGTTTAAGAATTATGGTCCAGTGTCAGCCGATATGGTCGTATTTGGAGTTTATCTGTAAATTAAAAACTGAATTTAGCTGTTTTGCTTACCTAGCTGATAAGCAATTATAAAGTCCCAGTAAGAATATTTTAATTTCATAGGACAGGGTGCCCACACATGTTTGATTCGCAGCGTAGATCACCAGATGATCACCATGGTCGAACAGCACCAAGTGTGCTGTGCAACAGTTTGCTTACTTTGTGAAACCTTGTATTGGTTTCTATGTCATCCAAAGCAAGTCTCATTCACTCAGTTTATCTCTTAAATAAATAGCTTGGAATCTGCAGCGCCGTTTTCCCAAAAGTCGAGCTGAGCGATGCATTTCCGGCAGTGCTGGGGTGCATTCTACCCGCGAGACAGTATCCTTGGCGTGGTAGAGAGCGTATCTGGCACGCGAGTGCGTGTCCTCTCTGCTTGAAGCTGTCGTGCTTGGTGGATCAGGGAGTTTATTTGGACTGCAAGGGAGTGCATTTGCCATGAGCCTTTGAATTCCATTTGGCCTGAAACCATCGGTATGGTCTGACAGAGCAGAATTAGCTGTATACAGTACGAGTCAAAAGTTTAGATACATTCACTCATGCTATACCATTTTCCACTTTTTAGTAATAAAGCCCTAAATTGGCATTGTGGTGCAGTTACATATGTTTAAAATCATTTTTAACATCTTGACTGAAGTATTTTTAATACTGTCAGAATCCTGTTTCATGCATTCAGTTAATTTGCGTTAACAGGGTAGTACATCCCTTCAACCGTGAAACTGAAGCTTTAGCATAGGTGGAAAACCAGACGCACCACCAGAACTGAATACGTTTGAAAACCACTGAGGGACCAGAACGACTGAGTACCCTTTTTCTGAAAGTGTAAAGAGGAACACACTCATCTGCTCAAAAGAGTGACACAGGAGAGAATCACAGAGAGCCTGTCTCATGTTAACGAGTGTAGCCTTTTACACTAAGCTTCCATGGAAAAAATGTTCTGAGTGCACACAAAGTTTGATTGAAGACATGCATCAAGATTCTTCTCCGTTTTGGCACCTAAGTGGTGGAACAAAATTCTCCTGACAGTTGAGAACTGCTGAGTCCCTTGTTTTCTTTAGTTGCCGACTGAAGATTCACTTCTTCAATGAACGCTTGGGTTAATGGCTCACCTCTTCAGTGAGCACTTAGGATAATAACTACACATTCATGCCTTAACCTACTAGCAACAACTTAACAAAACAAAATAAAAATAAAACAAGCTGCCTATCATATCTTTTCTGAGTAATCTGGCAGGGCCCTGAGGAGTATTTCCTCAGATAGAATCTCAGTTCGTTTATGACTAGGTTTATTATTGTGAGGGACATATACATGGTTATGGATAAGAGGGTCTGCCAAATGCCGTAAATGTAAATGTTTCACTTCGTTTTGCTCTTTGTTAGTATATAAGTACATACAAAACAGTGGGTTAGTGAAGCACGGAGGTTGGGTAATAGGCCCTAAACTCTTAAATGACCTCCTGACACCAGGGCTGTAAAAAACAGTCCTAAGCCACTCCTAATGAACTATAATGCCATATACTATTTTGTTACATGGAATTACATGCCCTTTGTGTCATGTTACAGTGCTGTGAAAAAGTATTTGCCTGTTCCATGTTTTCTCCCTTTGTGAACAATGGCCCTCAGCGTGGTTCGCTGGAGTCCCAGAGCTTTAGACATGGCTTTGTAATCTTTTCCAGAGCGATAGATGTCAATTATTTTGTTTCCCATCTGTTCCTGAATTTCTTTAGATCGTGGCAAGATGTCTCTCCTTTTCTGGGATCTTTTAGTCTATTGTTTAAGTGACCTCTGGATTCAGCAGGTCTGGCAGTAATCAGGCCTCGGTGTGGCTAGTGGAATTGCACTCAGCCTTCCAAACAATGTGATTAACCAAAGTAGGCAATTACTTTTTCACAAAGGGCCATGTAGGTTTGCATAGTTTTTTCCTTAATAAACAAAATCATCACTTAAAACTGCATTTTGTGTTTACTTGGGGTATCTTTGTCTGATATTTAAATTTGTTTGATAATCTGAAACATTTAAGTGTGACAAACATGCAAAAAAATAAGAAATCAGGAAATAAATACTTTTTCACAGCTGTTATTATCCACCCGTTGTGGTAACATTGGCATAAAACGTGTACAATTACTACCCAAAAATGCCTGAGAAACACTTGTGGCACATCACTGCAGGTATTCTTACAGAAATGACGCACTTTTGTAGAATAATGGTAAAGATATCAAAAACTGTGAAATAGCACATGGCATGTTGCTGAAACCATAATCAACACTTATCAATTAGAGTCTTCATTGTAGCTCTTGGTGCAGCTTTACACAATCTTACGCATTCTCTGAAGCAGCTTCATGAGGAGCCACCCTGGATGTCTTACTGCATTTAAAGGATTGCGGTGGTTTCCTTGTGACATTGTTGGGAAATAATTTTATTTTGGAAGTACATCATGTAGTTATCAGTCGTTCTGGTCCCTTTACAGAAAATCAGCCCCAAAGCATGATGTTTCCACCCCCATGCTTCACGGTAGGTGTGGTGTTCTTTGGACGCAACTCAGCATTCTCTCTCCTCCAAACACGACGAGTAGAGGTTTTACCAAAAAGTTCTATTTTGGTTTCATCTGACCATATGACATTCTCCCATTCCTCTTCTGGATCATCCAAATGC
>JBBJLS010000155.1:17618478-17669082 GCA_037577275.1 Bryconaethiops microstoma | reverse complement strand
AAATTTATCTTTTTTTTTGCACCTTCTCACAGAAATCAGGAAGATGCTTCCTCTGTTACTACCTCACTGTTTCTCACCTGCCACACAACCTCACTACCTCACTTCATCTCACATGCCTCTCTACCTCACTACCTCACTGTATCCCACCTGCCTCACTACCTCACTGTATCTCACCTGTCCCACAACCTCACTGTATCTCACCTGCCTCACTACCTCCCTTTATCTCAACTGCCTCCCTGCCTCACTGTATCTCACCTGCCTCTCTGCCTCGCTGCCTCACTGTATCTCACCTGCCTCACTACCTCACTGTATCTCACCTGCCTCACTACCTCACTGTATCTCACCTGCCTCACTACCTCACTGTATCTCACTTGCCTCACTACCTCACTGTATCCCACCTGCCTCACACCCTTACTGTATCTCGCCTGCCTCACTACCTCGCTACTTCACTGTATCCCACCTGCTGTTTGTTATTCAAACTTCAGATCTTGTTTACAATATAAACTGTTTACACTTGTTTAGTTGAATATATCTTTCTACATTTTTTAAACTTAGTTTTAGCCTTTAATTTTACCTTTAATTTATTGTAACTGAATTACACAGTCTCACAGATGTCTCAGGAGCACATTTCAATACATGTTGTTCTTGTAAAACTGTGCATGTGACAAATAAAGAATTTCAAATCTTGAATAGTCTGAGGAGAGTTCATTGTAACTGCAAAAGGCTTTACACTAATTGCTCCTCATCTTGAGCACAAGGGGCATGTCTAACAGTGCTGCAAACTCCCAGTGTCCCGTAGGCCATACAGCCGCTGGGCTGGTGGGATTTTAATGCTTCAGAAAAAATCAGTTCAGCAGAAATGTAACACAGTTCAGCTCCTCTCTGATTCTAAAGATCTATTATCCTGCTCTTCTACTGTTAAACAGGCTGTTGGCTGCTGTGAGTCTGACAACTGTATGAAAGCGTGTGATATGGAACAGAGGTTACTTGAAAGGTAAACACACAGTTAATGTGCATATCATGCGTTCAGACATCTGAATTTCATTTACAACTGTTTGTGGTTTGTTGACAAATCCAAAATAAAAAATTCTCATCCTCAAAAATTAGGCACAAAAACACACAACTATTCAATGATTTTCTCAAACACGATGACGGGGTGTTGTGATGTGTACTCAGTTAAACAGAAGAGTTGCCAGATTCTGTTATTTTGACTGGTTCTCTCATTGTTTTTCTGTTTTCGCTTTTTCCCAGTTTTCGGTTTTTAACACAAAGCGATAGAGAGAGAAAGACATGCAAAGAGAGACATAGAGAGGCAGAAAGAGAGAGAGAGAGAAAAAGAGTTTTAGAGAAAGATGGAGAGAGCGTCATAGAGAGTTTTAGGGAAAGAGAAAGAAAGACAGAGAGAGAGAGTCATAGAGAGAGAGAGAGATGGAGTGAGAGTCATAAAAAGAGAAAGATGTAGAGAGTCTTACAGAGAGTCTTAGAGAGAGACTCATGGAAAGACAGAGAGAGAAACAGATGGCAAGAGTCATAGACAGCGAGAGACAGAAAGAGAGCCCTAGAGAGATAAAGAAAGAGAGTCATCGAGAGAAAGAGAGAGAGATAGTCATAGAGAGAAGGTCAGACTGTAAAGTCTTTTGGTTCACACATTCAGTTGAAATCGAGTAGATGTGAGACAGTAGGCTGAAGATGAGAAGCATTCTGGCATTTGAACTTTTGTGCATGTGTGCATTTGTGTGTTTCTGTGTGTGTGTGTGTGTGTGTGTGTGTGTGTGTGTGTGTGTGTGTGTGTGTGTGTGTGTGTGTGCATGCCTGTGTGTGTCTGTGTGGGTGTCTGGCTCCTCCACAGCCCTTGTGAGTGCTTGGTCCAGCTTTTTGGACTCGTAAAGGTAGAGGAGTTAAAGGGAACGGGGCGACAGAGGCGTGTGAAATCTGACTCTCTGTAAACGCCGCAGCAGTCCCTGAGTTTTGATTGAGTTAAACCTTTGTATCCAGGCAGTGATGTAACCAATGCTCATCTGAGAGCCCTGGGAAACCTATGAAACTGATTTCTCCACTCATAATGTAACAGTACAAGTCACGGACCTGCTTTGGGCATCATAAAGTTTCCTGAAGAACTGACACCTAGGTTAGCACTGATAGCAAACTCAATAGCCTAAAAAAAGGAAAAATCGCTGGAACAGCCAAACGCTGGGGATACACTCAGATGTTGTATTTTTGCTTGCTAATTTTCAGAACTATGTGAATACAAAAATCTGTTGCATGTGATCTTTTGTAGTCAGATTTGAGCCACTTTCATACTGGATACACATTCCAATATCTGACCATGTGACCATATTGAGAGCCACCTGGATCTGATTTTTTATAAACTTATTTTCACTGTAAACATTTCGTTAAAATAACGTTGCAAACGTGCACCTGCAGGCCTTTCATGGCACAGATGTGTTAATGACAGATACAGGTCATGTGCAGGCAGAAAGATTAAACCTCGTTTCATCAATAAAACTACTATCAGTGCAATCTAGTTATGAGGTGAGTGAGTTGACCTTGAACATGAATACGTGAATTACCTAGATATCAGTCAGTGTACAACTGTTGCATCTAATCTAATGCATCTAATCCAGTGAATCGGCAGTCAGGACCATATGTGAAAAGTGAATATTAGTGCCACTCTCAGAACTGGTACTAAACTTGACAGGGCAGTAAATCCATTAGACACACATTAGTCTCTTCTCTGCTGTTAGAATAAATGTATACATTTATTTTCCTCTGTTTCCTTTATTGGCAGCCTTACCTTTACTACTACAAGCAAAGTGAATACTGTATAGTTCTAAACAGGTCCAAAATATGGAGAATAAATTTGGATCAGGTTTTGTGTTGTACTGAGCTGCAGCATTACCGTCCAAATGTTGTTGGAACCCATGTGTATTTGTGTGTGTGTGTGTGTGTGTTGTCACAGCGTGGGGAGCTGCTGGATCTGAGAGGTGGGCTGTTCTCTCTGGATGAAGACGGCAGTCTGCACATTGCTTCTCCCAGCGGGGAGGAGTCCGGAGAGTTTGTGTGTACAGCCACTAATGCAGCAGGATACAGCTCCAGAAAGGTCCAACTCACGGTCTATGGTCAGAGTCCAATCTAATCTCTCTCTCTCTCTCTCTCTCTTTTTCTCTCTCTCTCTCTTTCTTTCTCTATTTGCTGCTAGAATACAGTATATCATAAAACCGTATTCACTCACACTAGTACTGTTACTGCTCATGTCGACTGCACTGTATGTTTTCTTGTCCTGTAAATTATTGTGCTCTCTTTAGTCCTGTCCTCCTCTCACTTGTGTAGTCTTGTGTATTCTTGTGCCGTTCTGTTTCTGTTCTTTGTTTTGCACCATGGTCCTGAAGGAATGTTGTTTCATGTCATTTCAACCATGTACTGTGTATGTGGTTGAAATGACAACAAACAACTACTTGACATCTCTTTTCTTTTGCTTTCTTTCTCTGTACCTCTGTCTGTCTCTCTGACCCTTTGCATCATCCCCCTCGCTCTCTTTGTTTCTCTCTGTCTTTTTCTACTTTATTTCCTTATTTTTTCTCTTTTTGTCTTCTCATCTCTCCTATTCTTTTAACCTCTTTATTTTTGTTTGTTTGTTTCTTTTCCTTTTTTTTTTGGCTTTCTCCTAATTTGACTCTGTATGTCTCTCTTTGTCTTTATCGTTTTGTTTCTCTCTCACTTTCTCTCCACTCTCTCCACACCCCCATCTGTTCTCCATGTGCGCTGTATTCAGGGCTTATTTCTGTGTTCCTTGGAATGGGTCTCTTGTCCTCAGTTCAGAATATTATTCTATAGGCATGTGTGCAGTTTTCCAAAGTACATTGTACATATGTGTTTTTGTTGGGGTGGGGGTTCCTTTTGTATATTTTCTTTGCTTTCTGCTGACAGTTAATTTCTTTACTTTCCACTCTTTCATCATGTTTACATGCACTTGTATTCAGTGAGACCAAGACTGAGTGGTGGTGGAGTCGGGGACCAGGCTGGACCACGAGAGCCCATAGAGATGTCTGTACGGCAGGGCGATGATGTCACACTGCCCTGCGAAGTGCAGAGCATTCCACCCCCCATTATCACCTGGTCCAAAGACAAGCAGCTCATCTCGCCTTATTCGCCCAGGTGAACACACACACATACACTATCAGACAAATGTTCAGGCATGTCATGCTTCCTTTTTAGTATTACTTTTCCATTATGTAAAGTAAAGTGGTCCCTTATAGTCATGTGTGAACACACTACACAGTGTGAACTTCTTTCTCTGCATTTAACCCATTCACCAAGTGAAGCAGGGGCCAATAAGGGGCACCCAGGGAGCAGTGTGTCAGTACGGTACCTTGCTCAGGGGTACCTCAGTGATGACATTAGCAGTTGGGATTCGAACCCACAACCTTCTGATTGCAGGGGCAACCACCTAACCACTAGGCCACCAGCTGCCCCAGAAAGAATTAGTAGTTTCGGATTCGTCAAAGTGTCTAGCTTGTTTGTATTTAGCTGTATCAGTTGTATCTTCCAAGCTATAAAACCAGACGTTAGAAATGTTTTGGCTGATAAATGGTTTAAACACCAAATTTTTGAGTGCTGGTGAGTGTTGACCTCACAACAAAGGAATAAAATGTAGGGCACATGGCATTGTTTCCACATTAGTAGCATTCAAAGATAAACATTTACACATAATATTAATGATTAATTATTAAGTAATTATTATTATGGTTAGAAAAACATTTTTGCATGATTTCGCTTATTTTTGCAAACTTATTTTGCCTACAGATCTTCAAACAAAATTGCATATAAATACATGCACTGATCAATTCAAATTAAATGATCATTGACAAAACAGATATTCTCAGGTTCTGCTAGTCTTACAATTTGAATGAGGACCTGAAGCCAGTAGATGTAAAATGCAAAAACAGAGCATACCACAGGACTGAAAAACATGTTTGTTTTTAGCATAAACATTATGGAAAGCTACTTATCTCCAAATCTGTAAATGACACGCTCTCTCTCTTTTCCGGCTTTGAGATTTACCACTTTGTTTAATTGATAGACTGTTTAATTGATAGATGGTCTGTTGCTTTAAGTGTGCGCAAATTGTGGTTTCTTTTAGACAACGTCTAATCCATAGACACACAGGGATAACTCTGTGCTGTTTAGACCTGACTGCGGTCTTAAGGCAAAAAGATTGTGGTTGGTTTTAAATTACACAGCAATCAAACTCCCACTCTCTCTCTCTCGACTCACTCTGAAGGAGCAGAGAGGTGTGATTTTACAACCTTGTCAGTGTACTCCATAGGCGCTTGTTGTGGTTTTGTGGGTAGTGTATTCGAGCAGCGTGTGTCTCACTGTGCATGCGTCTACAATTCTGTGTGTTGCCATGGTTGACATTTGCCTCGATTTTCCTGCACTCTTACGACTCCCCATTCTGTCTGATAGACACACTCAGCTGCCCTCAGGCTCCATGAAGATCACAGAGGCGCGCGTGACAGACAGCGGCATGTACCTGTGTGTGGCCACCAACATCGCTGGCAACTTCAGCCAGGCTGTCAGCCTCAGTGTCCTTGGTAAGCCGCAGCTGCCTCGTTTATCTTGGGTCCCATCAGCAGACAAAGCAGCTTATTGTTTTCCAAACCATCTAAACTTCATCTCTGTATTATGCCATATACATTGTCATGCTTTCATGAGGAAGGTAGTCTCTGAGACCATGCATCTTTGACATCCTGCATTTTCACATTTGTCCTGAATACTTGATTTCGCACACAGGGTTGACACTTTTGGGGAGAAAGGCTCTTTGCTGCCTCTTTTTTTATACTCAGGATACACTTATCTGTGCTGTTTTTGCAAATTTATAAATTATAGGTTATTCCCTTTACTGTTTTAATAACATTATGGCCATTCATAATAGGATCGTACTTTTATTACTGTAATGTTCTTTTGGTTTCCTGTTGGTTCTTTTCCATTTCTTTTCCTGCCAATACAGTACTAGAGAATAATGTGCATCATGAACAGATATCTTTCCAACATACTGTGGATGTCCTCAGGATTTTGCCTAAAGTGAGTTTAAGACCATTGTTTTCTGGAAGACCAAAGATTGGCACTCTGAAGGGCTTCCAGCCTAGAAAACTGCTTTCACTTTCAGTCAAACAAACTGAAATTTCAGGGCAAAAGACCCTTGATCTAGAAAAAAAGCTTTTATGTGAAAGCATCTTTAGTCTCAGTAAGCTCCGTAGATGTATCATTCTTACAGTTCCTTAATAGCTTTATTAATTATGCATTTATCTTTAAAGACCCTTATCCAAATCTTATAGGAGTGGTATATTCTGTTTACATTATAAACATTACACACAATCTGTTTGCTAACATGTCTTTGTGCACAAGACCCAAATGAACAAATTGTACACCTTGTTCATACAAACAGCTGTGGCACTATTTCAGTGACTGTGGATTTAAAGGCCAATTTAACATCAAGCTCTAACAATGGTGGCATGTACAAACAGCCATGTCTTTACACACTAATCCGCTAACCCCTGAGGCATTCGCCTGTCAGCATGCCCTTAGCAGCTGGGCTTAGATCAGTCTGTGCAAGCAGCTGTATGTCACAGTCCCATCCATTCTGCTGTGAAATCTGATAATACACAGCAGCACCGAGTCCGAGAAACCATGTCTGCAAGAACGCTGGGATGAGGTAACCGCATTCAAAAGAGTGATTTGTAGTGGGAGAAATCTTTTGAGACAGTTTTAGTTTCCGAGCTTTTTTTGTCTTCCCTCCCTCCATGATTGTTTGCAGATAAGTTTATGAGCAACAGAAGATTTTAATCTATTGTCCCTTGCCTCCCGAAGGAGATTTAGGAGCCATATGAGCATCAGTTGTACACTGGAGTGTTTCAAACATACTGCCTGCATGGTATCTCGGCTTCTGTGGGAACGTCTGGCCGAAGGCTCAATCAAAGCTTAGGGCATGCTTTCCAATAGAACAGAACCTGATTCTGCTGGGTCAGCAACAGGTATTGGCAAGCTGGTGCTGCCTGCAAAACCTCCAGTCAGGATCAGGCCCTGCTGGGCTTGGATAAGTATAATTTATAACACTGACAAAGCCTTAGTTCCAAACAGAGGCCTGCGGTTGTCCCTTCTAAAGAATCTGTGTCAGATTCTTGTCAGGTACCTTTCTCTGTGGCTTATATTGCTTTAGAACTCCCCTTGCTTTAGAACTACCTGCTTCTAATGACTATAGCAGTAAATGCTTTTTCATTTGAAATGAAAGACAGAATTTAAATAAATGGTCTTTTCCCAAGGGGGCGGGTTCTGACCCTGCCAGCTTGTCTCGAATTGCTGGGAACATGTGAACTGGGTACAAATAGCCTCAAAATATAACTACACGCAGGCCCTGCACATGTGAGCACTGGCATTGGGGGAGATACTGTCTTGCCACATGAAATGTAATAATGTTCTTGTGGAGTCTGAGAGTATCGTTGGGAATGTTTTTCATCTACCATCGCCTTAATTAAGCCTGGGTCATTTGAATGGGAGATTACAGTGATTCAGGAGAAAAAAACCTTGATCGTTTGAAAACAGAGATGAAAACAGAGATTACTGTCTGTGAAACATCTCACCTTGAAACTGTGATGACTGATTAGACATATTGCTTTGAACAGAAAAAAATATGTAGCTACGTTGTAAGGCTTATTTGTTAAAGAGCCCATGTCACGGAAAACTGAAACATAAACATTATTAAAGTGTCAAAAAGTACAGGTCGCTCCCTTTTACCTATTCTGCCTACAGCAGCTTCGCCCCACCCGTTCACATTGAAGCTGTAAGGAGTGTCCCTGCTCTGTACTGCTTTTGAATGAAGCACAGTACAGGGCAGCCTGAACTACTTTACATGTATCAGTCCTAAAGGCACAAAAACATAAACATTAAGGAAAATTGGAGGTTAACTAAAAGAAAATTGTCATGTAAAAATAAATTATTACTCTTTTGGGATTATAAAACAACACAGATATCATAAGGGAACCTCAGGAAAAGAAATCAAATGCAAGAAAAAAAATAATCTTTCCTCAGTGGTCAATGGAATCCACATGCTTGAAGGCATTTAAGTTATCATAATATTTAATTAGTATCGTAATACGAGGATGTTATGTTGTGGAAACCCAAGAGGGGTACATGCAGAACATTTTAAGGCAAATTGCTCCTCGGAAAAACTTGCTTTATCTAATCATCAGCGTTACATATAAAAGTCAAAAGATGTGTATAGCTTCGATGGTGGTTTTGAATGGTAAATAAAATGTGTATTAGACTTCACACCGCCTGGTTCCTCTCATTATCACTGCAAAGTCAAATTAGTAGCTTTCACAGTTTCACATCAAAGCACTCTATATGACTTTTACATCCTAACGATTGCATTGGAATTCTCTTCTTAAAATTGCTTGTCAGACATTTGCTGTTACTGTCCTAACGTGGCACATTTCCTATCTTATAACCTTAATCTCTAGCCCTTTATAGATTGGATTGTTTAGACATTGTCTCAGACTGTGCCTTTTTTTGGATGATCTCCTCAGTGCCTCCCAGTATCCCAGCTGGTCCTCGCGTGATGAAGGTTCAAGTGGAACATTCAGTAGATTTACCCTGCGTGGCTCAGGGGATTCCCCAGCCCACTGTTAGCTGGCTGAAGGACAGCACTGCCTTAGTGCCGGATGGGGCGCATTACAGATTGTCCACTGATGGAACACTGACTGTCCAGCAGGTGGCGCTGCCTGACGATGGAGTTTATACCTGCGTGGCACGCAACATCGCCGGACAGGACGAGGTCAACATTCAGCTGCAGGTGCAAGGTGAGGCAGCAAGAGCAGCCAATGCTGGTGCTGATAAAATCACCAGTTTGTGCAGCGTGTACCATGTGTACTTCCACTGATCCCTAAAGAATGTGATTGCATGCACAATATGATTTCTGTGTGTTAGTGTGTATGTGATTTTGCAGTTTTCTGTAAATCTAAAGCCAACATCTGAAAAACATACACTCTTGTCCTTGCTGCATCCTTCTCATCTACCTTTCTCACTGACTCCTCAGTTCCTCCTGTGGTGGAGGTGTCTGAACCACCCTTTAACAGCCCTCTACAGGAGAGAGTGGCCAACCAGCGCATTGCCTTCCCCTGCCCTGCCAAAGGTAAGCCAGCCTTATGCAGCCCAGTCAATAGCACACAAAGCTGAAAGACAGCAGTGGGACATATCCTGTTCTTTTTTTCTTTCTCTGTATGCAGGTTTGCCTCAGCCAGTAATAAAGTGGTTTAGGAATGGTCAGGAGTTGACAGGCAATGAACCAGGCGTTTCCATCCTCGAAGATGGAACACTTCTCATCCTTGCCTCGGTGTCGCCGCTGGATAATGGAGAATATACCTGCACGGCTGTCAACGACGCTGGCAGTACAGAGAAAAAATACCAACTCAAAGTTAACGGTAGGTTAAAGAGGAATTACCATTGACTGCTGCAGTTGAATTTAAGTATTTTAGAAAGCACACTGGAAGGGGAGCAAAGAAATGAGACTAGGGGGCACATGTATGGACGAGCACAGTCAAAGAGCCAAATTTCCTTAAATATGTACACAATGTGCATGAATCAATTTCGATTTACTAAAACTACTGCCCGGGTTTAAAAGGCACAGTGTAAAAATGGAGTTGTGACCAAGCTTGAGATAAAACGTGATAGAAGTGTTAATAAATGATTTTCTACAAAAGCATTCTACAGGAGTTAACTCCACTTAAAAAAGACCGAAACCACATGGACACAGGTTGTGTCCACAGATTGTGCCGCATCTTCTCAAACAAGTACATCAGAGTTTAAGTAATGTTATCCTAACCAGTTAATTATCAACGCTTTTTAGTTGCGTGTGTGTAAGGGAGAAGAACACATTTTGAATGGTTTCATGCGCATGGCCCATAAACTGCCAATTTAGGCTTGTGTGCAGTCTCTCACGTAACACACAGGCAGAACGCATCTGGGTTGTACAAAAGGTAGTACATCAGTCCCATAGTGTAACCCATATTATATTATATGTTTTATTAATTGTTTAAAAGAAAGTCATCATCAAATATTACAGAGAATTAGTCTTTCTGGTCATCCTAGCATCCCAAAATAGTGATGCCTTGTTTAGAATTGTAACATCTCTCCTTTCATCTTCCTCAGTGCCCCCTGATGTGCAAGATGGCAGCATGCTATCCAATGTCTCTGTGGTATTGAACCAGCCCACCAATCTGGTGTGTGATGTCACTGGCACACCTCCACCGGTCATCACCTGGTACAAAGATGGAGTGCCGGTTTGTAACCTTCCTCCGTTTACGTGCTCACTTGGTCAGCATCTGAAACATACCTCATTCAGTAATGGAAAAGGATCAGTAATACAACGCTTTTGGCTTTGAATTTAACTGCTGTTGTCCCACTTTCCAAAGCACACTTTAAATTTGAATCATATTCCCACCATTTCCGTGTGTCTCAGGAGCCTAACATGAAGTTATGTGCAGGGATAAAGTGGAATAAGACCTAATGAGAAATAAACACAGACTTTCTTCTCATACCTAGCAAAGCCCTTCATGACCAAGTTCACTCTGATGACAGGGTCGGAGCTCCAAGAGAGCAGTCATAAAAGCCAACGTCCCTCATAAAACAGCCTTTATGAGAATCATTCTCAGGATGAAGTGTGCACTGTAAAAAGTGCTGCTAGGAAATCTCTAATCATGCCACAGGCTTTTAGACTTTTTCATTCAGATGAATATAGCAACCTAATACTGGTGTACAGCCTAATATCTAATACTGGTCTGTGGTTATTTTAGGAATAATGACCTGTTGTACTCTTTTGTGCTACCCTCAAAAGTAAGAAATTATCATTTTTCAATAAATTATTTACACTTATTAGCAATTACGTTTAGTGTATATCATGCAAATAAATACTTTATGCTTAGAAAAATATCAAATAATGCACCAGTGTTAAGGGATTTCCCAAAAAATCAAATCTACACGTGAAATGGTTGCTGCTGTTGCTTTTTCACATTAGCACTGGTGGTTTGAGACTAACATGGCTACAAACATTACAAGTCAAAAGACATCCTAGAGCTTCTTTCAACCCTCTCAAAATGCATGCATGTTTTAATTAAGGTGGTACAGAGTGAGTGTGGTTTAGAGCATCGTAACATAACATACTCTATTGTATGTAAAGGCTGCATGTAAAGGTCCAGCCACGGTCTGGGCTAGCTGTTGGACCAGCAGAGTGAGGCACAGGGTCGCTCCACCTCTGCTGCCTTCCACTTAAGGGAAGTGCACATTTTGAGAGAAGACAAAGCTAGTAAATCGGATAAAGCCTGTAGAGTGTGCTCTCAAAGTCTCTTTTCTCTCTTTTCTATCAAGTCTTTTCCCTTTAGTCTTGAGTGACTTCTGTTTCCCATTCAAGATTCCCAAGGTCTAAACTGAGTATATTTACTAGCACTTGACTGTATGCCCTCATCTTTCCTTTCTCTCTCTCAAAAGAAAACAAATACAGTAAACCCTCGCTTATCGCGGGGGTTACATTCCAAAAGCACCCGCGTATAGTGGTGATGTGGTAAAAAATGCCTTAAAATGCCTATTTTTATAGTGTAAACCGTAAATATGCCCCCAAATATGCTCCCCAAACACTTTAATTTCATTTTAAACTTTAAAACATTACCCTTAAAGAAAATGTAAAGGTAAACCCGTATTCGTACTGTACAGTTTACACTGAACTCCCACAGTGCTCGAATGTAAAATACCAACGTTACCCCTGTATAGACTGTACTGTAATTCATGTACAAGCATTTTCTTTGGTATAAATACAGCAAGAAATTAATTTAATTTACTGTAATAAAAATACAGGGCTTTAAGAAGAACAAAACGAAAAACACGAGAACACTCCAGACGCTCCACGGGGAAAATTCTGGACTGCAGCTGCGTCAAAGGGCAGCAGCCAATCAGCAGCAAGGAGAAATAAAAAGGGTTCTTGGATTGGCTACTTTCAAACCTCCCGCCTCTGAGTAGAGCGGTATTTCACCTCCCAAGACACGCTTTCTTTGTGTTTCTCTCCAGAGTACCAAAACATTTATGGTTATTTTTTATAAGGAAATGTGGCTGAATTTGTTCATATTTAGGTCACAAAATTAGTAAATTAATTTTACTAATTAAAGTTGGGGTTTACTGTAATTAATAAAAACATTACTCTCTTGTTTTCTCCCTTAAGCTCCTCCTGAAAATGAGTTTCATTTTGTGTTTACCTTTTTTGAGCTTCTGAATCCATTTCCCATGAAATGTAGGCTCAGACATCAACATGTAGGCTCATTGGGTTAATACAGGTGCATTCTAACACACACCTTGCGGGTTTGTATCTTACTCATAAAGCGATCATCCTGATCGTCTTCCCCTTGTTTTGCCTTGGTGGCTTGTTCAGTGTTCAGTGACGGATTTTAATTTTGTTAATTTTAAACTCATACTAACCACATAAACAAGTCTATTCTACGTTTGGTTGAGAGAAGATTTGGGAATGTATTTATAGCAAAGACTTAAGTGACTTGACTTGTAAGCAACGTTAGCCTCCAGTGCTAAAAAAGCAAAATTTGGACACCAGACATGTCCTGATGGATCGACTCCATTTGGAGTAAGAGGAAATTTGTTTGAATTTGAATTTCCCTGAACAATTAAAAAAAGTCTATCCCAGTTTTTGTTACAATGACGTAAATAACAGGTAGATAATGGAAATCCTTATGATTTAAAAGTGAATTTGTACTGTGCTTTGGCCAGGTGGTTGCCAGCAGTAATGTTCAGATTATGCAGCGAGGAAAGACTCTGAGACTGCTCAAGGCTGCTACCGCAGATGCAGGACATTACAGCTGCAAGGCAATCAACGTTGCAGGAAGCACTGAGAAGGACTTCTATCTGGATGTACTTGGTGAGTTGAGTCTATGTAGAATAAGAGAAAATGAAAGACAAGCTACCAATCATATGTATGATTGGTAGCTTGTTGCAATAAATTGTAATAACGTTGCTTTCCTTCAATTCTTTGTTTGTAACCTGCTTTTTTTTTTTAACTAGTTCCTCCTACTATCATTGGAAGTGGCGGGTCACGTGACGTCTCTGCTATTCTCAATCAGGAGATCAGCTTGGAGTGCAAAGTCAAAGGCATGCCCTTTCCCACAATTCAGTGGTACAAAGACAGAAAGTGAGTCAACCCATTAAAAAGAATTCTCACCCTACTGTGTCCAGGCCAAAAAACGTAATTCTGAAACGGAAACTTCTGACACTCTCTTGCTTCATTTCAGGCTAGTCTTCATGGGAGACCCAAACATTGAGGTGTCTGACCGAGGCCAGGTGTTAAAAATTAAGAGTGCCCGTCTGGGAGACCAGGCCCGCTACCAGTGTAGTGTGACCAACTCTGCTGGAAAACAGTCTAAGGACTTCAACCTTAGTATCTATGGTGTGTGTTCATCTGTATCAAAATGCAAAACAGTTTTTTTTCAAAACAGAAATTTTGCCTCAACATTAATACACTACTTTGCCTAAAAATACTGTATGACAGTGAGAACAGAATGTATTTTACTGTGGAATCTAGGTAAATACCCCTGAGTTAGGTGGTGTTAGGCCTGCAGGAGTTGGATGTTAGATAATATAATGGAAGTAACCAAGGAATCAACAAGTCATGTGCTTATATGTAATGGATTGTACAAATTTGCTGAAGAAAAAAAGGCTCACTCTTGGTCTCATTAAAGTCCAGATACTTGACTTACTGTAAGCCTAAATTTAACCGGTGGGTTTCAGTCACAGTACGGATGGAAAACAGTGATGGCAGATCCCTAACGGGGCTCTTTACTGACAGAGTCAATGTAAACTGTGACATAGTAGGTAAAATATAATTTAATGTATGTTACATTTGTCAGGTAAAACATATGCAAGGTCTTTCTTCAAGATTAAAATGTCTGTGTTTTGTATGAAATCACCAAAAATGTTCTTGCGCACCGATGTTTTTTTTACCCTAATATACGTTTTACAAGAGGTGGATTTTCTATAGTTTTATGACATTAATGGCTTGAAGGGCTGGTTCTAATGAATTAAATCAGGCTCTTGGGGCTCAGTTAACTTGAATTTATTTGCATAAAGCTCTTGGCCCCAAATGATCTGATCCCCAATATGTGGTGTATGTTTATCTGTGGCCTAATATGAAAAGGAACAGTTAAAAACCGGTGTTTGCTCTCCTGAACACTCGCCGTTTGCTGTGCTTTTGCTCAGCGCGCCGTCGCTCAGCCGCTCTCCAAGACCCACGCCCACCCACTTGAGGTCAGATACTATCCTGAAAGTTCTGTCAGGTTAAGGTTAGGGTCTTGTGTTTGTTTCCGTTTGTTTCCAAGACCTAAAATAAAGGAAATGTAGGTATTTTTGTTTTTTATCATGCCATTAAAAAAAAAAAAAAAAGTAGCGGTATTATAAATTACAATAACTTTGGTTATTATAATTTAACACATTCTGGGGTAACTTCCACATAAGCAGTTGTTTGGCCGTATGACGACGATTTAACATTTGGTGCGCTGACGGCACGGTCCCTGTTCTAAGGGTTAAAGAATTCTCCTAGCAAAAAAAAAAACAATTCTGATTTTCTGTCTTCACTTTAATCCCTCTCTTAGTGCCGCCCAGTATAAAGGGAGGGAACGTGACCTCTGAGGTGACAGCTCTGCTGGATAACTTAGTTACTCTGGAGTGTGAGGCCCGAGGTGTGCCCCTCCCTGCCATCACCTGGTATAAGAATGGCAAGACGATTCTGTCCAGCAGACAGGCTCAGTATGTGGAACGTGGTCAGTACCTGAAGATCCCACGGGTTCAGGTGTCTGACGGTGGCCATTATACCTGCAAGGTGACAAGTGTGGCTGGTACTGCGGAAAAGGCTTACGAACTAGATGTCTATGGTGAGCTTTGTCTTTTTTCTTTTGTATAAACATACACATGTTTCCTTTTTTCTCCATGTTTCTTTCACTGCTTGATTGCTGTTCTTCCGTGTTGTATTCCCTCACTGATACTGTTCTGAGAGCACATGAGTTTAACTAAGTTAAATGGGATATATTAGGCAGTAAGTGAACAAATAGGATATATATGGCAGTGAACAGTCAGTGCTTGAAGCTGATGTGTTGACAACAGGAAAAATGACCCAGGATCTGGGTGACTCTGACAGGGCCAAATTGTGATGGTTAGATGACTGGGTCAGAACATCTACATCCAGTATGTAAGGGTCAGTACCTACCAAAAGTGGTCCAGGGAAGGACAACTTGTGAACTCGGAGGTTCAGGGGCACTCAAGGCTCATTGAAAGGGAGGACAGATTAGCCTGTCTGGTTCAATCTCACAGAAGCATAAATTGTTCAAATGGTTTATGCTGGCTATGACAGAAGGTGTCAGAACACAGTGAATTGTAACTTACTGTGGCCACTTACTTTGGCCACAGACCAGTCAGAGTGCCCATACCGACCCATACATTTTTAGAGGCTTTGTAGAGTCTGTGCCTCGATGGATCAGAGCTGTTTTGGTGGCACACATTGTCAGCAACAGCTACAGTAGCTAAACTTCTGAGGGAATGGACCGGATGGACTAGACCTGCCACTTTGAATATGATCTGTCTAGCCATCACAGTTTGGCACTCAGTCACTCAGATCCTAAAGCTTGTCCATTTTTCCTGCTTCCAGCACATCAGTTTCCAGAACTGACTGCTCACTTGCTGCCTAGTATCTAATATTTACAGGTGCCATTGTGACAAGATTTATTTCACTTGTCAGTAGTTTTAATGTTGGGGCTGATTGGTGCATATGCACTAATGTATGTAAATATATGCATTATTCATCAAATGCGTACAAATATATCGCGCTAGATATTTTTATACATACATGCACGCATAGTACTAGCATCATAATCAGACTCTTTTATATAAAGTTGATGCATAATTTATTTTCAGAATTGATCACATTAGAAATAATAAAGCATGAAATGTGGCCTGTGCAGAAGTTATAGTACAGTTTATATTTTATGTTTAATTTGTTAAACTCAGCAAACAACTAGCAATCATGCATTACATTATGTGGGGAAAAAATCAGCACATTCTAATTCAGAGTTGGTTTTCTTTTCTAGTCCCCCCCTCTATTTCTGGAGGTTCGGGTGGCCCTGTGGAAAAGAAGGTTGTGGCCAGTAAAGCTCTGACCCTGGAATGTGAAGCAGGGGGCCACCCTCTGCCCTCCCTCACCTGGCTGAAGGATGGCTCTCCTGTGAAATCCGGAGAGAACCTAAAGGTTCTGGAACAGGGCCGCAAGATCCAGATCATCAATGCTGTGCCCTCCGACGCCGGCAGATATGTGTGTGTTGCTACTAGTGCTGCAGGAGAGATGGAGATCAAATATGACGTTAATGTACTAGGTAAATGATTCAGTTTTTCACTTGGGAACATACCGGTTCTATCCGTGCTGGTGCTGTAGCCATCTGTGGCCAGTTGGCCAAGGGACCACAACTGGCTTCACTCTCTATGGGTGGGTAGGGTGGTCCTCTCTCCTGCCCTTTTCTCATCGAAGCGCGTTACAATAGATAAAATTAGTACCTGTGGTTATGTAATAATGAATGATTGTTATTGCGTTTAATTGAACCAATTCAAACAACAGTATGACAGTAATAGTCTAGGGTAAAACAAGCTGCATAAACACACAGACAATCTTAATGATGCGAAACCTGAACACATGGTCAAAAACGAAAGTCAAAGCCTCTGGGTTCTCTTTAGTTTTTCATGGACCTACTTTGTCAACGTCACTGTATTAAATGATATTATTCTTGCGTCCCAAGGTCAACCCGCTTCTCCCTAATCGGACTAATTGCTTTGAGGCGCTTTATGGCTGCTCCTGCAAGACTATCTCTTTAGGGCCAGTGTCCCTCATCAGCTCTCCCAACAAACTGTTAGTGCTTTGGCACTAGGCGCTTTAGATATTTTCTATGTGAATCAGCACATAACTCTGCTGTCCTCTTTCGCTTGTATGCGAGCCAGAGAAAACGTCCGCGCCCCATACATTGATCATCTGAGCATCTGGACGCCACCGTGAGCCTAATACATCTGCTCTGCAGGCCTCAAGCCATCAGTCAGTCGGATTGTGTAGTGTTAGTGGAATGTGATTTTAGGAAATTGAAAGCAAAGTCTGGTTTATAAGGTATTGAACTGATTTAAAACAAATGAAGAAAATATAGACATGAAGGAATAGAAACAGAAAGATAAGAAGGACAAACCCAATCATGTGTTATATTAAAAAGCTTTGGCACTCATCAAGATTGTGATTCTGTTTGTAATTTAAACTAAATGAAAGGGAACTGTGTTAAATAGATCACGTACACATCCGATGATTGGGCTTAATGTTGATGGAAAAGGTTACATCTGTAACAAATAATGCTGCACGGTTGTCACGATTGTTAGATGGAATCAGTTATTTCATTTTAAATTAACAGTAAATTAAAATGTACATTCCTGGTGAATAGGCTTAGTAGCTTAGGTGCCTAGTTTGCAATATTAATGATAATCAGTGTATTCATGTACTGGTGCTAAAGAAATATGAAAATTGTTATTGAAGGCCAGTTGAAATGAGCGTTACAAGTAATACGCGGTCTACTCAGTAGAAGATTTATGCAGTAAACATGACTGAAAGATTTCTCAAAGTGGCATTAAAAATTATTTTTTAAAAAGTGAATCGAATTTGCTGATACCAGCAGATACCCAGATAATAGTCTGGTGGACATATATTTTTATTTTTAATCTTTCCCCTCATATTCTCAACAATCTTATTCACATCCAGTTCCACCTGCTAGCTAGGTTTCCCTGAGTCACGTAAAGCTCCATTGCTCCTTTTCAAACTGCCACTAACACCGCATAAACGGCTCAACAAACTTATAAGCGAACAGTAATTGACAATTACATAACATTAGAAACAGCATCAGGTAACAGACACCAGCATTCCTGCGATTTGGCCTGGGAGAGGGAGGGCCATCCCAGAAAGAGTCAGGCCAATTCTGCTCTTTTGCAATTTCTAGGACTGTTTTTTATCTTTATAAAAATATTTTTAAGAACTTTGGAAATGTTCAAAGCTTTGGTTTGTTGAACAAGAACAAAACATATATCAGAACTATAATGTTTTCATAGAATTTTTTAATGGGTAGATTAGATTAGATTATTAAAAGCTGGGAATATTGTGTCGGTTGGGGGGGGTTCCTTTTGTTTTTGATAAACCTGTTACTGTTTACATTTTTTCATAGTAGTTGAGAGAATTAACATATTATGTAAACCATTTTTTTCATACATTGTGTGTGTTTTTTCAGTTCCACCCATTATAGATGGTGCAGATGAGAGCACTGATGTCAACGTCATCATCAACAGCCTTCTAGAACTGGAGTGCCACGCTACAGGCGTACCTACACCCACCATCACGTGAGGGGCTTTTTCATTGAAACACACATAAATTTTGCTTCAGGGATCACTGGCCACAAACTGACCAGCGTTTCTGCTGTATATGACATGCAAGCTCAACATAGGTTTTTGAAATTCACCACACCACTCTCTCAACCATCTTCTCCCTTCAGGGAAAAAACAAAATTATATATATCAAAGCAAAAATTTGGCACATACTGTAAAGATATGGGGGGCCAGTGTACTGAGGCTTTTGTGCCAGTTAAGGGCACAAATTTAATGCTTATATTTTATATACACAACTTTAACCCAAGATTAACACTTCTTCCTCATTTGAATGCATTTCAGGGAGGAACATACAAAACATTAAACAATAGAGCAAAATAATGGCTGGAGGTATTACATGTGTGGCTCATTACATATTCTGCCCAGTTTTACACTGTGGTGCAGAAAACTGCAGAATTTTATTCTTGTTAGGCATTGGAAAGTTGTTGAGTGAACAACTATAAATAAAAATATGTCAATTAAAACAAGTTTCCATGGAAAGAAAATGTAAGTTTCGAGTCTGACAACCTATGAACCGGTTGTGTGGTGATGCAAAGTCAAATTCTAGACTGTCCTTTAACTTTAAATGCACTCATTAACTGTTCCGTCCCATTGGCTGTCACTTTTGATAACAGTTGTCTGGATATCCACATTATAATAATAATTAAAATTATTTTAGGTGGCTTTTAGTAGGTTAGTAGTGCTGAATAAAAGATATGACATTTTCTGGATAATAAATGGTGAACATGCTGTAAATGTATTTCTTAGCAAAGAATGTGGAGTATATTTTTAGTAAATATTGAAAGCATACAAATGTAGAAAATCAGTGTGTGTGTGCACAAAGAGTTTTGACTGGTAGTATAGAAGGAGGCTTTCTAAACTGTACTTGAATTACAGTCCTGTAGATTCCTTTATAGGGAAAGAACATCCTTGTTTAACCTCTCTGTCTATTCAGTACTAAACTTTCAGCTCTTGACTTTAAGCCTCTTGACAACTCTATTATCTCACTGTACCCTTTAAACCCTGCAACTTGCAAGCACACAATGGCAAGGGTGGTGTGTGGTTTGCATAATAAGCTGCGGTCTTAGTAAATCCAATGTAATATTCAGCTGCGTTGTGAGGCACATATTACAATCACATCAAGGCACATTTTATCTCGCGCCTGCACTTTATTTTTGTCGTTGTTTGTCTGTTGTGTGTTTATCTGTTATGTGCTGTGTTTGGCTATAGGAGCACACAGATGACTTGAATTGATGGGATTTGATTTGTTAGGTGCGTTTCTGGCTCTAACACTCTGAGAGAGAGACTCTAGTCACAAATGTCACAAACTGAGCTGACTCAAGTACTTGCCTTAGCTTTCTTGTGCATGAACTAATGATGCTGGTTTACAGGGCCAAGCCAATTTCCTTCCAACTCTTTATTTTTCCCTTGATGAAATTTCCTCTTTTTTTCTCTCTCTCTCTGTAGGTGGCTGAAGGATGGAAAAACAGTGAGGCAGGGGGAGGGAGTGAGGATTACGGCTAATGGTCATCGTCTGGTTGTCTCGCGTGCACGGGTCTCAGACACGGCGCTGTTCCAGTGTGTGGCCACAAATGAAGCAGGAGAACAGGAGAGAGATTTTAAAGTAGCTGTGCATGGTAATAGAAAAGACCCATTTCAACCCTGAATCTGTGGTTTAATGCTGTGTCTTAATATGGTATTATGTTAACTGCTTTCGAACAGCGGGTCTGAAACAGGAGGTAATCAGACTTTACATAATTGCTACATAATTCTCATTTCATCAATAGAATCCAATTTATATAGGGCTTATTTGCTATAAAACCACTGATTCTTGATTTCATTAAAACACTTATAATGAGTTCATGTTTCTTTCTCATGTAGTGCCTCCATCAATTCGTTCTGCTGGCCCTGCTGAACGGTCTGTGATCCTTCACAATCCCATTAGTCTTCAGTGTGTGGCCAGTGGTGTCCCAGCTCCCAGCATCACTTGGCTCAAAGATGGCCGTCCCGTGGATACCACGCAGGGTTTACTTAAGGTCAGTTCCTCCATGTCCCTCAGAGCCCGTTCACACTGTTTCAAATAAATGAAATTCAGCTTTATTTTACAACCGGAATCAGCAGGAAACATGCATGTTGAAAACATTAGAGAAAACTGGAAACTGGTTGTACAAAAGTATATTTAAAAGTGCTTTTGGAACACAAAACCATACAAATAAAATTTAACAAACTGTATCATATGGCGTGTTTAAGTTTGATGACACCAGCATGGTAGGTCTCATCCCAACCAGCACCTTTTTGTTTTTTACATATATATTTTTTTCAGTGTTCTTTTTGGAAATTATTTTCTTGCGCAGGATTATGAATCTAGATCTAAACCTGGTATGTATTTTAGTTCATGAAAGTTAAAAATGAAGTGTATTAAATTAAGATTTTCTTTTCATACTCTCTCTGTCTGTAATATAGCTGGAGTCCGCAGGCAAAGTTCTGCATATTATGGAAGCCAGACTGGAGGACACTGGCAAATACACTTGCGTAGCCACCAATGCTGCAGGAGAGGCCCAGCAGCACATTCGCCTCAGTGTGCATGGTATGGGACAAGTTATGAAGCATGTGCTTCCCGTCAAAAATTTGGGGACTTCATGCTTTCATTTTTTTTCAATAAATTAGCATGTTTTTTGCAATAACTCCAGAAGTTAATATTTGGCCATTTGTTACTACAAAAACTGCTAAAGCCAACATGTTTTATCTCATGTCAGCGCTCATCAGCACTCAACAGTCCAGCTTTTGGGCAAAATGAGCATCTTTATGTGTTTTTAAAGTGTATAAAAGAAAACCATCGCATCATCATTAGATTATTTTATTTAGTCTGTATGTAGAGTGCAATATTAGATCCTGAAGTTCTTTTGATTGTTCTTTTACTTATTGTTAATAAATAGGCTATGTTCCACTGTCTGCATGTGTATCTCCTGCCATCTGTGTGTTCTTGTTTCATGCACCAGTTGCTTTGAGAAAGTCCAACAGCCGTGTGTGCATGAGTGACTGTCATATGATGCAGGTTAAATAGTAGCAAGCAAGTGAGAAAGCTAATGTTACACGACAGTGTCATAGCAGTAACTATCTATTCCACGTCGGGGCCTTGAATTTGAGGAAATTGGGCCCGTAAATTCCTTGAATATTAATTGATTTTGATGTTTACAAAGGTGCAGGAAAACAGCTGCACAGTTTTAACAAAATGCTGGTATCTAGGTTTTTTATTGCTTAACAGAAAATTAACAGTAAAAAACAAACTGTGTTCAGAAAAATGCAATGGTGACATGTGTACATGGCCACTGCACATTTCTTACCTAAACAATTTCCTGTTCCACAGAGCCCCCCAGCATCCAGTTCGCTGGAGAGACCATCAATCAAACCATTTTAGCTGGATACCAAATCCAGTTGCATTGTAAAGCAACAGGGCGCCCTGTGCCAGGTAAGTTCCTTTGATTAATTTGGATTGTTTATTAGTGCTTGTCACTCAGAGATCAAAATGTCATGGTTATGTCGGGGTTGTTCTTGCTGACTGCAGCTATCACCTGGTACAAGGACGGTCGGCCACTGACTAGCGCAGCAGGGGTGAGCATTCTGAGCCACGGGCAGGTGCTGGAGATTGACCGTGCACAGGTGTCCGACGCTGGACTCTACAAATGTGTGGCTGTCAGCGTGGCTGGCAAAGCAGAACTCACACATAGCCTGCAGGTGTACGGTGAGCAGCTGTGTGTAGGGAGGGTTCAATAACTCTCTAGAATTAGAGAAATTCTTACTAGAAATTCTCACAAAAGTGCATTTTCTAAAGTTTCAGCCAATGCCACGTGTGTATTTTTAAGTTTAAGGGGACCATATGAGAACCAAAAGTCTGCAACTTAAAGTGTTTTCCTAATATGTTTTAGAATACATAGCCACTCATTTTCTCTCTCTCCTGTTCTCTGTTTTTGTAACGCTTAGTCCCACCCTCCATCTCCAGTAAAGGGGGGATGGTGACAGTGGTGGTGAATGATCCAGTGAGGTTGGAGTGTGAAGCATCAGGTCTGCCTGTGCCTACTCTCACTTGGCTTAAAGAGGGCAGTCCCATCTCCAGCTTCTCCAGTGGCATCCAGGTAAAACCTCTTGTGCCAATTAGTGTTTTGCCTGCTTTAGCACACTTAACTAATGTTATGAAAAACTTGATAATTACCTGGGCAATTAATTAAATAAGGAAACATCCAAAATCTAAATGTCATTGTCAGTAACAGTGAACATTTTTACAATAGATTCACCATCCATTTTATTAGAAACATCTACGTTGTACTGGTCAGTTTCTGCCTGATCCTGATGACTTTTGACCAGATATAATTTACTTTTTTAACAGAGCACTGACGTGGTTACGTGTGTGGCACTGGTACTGTACATGTGTATCAGGCATTGCATTATCATTACTCCCCTTTATGTTTTTTTTTTTTTTTTACAAAACCGTGCATGGAAACAAGTTGGGTACAGGCTGTAATTGTATACTAGCAAAGCGGAGCTACAAGGGTGGGGGTTTACATAAAGTTCCTGGTGAATGTACATGCAGCATATTGTGTGACTGTGGATTGTGTGTATTTCTGTGTGTCTAGTTACTGTCTGGAGGAAGGGTGCTGTCCTTCAGCAGTGCTCAGGTCAGCGATACCGGCCGCTACACCTGTGTGGCAGTGAATGCTGGTGGGGAGCAGCAGAGAGAGTACGACCTACGTGTCTATGGTGAGGTCCTGCTTTTTCAAAAAGCTCCAAAAATTAGACAGGGTATTGATATTTTCTCTGTTTTGTTAGACCTTACACATGCCACACAACCTTGAAAAACCAACCGATTACTACGATATATGACACGGTTATCAATGGTTAACACTTTATTAACTTCCTGAACCATTAATAAGCAGTTATAACACAAAATTAAATATCATTACAGTGAGCTGTTATGCTGGCAGTTGTAATGCTGTCTGATTGAGAAGACAAAGTAAAGATCTGTTAGATAAACGTGACAGCACTATTTGACAAGGAGCAGATCACTGTTACCCTATTTGTGTTATAACTGGTTATTATTTTATTTATTAATATAATTGCTTATGAATATACATTGTTTACAACCCGTTTATAATCATGTAAGAACCCTTTCTAACAGTAATCTTACAAAAGGGTAGCGTTTCTTTTCTCAATATCAATTTTCTATTGTTTATTGAGATTATTCAGGTGATTGACCACCATACACTACTAAATTACCTCCAGATTTCAAAACCTCATTTTGGCCTGAAACTGGATTCTCAGCTCCTTAATTGTCTGTGCCAGACCTCCCAGAATCTGCAGACTAGAACCCTTTGTTAGTTGTGGATATATTTAGGGTACAACTAATGTAATGTAACCATGGCTTTACTCCTCCAGTAATTAATCTCTTCTCATCACTAGTCGTACCCCGACTATACGTAAAACAGATGTGTAATGGCAGTACACGTTCATATTTCACAATAATAGAAAGCATCTCAAATTCACTTTGGCTTGAAACTCGATTACCATTTCCTTACTAGCCATGACAGCACATGAAAACCTTTTGCCTGTAAGCTTTTAACAAGCAGTCCTTTGTAGGAAAGAGCATGAATGATTGAACTTTGCAATAAAAATTCATTTCCTCATAAGCTTCCTTTTATGATGCAATCAAGAGAAGTATTATTGAAACACAAACTCGTTCATAATAGTTTTCATGAGCATAAAGATGTGTTTCCACTCTTTGCGAGATGAAGGTAATCACCTCCAAACTCTGGCGAGACAAACAAGAGGCGAGAATGATGAAAAAGCAAAGATGGAACTCCCACACCTGTGATAACAGCTTGTTGAAAGAACAACATAGTTTGAAGTCTGGTGTCATTTTGTAGCTGCATTCATCCTATCAAGTATTTTGGATTTAAATGGCACCTTTACAGCTTTTACAGCTGTCGTATGCCACTTCATATGATTGCATCATATGTAATTGTTAATCTCTTTTATAGCTTTTTCTATATATTTAAGAAAAACCTTGTTTTTGTTTATTTGTGTATTAACCTCTGATATTTTTCTTTGACAGGGTTTGTTAAGGTGTGTAACCGAGCTGGCACTAACTTGGTTTTAAGCAGGTGTTGATCTTAGTGTAGCTTTACAGGTATAAAGAACAGACGTGGACTACTTAAACGTAAACATAACAAATACGACTGTCAGTTCTACATTTACCATCTACTTGATTAGAAAAGCCTACTTCATGCTATTTTATGATGTCTATCTAACCTCTAAAGGAAAGGTTTGGCAAAAATCAATTTTCCAGTTATCTCTGATGTAGTTGTTCAGCCTAGACATGTTTGTTTTCCAAATGTTGCTTCTTCAGCTGACCCCTGGAGGACTAATATATCCAATAAACAGTAGAAGTCAATAGTCACCCAAATTGATACCATGAAACACATCATCAAAACTTCTCTCAGACTGTTCAAACCACATTCAGCTCTTCATTAATGTGGCATAGGCTCATCAGTGTAGTTTAACACACTGTGTTAGCTTACTTTGAGTTAAAATGAACAAACCTACCCTACTCCAGGCAGCCATTTCAGTCAACATCAGGGCTGGATATAATAAAGTAATTTTAAGGACTGATCTTGAATCAGACTAACACAACTGATTCTAGATCAGCAGTCATACTCCTGATATTATGAAAACAGACTCTGTTGACCAAAATTGCTGATTACAGCTTTTGGCTAGACTAGAAGTTTCTAATATGCTTATTTTAATAGCTAACAGTAAATCATACTGACTTATGAACCACAAGTCTGTGCCACCAGCTGGGAGCGATTTGAACTGGTTTGGAAGTTTTGGAAGTGTATTTGGTTTACAGCATTAGGCTCGTTGCTCCAGTGTTGACCTAAAATCCATACACCAAACATGTCTTAGGTAATTAAGTGCACCTGCTGTAGGTAGGAAATTGTGTTATATACACTATATAGGGGTACAATTACAGGCAGTACAGAGAAATTGACTATTTGTAGTATCTAGGTTGGTCTTTCCAAGAAAGAAACAACTATGCAAAAATGAAGATGAAGGCACTCATCAATTTAGTTTGTCCACACAGATTAATCTCTAAATAGGGTAGATTATCAAAAAAGTGGCAGGTGAGTATTACACAAGTGTGCAGAATAACAAAAACCTTTATACTTGCCCATTCTTTCTACTTCCAACACATAATTTTCAAGAACTATCTATTACCTTCTGCCTAATATATGACACCCTTGACAGGAGCCACTGTAACAAGATAATTAATGATATTCACGTCACCGGCCCCTGTTTTTAATGAAATGGCTGATTGGTGCATAGGGTAATAGCAGAACAACAGTAGCACATGTCAAGGCAGGGCTGCACTGAAGTCATTGTAGCCTTAATGCAATTTTCAGTAACTGTGCTTGTTTTTCTGTTGTGTATTTCAGTGCCACCCAACATCATGGGTGAGGAAGTAAACAGCACAGTGCTGATTGGCCGTTCGGTGGAGCTGCGTTGTCAGAGCGATGCCATCCCCCCACCCACTCTAAGCTGGCGTAAAGACGGGAGGCCACTGTACAGAAGGCTGGGAATGACTATATCTGAGGATGGCAGTGTACTGCAGGTGGGAATCTCCTTCCATTAAGCCCTGCACACAGCTCTCATTTTGTTGCCATCTGTTTACTGCATTCTTTAGACCTGCAGGGACCACAATGCTGTGAGGTTTGTTGTGAACCTTTATCAGGGGCCCCTTTAAGACCAGAGGTGAAGATCACTGTGCTACTTATTCCTTTATACGCTAGAATGTACATGTACACACCTGCTGATGACCGTAAAGTAACCTTGAACCTTGAATGTACCAGTATTTACAACTAGTGTGCAGTAATAGCAGTATTGTTTGGAGTTATTGAATCTCAAACAGCTATTTTGGTATGGTTAGAGAACACTATTATTTTGAAAATGTTGGGTGGTGATTGATCGCTCTTAACCATGCCGTGACACTAACATGTGAAAACAATCCAGCAATACAGCTGTGCTTGATCAACCCATGCCACATGTCATACCATGACACTCCAAAAAATATGTGATCAACAGTCAGCCAGAATCTGACCCGAATGGAGTAAAATGTGGGAAGAGGTGTCAGTGAGTAGAAGAATAGATTTGTTGTTACTGACAATGTGGGTAAGCACATTTAATCAAGTTTGGGTTGTTTTGTTTAAGCAGATTGCAAATGCTCAGCTGCAGGACACAGGCAGGTACACATGTGAGGCCACCAACGTAGCAGGCAAGACGGAGAAGAACTACAACCTGAATGTGTGGGGTGAGTTGTGCTCAGCAGTCGCACACAGTGTTGTGAGACTTGGGATGTTGGTATGGTAACACGCTTGCTGTTGCAATAGAGAACGGTTTGCTGGGTGTGGCAAGAGGAGATGCATAGTGAGCAGTGATGTCAGTGGCAAGGAGATGATATAGTGCTGGACAAACTTCAGTGAGTGAAAGAACCACACCTCTTTCCTCACTGCTCCCTGTTCATCATTTTAATTGTCTACACAGGACAAAAATGAGATTTGTGCTTTCTGCTCCCAGCCCTGTGAGGATAAAGCTCACTCTGCTAGCTTTCTGCTCCCAAATGTTTGGGTGGGAATGACAAGATTATTTATTCCTAATGTGTGTGTGTGTGTGTGTGTGTATGTGTGCACTAATGTTTCATATGTATGTGCAAGTAGTGTGTGTGTGTGTATATGCATGAGTGTTTCAGTGTATTTAGTTCTTACTGGCTCCCCATGGAGTAAAGTTTGGTCTGTCTCTCTCACTCTCTCTGTTCTCTGTCTCTTAATTCCCTCTCACTCTTTGTTTCTTTTTCTCTCTCTTCTTTGCCCCTCCTTCAGTTTCCCCTAGTATCCGTGGCTCTGAAGAGGTGTCTCATCTGACAGTGACAGAGGGTGGACTCATCACTCTGGTCTGTGAGTCCAGTGGCATCCCACCTCCCAGCCTCACCTGGAAGAAAAACGGCAAGTTCATCAGCATTAACAGCAGCATCAGCATCTACATCTTCTGATTCTTCCAAAATTTAGATTCTGTCTGTTTGTGTGAATGCATTTACAGGTTCAGAGCTGAAGGTGGATTCTCGTGTGCGCGTGCTGTCTGGTGGGCGTCAGCTGCAGATCTCTAATACTGAGAGGACTGATGCTGCTTCCTACATCTGCCAGGCCTCCAGTGCCACTGGCAATGCTGTCAAAGAGTACAGTCTGCAAGTCTATGGTACACAGACGTTTGTGCACACAAGTCCACACACTCACATTTAAGCTTATGCAAAAACTATCAAATATTAGTTCAGACTTACAAAGCCCAGCCCAGAATCCATGAGTTGTTTTGTTCTTTGTGCATCATTGAACCTGCATTCATTACACAAATACAGGCACATATCGCGCTCAACAGATCCTGACTTCTTGCCTGCGCTCTCTAGACGCTCGCTTTTATTTGTGCAGTAAACTTCAATTAGTCAAAACACAATCAAAGGAACAAAGGGGTAGAAGAATTTTAATCATCCTGTCTGCAAATATGCACCCTGAGGCACTTGAGAATCATTTAATTTACCACCATCTTCAATACACACTATGAGAATCTGGTTATCTTTCCTTCAAACAGGAAAATCTGACTTTAAGCGACTATTGTGGCAAGAGTAGGCATATCTACAAGTGATGGAATGATGGTTGCATAGTTCATTTTAGCCAGAGTGTCCCTAAAATATAGAAAAAGAAATTGTAATATTAAGGTCAAATCACCCAACATTTCTTGCATCCTGTCATCTTATCTTTAGTTCGTCCAACCATCAGTACATCAGGAACGGGGGACGTGACAGTGGTGCGTGGGGGCGATGTCACCCTGCAGTGTGAGGCGGAGGGGTTGCCCAGGCCTGCAGTCACGTGGCTGAAGGATGGCAGGCCTCTGGGTGTTGGAGCTGGAGCTGGAGCTCAGGTTCTTAGTGATGGCAGACTCCTCCGCATCAAAGATGCTCAGGTTGCTCACACTGGCCGATACACCTGCATTGCTGTCAATGTGGCCGGACAGGCTGACAGCAAGTATGATGTCACTGTGCATGGTAAGAGCATGTGTGTGATGCCTTATGTGCAATCACCTATTCATCAATTACAGGGTGTTTTATTTGTAGCAGTTGATAAATCTTGTGATATTCTATTTGGGTATATAAATAGCAGGTACTTTACAGTGCCCTTTTATGTGGAATATCCAATTTCAGTGAATGGATTTTTATCTATTGTGGACTATAGTGGCAAACCTCTTACGTTCAGTTCGTGCATTTGATTGTATTGTGTTGATTGTACATTGTGAGTGGGTATTTCATTTAATTGATTTAAATAAAGTGTTTTGTAATAACTGGATGGCTTCATCACATTTGTTATTGAATGTGATGTGTTTGCATATAGTTCCGGCAAGTATCAGCAGGCAGACCCACATGCCTGAGAATGTCAGTGTGGTGGTGAGGAATCCAGTTGCCCTCACCTGTGAGGCATCCGGCATCCCATTACCCGTCATCACCTGGCTCAAAGACGGCCGGCCAATCAGCGCATCCAGCTCTGTTCGCATAATCTCAGGTATGAGCCTCCTGATTCTGTAATTGCTCCAAACTACCTTCAATTAAAATATCAGTATCAGCATCAGAAACAATCTGCGAGTGCAATAGATTTATATAGATTTAGCTAGTAGGTATATGACAAAAAAATAATATCCTGATACATTTTAAGATAATTTTACAATACACATTCACAATATGCCACAATATGCATTTTTTCTGACATCCCAGAAATTGGAGCAGACAAGAAAGAGCCAAAACTATGAATACAGATCATTTTAGTCAGTGTTTCCACACTGCACCAAATCTAATAAACTATAACTACTTATGCAATAATTTGTATACACTGCACATTTTGTTTCTTAAATCAGAATTTTATCCTCTTGAGTGTTCAGAAGTTTACATCAATTGGATGAAATCCGGTTTGTGCCGTCAGAATGTGGTCACATTTGCTCACATTTGCCGTATTTCACTACAGTATTGCTGTCAACTAAAATATGAATAAAACATGACATTTAAACAGTGTCAACAGACTGTTAAATAACAGGCTCTAAAATAAATTTTTCTAAACATGCTTTGTAAAAATGATGCCTAAATGGTGTTCAAAGCTTCCACTCTTCATGCTTAAGCTTTAATATGTGGTGCCGCACCTACTCTCTTCTCACATGTTCTTACTTCAGGAACTATTGCCCGTTAATGTGGCTTAATGGAACTGTTAATGTGACTGTTTGCCTTTGTCTTACTGGACGCATGTATCACAATGTAAATTGAAGCAGTTGCTTTCAGTACCCAGTCCCACTGTTTATTTCATCTCCCGAATTTGCAGAATCCAGGTGGAGTCCTCAGTGGCAGTTTGCAGGCAGAGGTCAGACAGGTGGTTAAAAGTCAACCATAACAATTTGTAATAAGATCAGTAAGACAGCAAGCCAAATGCAACAGCGCAAAAGGGACAATTGAAAAGACAAACAGTAAGGCAGGGGCTTCTCATATTTAAACCAAGTGAAAAATGTGCATTCATGCTCTCCAAAGCAAACAGCAGCTGCTTGAGAATCGGCCGCAAGTGTGTGAGGTACATCCATCACTGAACGCCATGCTGATCCAGACGTCATAAACCAAAGCAGAGGCAGAGGTCACCTCTGGAAAATGATGCAGTGAATCAAGCTCCACTGCACAAAAAGGCATAGTTACAGTGGCCAGATTTTCATAGTTACTTATGTTTTTACTTCCCCGATGGCTACTTTATTGCCTGAATTTCTGGACACGTCCAAATTTGTCCACTCAGTACTGAGGTCATAGACAAACTGAAGGCTATTGTAATTCAAGCCACATTTGCTGACACATTTGCAGTTTTATGGCACTTATCATCGACACTAATGCAGGCACATTTTACGCTAGTGTGTGCGTCTGTGTATGATGGAGTATGAAGTGTTTTCCCATCTTCTCCTGATAAGTATACCTTTGAAAACACTGTGAAATTGGATGAATGAAAGGGAGAGTGATTTGTGTGGGTGAGCAGAGTCACTTGTTTAATCAGCTGTCTGGACAAGTGCTCCCATTTCCCATGAAACAGTGTGGACGTTTATGTTGTGTATTTTCTGCTGAGATGCGCTGCAGTGACTTCCTGAGGGACAGTTTAGTTATTTACTTTGACTGCCAAGAGTAAAATGTTAAGGCTACATTGAGCAATTAGTCATTATCACTGATACGAAAATGTAATTAGACTGGCTACTCATTCTGAGGATGGTGGGATACTGACTATTGAAGTTGAAGGAAAAGACTGTGGCCTGATATGGCACCAAAGCATTAAGTAGACAAACAGTTAACATCTGCAGAATTATTTCAGTGAATGATACAGTTGTGATCCAGATTCAGCTCTGAAGTTGAGTTCTATGCAGCATGAATTTATAGTCCTTTCTCCCTCAGAAAACTGAAGTAATTTGTCCTGCTCCTGCATGCAACTTACTTGTCTCTCATTCCACGTAAAACCTTAATGTCAAAAAAAGATCATGTTCAGATAATTCGTTGC
This sequence comes from Bryconaethiops microstoma, assembly GCA_037577275.1. Classification (NCBI taxonomy): domain Eukaryota; kingdom Metazoa; phylum Chordata; class Actinopteri; order Characiformes; family Alestidae; genus Bryconaethiops; species Bryconaethiops microstoma. The sequence goes on along the minus strand of JBBJLS010000155.1, from coordinate 17,637,895 downwards.
CCTAAAACAATATAAGTTTTGTTTATTACTTTTTATTGTTTTATTCTCTTTTTGTTTAAAGTAAAGTCACATGTGAACACATGACATCACAGCACACAGTGTGAACAAGGTGAAATTCTCTCTCTGCATTTAATCCATTCATGGTGTGTCTATGTGTGCCCTGCGGGGGGCTGTGAGTCCCTGCCTCGCGCCCATAGACCCCAGGATAACTGCGATCCTAGTAGGGAAATAAGCAGTTACAGAAAATGAATGAATGAATGAATGAATAACCCATTCACCAAGTGAATCAGGGGGCTGCCACCAACGGGGGGTGCTTAGGGAGCAGTGTGTGGGGACGGTACCTTGCTCAAGGGTACCTCAGTGACGACACTAGCAGTCCTGGGATTAGCATGTCTATATATGCTATGTATATATGCTACCTATTCAGCGATTTTATCATTTTACTTAGGCTGTTTGATCATTTGCGAGATTTTTTATTTGTCTATCCCACTTTGCGTCCCAAGGGGGGATTGCAGGTCACTGTTCTGTAGAACCTTACGATATAGCTTACATTTTTGCTGGTTGTAACATAATTACTGTATAATTACCAACAGCATTACATGCCTTTTGTGCAAAAAACAAATCACTTCCAAGGGTGGTATTAATACCACTTTAACACAACAATTCAACTGGCCATCTTTCCTTTGGACAAACTTTTCCACTGTTTACCGGGAAGTATTTGTTTAATTTGCATGGCATTCTTTTTTAAGACTAAACATGTATGTTATAATCTTTCCGAGTAGTGTTCAAAGTATATATGAATCGTTAACGAGTTGGTTCTGTTGTTCTGTTTGTACAAACTTTTAATTAAGTGCAATATTATTGTTGGAATTTATTATTAACTGACCATAGACAATGCATAGCAGATAAATGCCACAACAGTACCATCTTCTGTGATGTATACATTACTAGCAATGCTGAGAACTACTTCTACTTCCAAAAACTGTGGAGAAAGGAAGATACAAAGTCAAGAGATTAAGCACCAGGTTTACCCTAATTAGGGGGAACTGCATCTTAAAGCTCCTGATCCTGTTGTTTATGGACTACAGACACTCAGTTACTCTTCCAACAAAATTACCGGCACAATTTACCTCTATGGACACTTAGTGATACCAACTCTGTTAGCCGAAGACGGCCTATCTGTCAATAATCTTGTTCCTGAAGGCCTTGTTCCTGTTATTGATCCCCATTAAGACTCTCTTTTCTTTCTCTCCGGGTCGACCTGAGGAGGACGGGTTCCCCTTTTCAGTCTTGGCTCCTCCCGAGGTTTCTTCCTCCAGCCGAGGGAGTTTTTCCTCGGCTGCTGTCTGGGGGGCTCGGACCTGGACTCTGTAAAGCTGCTTTGTGACAACCTGGTTGTAAAACGCGCTACATAAATAAAATTGAATTGAATTGAATTGAATTAACTTCCATCCCAAATAAGCTGCCCGTTTTAAACAGGTTTCAATGTGCAAAATGTGATTGTTTGGATTCCATTGTGCTTTTCTTAGGTGGGCGAAGCCTGCGTTTGATGCATGTCTCAGTGGAGGATGCTGCGAGGTACACCTGTGTTGTGTCAAATGCTGCTGGAGAGGACAGGAAGAACTTTGACCTGGATGTATTGGGTAATGTTACTGGACACCTATTGGCAAATTTAATATACAGTACTATTCAGTTAACATGTGCGTTGCCAGTTGGTCTGTAAAACCTCTATAAGTATGTAAATGTATATTAATTATTATATTTAATTTAAAGTAATTCAGGACCTTTTCTAGTTGTCCTTTCATCATGAGCTTTTATCTTGTGTTTACGCAAACCTGAATTGTCTATTTGTGATTAGTTCCCCCTAGTATTGTAAATGAAGGCGGATTGCAGGACATAAGAGTGAAGGAGGGACAGAATGTCACCCTGACCTGTGAGGTCACCGGTATGTCATCCATGCTGACCAAGTACATGAACAGATACCCATACCTGAACAGTCTTTCTCTTCATGTTATATCTACACTGACCTCTGATCTTGTTGCTTAGGGAACCCAGTGCCGGAGATAACATGGCTGAAGGACGGCCAACCCGTGGTGGATGAGGTGCGGCTGCAGGTAATGTCACATGGGCGCTTTCTGCATATCAGCGACACCCAGGTGACTGACACAGGCCGGTACAGCTGCCTGGCATCCAACAGCGCTGGAGACCGGAGCACACATTTCAATCTTAATGTTCTTGGTATGTCTCATTGTGTGTGTTTATGGTTTTGTGTTTATACAGTATGTCTGCATTTGATAGTCTCATCATTTCATTACATCAAAAATAAAGGCTGAGAATATCTAGATTAAATTAAATATCTAGATCTAAAATTTTTTATATGTAAAGAATGTATAAGCAGTGTAAAAATAAACAGTCAGCATGTTTATCGTGACATGGTGTAGGCATACAGTATGCGCAATGTTAAATCGTGGGTTCTAAGTATTTATTAAAATAAGTATTTATTAGCCTCCTAGTTTCAGCACAAAACTAAAGAAGCAAATGTTGTAGGCGTTGCTTGTGTTGGAGTTAAACTACTCAACTGAACAAGACTACTTGTCAGAATTTATTTGTGTCTTGGTTCCTCTATAGTGTAGTGTTGGTCGGGTGCTCTTGTGTGTGTGTTTACATATCTCAAATACTGAAGTCTGTCTTTGTCCCCAAGTTTCTCCCACAATTGCTGGCTCTGGACCTGAAGGATCTTCTGAGGAGGTAACAGTGACTCTTAACAGCCCTACATCTCTGGTGTGTGAAGCACAGTCCTACCCCCCCGCCATCATCACCTGGCTCAAAGATGGAACACCGTTTGAGTCCAGTCGGAACGTCAGAGTGTTGCCAGGTTAGTTCCAACACAGTCTCCTGTACCACAGCTTTTTCCTGCCTATCATCATGCTTTAGTTTTTAAGATAGTTTTGCTATACAATATGTGCAAAAGTTGATGTGTCCCTGGTCTAACTATGGATTTTGTTGATTTTCTAAGTGTAAATAGGTACAGTACCTCTACAGAGAATACAATTTTTTATATTTTTTCCTGATTTTCTGCCCAAGTCAGCAGCTAAATGTACATAATTGGCAGGGAAATGCTGTATTTAAGTTTGTTCCCTGTAGAGAATGTTAATTTAATTTGCCCAGAGGTGTTTACATTTTTGCGTATTGTTGTACATTCACTTTGCATTTTATTCGTTTTTTTTCTGTAATTGCTTATTATCACATCGTCCCCTGCATCCCTTCCTCTCAGGAGGCCGCACACTGCAGATTCTGAATGCACAGGAAGAAGATGCTGGCAGATACACCTGTATCGCTACAAATGAAGCTGGAGAGACCCTGAAGAACTACGAGGTCAAAGTTTATAGTGAGTGTGTGAGAGTTCAGACCTCGTAAATTTGGCCAGGCTGCTGCCTTTACGACAGTATGGATGACACTGTGTGTCTGCGTGTTTGTCTGTTTTGTGTGTTTCTGTGCTTGTGGGTACGCGTGTTTTCCGCTACAGTTCCCCCTGTTATCAGCAAGGATGTTCTAGGAGAAGGATTTGCTCCCAAGGAGGTCAAGATCAAAGTCAACAACACCCTGACACTGGAGTGTGAGGCCCAGGCCATCCCAACCCCTACTCTGCAATGGTACAAGGATGGACAGGTTAGAGACTCACAGCAATAATGAGAAGATTTGAAACTAAATATGTTTGAAAGATATATATGAAGAAAGACTGTGAAATACTTCATTAAAAATCCTGTTTAGAAAAAACAGAGATCTTAATCAGATCTTTTGATTCTGTTCTGTCTCACTGATCTTTTTAAAACGATCCATACTGTGTTGCCGTTTGATTAAAATTGAAGACTTTATTCGATCTCTTGGTTATTTCAAAATGTGAATAAATGTTATCTGATTGAAATATCATGTAAAATATTACACTCAATCATATTATTCAAGACAGAAACTCTGATGAACAGTATATTGTAGTTCCAGTTTGCATCTTATTACTTTACTCTCACTCTTTGTCTAGATCTTGAAGACGGATGGTCGTGTTACAATAACAACTAATGGTCGCATAGTCCAGATAAAGCAGGCTCAGGTGTCTGATACAGGCCGATACACCTGTGTCGCAACCAACATTGCTGGGGAGGATGAGAAGGATTTTGATGTAAATATACAAGGTGAACAAAGTCCCACACAACTCAGCCTCCTGTCCTCATGCCCACATACCCTGAAACATGCACGAAAGCTTTAGCTTAGACAAACTAACACAAAGTGAACAAAATTTGGTTTATCATTTTAACACAGCATAAAATGTTTTTATTAAGTTTAAAATATGCTAAAGGATTCTTCAGCATCATAGTTAATTGGTTTATGGCTCCCTCTAGTGGTTGGTTGTTCACAGTGTAGCTACTACATAGGCCAAGTGTTTCATCTCCAGCCATGGAAACTAAATTAACCCTGGATAATTTCAGCTCTAACTCTAATTTCCATTGTCAGGTTTTTTCTATGTAAGTTATCCGATATCCAGTCATTGTAATAAATGCTTTCCATCTCAGTTCCCCCTAGTTTCGGGGGAAATGGACACTCTGGTGCTGGCTCTTCTGGGGAGGTGAAAGACGTGATTTTGAATAATCCCATCTCCCTCTATTGCGAGACCAATGCTGTTCCCCCTCCTACACTCACATGGCACAAAGACGGACGACCACTCACCTCCAATGACCGAGTCCTCATCTTACCTGGTGAGTTTATCCTGTTTGTGTACACAAAGTAATATACAGTCAACTCCCGACAATCGCGGGGGTTACGTTCCAAGAGCACCCGGGTACAGAAAACTTTATGATGTGGTAAAAAAAAAAAAGCCTATTTTTATAGTCTAAACCCTAAATATGCCCCCAAATAGGCTCTCAAAACACTTTAATTTCCTTTTAAACTCATTAGCCTTAAAGAAAATATAAAGGTAAAGCCGTATTTGTACTGTACAGATTACACTGAACTCCCGCAGTGCTAGAATGTAAATACCGATGTTACCCCTATAAAAAAAAGACTGTACTCTAATTCATGCACCTATGTTTTCTTTGGTATGCGCTGTCGTTTTCTTTGGTATAAGCAAGTAAATACGGTAATAAATTCATTTCATTTACTGTAATAAAAATACAGGGATTTAAGAAGAACAAAACAAAAAACACGAGAACACTCGAGACTTTCCACGCGGGAAACTGTTCTGATGCGAGAATGCTGGACTGCAGCTGCCAGAGATGCGTCACAGGGCAGCAGCCAATCAGCAGCAAGGAGAAATGAATAAAGTTCTCAGATTGGCTACTTTCAAACCACAGCAGTATTTCACTATCCTAAGACGCTCTTTCTTTGTGTTTTCTGTACAGTACCATAAATTTTATACAGTTATATTTTATATGGAAACGTAGCTGAATTTACATTAATATTTATGTTACAAAATGAGTGAATTCTAATTTTCTTAATAATTTAGCACTGAAATGCATGAAAAATGATAAATTGCCTCGAAAAAAGCAAATACGAAATGCGGAGGATATTTGTAGTTTACGCGAATTTGCGGGAGTTTCCGCAAACAATTATTAGTTAGGTTCTAAGGAAAAAATCTGCGAATGACTGAATCCGGGGGTTTACTGTATTACTTAATGTATGCTTATTTGCACCATCTTTTAGTGCAGTAGTTCGATACATTTATGAAAACTATGCAATCCTTTTGAATGGCTGATGATTTTAAGTGTTGTTAATGAGGCACTGAGGTGACTGTGTGTTTATATATAATCTTTTTCTGTCCTCCCTGCAGGTGGGAGAGTGCTTCAGATTCCCCGAGCTCAGATTGAGGATTCTGGGAGGTACACATGTGTGGCTGTCAATGAGGCTGGAGAAGACTCAATTCAATATGATGTCAGAGTGTTATGTAAGTACACCCAAAAAATCTTGCGGCACTCATTTGTGGCCGGTTGGAGTAGAGATTACCTTGCCTTATGTATATAGTTAGTCCACCTTGTTGTATATAGTTAGAGTCCATCTATTGATGAACACTTTGTTGCAGTTCTCTAAAACATTGCTACTGATTAGTTTCTGACCACAGATCTACTCCTGTCTGGTTCCTTTCTCAACCTAGCACTTGACATTAATGACAACCATGTAACACCATCATGCCTAGAGTGTTTGTGAATGTCTGTTTACTTGTGTGAGCAGTACCCCCCTCTATCCGTGGAGCTGATAAAGACATCCCTGATGAGGTGGTAGTGTTGGTGAATAAGACCACATTACTGGAGTGCCATGCAGATGGAAGCCCCGCTCCTAAAATCAGCTGGCTCAAGGACAGCCAGCTTCTCCGCCCAGACAGGACACACACGCTGCTTTCCAATGGCAGGACACTCCAGGTGAGATCCACATAACATCTTTCTGCAGTCATTTGTTTAATAGGTTTGTAACATTCTTCTTGTGTATTTGCTGTTTTTGCATGTTCCTTGTGTCTTTTTTCCTGTTTTCTTGTGTTGTTGTTTACATTCTCCACATGCTTTTGTTTGCCTTTGTCTGTGTATCAGTGTGAGTTTGTTGTTGTTTTGGTCTTAGCCCTGACTTTGCCCAGCCCCCTTGTTATCCTGCTCACCTGTGTTTTGTTCCTGTCTCCTCCCCTGCCCAGGTGTTCTTGTTTCCCTAGTTAGTATAAAAATCCCCTGTGTTTCAATCTGTTTTTCATGGATTCTTTGTACATCACTCTGTATTCTCTCTTGTGACTTGGTTCTTGTAATACTCCTGGTATCCCCTGTGATTGTGCTCGTCTTTGTTTAATTTTCTAGTCTCTCATGTTTAAGTCTTGCCCTTTTCTATTGATCTTTGTTAATTTGCCCATAATGTTTTGGCTTGTTTTCGTTGTGGTTCTCGCACATACATCCTGTTTGCATCAGCCCTCACTCATTACACAGTTTATGGTCATCTTACGCGAAGTTAGATACGTTAATATCAGCTCAGTGACTTCAAGGCAGCAGGACTGAAAGAGCATAGTGGAAAAGTCAGGCTAAAAAAGACCCTGTTGTTGATAGTTTGGGCAAGTTTGGTCGCTGGCGTTGCCACAGACGGAATTCCATCTTCAGCCAACACAGACTTCTTTTAGCTGGCATAACTGAACTGGCAGGTAGTGTTCTCCTCCAAGCGTGTTGAGCTGTCCACTATTGCTGTAATATTGGCAATTGAAAACATGAATGTACTTTCAAGTCATTAGTCTTGATTGAGATTTATTTTTTAAATCATTATAAACTGAATCTACATTTTTGGTTGTATTTTACATTGTGAATTTTTCCCTCTATTTGATGGTGAATATTGTGTGCTCTGTCCAGTTTAATGCATTTGAAATGTAAACTGGAGTCAACTTGTTGTTTTGTAACATGGTTTAACGATCATGTGGTCTGCTTCGTGTGTTTAAGATTCTGAATGCTCTGGTGACCGACACGGGCCGTTATGTGTGTGTGGCTGAAAATGTGGCTGGAAGTGCAGAAAAGTATTTTAATCTCAATGTACATGGTGAGTTTTTTCATTGTTTCACTAGCTTGTATGCAGAGTGTGTACAACTCAAATAATGACCTTTCAGTGATGTAATAGACATAAGCTGAGGCACACAACACGTTTTATCATTACTCCAATAAAAACATGTACATCAGCAAATACTGATCTGATTTCGGTTATGTATGTGCTTGCATGCATTCAGATAAAAATCAGTGCCTCCAACAATAAAGGAGGCCTTGATCTTCTTATGTATATTAATTAATTACAGCCAGCAGGGACACTGCCAGAGTCGTTGATTGTATTTTTAGGGAGATTGTTTAGTTTGATGTGATTAAAATTTCCAAGTTAATTCATTAGTTAAATTAAAACAATGTTAAACTGACTAATTGAAGGGTCAGAGTTATGGATAGTTCTGTCATTTGATTGTTTATTGCTATGTGCTGTAGTTCCACCCTCCATTCTGGGTGTGACTGTGGAGAATGCGACAGTGGTGGTGAATAATTTCATCTCGCTGAGCTGTGAGGCCACTGGTTTCCCTCCTCCCACGTTAAGCTGGTTCAAAGACAGGAGACCGGTACTCGCCAACAGCAACGCCCTTATCATGCCAGGTATGTGAATACATACACTCATACACATACATGTTGTTACGTGCAGATAATGCACGGGTGTTATCATTTGCCTTCACATTCTGTGTTTTTGTCTTTCAGGTGGCCGTACTTTACAAATTCTGAAGGCTAAGATATCTGATGGCGGGAAGTACAGCTGTGTGGCCATTAATCCAGCGGGAGAGGCCCAGAAGTTAATCTACCTCACAGTTTTCGGTCAGTGTAGATGTGTTTGAAACTGGAAAAATACTGATTGCTGAAGCCTAAGAAAATAATCTGTGCTCAGTTTCTTATAATGTCTGTAAAATGAGATTCAAATCAAGCCGACTGAGAAGTAGAAATTAATCCAAGCTCTTCAGTTCTATTAGTTAATTAGAAGACCATTAAACACTGAAGACCAGTAACATTTGTTTGTGAATTACTGTACCCCGTAGTGCCCCCCAGCATTAGGGATGGTGGCGGAGACACTCCTGTAGTGGTCAGTGTACGTGTGGGGAATTCAGTCACTCTGGAGTGCCGGTCCAATGCTGTTCCCCCTCCCACCATCAGCTGGTACAAAAATGGACGCCTTATCACTGAGACCACCAACCTTCGCATCCTCGCCGATGGACAGACACTAGAACTTAAAGGAGCAGAGGTGAGTGTATGTGTGTTTTTAATAGAAAACGATTCAATTGAAAAATCAAATTTGCACAATTTATCCCCGTTCCCCAAATGTTGTCAATCAGATGAAACATATTTGATGTCCAAAGTTTGCTTCTGTAGTATTGCACTGAAGATATGAGACTTCGTAGCTAACAAGTAGACTTTAATATATCATTATACTAATACCATAGTAGCAGTCAATATGAAGCCTGAAGCTTGAAGAATACCTTCATAAAAGATTTTACAATGTGTCTATTAAAGGTCATGAATTAGGACATAAGAAGTTGAACACCATTACTAAAACAGTGACCTCAGATTTTCAGTTTTTATTTGATAGATCATGTTGCCTATTTTATTTATTCATTATAACTGCTTATTATGATGTTTAAGGTATATACCAATTATTAAAATGTTCATTTTAAACCATTCATAAACAATTTACTATGGTAGTTTTATTTGTAAAGTGGTCACATACGTTTTTATCAGTAACAGTATGTTACGCAGTCTCAGAACCCACATAAGTATGTCTTAGTCACTTAGGCACTAATTTATTTATGCAGTATTTATGCACTGGAAACACTGGTAGAGTATAAACGTTATTACTTGTTAGTTATAATAGCCTCGTAACTCATATCTGCAGCATGAAACTATAAATCATAAATCATCAATTTAAGCCACTAAGCACATCCTGACTGATGAACAACAGTTTGTTGTAAGGGCGCAGATATAACCATTTCTCTAAGAAACCCATACTGAACGGATCAATGAGTCTCTTATTCGCCTCTCTCTGTTTTTCAGGTGTCTGATACTGGCCAGTATGTCTGCAAGGCCACAAACATTGCAGGCCAGGTGGACAAGAACTTCCATCTTAATGTTTATGGTTAGAAATTGCCACAGACCTTTTTAAAACTTGAGTTGAGCATAACTAAATTGGAGGGTAATTGGGAGAAATGCAAAAAAGCTGATCTTTTGTGAAGTCTGAACCATGTGTCTGTATGTGTGTGTTTGTGTGTGAGCAGTGCCTCCAACTATAGATGGCCTAGCAGAAGAGCGTGTAGTGGAGATCATCAGTAACCCGGTGACCTTTGCCTGTGATGCCTCAGGAATCCCCCCTCCTAGCCTCACCTGGCTAAAGAATGGAAGAGTAATTGGTGAGTGTGGGATGACCATTCTGAGTTTCCCATCCCTAACATACTTGCTTCAATCGTTTTATTGGCAGGAGCTGGGAAAACACTAAATTGTACTCTGTGAATGTGAGAGGCAATATAACTCCATACCCACCCCTATTCATTGATTTAAAGAATACTGATTTACACGGTTTCCCCCTAGTAGGGGACCAGCTGCTGTATGTCATATACAAGACTGTTTCAGTTTACTTAACACCTTTTGACACATAGTTTACATAGCAGTTAATGCTTTGAAAGTTATTCTGAATACACTGACTTTTTTGACTGCCCTGAGTGTTCTTGTCTTTACTTGTTTTAGAGAATTCTGAGTCTCTAGAGATGCATATCCTGTCAGGAGGTAGTAAGCTGCAGATTGCTCGCTCCCAGCTCTCTGACAGCGGAACCTACACCTGCCTAGCATCTAACATTGAGGGCAAAGCCCGCAAGAGCTACCATCTCACCATACAGGGTAAGTACTCATATCAATATGTATAATATTACCACAATCAGAGAAGAATGCTTTTCAGATATCTGAATGGAATGTAGTTTGTGAGGCCTATTCAATTAACACTAACCAATTATTTGCCTTTTTATTTATGTATTAGTTTATGTATGTATTTATTTGATTGGTCAATATTTGAATTGGTGACATTTTGTATGAAAATGAACACATTTTATGTGTTCATTTTTTTCCATTTTTACAGGACATTTTCCAAACTCTGTTATCCTCTGAATAAAGTTTATACTTATTTATTTAGAAATATGTTTATTAATTGACTGGTAATTTCTCCTATTGGTTGTCCGGTAGTGCCTCCCAGCATTGTAGGTTCAGAGCTGCCTGGTGAGGTGAGTGTCCTGCTGAACGACAGCATTCATCTTGTGTGCCGGGCTGAAGGGACTCCCACCCCTACCATCCAGTGGTTGAAGGATGGGCAACCTTTGAGCCGGACCAGTCTTAAGAATATCAGGTGTGTGTGTGTGTGTGTTCTTTTCCTTTACTGACTATAACTTTACGAGGTCCACTTAACATACATTTCCACTCCGAAGAGCTTTTCACAAGACGGGCGATAATCATGCATCCCTCAATTCATTTTTAATGACAGACAGTTAAAGCAATGCTGGCAGTACTAAAAGAGATCTCATCCCCAGAGACCACTTTTTGTGTCCCTGAGGTGAGCACATCTGCCTGCCTTCTAGTTGAAAGGTTTTAAACTTCTGAGGTTGCAGTGCAAGATCCTGCTGCCATCAGTCAGTGAAATTCCAGTTTCCTTGATAGTTGATCCTTCTCTGCTTTTGATATCTGTTTATTGCTACTTTCTTTTTTCACTTTTTCTTTAGCAAGTTTAAAATAGGAATGCAAATTATGCTGGACAGGCTTGCCAAGTAGGGGATGAATTGAATCAGTTGTGTTTAATGAGGTAGAACTCTGAAGTCTTACCTACTGTAGTGCCAGAGGAAAACCAGTGTGACACTCCTACTCTGCCTAATTAATCAACGTCCAGAGTCTGATCACTGACTGCTTGTGACTAGATATCTTTTGCAGGGACTTCTATTAAAGCTGTAAGAGACAATCCTTAGTATTTATCAGAATCCTTAGCACAGAATGACACGTGTGGTCTGTCTCTGTATCTGCAGAATCAGTCCAGATGGAAGTACGCTCACAGTAACAGCTACTCACACATCAGACAGTGGGAAGTACACTTGTTTGGCCACTAATAAGGCTGGCGAAGAGAACAAGGTCTTTAATCTTAATGTGTATGGTAAGTGTAAATTACAACTCACAATACCCAAGACTTGTCTCATTTACCATATGTTAAGAAAAAGAAAGTTAGTAAATAATACTTTAACCTTTAATATTTTTTAACCTTTAAGATCCTTGAAAGGATGCTATCTGAGTCCATGCCAAGTGAGATATACTAAACCATGTGCCCTTCCTCAGTTCCTCCGGAGATCCAGGGTAATGGGGATGCGGCCGAGGAGTTAATTGCAGTGCTGGACAGCTCAGTGAACATTGAGTGTGTTGCTAGTGGCTCTCCCTCTCCTCAGCTCAACTGGCTAAAGAATGGCCTGCCTCTGCCCGTGTCAGCACACATACGCCTGCTTTCTGCTGGACAGGTTCTCCGGTAGGCCCATACCCTTTCAAATCACAAGTATTAACTCCTGCAGAGTGCATATGAGTTTACTCTACTTTACTCTAAGGAATTCTTACACTCACCTCAGATCTCACTGATCAGCTAAGACATGTTTGCTTCTTTAGTTCAGTGCTGAAGCACTGTAGTTACTCAAATAGCTTAAATCTTTAATAGATATGGGCCATTTGGGTGACTGTTGAGTTCTAGTGATTTTTGGCAACATTAGCCTTGCAGTTGCATTTCTAATTTAAAAACAATATTTGGATGCTAAAAATGTCTTTGCTGTGGAAAGAATGTGTAAATTAGATTTTTCTACTTCTGTAGGTGTAGACACCTCATAACAGGTTTCACATGATAATGGATTCTGTCTTTAGAAGCTTTTTGAACCACCTGTAATCTGAGCTCTCTTGAGGACTAGACATTGTAATTTCCATGTCTAGAAACATCCACAAGGTATCTGAATGTATTGTGAAGTATAAACCTACAAAGTGTGTGAGATATAAGTTTGTAATCACCTGAAACTGCTAGTCAGGACAGATAATAAAAAATGTAACTCTTTTCAGAAATAACCTTCAGGCCCAACTCTGTAGAGCATGTTCTTAATTTTCTGTGGAAAAAAATGTTGTATTTATGAGTGTAAACAATAAGTAGTTAAAGATGTAACTGACTGAACAGACTGTAAAATGGAAGTAAAGTTTGTGTATGCATGTAACTGAGATACATATGAAGTGGGATTGTAACTGAATGTGCTCAATGTCGGTCAGCATTGCCCGTGTTCAGGTGTCAGATGAAGGCACTTACACTTGTGTAGCCTCCAACCGAGCTGGAGTGGACAACAGACATTACAGTCTACAGGTGTATGGTGAGTTAGCTCAACCCATCATTTTTTTTTAAGAAGTTACCCTTTTTGAATTTCAGATTTGCACAAATAAGAAAAGATTAAATAAATAAATAAAATTAATAAATCAATATTTTTTTTAAACTAGCCACAAACCAACTCTGACAAATTTTATCCACAGTAGTAAAAGATTACCTATGATCTTTGTACATCACAAAAACACTTGCTGTTGCTTTTTCTGTATTCTTTTGTGTAATTTTTTATCAATTAAAGGGGACATATTATGCAAAACTCACTTTCTGCATCCTTTTGTATTTCCATTTGGGTCTCTACTGCTCCTGTAAACACTCCAAGCGCGAAGAAAAAACATGCTCCTACGAGCCATTTGGGCGGCCCCCATTGTGACGTAATAATGGAAAAATTTGCATAGAACCACCCCTCATCTGTCGAGCCCCCACCCACTAGATTAGTTGAAGATCTGCCATTTTTGTCTGCTGGTTTTGCGAGCACACATAAGATTCTGAGCACTGCAGCTACAGGCAAAGGCAAGTCACTCATGAAGCGTTGTGTTCATCTGGCTCTGGGTCCGACTCAGGGTCCAACATATAGGGCTGGATAGCGCCTCTGTTTCACGTGTGTGGGATGGGTGGGTGGGGCGTGGCCAGCAACAGCTTATTTGCATAAAAGTGACAGAGCCCTTAAACGGCTCATTTTGAAAAGGACTGAAACTGTCAAGAATAAAGGTGGTGAAATTTCTTTATGTAAGAGTGATTTTGTACAAAGAACTTCATGAACATGTTTTGTATAGCCCATAGACCTATTACAACTAAAGTGAGTTTTGCATAATATGTCCCCTTTAAATTGTTTTAATGTTTCCTTTTTGTTAATGTTTTTTGTCCTTTTATTTGCTGTTATCAGTTCCCCCGAGTTTGGATGGCGCAGGCACCACAGATGATGTAACTTTAGTGAGAGGAAACACGTTGGCTCTAGTATGCATCTCTGATGGGACCCCCACACCAGTTGTGTCCTGGCTGAAGGAGAGTGCTGCTCTGCCCGTGGACACCGACACTGCCCTGCTGAACCACAACAGCACTCTGCAGATAGCTCACATCCAGGTCCACCACACTGGACGCTACACCTGCGTCGCACGGAACCAAGCTGGAGAGGCTCGTCGCCACTACAATCTCAAAGTTCTGGGTGAGTGGAGATAGAAAGACAGTAAAAAAAATAGATCATTTAATTTGAATATATTTAGTCATTATAGAATATAATACTATATTCCATACTACATTTTGTATCAGAAGTAGAGAAAATGGCATAAGTAATTTCCTATGCTTAGCTATGATTATTAGATGATTATTAGACTACATCAGCTTTAAAGAGGCAGGGACAGAACGCAAGAGAATGAGAACACAGATTTTTCTGAAGTCTTTTTAGATCAAACATAATTTGATCAGTCCACTCCTTTGTCTTTCAGACCCTCCAAGAATAAATGGCTCTGGTTTTCCTACTGAGGTATCAGTGGTGGTGAACCATGTTCTGGAACTCGTGTGCCAGGCAGAGGGCATTCCCGTCCCCATACTCACCTGGGTGAAGGATGGAAGGCCGCTGCCCCAGACAGAAAGCTTGCGCCTCCTCCAAGGAGGAGAAGTACTCAGGATCAGCTCCGCACAGGTCAGATACACTGGGATCAATGTGCTAAGCCTTTTGGGACAGTTTGTAAATCAGATGGGTTCTGACCACATGATATGGACAAACCATCACACAAGCAGTTCTTTGTTTTATTTTTCATAGCTACTGCTAAAACACTGTAAAACCGTGAAATACTGTGAAATGTGCACTTATTTTGTTTCTAGTGTCAGGTTGTGTTTACTTTTCAGATTTCTGTTATGACATGTAAAAAGAGATTTTCTCTGTAACCTTTTTGAATTGCATTGCTCAGCTCTGAATCACACTTGCAGGTTGAGGACACTGGGAGGTACAGCTGTTTGGCCACCAGTCCTGCAGGAGATGATGACAAAGAGTATTTGGTCAGAGTGCATGGTGGGTACAGCATCACGGTTTTTGGCATGTCTTGAAAACACAAACACTTCTAATGCCTGTTACATAAAATATTTGTAACCACAGTCCCGCCCAACATTGCTGGAGAGAGCAGCGTTCAAGACGTATCAGTGCTTCAAAACAGGCAGGTGACCCTCGAGTGCAAGTCAGACGCCGTGCCGCCTCCCACCCTCTCCTGGCTGAAGGGTGGAGTGCCCCTTAAGGTACATGCACACATATGTGTGGGGATTGACAATAGTACGAAGTCTCCACTCCACATGACTCTTTATTACCTATTTCCTCTGAATTTCAACTGAGGGCTGTTTTTATGTCCCAGAAAAAACAACAACTTTATAATAAAAATACATACCTTATCTATTATTCCTTTCCTCTCTGTTTTCCTTTTGGTCTCTCCTATATTCTTTCTCTGTGGAAACAGGTGAAAACTGCAAAGGAGAAAATGTAATGGGTGGGGGTTTGTATTTATATGCCTTGAATATGAGTATGGAACAGGTCCTTGACACTAATAAAACCATTTTCATTCATTATTTCTCTGCAGATTTCACCACGGGTGCGTGTGCTGTCCAGTGGACGCTACCTGCAGATCAATAATGCGGAACTTGGAGATGCGGCTCGCTACACCTGTGTAGCCAGCAACATTGCTGGGGAGACGAGGCGCCATTTCAATCTTAGTGTGAATGGTAAGCAACAAAACAATAAAAGTGTCTTGATGTTTCTTTAAGCTATCTGACTAATGATCAGTGACGTTATTCATGAATGTGCTAAACACTCCACACCAGGGGTCGCCAACCTTTTTGAAACTGAGAGGATAAAAATAGATAGATGCTGCTCGCTGGTGAGGTTTTTTTTAGAACAGGTCCGCAGACTATTTTTCAAACAGGTCCGCGGGCTACTCATGTGGTCCTTGGGGGCACCATGTTGGTGACCCCTGCGCTACACTCTATACTCAATTAATTTCTGTTCAGTGGTTGGTTTCAGTGGTTGGTTTCTGGAGTAGAAGGTTGCTGACAAATTATGTGTTGCGAGAGATGGGCTGTAGTCTAAAATTGTAGACTTATGTAGTAGTCCTATAATGTAGGGGTAGATTATGAAGTGACTGGTCTGTGGAATCAGACAAGAGTCTTTAATAAAGTACATAGTTAGTAATTTCATACACGACTAGAATGCATTTCCACAGGAAAATGCAAAGTGTGATTGCACTTCAGCTCCCACAAAAGCGTATCCGAAAGCAGGGAGAACGTGGGGTGCTGCATGAGGCCGTGGAGACAAACAACTCAGAGAATCAGAGAAAAAATTCAGCACAAAGATGGCTGGCTAACTTAACATGTCACACTACCACACTTCACTGTCCTTCAGGCTCAGTATGAACATGGCCTCATATTGGCAAACTGAACCAAAAACCAAGTGTAATAAAAACAACAGTAATAGTAATAACACTGAAGGAGAACAATAGTGTGACTGGTGTCAATTCAGATTGTGTGTGTGCACCTGTTTGTCTCTAGTTGCTCCCACTATAAAGGAGGGTCCTCAAGTGGTGTCTGTACATGTTAACCAGCCTGTGGTTCTGGAGTGTATTGTAAGTGGGGTCCCTGCCCCACGTGTCACCTGGAGAAAACAAGGAGCCATTCTGGCTGGAAACAGTCCCAGGTCTGTATAACAGTGTAGATCAATCCGCTTTCATTTATGTTATTCACTTCAGTTAGATTAATGCCTGACTCTTCAACATGGACAGGTATAGGTTCACTCAGGATGGTTCTCTCCATATCCTTTCTGCACAAGTGACCGATACGGGCCGCTATCTGTGCATGGCCACCAACCAGGCAGGCACCCAGCGTAAAAGAGTCGATCTGCAAGTTTATGGTAAGTGTATTTACCATTGTACTCTCTAACTGTACACAACACATGTGTTCAGTGATATCAACATGCCTTCAGTGATCTTTTACGAGATGGATAATAGGTATTGCCTAGGTGTGATGATTTAAGCACATTATGTGTGAGGTGTATGATGATTTAGGCACACAGTTTACCTAATGCTATTACATGTACATAAGCCTTCATTACCTTGTTAGCTACATTTGCCTTGCAAAACTGAGGATGCAAACTTCAGACCCCAAACATCTCTCATGTGACTGATTATATTAAATGTAAGATTGTCTACATTTAATTATTTAATTTTCTCCAAACTAAACCAAATCGAACATATACATGCATAGAAATAAATGGAAAGCAAGTCTTAAATCTTGATATTCCATCCATTTCCTTTAATCCTTTTGCTCAAACTGCAGTGCCCCCCTCCATTGCTGACGGTCCCACTAACGTCACTGTGACTGTAAACATCCAGACTACACTGTCCTGTGAGGCCACAGGTATCCCCAAACCCTCTGTCTCATGGACCAAAGATGCTCACGCCCTCAACACTGACCAGAACCAGAATATGTACAGGTTCAGCCAGGTTTTCTTCCTGTTTTATTGCCTCTCTCACTGTGTACTGCATGTCTACATGTTGCCATGAAATTATTTAAAACTTGCTTTGCTGAGTGTAGGATTGTTTCCAAGTTTTAACGAATTTGTTTTAAAGGTGGTTTAAATTTTTGGTGCTAATGTAAAATTGTTTTTGTCCTGACAGGTTGCTCTCATCGGGCTCGCTAGTTGTCATAGCGCCCACGATAGAGGACACTGCGTTGTACGAGTGTGTGGTGTCCAATGAGGCAGGCCAAGAGAGCAGAGCCATCCGTCTTACTGTGCATGGTGAGTACCCCCTTACTGTGCCAAAGCACTTTGACTCTGTCTATAGGATAAAAAAGTTAAGTCCTAAACTGCGGGCTTACTATTCATTATTCTTAAGTTATATGGTATCTATTATGTAATTTAGTTGTGAGAGTGTGGGTTCACATTTAGGCAGTTTAAGGGGTTATGATTTGTTTTCCCTTGTAGTTCCACCATCAATTGCTGATGAAGCCACAGAGCTGGTGGTGAACAGACTGTCTCCAGTGGTCATCGGCTGTAGTGCGTCTGGAGTGCCTGAACCTGTCCTGCAATGGAGTAAAGATGGGATGCGACTGGCCAAAGAAGCAGCCGGGTACAAGACGCTCCCCTCTGGTGAGTGTTTCTATGTGCCAGCACTTAGAGGGACTGGCCCAAACAGCATTTTACAGGCTTTGAATACTTATTGGTAATTCTGAACGAGTACCGTAGTTCCAAGTCACCTGTCTAACATGCTTTCATTTGAATCTCACACCCTCACAGCATATGCCATTTCTGTCTGTTGTGTTTACTCTTGCCTACGGAAGAAAATATTTTCCATATATTAACCTTGAAAAAGAACATGAGTCAGTGATATTTACAAATGTGGGATAAACCTGGTGTCTCTCAGGTCCTTTGGAAATTGCTGCTGCAGAGCTGAGTCACTCTGGCCGTTACTCCTGCTTAGCTAAAAACGCAGCAGGATCTGCTCACCGCCATGTGCAGCTTATTGTGCAAGGTAAAGAGAGCTAATCATGGAATGACACTCGCTATGCTAATGTGTAGCCAAAAAGTACTAGTATCTGTCTAGAAGGTTATTAGACTTTTTAGGCTGAGAAGGCATGCTCTGACTAAATAACACCTAACACTGCTCGAAACAACTGGGGACATTTAGCAATTCAAAATGATGTTAACACAAAAGAGTATGTTCCTTCATCAGTTTTCAGTAATTTCATTGAAGTTTAAACACATGTATCTGAGGAAAACAATGTAAATATTTGAGTTCTGTCTGGGAAATAATGCCATAACCCACACATTTAAGTGCCTTGTTATAATGTCAGCCCTTATCAGCACTCAAAGCTGTTTAATACATAGTTGGAGCAAAAGTCATTTACTATTTGCTTTTAAAACGGGCTTGGAAACAAATAAGATAACCAGCTTTTTACACCAAGGCAGTCACTTTCACAAACACATACCTTAGTGTGGCAAGACTATGCCCAGATATACCCAAATATCTGCTGTATTCTAGCAAAACCTTTGCAAGTATGTTCAGACTTTTTGAGAACCAATATGCATCTATTTTCACTGCTTATATCTTAGCTCTGAGTGTTTTGGTAAAACATATAAGCCATGTCATTTGTTACCTACCAGAACCACCAGTGATACAAGCTCACCCCTCCATGCTGGACGTAATCCTGAACAGCCATGTGACCCTGCCGTGCCGTGCTGTCGGCTCTCCGCGTCCCACCATTACCTGGCAGAAGGAGGGCATCAGCGTCTTAACCTCTGGTGAGAGTCTTCTCTATGTGATCAAAGAAATAAATGAAGAGCAAATTTTCAAAACTCACTCAGTCCAAAAGCATTTTTTTTTCCAGAAAATCATGTTTTGCTTGTTTTACCAATTGGAAATAATTTTTTTTATTGAAATTTTACAGTTACTTGTCATTTTTCAATGCCTGTTTCTAAAGTGCAACTCCTGCA
>JBBJLS010000155.1:17592170-17618378 GCA_037577275.1 Bryconaethiops microstoma | reverse complement strand
GGGTCTTCCAGCATGACAATGACCCAAAACATACTGCCAAGGTAGCAAAGGAGTGGCTAAAGAAGAGGCGCATTAAGGTCCTGGAGTGGCCGAGCCAGTCTTCAGACCTCAATCCTATAGAAAATCTGTGGAGGAGCTGAAACTGCGAGTTGCCAAGCAGCAGCCAAGAAACCTAAAGGATTTAGAGAGTTTCTGTAAAGAGGAGTGGGCCGAAATCCCTCCTGAGATGTGTTCAAACCTGGTGACCGACTACAAGAAACATCACTGCTGTGCTTGACAAGAAGGGTTTCTCCAACCAGTACTAAGTCATGTTTTGCTTGGGTATCAAATACTTATTTCACTCAGTTTATAACTTCTATGTAACAGTTTTTTTCTTGATTTTTGGTTACTATTCTGTCTCTCTCCGTAAAAATGAAACTACCTCATAAATTAGAGACTGCTCATTATTTTGTAAGTCAGCAAACTTACGAATTCGGCAGGGGATCAAATAATCAATTCCCCCACTATATGTCTCTGTTGCTCCTACAGTCAATGGTAACTGGGGCCCATGGAGCAGTTGGGGCAGCTGCAGCAGGACTTGCAATGGAGGTCAAATGCGTCGCTATAGAACATGCGACAACCCCCAGCCAGCCAATGGGGGTAGAGCATGTACTGGAACAGACACGGAGATTCAGAAATGCAGCACAGGGAGCTGTCCTGGTAAGACCAGTATAGACAATTTAGTACATTAAACTGAGGGATTATTCAAGGATTAGTATGATCATAGATTATGTAATTTCATCATTAATACCATTGTCAACTGTTTGTGTGTTTGTGCATGCTCAGTGGATGGTAACTGGGGTTCATGGCAGCCTTGGGGTGAATGTTCGGCCTCTTGCGGTGTCGGGGAGAGGACGAGGGTTCGGCTCTGTAACAGTCCATCTCCTAGCAACAAGGGTCGCCCCTGTCCAGGAGACTCCACACAGCTGTCCAAGTGTAACATCCAGCCTTGTCCAGGTAAAAACCACGTCCCTATCATACTTCTTTTTTTCAGTCAGCTCAGTTCATAAAGGCCTGCAACCATCAGTAACATTGCCTAGTTCATTTTTACATTTTCCTGGCTCTCAGGCACCCACTTCAAGAAAGGCTTAATCACCTGGTTAGTTAGATAAGTTGTGTTAGAGAAGGGGAAACACCAAAATATGTAGGAAAGAACCAGGACTGGGAACTACTGGTCAAAAGAGGAGATTTTTTATACAAACCGTGCCGCATATCATGGATAATTAGCAATGTAACATTTTCTTCTGTTTGTTTAGGTGGTCCTCAGAAGGCTAGAGGAAGTGTCATTGGCAATATTAATGATGTGGAGTTTGGCATCGCCATTCTTAATGCCACCATCTCCAGCAGTCCATCAGGAGGGAAAGTGGTACAGGCCAGCATCTCCAACATTCCCCGGAATCTGGGTCAGTCACAGCATTTTCCAGCCTTTGATGGAACACAGATGAATATTCTAAGTCTAGTGAACTGGGAGTTAAGTAAAAGAAATCAGTTAACTAACATATTAAAATAGATAGTGTTGTGACAGACATCTTTTTCTTTCAGACTGTCACAACAGTCTTTTTCTTGCTTTAGCTACTTTGTAAACTGATGTAAATTCTTTTTCCAGGCCCTGCTATGAGAAAACTGATCTCCCTACTCAATCCCATCTATTGGACCACAGCTCAGGAGCTGGATGAAGCCGTCAACGGCTACACCCTCACAAATGGCGTGTTCAGACGAGAGACTCAAGTAGAGTTTGCCACGGGTGAGTGGAACGAATTAATCCATAATATCTTGTGATGCTGGAATGTTAACCAGCCTAGTGCGGGCATGAGTGTGACGGCACACTTGTAAGGAAAGTTAATAAACAGCCTAGCCAAAAATGAATAAACTTGTTGTGAAGAAGCCAATCACATAAACCTACAGAGTTGGTGGACATCCTCAAGTCGCTCATAAGACGGCTAGACAATAAAGAAAATAAAGCCAACTAAATGCAAGTCTGATGTTTGGTGGTCATATTTATATAGAATTTGTAAACATCAGCTGCCTTTCACACAATGAATGGATTCTTAGAAATGGTCAAAAACCAGTCTAACCTGTCAAAGAACTTTTTAACACTAACTTCCATTAACAGTTAAATTACAAAAACTGGAGATTTTTTCTGACAGTGATGATTTCTTTGTTTATTTGCTTAAGGGGAAATCCTCAGAATGACCCATGTGGCGCGAGGACTGGACACAGACGGTGCTTTGCTCTTTGACATTGTGGTGAATGGGCACATTCTCCATTTGCCCTCTAGTGTAGATATTAGCCTAAAGGTAGATCTTCTCCTTGGTCTTCACTATAAGGGTTATAATCTGGAATTTGAAATGTTCAGGCTAAAACACAGCACAAGCCCATGAAAATCTTTATAATTAGCTAATAACCTGAATGTACAAGAGCTGTATGTTTCACATAGGTGTAGGTATTCAAAGATAAACTTATCTTACAGATAAACTTATCTTACTCTTTGCCTACTTTAACAAGTATGTGAATAAGCCTTGTGTAACAAAATGAACCATGAATCATCTTGTAAATAGGTCTTTGTTTGAGTGTCAACTGAGCAGTAAACGTAAAAGTGTGATATTTCTGATAAAAGAACATTTTAAAATTATGATCTGTATTATAAAATCAGTAAAGGACTAATCTGTGTGTTGTTCAAAACTCTGGGGTACACTACTGGTATTTTTCTTACGCAACTGTGTGCTGTGTTAAACTCCAGGACTACACAGAGGACTACATCCAGACAGGCCCTGGGCAGCTGTATGCTCTGTCCACACGTATGTTCAGTGTAGACAGAGTGAGTGTACCCTATTCCTGGAACCACACAATCTCATATGATCCTTCCAGAGGCAAGATGCCTTACCTGGTGCAGACACTCCATGCCTCTGCTATCAGTGCTCAATACCGCCCTCTAGAGGAAATACTGGAGTTCACAATCCACACAACTATTACCAAGGGTAAGGCATGCTGCACATTATATATATGTGTTTTTGTGTGTTTGTATGACTTGGCTACAATTGTCCTGTCATCCACAGGAGAGCGTAGTAACCAGTGTCCCAGTGGCTTCCTGCTAGACCCAGCTGGACCCTACTGTGGTGGTATGTTTTTTTTTTTTACACTCTTTAAGATTCTATAAAGCAGGCTGAGGAAGACAGATCACCAAATAAAACATAGCTGAAATTCTGTAGGGCTAGAATATGATTTAAAAAATTGTCCAGACAACGTTTTGTCATATGTATGCTATTGTAATTTGTATCTTCCAGTGAGTTACTTGTGACTGACTAAGTACTTTGTGTTTCTGCCTGCCGCGATGAAGACGAGAATGAATGTGTGGAAGGCAACCCATGTTCCCATGCCTGCCATAATGCTATAGGCACCTACTACTGCTCCTGCCCCAGAGGACTCACCATCTCTGCTGATGGCAGGACATGCCAGGGTACCAACTGTCCCAATTACATGCACACACACACACACACACACACACACACACATTCTTAACTGTGGATCAGTCTTAACATAGCAGTGACACTGACATGTTTGTGGCATTCGTGGGTATATGTGTATATGTAATTATTGCAAATATAAATAAATATTGCAAATGTAAAGTTAATGAAAATTCATCTGAAGCAGCTGGTAGTCTAGTGGTTAGGGCGTGCGCCCTGCCATCAGGAAGTCGTGGGTTCGATTCTCAAGACTGCTAAGCACCTCTGAGGTCCCCACACACTGCTCCCCGGGCACCGTGTTCCTGGCTGGCCGCTGCTTCTCTTGGTAAATGGGTTAAATACAGAGGAAGAATTTCGTGCTGTTCACATGGTGTGCTGTGTGACAGAATGGTCACTTTCACTTTACTTCATCTGAAGCTACACAGTTACACACAGGCTGGATATTTTTAGTTGGTAGACTACTGTCAGTCCAGCATTGACACTGAAGTGTTTAAAAACTTCACATGCACTGCTGTGTGTGATCCATTCTGAGCAGTACACACAAACACTAGCATGTCAATAACATGTCAGTGTCACTGCTGTTACCTTCTCATATCTGTTTACATCCTGCTCTTCATTAAGGTGGGGCAGACCTGCTTGTGCTGTTTTGGACTTGGTCGGGCTATATATTGGATGATAACTGTAGACACTAGGCTAGTAAAAAGGTGTGAGCTAACACACTGAAATTATGTTCTATTACGCTTATGGCTCGTAATGGTACTTCTTTTTATTGTATTCTTCATTATAGGCACAGTAGATCATTGATAGCCATCCTTTTTTATTTAGTGTTTTATCTGGAGATAAAACACTAAATTACTTGTCTTCTACTTCAGATATCGATGAGTGCTCGCTGGGTGGGCACATGTGTCATGATGGACAAGACTGTGAGAACACTATTGGCTCCTATCGTTGTGTGCTGCGCTGTGGACGGGGTTTCAGACGAACAGCGGATGGCTTGAGCTGTTCAGGTTAGTTTATTTAATGTTCAAATAGTTCCCTTAATACTCACTGTTTGATATCCATGCCAATGTAAAATCAGATAGGATCACTATTAGTGACTAAGATAACGATTAAGACCATAACCGCAGAATTACTGATGTGACAATCTTTACAATCACAGAGTCAGAAGCTTTTTACGCATTACAGGCAAGAGCATGTTTTCAAATACTTAAAAAAAGTTTTTTTTGAACAGACATAAACGAATGTCAAGAGTCTAGCCCTTGTCACCAGCACTGTCTCAACACCATCGGCAGCTTCCGTTGTGCCTGTGAGCCAGGCTACCAGCTCAGGAACCGCAGATGCATCGGTAAGTCATACACTTATTCATTGTACAATAATACACTGTCCTTGTATTAATGTAATGGTATGGATATGAAGCATTATTCCTAAGAAACAGAACTAGTAAAGCAGGTGCTTTCACATTTCAATGAAAGATTTTGATGCCCCTAAACTGAAGAATATTTTTTTAATATATTTTTGTATGTCCACACAATTTTGTTTACTTCATAATACTTCCTCCAAAACTGATGCAAGCTATTAAAAATGCATCACTTTTTAATTATCTTAGTCAGTGCTTATACACGTGTTATAAAGTCTCTATGTAGGTAGCCTTCAGATAGTGTTACCACTTCATAGGACAACCTTGTCCTCAGTGTTCATCAGTCCTGCTCCTGCTGCACTGTAGTTATTGTTTCCCCTGCTGGTTAACACACTATCATATAATAATAATAATAATAAATAAAAAATATATATTAATATTATTAATATTATTATTATTATTATATGCCTGTAATGCATAAAAACCTTCTGACTCTGTGATTGTAAAGATTATATAGATATAGATATAGAGATATAGATAGATATTAAATAATATGTTTGATCATTATAAAGCACTTTTTAGCAAAAGAAACACTGGAGCAATAAACACTAGTATATCTGTGGAATTTCTTAATATAAATGCCCCGTTTGGCATTAACTGAAGTTCATGACCTGTAATTAAATGTATTTTTTAACCAGACATTAATGAGTGCAGGCAGAGAGTGTGCCGCTCTGACCAGCAGTGCAAGAACACACGGGGTGGCTACACCTGCATTGACCTCTGTCCTACAGGTATGACCAAGGGGTCCAACGGCACCTGCGTAGGTAAGTGTGCACAGTACTCAGTACTAAGACAATGTTCATGCTAAAACAAATGCTCATATTATAGTTATTCATGTTTTTTGAATGGTGGCATTATAACCAATTCACTTTTCTTTGACTCTAATATTGAAGCTCCACATTCAGCCAATCAGTCAAAAGCACATCTAAATAAACAATATGTCCAGAAGTTTATAGACAACTGCAGAGGCAGCGTTACTTCTGAAATCAAGGATATTAACAGGGAGTTTGTCTGCACTTTGCTTCAGTACCAGACCTCTACTCTTCAGAGCTTTACGATAGATCTTCATAAAGCAGTAATAAGGACTGATCTTGGATTAGATTCCTTCATATTTATGATGATTATTGTCACAAAAGCTAATTCTAGGTCAGTATTCCTAACTCCCAATGCGGTTTGTGAAAATAGACCCTGTTGACCAAAAAGGCCCCCAACAGTGTTTGGCTACATGCTGACATTTTAATTATTTTTATAGGTCATTGTAAGTCATACTGTGTCGTAACAAAGAGCTGTAGGCAGAAAATATTTGACTATTAACTTTTAAAGTCTCTAGCGCAAAATTTGGACTCCAAACATGTCTTTAAATTTGGACTCCAAACATGTCTTTAAATTTGGACTCCAAACATCTTTTTATAATGAAATTAAAATGTTTTGGGACCATATTTTCAAGCATATTTAGCGTTTAGACGATAAAAATAGGCCTTTATAGACTTTTTTTTTTTTTTTTACCACATCACAAATCCACGTTTTTTCACAATTCACGGGTGCTCTTGGAACGTAACCCCCGCAAATTTCGGGGGTCGACTGTATTACTGAAATGTTCCATGTTCTCCATACAGACATTGATGAGTGTCGAGACGGCACTCACCTGTGCAGATACAATCAGATCTGTGAGAATACGAGGGGGAGCTACCACTGCACCTGCCCCAGGGGCTACCGCTCCCAGGGTGTGGGTCAACCCTGTCTTGGTATGTAGCTGACCACAACCTCCAGAACCCCTGGCTGCTCTGCTGCTGCTCCCTGCTCAATTCCTCAGCTGCCTCCCCATCCCTTTTTCCCAGTCAACTGCATTACTCCATTCCACTTCTGTGAATGCTGAACGTTTTCCAACAACAATCCTCCCCATGCATAATCACCGCTATGCACATTCAAATGCAAATATCTCCCTGCTTGTTTGTATTGGTGCGTTGCTTTCAGTCCCTGCAAACCCATACATCTTTTTGAATAGATCAGAGCAGGTCAGCCTTCAGAAATAAATTCCATATTCAGAGGGACTACACATGTAGCTCTGTGAAACTGGTCACATACAGTATATGAGAGTGGGACAAGGAGTATCAGACCGGTAAGTCTGCTCTCACATCAAGGCCACTACTACCCTCTCATACCTCTGTCCTATTTTTAATCTATTCTTTTGTCTTCTACCTTTAACCTTTTCCTCCTGCTTGGGGCCTTTACCCCAAAAGGAATAGTTTGGACAAAAAACGTATACAGTTTCTCCTTACCCTAAGCAAAGTAAAAAAAATACAGCATAACTAAATCTTGAAGCCTGAATTTTGTTATTGTTTTCTGTTTTGATGGATACAGTATGTTGTACGTTATCAGAAACCACACAGCAAGGCCCAAATACCAATGTAAAAAAAGTAAGCTTCAGACACCAGACATGTCTGGACCACGTTTAGCAGACCTGGCAACCCAACATTAATTAAAACAAAGTGAGACTGGCAATGACGTTTTGATTTTATAATGCTATTAAATGAAGCATTCCAATGTGGAGGCTTTTTGTGAGGGAAAGGGGGAAATTGTGTAAATTAGATTTTTCACTGAACTCTTCCTTGCTATGCTTTGCTCTTGCAGAATATAATGTATTAGGCCTCAGGAACAGTTCATATCAACCCTTAAATTATAGGGCTTGGTAGCTTTTGTATTGAAACTGATGTTAAATGAATGACAGGGAGCAACTATTTGCCGTTCATTCCTGCACGTCAGACATGCTGTGGTTTACGGGGTGTGTACTGATCCCATCTTTCTCTTCTCTTGCTTTTTTTACCTTGTGCTTCTGCTTCCCCTTTACCTCCTTATCTCCTTATCCCTACTGTACTGACCTTTTTTTCTTTACTTATCATTCTCTTTTGTTCCACCTCCTCTCCCTCTCTCTCTCTCTCTCTCTCTCTCTCTCTCTCTCCCTCCCTCTCTCTCTCTCTCTCTCGCTCTCTCTCGCTCTCTCTCTGGGTTCGGCCTCCTGTTGTGCGTTGCTGTGAGAGCAGACATTAACGAGTGTGAGCGGGTGCCGATGCCCTGCGCTTACCAGTGTGTGAACAGCCCGGGCAGCTACAAGTGCCTTTGCCCTCCAGGGCGCCATCTACTGGGTGATGGAAAGTCCTGTGCAGGGTTGGAGCGCTTGCCCAGCTACGAGAGCTTCTCGTACGGCTTCCGCACCTCGCAGTCCTCCCCTGAGCGTCGCTACCACAGCCTGGCCTCCCAGAGTTACCACTCCTACTCTGCTACTGGTGGGCGCTACAGGCTCAGCACTGCTCCCTCGCGGTCTCGAAGGGCCACTAATACCTGTCCTTTTGGCTATAGGGCACAAGGGGACGAGTGTCTAGGTAACTGATACGGTGGCTTAACTTTGGAATGAGTGGCATAACTTTAAGTGACATTGTACAGTGCAGTCTGTAAGTAACACTGAAACAATTCCTGCTGTTATTGCGCTTCACTCTGAATTTGAGCTGAAATAATGACTACGTATTGTAGAGAGAATGTGGAAAGTAGAGGGAAAGGGAACTTCCAAAGCAATCGACTCATGTGAGCAAATGATAAATATGTTATAATGTTAGGAACCATTAAACAGTTGTTGACTATGCAAATCATTTGCTTCAACACGTCAAATTACTTTAATTATATTTGAACACATTTGCTGAACTATCAGCCTCCCTCTCATGAGAACCATTCACATTTATAATACAGCATCATAACAGTGCTGTAGCTGACTACTAACTTCACTAACAATAGATTTATGTACTGTTCATCAGTATATAAAGCAATAGACAATTCCATTACTTGTTACTGTGTACATTTAATTATTACTGTATTTATTAAAATAAACTTCCAACCAACAAGCCTGTATGTTGTACAGAATAGTCTGCTGTCTGATGTGCTTAGAAATGTGCTTAACTACATGTATATTCAATATTGAGCCAGGTAACCAGAAACAATGACTGATTTTCTGTGTGTTAAAACACACTCTTAGACTCCCACATTGACACTCAAAAAAGCCTTCTTTATTATAGGGGGCAGGACAATTCCTGTCATATATTAAATGGGATACATTACCCTACGTACTTGCACTATAAATGTGGCCTATTAGAGTACTCCAGTTTGTTCTGCAGCACTATTGGATGAGAAAAAAAATCCAGCGAATTGCATGAACTAGTCTGACATCTTGAGGTACCCATGTTGAAATGTTGAACATTTTATTATTAGCAGGTGTGTTTTTCTGTGCCTATGTAGATATCAATGAGTGTGAGCAGAGAGACACATGCCAGCATGAATGTCTGAACACACCAGGTAGCCACAAGTGTTTGTGTCCCAGTGGCTATCGTCTCATGACCAACGGCAAAACTTGCCAAGGTGAGAAAAAGACACATTTTACAATGTCTGAATGATTATACATTGTTAAGAAGTGATTTGATGTGAAAAGATTTGTTGTAGAAACTCTCAGTAACTCTGTTTTGTTGAAGAGGTAGTGATAGAAATCAAGAGTTGGGATGATAACTCATATACCCATTTTCACTACTACATTTTACTACTATGTAATGTTTATAAAATAGTGTTCTATTGGTACCTTGTTACTTTACACCACCATGACTCTCTGTTCTACCATAAATGTTTTTTTTTTTTAAATACATTTTACACCAAAACCTTAATGCAAAACAAACATAGAACAGTGTTGCAGGCGTCAGGCAGCATATCCGTAATTTTGCTGGTTTGATGGTTTTCTTTCTGAGAGGGAGTTTTCTGGTTCCTGTCTCCATGACTATGAACCAATCCGACTTGCTAGAACTTTCTACATTAGAGCATTTCACATTAAATCACTGTAAATAACTAAATCTAAAAAATAGGTGCTTCTTTGTACTTATAATGTGTATTTGAATATATTTTTTTCTGTATGTTTTTTTTTGCTTAGCTTTAGCCTTTAATTTTATAATACTCTTTTTAACTCGTTGTAAATATTACATAGTCTCAAAGATGTTTCAGGGGCACATTTCACTATGCATTGTGCTTGTATAACTGGTCTTGAATTTGAAACATTTTCCTTGGGGGAAAATAAAATTTCCCAACTTGTTTGCAATTTTATTTGCTTAACAATATCAGATTGTTTCTGAAGTGTTTGGATTTTGTATGACCATTGTCTCGCTGCAGACATTGATGAGTGCTTGGAGCAGAATATTCAGTGTGGTGTGAACAGAATGTGCTTCAACATGAGAGGCAGCTATCAGTGCATTGACACTCCCTGCCCACCGAACTACCAGAGGGACTCAGCCACAGGGTAGGAAAAGAGAAACTGACACAATTTCTCTTCTAATCCAAGTGTTGTTGTGACTATGACCAAGTCTATGACTTAAAACAGATTTTCAATATAAAGTGACTCATTTAACCAAAGACTCGTCTTTTAAACACTATGGAATGTGTCTAGTGCGCTCTACCCACTGTTTTTGACTGAAAACCCACTTTTCCTTTAATTTTCAGCTTTTGTCTGAAGAACTGCCCCCCCAATGACCTGGAGTGTGCTCTGAGCCCCTATGCTCTGGAGTACAAGCTGCTGTCTCTGCCTTTTGGAATTGCTGCCAACCAGGACTTGATCCGTCTGGTGGCCTACACTCAGGATGGAGTGATGCACCCACGCACCACCTTCCTGGTGGTTGATGAAGACGCCACGCTGCCCTTTGCTCTGCGAGATGAGAACCTGAAGGGCGTGCTGTTCACCACGCGGCCACTACGTGAGCCGCACACCTACCGCATGAAAGTGCGAGCCCTGTCATATGGCACTGATGGGAGTATCGAGTATCAGACCACCTTTATTGTCTACATTGCTGTCTCAGCCTATCCCTACTGAGAGCACTTTACCATGATTGGGAGAAAGAAAGGTGGAAATGCGCTTTTTGTGCGGGACTCAGTGTGTGCGTGTGTGCAGATGTGTGTTTGTGTGTATGCAGTTGTGTGTCCGATTGTAGATCCGCCACTTGAAGAAAAACCCACAGGTGGTAATTTCACCTCATAGAGCGAGGAGCTGAGTTATAGTGCCCATTGGGCAAGTAATTGTTCATAAATAGGATAAGGAGGACTCAGCATTAACCCCTGGGGCACACCAAAGACTGTTTTACCTGCGGCTGGATGTCGAAGAAAACAGCCAAGCAAGTTCTATGTGGTTTGGACAGTCCTTTTTGCCAGATCATTTTCAGGATAATGGGTGGTAAAGAGTTAAAAAAGAAAAAAATGTACATGTATGTCTACCTATTAACTTATTGGGAAGTGCTTGAAAAATGAGAGGCAGTATTTTTTTCCATCTAATTATTTGAGCATTCTGTGAAAGCTGAACAGTGCCTCCAGTTTTGGGAGTGGTCCAGAAAGAAGCTTGTTTTTCGTGTAGTAGCAGTTGCCCAGTACAAGTCAGGGGTGAGAAACACCACCAAAGATAATCAAAAATAAATATTTATCTCAGGTAAGCACTGCTTTCGCTCTATAAGACAGTTCTTGTCCATGACGTGGCTTTACATTCTTAACTATGTACAGGACTTTATATTATTGTTTTTGTTACAGAATTGCAGCATTACAGGTTAACACACATCTGATCAATTTTTACAAGCCCATGATAAAGATGTATTCTATTTTTATGATTTGTATATAAGCATCTGGTTTTCCTTCTGTAATGTTTCTATAGTGTTGTATTCATTTTTAAAGCAAACAATAAATGTACAATCCTAAATTGAATTCAATATTTTAGAATTGGCCTATATAGTAACCCTCACTTTTACGCAGTTCAGCAGTCGCAGATTTTTTCTGAGAACCGAACTAATAATTGTTCACAGAAACCCCCACTCTATCGCGTAAACTGCAGATATCCTCTGCATTTTTTTGCTCTTGTGACGCCCAGGCCTCATCCATCACGCCCCCTCGTCCTCGTGCTGGTTGTTTATGTTTGGGCGCAGCGGTTAGCAAGGCAATCAGACACCTGAACGGAATGAGCCTCTGCTGCTCAGCGCCGCGCCCAAACATAAACAACCAGCATGAGGACGAGGGGGCGTGATGGATGAGGCCCAGACTTCACAGTCAGCTGTACTCAGAGACGGGAGGTTTGAAAGTTGCCAATCCGAGGACATTATTTATTTCTCCTTGCTGCTGATTGGCTGGTGCCCTGTGACGCATCTGTGGCAGCTGCAGTCCAGAATTAGCCCCCATGGAGTGTCTCGAGTGTTCTCATGTTTTTCTTGTTCTTCTTAAAGCCCTGTATTTTATTACTGTAAATTAAATGAATTTATTACT
Organism: Bryconaethiops microstoma; assembly: GCA_037577275.1. NCBI lineage: Eukaryota > Metazoa > Chordata > Actinopteri > Characiformes > Alestidae > Bryconaethiops > Bryconaethiops microstoma. The sequence continues at coordinate 17,606,141 of JBBJLS010000155.1, read as the reverse complement.
GTATTTACCCTGCTCTTACCAAAGGAAATGACAGCGCATACCAAAGAAAACACGTGTGCATGAATTACAGTACAGTCTATACAGTGGTAACATCTGTATTTACATTCTAGCACTATGGGTTTACCTTTACATTTACTTTAAGGTTAATGTATTAAGCTGAGCTTAAAATGAAATTAAGTGTTTTGGAAGTATATTTGGGGGCATATTTAGGGTTTACACTTTAAAAAGAGGCATTTTGAGGCTTTTTATTTTTTACCACATCACAACAACACGGTTTTTCACTATATGCAGGTGCTCTTGGTTTACTGTAATGAAAATCAGGAATGCTTTGATCGTGTGTATAAACTTTTATTATTCAATCTCAAAAGCACAAACGTAAGAAATGAATATTTAGTAAGGCAGTTTACACCAGTTTGGTTTGTTGAGTGCGTTTTGCACTTGGTCACAGGAGCGTGAAACATTACTGCATTAGAGAGACAGGTCCATTTGTTCCAACATCGCTAGTCCTCAGACAAGCTCGAGACTGCGATGGACTGCTTTTAAAGCAGTGCTCTTTCAGTATGAACGGCCAAGACATGATTGAGTACAGACAAAAGCATTTACAGACAGCCCTTTACAGACTTGCAGTAAGTGCTTAGGAATTTTAAGACACAGATAGTGATTAGGAATGACAGAGCTTAAGACACAGACAGATATGGTGAAGGATAATCATTAATATGACCAACACGAGCATTAATACCTTACAATAGCATTAGTGAAGAACAAGATTAGGGAGATGACTGCTCACTGAGACACCAGTGATAAACAGAAAATGACAGTTCTAAACCAGCTGTTCTGAAGCATAAACAAAAATCTTTATATCAATACTTGCAATAGCAATGGTCAGTCATTTGGCTGTATTCTGCAAAACACCAGGACTGTCCGGCTCCAGTCTAAGTGTGCCTCAGTCCAGCACAGTTTGGTGATTCACTCAAACACACCCTATTCAACGCTGTTAATTACTAGGTTTAGACAGTGAGTTCAAGCAGGAAATCCCCAAACTATGCTGAACACTGGCCCTCCAAGACAGGAATTAGACCCCAATACACTGTATTTCTGAAATGTAACAAAAAATAGGCGCTATGTTCATTGTTTAGTAAGCCGCTAATGCCCTTTGGTTGTTTTAATAGTGAACACTGAAGCGATGAGCCAGGATTAAGGACCGAGGGAGTGGGAGGAAGCCTTTAGGGTATTAATCCTAATCTGTCCTAGGCCAGACGAAGCAAGGCAGACAGGCACGCCCGTCTGGTGAGACGCCCCACCAGCCCCATCTGTGGCTGTGCATTTCAGGCTACGACCGCGCGGAATTCCAAAAAAACAGAAAACACACAGACTATGAGGGGATACCCAAATCTCTTCAGGAAGTATTATCACTGAAACTTAATACAAAAAAAGTAAAAACAATTGAAATAAAAACAGATTTTATAAAATCATAATGACTTGCATTCTTAGGCGACATGCCTTAAGATTTTATTTCCTGAGAGAACCAAACTCTACCATAAAAAACTGATGGCACCATCACATATATGCAATTTGTGCACGCATTCGTGTGTAATGAAGACGCAGAGATAACAAGACTAAGATGATCCGTAGAAGGGGAGACAAGGATGTGAAATTTGATATGAGTTGATGTCAGCACCCTGTAAGAGTCTTTTCTTTGTTCTAAATGTACCAGCAGGTGCCAATCCTGTGGTTTTCTGTCTGGGGGAGTAGAATGAGGGGGTAGAACTGCTAGGGCCAGCGTTTACACTGTTTTCCTAGCGGTCAGCACCCTGACGATGCAGCCCACTCCTCCTGCAGAGAGAGCCTGAGGAAAACAAGGCCAACATAAGCATCCATCCATCTTTTACAGAGAATAATACCATAGTGTATCTCATAGTATAACAGTATAATGGTAGTATAATAGTACAATACAAAAACGATTTTTAATATATCATTTAACACCTTCATTACCAGAATTATTTAATGATAAATGTTTTATCATTATGTTTGTGCCTCAAGATTTGATCACCACATATGAAACACAAGGCATTGGGAGTATTATATTAACTATATTAATGAAGATTTCAACTTCAAGCAGCACAGCTTTGTGAGTCAATTCAGGATTATTTAGGTTTTATGTTTAATGCATCCATAATTTAATTGTATTGACGTTTTTATATGCATTCAGTTCTTTTGACTGTTCTGTAGCTTCCTACTGATTATCTTAAGTCTATTTAAAACATATTTAAACCATCATGCTGTTGAGAACACTAATTCCAAACTTTTAATTCCAGGGTATCTTCATATAAACCCATTCCTAACATGCCTAATTTGAATTACTTGAAAAATAAACTCAATCTTTGACTCCAAAATTATAAACTACAGCAACGTAACGCTTCAATCCTTCTACAGTGTTATCAGTATTCTTGCTAAGACAAAGAAAAGGCAGTGTTTAAATGAACAGGGTTTCTCTATAGTGCCTTACAGAGTCAAGGCAGTGCGCAGACCTGTTAAATACTAAACTGTGCAGTACTCTGGCTCTCCAAAATCTACTTTGACGATCACTGAATCTGTGTCCCTCAGCACACATTACCTTCTCATGCCATTGAAGGAGGATGGCGCTGCTGTTTTCCGAAGGCCGTTCAAAGCCTTTGTAGATGTACTTCATCAACAGGTCCACGCCGTTCTTGTCCAGTGACTGCACTCCCTTCTCTATGTCACTGGCCTTGAAGGAGCTAAGCACCTTAATCACCAACCCCTCAGCACGGTCCTGAAGAAACACGATCAAACATCAGCCCTTAGTCCTGACGTCACAGATACAGTATTGTTAGTTTAAGCCAAGGCACATGAAAGAGTAATTTGCAGGAGGAAGCCAATAAGACACAGCTTTGAAAGAAACACCAACGGCTTGGAATGGAGAGAGAGGGATCTGATGAATTATTCGATATATTAATTCATTAATTAAATGACTGTTACGCATCTCAGCAATAATTTAGTGGCTGACTGATCAAATTCAACGTTTTTCATATTTATAATGGCATGAGCTAGAACCTAGCACTACTGAACTTACTATTCATCTTTATGGATTTGAATCTGTTCTGAAGCACATACTAATGAATATATCCTGCAAATTACTGAGGTCCTAGATACCATGAATAAAAACAAACAAAATAAAAAAGACTACAAAAACTTCTTGATAAATACAAAACTACTATTTAAGGGCATCATATCATGGATTCAGTGTTCATTACCTGAATCCATATCCATCACTAAAAATACCAATAAAACTCAATGGCAGGTTGTGTGACAATATTGCAATATAAATGGTTCTATTCCATGATGGATTTTTCAAAGAATCTTCTGAAGCTGGTTCCATACAGCACGTACAGGGTTCTGTTATTAACAGGCCAATCCCTGCTCTCTGTGCTCACCTTGACATTCTGGTTCTTCGTGTTGAATGGTGGGTTCTTCAGGACTGCCTGCAGCGCTCCCATGAGGTTCCCTTTACACACTGGAGTTAAGAAAAAGACTGGGGACTAAAAACTAAACACAGAGTCATATTTAAACTGCGAAGCTGACCCCATCAGTGTTTGAAATTTGTCTTCAGATGCTGTTATAACATGCAAAATTGTGCAAAAAGAAATGGTAAACACAAGAAGTCAATCAGAAGCAGGAAATAAGGTTAGGAGTCACACAAAATGGACATATATGGACATGAAAACAACTTCCTCATCTGAAAAGACTGAAATATGTTACAGAGGGGGGTGGCTGAAAAGTGTTTGAAGCAGACAACAGACAAAAAAAGTGAGTGCTGTCAGTCTGGAGGAAAAGAGTGACTTGTGAGGAGGCGTGAAAGGATTATATGCTAGGAATGTGGTAGGGAAGGCATGTCTGGACATCCACAGACTCCAAATCAGCTTTCCCTGCCTAAACAGCCAAGAGGCCTGTGGCACCAAAGTATGCATTTCAGTCAAAGTGTACAAGGGATGAATCTTAAACAGTTCTCTGCTCCCTACAGGGCAAACTAAATGGGTTCTGAAATAAGGACTTCTTCACAAATAGACATTTGAGACTTTGCCAAAGACACTGAGCAGTAATCTACAGTTTATTAGTACCCTCTGTTAGTGGGCAATTATTATACACAGATGGCTATAAATAAGACCACAAATTAGACTATAAATAAGGCCAGTATTAGCTGTTTATTTATAACTGTAATGTTAATAAAGACATTTTTTTAATGGGACGTGACATATCATTTCTTAAGACATTAGACTCACATCAGGTATTGCAGGCCTTACCCAGAGCTGCAAACATTAACACCATGCATTAATCATTAATCTACTCAGAAAACATTTGGGCCCTGTGGCGATGGCAGATTATCACTTCAAGACCTAATAAGACAGCTAGACTACTTTTACAGAGCCAGCAACAGCAGTAAAAAACAAAAAATAATATAAAGACATCAGCCAGCTAAGTAGCCATTATTCGGGCATCCACAAATATTTTTGACTGTGGTTTGCAACACCCAGCTCATTACAATGTGTCATACAGTTAAATGTGCACGTTATTAACACTATTTAGTGGCAGTGTTCTGGATAACACGAGCACTTCTTATTCGAATTTGTCTGTCCACCTTAAATTAGAGCTGCAGTTAACGTACAGGAGCCACGGTGTAAAACACTTGTAACAATGTAACTGCTGAACGAGTTAAGGTGGAGCGGGAAATCAAAAACGAAGATAATTTCATCTTTACATTTCCACGTAAATGAAACATACACTGCACTGCCAACTAGTAATTATGGCAGTGTTTTTCGTTACTGATCGTTAACGGAGTCATGCACAGTTAAATGTAATTGTGCAGACATGTCCATGTGATGTGGGAGCAGAAGAACAGAAAATCAGAAGAACAGGACGACGGAAGAACAGAACAACACAAGGACGAAAAAAGAAGATCAGAAGGACAGAAGAACAGGAGGACAGAAAATCAGAAGGATATTGTCTGATCAGAGAATCGACCTCCGCCTCGTCTGGACCCAGCTGGTTCTCTCCCCCATCCTCCTCGTCCACAAACTTGTTCTCGTCGTACTCGTCCACATCCACCTTGCGGAATCGGTCGGACACGGTGTTCTTCGACATGATCTCGGGTTTCTTAGTCTGCACGGTGGATCTCCAACAAAAATAAAGAGAACTGACTGAGATGTTTCACAGACTGGTGTCCACTCGCTTCCTCAAAACAGCACTCTGTTCACTCCCTCACAGCGCCCCACCTGGAGGACCCGGAGAACTACATTCAATTCTTTTAGTATTGGGACGCCTGACCATTACACTAACCGGGACTTTAGTGACATTGCGATCTCCGTTCAAGTTCAGCCTAACGGTGTTGGATGGGGTTGAGGTCAGAGCTCTGTGCGGGTCAGTCAAGTTTTTTCACACCGAACTCATCCAGCCATGTCTTTATGGAGCTTGCTTCGTGCACTGGGGCACAGTCATGCTGGAATAGGTTCTTCCCCAAACTGTGTCCACAAAGGTGGAAGCATGGCGTTATTCTTGGTATGCTGAAGCATTAAGATTGCCCTTCACTGGAAGTAAGGGGACACCTGAAATCAATAATTAAGAGGTGTGTCCCAATACTTTTGTCCTTAAAGTATCCTTTCAAACCGAATGGACAAGTGTTTCGATTAACTAAACTAATGCACCTTTTCAATACAGCCCTTTTCTACCCTTGTCATGGGTTCAGACCTGACCAAACCTGCTCTTTCAAAACAATGCTACAACATTCTCATTTGAAAGCCTGGACACAGAAAATGTTTAAGAACGTGTGCATTCTATGGCATAGACGTTCTACATTAAGTGGAAGTGAGATTAGATTGTTGCTCTCCTTGTAGGCCTACTTTTGGCCTGTGACGTGCTTCTTTGCCTTAAAGTACACTTTTGTTCAGTCAAAATAGGTTTTTGTTATTTAGGTTGTAAGATTTCATATTGCATTTTTTCACGTTTTATCAAATTTCTTTGGCTATTATTATTATTATTGTTGTTGTTAGTATTTGTTATTATTGTTATTACTATTTTTACTACATTCAACATTGTGATACTGTTCAGCATTGTTATTAATAATCAGGGGTTGACAATTTTTTTGCTTTATTACTCTAATGAGTACCTACATTAATCAATTGGTACGCACCAAAATTAAACATTTTCTCTGTGCCTCAGCCGTGGTTCGGGGAGGGTTAACAATGAAAATAAACATATTTATAGTAGTAGCTAAAAGATAGATCTGAACAGAGGACAAAAGATCTGATCTGAGGACATCCATGCATCTGTTTAACCCAAAACATTTACAGTGAACGGGCATTTAATTCTTATAATGAGTATTTAATTCTGGATTCCGGTTTAAATGAGACACAATACAGCACAACCAACATTTACATACAACAGTCTTAAAGATACAGTAACAAATGCATCTTTTTTTTATAAATCAAGAGTCAGAGAGAGAGAAAGAGAGAGAGAGAGAGAGATAGAGAGAGAGAGAATGTCCACGTGAAAATGAATAAAGACTGTTTTTAGTGCATACAAACAAGAATAAAAAGAAAAATGTATGATATGTAGCCTTTAATAAAGTGGAGAGTGACTGTAAAAGCAAACATACCAACAGATAAAAATCCCTAATTATTGTATGAAATGTGTTTCACCACTAGAGGGCTCTTTAGAGTCTTAAAATAATTTTTAACCTGTATAGTTACACACATCTTGTGCGAAAAAGTCCATGTAATTAATATTACGACAGACTAAGTTACCATTGCCTTGTCCAGGTTATCCGAACTGTCTGGCGCTTCCTTTGAGATTGTAGTCCTGCACACTCTAAACACCACTATCGTAAATATTTATTACACACAGCACTGACAAACACACAGCGTCTGAGAGACCTGAACGAGTCCTGTGCATGTATGTGCAGTGTCTCTCACAGGAGCCACATCTGGGGATGGATTTCCAACCACTCAGACACAAAAGGTAATCATGAAATGCACTTCCCTGTTAACAGTGACTCTGAAACTGAAAATCCCTCAGGGGCCTGGTCTGGGCCTAATGTGTGCTTGGAAAACAAAGTTGTAGATTATTATCTGCCAACACTCTGTTCCTGTTTCTTAATAAACACTTTGATACGTGTCTCGGGTGGGAGTTGCCTCAGGACTCCGCTGTAACCTGCCCAGCCTTACTTTTACCTTTAGGGCAGAAGTTACCTCTCAACACTTATTCTGCGATCATCCAAAAGTGACAAGACAGTTGACACGGGAGAAAAAAGATTTTTCCCAATTTGACAGCATGCGTTTGCTTCCTTAGGCTTTAGGATTAAAGCTATGAGGCTTTTTTTAGCCAACAAGTATGCAAAGCTGTGTTGAAGTCTGAATATCTAAAGAGTTATTTGTTTATCTACACACGCATTTTAATAGGCTTCCTTTGCCTTCCATTACCCAAAACTGAAGCAAATTTCAGATACGAAGCATGACTAGGATGACTGACTAAGGATAGGGGAAGAAAAAAAGGATTTCTTGACCAATTTACGCTTTGAAACCAGCAGGTTTACCAGCATGTGAAAAGATACCTGGTCCTAATAGGAGAGGCAAGGTCTAACCCGGGTTAATGATCTGCCAGGAAGAGGACTGAATCAACAGCTGCTGTGACACGCCATGATGACATCATTCTACATGCACGCGAGTGCCAGACTACAATAAATGTTTTACTCAAAAGCCTGTGGCACACTTCTGAAATCACGCACCCTCTGGTACAATTCGTGACGCCACCACACCGACAGGTCTCTGCCTCAGCAGGGATCCTTCTTTATTTCACTCTGCTGCAGAAAACTGTACAAAGACTAAAGCATAGCCCTGAAAACGCGTTTCCATTCCGATCTACTTGTTGTGTCGACCTGCACTTTTTTTCCACTGCCCCAAGCTCAGTGTCTCAGACCTTTGTTCGGGCCGAGCTAAGCAGATGGGAGATAGTAGTAGGCCTGGCAGCAAAAGTCATGTGTTCTGTTTAAGAAAACACTGTGACGTCACACTTTCAATCCCTGCGAGATGATAAACAAGTCAGCTGAGGTGACACAGCAGCTTCTTCTTTCATCCAGATCCGCCGCCTCACACTGATCCCAGGACCAGAAAACATCACATGATGCAGAACAAAAACACAGTGTAATTCACAGGCCACATGAAATAAGCCATCAGGGCATATCATGCACAATATTTACCCCAGTACTACCTCATTCTTATCCGTTTGCTTTAGGTGACTGGATGGCTGCATCCTCGAGTGGCTCTTTGAGGAGTCTGAAGGTTTATGGAGACTTTTCACAACTGAATTATACCAATTTGACACACATACAATTCACAAATAAACATTTATTTAGATCAATTTTGAAAAAGGCTGAGTATGATCACTCACAAAAGAAAGACTGCTCGTCTCATCGAAATTAAAAAAAAAAGTAATACAAATTGATTCGTTTTTTTTTTTTTTTTAAACAGACCTTTACCATGGAGTTAAATTACTGAACAGGAAAATATACACGCATGAAAATGAATGTAACTGAAATGCAAAAGGTTGCAGGTCCACTTTCTGCAATTGTGTCTTAACCCTCAGTTGCTCAGGGGGACTGTCCCAATAACTAATGATAGTTATTATAAGTCCCTCTGAATAAGGGCGTCGGCCAAATGCCACTTTCTATTAGCACTACTACTACTCCTAATACCACTACTCACTATGAAACAATGTACTTAAAACGTGCTTAACCTTACCATAATTTACCCCTGAAAATACTCCAAACCCCTTCATTTGAATTAAGTGGCAGTTAATTTGTGAAACAGACCCCTTAATTTTACTGTAAAACTAGATTTAAGTCTTGAGTGTGAAACTTCTTAATCTTAAATTTAAGGCGTTAAATCAGGAGGTTCTATTATCTAAGGAGCAAATTTGAAAATGTAAGGGGAAAATTCAGTAGTTTTACCCCTTAATCTGTGCACTTTTTCCCCTGTATGGAAAATTAAGGTCAAAATGAAGGTAATTTTAAGGGGTAAAATTAAGGCATTTGGTTTCGTAGAGACTACTATTACCACTACCTCTACTACTACTAATACTATTACTATTTATCCTACTACTACTACTACTACAACAACTTCTACTATTAGTAGTAATAAATATAATAAGTTATGTATGATAAATACAGAAATTATAATACCAGTAGTAGCAGTAGTCTATTTGATGTAGAGGTAACTCTATAGCTGATTGATTCATCTGATAAGAGAGACCGTGTCCATGTCCAGCTGTGTAACTCTCTATTAATAGTCTATGGTCGTGCTGGTGGAGCAGGAGAGTGGAGCTCTTCTGCTAAAAGTAGGAGCGGTAAAAGCGATGTGTGAGATAAGGCTGGAGGAATTCCTGCTTTCGCCTGGGGGCAGAGAGTCAGTCAGTCAGAGCCACAAACCAGTCCTGCTCTCAAAAACCAGCCGGGCTGCGGGACTCTTTCGGCTACTTTTCACACGCAAATACTAGTGAGCGGTAAATAAAACTGCTGCCTTCACCGGTCAGGGAGTTGTTTACTTCCTAGCTCTGGAAAACTGGGAAAGTTGCTAAGCGACCGTGACTGCAGCTAAGCTAGGCTACTGTAGGAGGAAAACTGGGATCAAAGTTTGACTTTGGACACGACTGACCGTCCGCTTCGCCTCCAGAGTAGGTCCACGGCTTCCCTGGACTTCAGTTGCGTCCTCTGGTGTTACACCGGGGGGCTGGACGGCTCTCGGTGGGGCTTCGCCTTTCACATGTCTCTGCTGAGGACTTTAACCTGCCCGCACTTTCAGCATGTCGACCGGAGCCGAGAGGAGAGTGGAGTGCCGCCTAAGGCAGCTGGAGGCGCTCATAAGGGACCAGCGCTCCTCTCTCAACCTGGAGAGCTTGCTGGTAAGGACGAGTACCAGGGCTAACTTCTCCAAGACCGGGTGAACTCCTCGACTAGATAAGGCTCTGCTCTTATACCATCATTCTGCGTGATATAGAGATGGATACTTACTGAATTCTGCAAGTTATAACAGAGGAAATATCAAAAAAGCACAATTTAGTCTTTCTACTAATTACCGCTAATACGGCTACTGCTGTTACTAATATTACTACTACTACTACTATTATTATTACTACTAATACTACTACACGTACTACTATTATTACTACTACAAATACTATTACTGCTAGTACCACTTCTGTTACTAGTATTACTACTATTAACTTCTCCCAGACACGGTGAACACCTTGACTAGGTATGCCCATAGACCACCATTTTGCAAGTCATGACAGAGAAAATATCAAAGAGGTGCCTTTTAGCCTTTCACCAGACTGGATCTTATTTTTGCGTTGTCTCTACTGCTACTGGATTTTTAAAAAATAAATTGGAGCAATTTATAACATTTCATGAGTATTTTCAGGTAATATAACTTCTAACAAAGTATATTCCTTAGAAAGGGAAGCTATTTTTTCATCAGGTACCTTTTTGGGTTATTTTTTCCTGAACATTGTTACTTGTATCTCTCCCTTCTTAGATTTATCACTTTAAGGGAACCCGGACAGTGAAGAATAGCATCCAACAAACCTCATGTCCACTGTAGTTTTGTAGAAAATTTGGTATTTATCAGTTTTTTTAGATATTTTCTTCCTCTCACTCAGTCTAACTTTCTCCTTAAAAGCAATAAGTAACATTGAAGTTCTACTTGAATTTAGTTTTAGGAGATTCTGCTGGCCTCTAGTCAAATTTGTCCATTAATGTTCGCCCCTTTTAAATATGTTGTTTTATATCATCATGTAAGTCCGGATATCAGACTAGTTGAGTGTAATTTAAGACTTAAGACTACAAGCAGTTATAAGAGCTTGTTTGGCTTCAGAAAGGCAGTGCAGTGATTGGGGGCATTCCCCTGCTTTCTGGACATTTGAGCCAGTCTTTAAAAGAAACATCCTCAAACCAGTCTTACAAGCCTCTATCACCACCCCCTCAAAATTTCCCAGGTACTTGTTCAGTCTTATGTTACACTACCCTAAAGAAATGTCTGAGAATAACCCAGTACATACAATACATGGACAAAGCATAAGCAAAAAACAAAACAAACAAAAAAGAAACAAAACCAACAAAGAAACTTAAACATAAGTATATAGTGTCCAGAATTCAGTTGAAGTGCCGGACCACTGAGTCTTATCAGCTTTAGTGTGATATGATCTTTGTATTGGGTACACACCCTTCTTCTCAAGATTGTGCCTGCCTTGGATTGGTCTATTTCCAATCAGCTTTTGTGTGTATGCGTGTGTGTGTGTTTGTGTGTGTGTGTGTGTGTATGTGTGTGTATTTGTGTGTGTGCCTGTGCATAAGTATGGCCATGATCCCAAAGCGTCTTTCTGCTTCAATCACCCACTAAGCACTGAACATAGTAATTGCTGAAAAGTCTAATTTACACAATTTTCTCTTTAACCGAATGTTATCTATCAGCCAAGACACTGGAGCTAGGATGCTAATGTAGCTAACCAGTAATGGAAGATTATAATTCTTCATCCATGAGGATTGTACAAAACGTCCTGACACTTTATGACTTACTCTTATACAGCACTGAATGATTTTGGGGAACACAATCCAATTGTGACTAATATTGTAATTGAAAATTAAATGTGATAACATTCTTTGACGTCTATAACTTCAAGCCTTATTCTTCATCAAGAACACCAGCACATCTGTTCTTTGGGCTTGAGTGCTGAACATAAAGTACCAGGCTGCAGGTTCGTAGGCTCTTCATTACTCAGTTTAATTTCCCCGCTTAAAATTAAAAGTAGTGTTTGCGATTTGAAAGTCGCTTTTCAGTACAAAAAACCTATTGATATTTAAATCCTACTGTTATCAACTCTCATCTATAAAAATGAACAAAATTACACAATTGACACAATTCAGGACAAACCTAAGACTTGCCAGTAAAAGCTGAGAGGCATTAAATCAACAGTGAAAATGTCAGCCATGACATTTCACAGTCGCACCATGTTCAAAGACTTCCCCATTACAGGTTTAACACCTTTTGGAAACGCGACATCCAGCTCTGTATGCTGAATACAGCAAAATGTCAGAAACTCACCTAGCCAACGCCATTTGCAGCCATAGTTTTTAAAATGTGGAAAAAATAAAGTGCAAGGAATACCTATATATAACTGCCTTTGATGCTGTTGAGTGTTGTTTAACATGGAACAGACTGTAGCCTACATTGTAATCATTTTACAGTTTACAATTTTTATATAAACTGTTTTGTTTATTGTCAGCAAGTGTCAGCTTGAATTTAGTTTTGGACAACTAAATGCATTTTGGTGCATCTCTAAATCGAGGCAAGTGTATGTTGATTTTGCTGATACCTACAGTACAAAATAATGATGTAAAGTAAAGATCAGACACCAGATATATCTTGGCTGGTTGACTGCATTGGGGATAAGGGCAGAAATTTGCACAAATTTGATTTTGATTGCTTTAAGTGACTACACAGCACATTTCCACCTTAATTATCAGCTAAGCATTTAATAGCAGGTCTGTTTTTTGCTTTGAGGGTGCCTTTGATGTCCTGTAAACTGTGTGGAGTAAAATGAGGGGGGACTTGCCAGGCAAGCTTTTCTGGAACCAGCAGAACAGTCTGTCTGTGTGTGGCATTTCTAATCACATAGTCAAATGATCAGTCCTTTTCTATGCAAATAAACAGCAGTTGTTTTATTCTGTTGTATTAATACACTGCCACCTTGAAAGCTTGTCTTCTGGTCTTGTTAAAAGGCCTTTGCTTTCCATACAGGTCTGGGTAAACTGAAACATATTGCTTAGCGGACCTTTAAAGAGCTGACCACACACGCTTGAAAGTCATTTTCTTATGGTCACTCTGGAATGGTTGCATCACTTGCGTGCTTATGCTCTTTATGAAAAATGATAGCGGTCCGCAATTAATCTCTGGAGTTATTGTGTGATATATTTTGGGGGTGTGTGCGTCACCAAATGTAGAGAGCCAGTGACTAGGAAAGAACTCACTAAATCCCTGATGCCTCATCAACGCTGGTTTTTTTAAAGGCAGATTCACCTTCTAGTCTGGACCGGGCTTTCCTAAATCTCTGTATTATAAAAAGAAACTGTCTAATGTACACGGTGCCCCCTTCTGCCTAAAGTAGCCAATCAGCCGTGACGTGCCTGGTGTTCGAAGTTTGCTGTTTATTACCACCAAATTAGGAGTGTGCATTCTGCATGCATTATTCTTTTAAGCACTATGTTTACGATGCTTCTCGGTGTATTGTATTACAATGATCTGTGTGCTTCAACTCCTAAAGGAAAGGTTTACAGAAAAATGAAAGGCTAACATTTTGCTTCTGGGGCTCCCAAGTGAGCGCGGACTCTGTTGTCGAAAGACTATGACTGATGCCACAGCTGTCTGTGGCCTGAAGTGTATGTGGCCTCTCTCTTGATTGAGTAGGACAGGTAGGACCTGTGCAATGTTCGCTTCGCAGATGCAGTTCTAAAGTAAAGGATCAACATTTGGACACTTAAAATGTTTGCGAAAAGTGTTACGTAGCATTCCTTTCTAAAAGTCCATGATTGAATATGTTTTTTTGTTTTTTTAATTTAGATAAAAATTGATCCCTTAAAATGCGTTCTCCCCACTCACTTTGAAATTTAGATTGGTAACTCTAGACCTGGCCTCCCAGCCCACACTTCACCTCTTTCTACCAAGGGAAAGACCATTCAGGAAGCTGAAGTCACATCCTCGAATTGAGAACAGAGAGATAACCAATTCCAGCATTCTGAGCGCCGGCTGTTTCCTGCCTCCCAGTGTGTGTGCGTGCATACGTGTGTGTGTGTGTGTGTGTGTGTGTGTGTGTGTGTGTGTGTGTGTGTGTGTGTGTGTGTGTGTGTGTGTG
>JBBJLS010000155.1:17580104-17591173 GCA_037577275.1 Bryconaethiops microstoma | reverse complement strand
GTGTGTGTGTGTGTGTGTGTGTGTGTGTGTGTGTGTGTGTGTGTGTGTGTGTGTGTGTGTGTGTGTGTGCATGCCTGCTGTGTTAATTTGAAGAGACAATTCTAATGAGTGTGTGTGTGTGTGTGTTTTTTCTTTCCCCCAGTTTTCTACCAAATTTAGTCATTTCCATTTCCACCCACTGGTTAGGTTCAGGGAGGGTGAAGGCTAATGCAGCATCATTGGGCAGCTTAACATGCTTGGAGGAGAGCACTTACTGCCAACTCTGTTACATGAGCTAAGAGATGCCCATGCTGGCTAGCGTCACGCTGAGTCATGGGGGACGTGAGCCATGATACCCACCCAGAAAGAGACTAATTGTGACCAACTGTGTTGTCTTTGACTCCCGGCCTAGACTGACTGTGGCACAACTGGAGATCAAACCTATGATCTCCTGATGATGGAGCCAATGCAATTTGGGAGCCCATGAGTTTGTTTTCTCTTGAAAAGTAAAATGAGTCTGGGACAGAAAGATAAAGGAACAAATTTGAGGAGCAAAGACAAAAATACACTTAATACCACCATTACCCAATGAAGAGAGTGTGTAACAGTGTAAGGGTATGTATGAGTGTTTTAGGGGTGTAGACAGTAAAAACAAATTCATGCCAATAAATTTTAACATTTGGCAATTATAGTTATAATGTTCAAGATTTTTGCAGTATAATTGCCACCTTCAGATCAATACACCTCAGTGCATCGTAGTTTGTACCTCTGGAGAATGTGTGTATGTGAGTTAGTGACAGAGAGTGGAATGTTTGGATTCTAGGGGGAGGTTGCAACTATGGAGGTCTCCTTTTTATATATTTTTAGCTCTGACACAGCCCTGTGGTGTATCATCAGTGTGGCAGGTATATGGTGTAGAGGGAAGCCTATAGGACTCTAGAAAAGTCAATAACCATCCTAAATTGTAATTCAAGAATAGTTCAGAACAGAACTGAAACTTTTCAGCATTTTGGTTTATATCCTCAGTACAATAAAAAAAAGGACAAGAAGAGCAACTATGACCGAAAGCTTGAAAAAGGGAAATCGGGGAGCGTTTTCCTAGGATGAAGGATGAAGTAGTACACATATCAGTGGGAACAAAAATCTTGTGTCTCCATTTTTGATGATAGAAATGCTGAAAGTGTTGACCCTGTGGTTAGAAGAGAGAGTGAGTGAGTGCGATTGGTCATGCTTTGGCTTTGCTCTGTATGAGTAGTATGGCCCTCCTTCTAAGTTACCTTACATGATGCTAGGTAGCCCAGCATCTGTTAACTGACAAAACACAATTTTTGCAGTTAGTGCTCTCTAGAGTCGAGCTGCTCAGTGTTCGAAAATGCTAAGGAAAATGGTGGTGGTGCTTCAAGAACGTAGTGGATGAAAGTATGTAGTGAACTGGTACAAGACTTTTCATTTACTTACTTTGTATTTTGAGACAATATTTTCCTTCTACTGTAAAGTTCCTTTTTTTGGAGCTTTTGTTTCAACAGGATGCATCCTCATGTGGATTCTAAAGCAGCGGAATCAATATGACAGTTTACCTAAAAATAGCCAGCCGTTTAATTCGTGCTTTGTTTTTTTCAGTTCCCTATTTCACATGAATAATTGGCTATCAAAATGATCATTTTTGCAGCCCTTGTTCAGAATGATGGGAAATACCTCAAATATGTGCATGTTTATAGATAACAGCATGGCAGACAGTGCCGGAAACCATATAAGTAAGTTATTTGAGATTAATTTGAGGCTACTCACTGGAGTTGGAGGCATGAGTGTGATTTAGACCTGCAGTTTGCACAATGCTATTAACCATGAGGTAGTAGGTTCCATTACGTGTTTGCTACATTAGCCTCATATAGGGACTCATATAGGGACCAACCACACCTTGAGTGATTGACTACATTTGGGCTAAGGGGGAGAAGCTGTTTACAGTATTGAAACTTCAACACATCAGTCCATTTACAAGCCCATCTTTGTAGTGCATTTCATCAGTATACCGCAAAGTTCATGAGTAAGTTGTAAAGCAGGTCATTTGTGCCCCGAGGGCACTGAGGAAATTCTTTAGCGCAGATGCCTCTAATGGATTTAATCTGTGTTCTCGGTTTGTGCAGGATTCCGTGAACGCCTTGGCTCTTGACCTGAATCACCCTGCGCTGCGGAAGAACAAAAACATCGATGCCTTCTTGAACAGATGTAAGTCCCCTTAAACAGGTGATATGCAAAACATCTCAAGCCTGAAGCATTATTTACAGGTGAAAACAAGCGGTTTAAAACTGGTTCTCGTCAAGTGTAAACATGTAAATTGTGCATTTGATCCTTAATATAAAAAGCTACTTGTCTTTTTCAAACTGTTGTTAGAAGCACACTCCTTTAGGCCAAAATTGGTTTAAACTCCTGGAAGTGTTTATGAGTGAAGATATCACAACAAGAGGACAATAACATTGGCAGTATTGGTAGTAATTGGTAGTGCTTTTGTCAGTAGTTCCTTGCATTTCTGCAAAGAATACTGGCAACATTTAGGCATCTTTCTACTTAACATTTCAAAAATGTACATTTGTTAAAACACTAAGAAATAGCTTAGTTCTGACTCCTGGCACCAGTACTGATAGTGTTTCTCTAGAATATGCTCTTATCTCTTTGGGTCTTCAGGCTTCTTAATGGTTCATGATGTCTCTGACTGTATCCATCCAACTTGTTGCTGACCGTCCTCATCCTTGGTTACCATTAACCGTTGTACGAATAATAAAATAATATAGTTCTTCAAGTAATATGTCCAGAATAAGAACTTCACTTTGGTTATCTGAGCTTCAACTGCAAGGTGAAGCTAGATTTGCTTAAGGATCTCAGCCATTTAAGGAACTCCTAAAAGTCTTCATCAGTTGAAAGTCATCAGTGTTTTTTCTGTGCTGTTTTTTTTCTTACCAAGCTTTCACATCATTTAGAACCACAGAAAAGAACAGATCTGGTCTTTGTTTGATCTTTATTATTACATGTTAAGATCTTTTTAAATTCCTTCATCCTTGCTCTGCTGAGTGTTCACCTATTGTGTTATTTTGACTGCTGGATCATTTGTTTCTAATAATTGATAAAAGGAGACAAAGGCTGGCTGCTTCAATGATTTAAGTTAGATGTCTCACTAAACATTGGTTTTCTTCATGTTTAGCTGATTTTTTGCCATGTTTATAATATAGTCCACATATCGAAGATTTTTAATGTTTCCACTCACCAGTCTTGAATTTTTGATCGTCTTTCTCCAATCTCTTATTACCTGTTCAACTCACAAGTTAAATAATTATGGTGGCACTCTACAGTCTTCTCTAACTCTTTTGCTGATTAGAACCTGTCTGTTTGTCCATTTTATGTTATGACTGTGGTTTGTTGATCAGTGTAGAAGGCCCTCATTTGAGCAATGAGATGCTCAGGCTTGCCCATTTTTTGGACCTTTCATCATTTCATGTGGTCAGCACAGTCTTTTCTGTAGTCAATGAATCACATGTTGACTTGTTCCTTGAATTCCTTGACTTTTTGCAATTATCCAGTGAACATCAGCAATATTCTCTCTGGTTCTTCTATCTTTGCTGAACATTGCTTGCATTTATGTCAGCTTATTTTCAGTGGCTTTGGCATTGGGGTAAACCGACCTCTTCCAGTGTCTCTGTTGAGTGGTTGTCTTTTTTTAATTGTCATCATTTGGTCAATAGTTTAACCAAATCACCTTCAGAATCTTGAAATACTTCTGTTTGTGTTATCGAGTTCTGTGACTTTGTTTTTTGACACTAATCTTAGAGCCTGTCTGAATTCATTTTCTACCCCTGGAGGTTCTCCTGTGCATCTCAACAAAAATCGTCTTTATTTTTGGTCTTCTGTGTATTCCATCCGCCTTTATTTAACATTTGTTCGATTCATGACTTATTCGTTGACACCTCTTAGCGTATCTGCTTGGTTGAAGTGTAGCATTGATCTTACAGGACTTCTGAAAAACAATCCTTTCTTTTCTCAGTCCTAATCTATTCCTCCATTTTTTCACGTTTGATGCTATTTGATATCTTTAGAGAGGAGGGTGTACTACTGGTCCTAGTCGTTCCTGTCGGCCACTGGAATTCAATATTTAGTTTTATTAAAAGATCTTTGTCCTTCTTCATTTGTGTTTCTCTTCCCTTTTTTCACCACTGTATCTTTCGTCATCCGCTTTGATTTTGTTCTACTTTTTATTCTTCCCTGTTTTTCTCCAAGCCGTGTAATGCACTGCCACATCTGTTAGAACTGCAGCTAACACAGCTTCACTGTACAGCTCTGCAACCCTACTTGGAGACCCCATATGCTGGATAATATGGTGCTGTGTGATACCACTCAGAAGCCCCTCTGTTCCTTTTCTGGGTTCCATTAATAGCTCCTGTGGCTATTATTTGAAGACGGGTGGAGTGTACTCCAGGTCATAGTTTGATAGTCTGTTTTTTTTTTTTTTTTTCAAATTCGCTTGGAACTTGCGCGTTAAAAGTTTGTAATCTTTTCCACGGTTAGGCCCAGGAAAACAAAGCTACCCCAAGATTTTGGATTGAAATGTTGTAAGACCTCAGTGTGATAAGTAGTCGAGAAGGTTTGTTTTGTTCATTGTGATTTGTTGTGCAGATGAAAAGGCCATTGGTCGTCTGCGGGAGCTGCAGGTGAGGCTTGATGATTTTGACCGGATAAAGCTGATTGGCAGAGGGGCCTATGGAGCAGTGCAGCTCGTAAGTGACTGCTCAAGTGTGTGTACGTGTGTGTGAGAGAGAGAGAGAGAGAGAGAGAGAGAGTGTGCGTGTAACAGGAGTGTCTCCCTCCCAACAACACAGCGTCCGTCCTCGGGCATTGACTTTTTGTCTTTGCTACGTCAAAGCTTGTAATGTTTATACATGTTAGTACGTGCCTAAAGAACAAAGATCCCAGAAAGGAGTGTGTTGGACTGATCGTGGGAGGGTGTTGTGTAATCTTGCAGACGGCAGGTTATAATTTAGGCCTCTGTGGCACTATATGTGTTCTTTGTCTGTTACAATACTTATAAAGTGAGACTGTACGTTCCATTTTAAGAAACACTGGCTGTTGCACCTAAAAATAAAATACTGAAGCTTACTGTCCAAAAATACATTTCTAAGTATTTTAAGCTGATAATTTCAAGTATTTTCATCATCTGAACATAAAATCAGACATAAACCATTTGGACTGTATTTGTAGATGAAAATTTATGTGTATTCCTATATGTATACCTGCCTTCTTTTGGGGTGATGAAACATTTCCCTTGTTTTCTTCTCACTGTTGTGAAGTGTGACTACACTGAATAGCTGTTATGCCTCTTTGATCTTTTGGGGACATATTTAGCCCACATTTCAGTTCCTCACTCTTATAACTGTGTATCGTAGGTATTAAGGATTAGTAAGTGAATAGTAAGAGCTCATATGGTGAACAATTGGATTTATATTCATACTACAGCAGGAGATATTTTGAGGACCACTTCCACCTCCATGACTGTAAAACTGTGTGTGTATGTGTGTGTGTATGTGTGTGTGTATGTGTGTGTGTATGTGTGTGTGTATGTGTGTGTGTATGTGTGTGTGTATGTGTATGCGTGTATGCGTGTATGCGTGTATGCGTGTATGCGTGTATGCGTGTGTGTGTGTGTGTGTGTGTGTGTGTGTGTGTGTGTAGGTCCGGCACAAGGTATCTAAACAAGTGTATGCTATGAAACAGCTGAGTAAGTTTGAGATGATCAAGCGCTCTGACTCAGCTTTCTTCTGGGAGGAGCGCAACATCATGGCCTTCTCCAACAGCCTTTGGGTTGTACAGGTAGGATATTAATGCACTTCATTTTCTTACTCCTGTTGTGCCACACACACAGTCCTTGTTTGTCTTGAATATTAAATAAATTATTTTTTACAGAGCAAGAGCTAGAGAAGGCAGAGGATGCATAATCCAGTAAATGCAGAACTAGAGTGCTGGATCAGATTTCACAAACCTGTTAATCAGTTATTTCTTGAAAATGATTTTTGTGTGTCAAATCCTATTGATTTTATGCATTTTCACACCCATGATGTCATGTGACTCAGTCCTCACATCCACAAAAGCATGTCAAATGTATCCATAAAAACTTTTATCATAAAAATAACAGGTCATAAAACACAAAAAAATAAATAGTAACCGAGACTGCAAAGAATTGTGTGTAGCTTCACACCCAGTGGTACAAAAGATTATTTAAGACTGAGTTTTTCCTGTTTATTTAGGTTAAGAATTGTGAGAGTTCGTAAATTGACACAACTTATTTTTTTTATATTGGTCGAACACTACTCTCTTAATAAAGCATAACCAGTTGCAGTGTAGACCAAAAAATGCTCTCTCACAGTTTTTGCACATATGTTGGAACCATGGGCGCCGAAACACAGGGCTCTATGTCTAGGCTGTTGTTTTGGGGGGGATGTGCGCTCTATGTCTCTGCTGTAGTCCGGGAGAGGAAAAGTCGGGGGGACGAAACGATTTTGCTATAATGGTTCCTGCGCCCATGTTGGAGCATATTTTAAGAGACGAAATGAATGATTTTGCTATAAGGGTTCCAGCGCCCGTGGTTGGAACATATTTTATGCTCTTACCCTTAACCAGTGGACAGTACGACAAAAGTAACAAAGTACATCATTACTGCACCTAAGTACTTTTACATGTATTTTATTTTTTATTGGAAGTTTTTACTTTGTACACAGTAAAATGTTCTCTTTTCTCTACTTTGTTTTGCAAGATACTATGTACTAAAACCTACCTTTTTCGATATAAAACACTTATACACAAATAAATCAATTGAAGGACAAATGCCTTTTCTTACTACAGAATATCCAGTTGTAGTTTAGCAAATGTTTTCTTTTTAATTCATCTGTTTAGTATTGTTTGTGAGTTATTTGCATGTTAAACTGAATCATAAATTGCTTGTTAATAGAAAAAAGATCAGTGAGTGTCATGTTGGACATAGTTTAATTGAGTAGATTTAAATTCTTGAATGTTATAAGAAATATGAGCATTCGCAAAGAAACTAAAATGGCCTATCAAAAGTATTAAAAGTACCTTTATTAATTGTAACTCTTACTAACTAGCTGTGTTGCCTCCTCCCACAGCTGTGCTGTGCGTTCCAAGACGAGCGCCACCTGTACCTGGTGATGGAGTTCATGCCGGGCGGAGACCTGGTGACCCTGACCATGAACTACGACATGCCAGAGAAGTGGGCACGCTTCTACACGGCAGAGGTGGTCCTGGCACTGGACGCTATTCATTCAATGGGCTTCATTCACAGAGACATCAAACCTGACAACATGCTGCTGGACTGTAATGGCCACTTGAAACTTGCTGACTTTGGCACCTGTATGAAAATGGACAAGGTGAGGTTGTTTATGGGCTTATTCAAGGACATATGTACACTGCTGGTCAAAAGTTTAATCATTTTTATTATTTATTACATACAGATTAAAATTTCTGTACTAGACACCGAAAGGCATCTCAGGAATAAGAATTTTCTGTAGTGTAATTATCAAGTTAGCTGCTTGAGATTTGATCACCACTTCTGAAATACAAGGCAGTCGGGATAATTATTTTATAAAGTTTTATAAGCTTTGCTTTTTTAGTATCATTATAAAGTCGTCTTGGTCATCTATATATCCATTCTGAACACATTTGAAATTTAAAATGAAGTAGGCTGGCATTTCTGCCATCTTGTGGAGAACAGGTTTATTGCACCTTCGATTTGGGTGTGCGGTTGCTACTCATTTACTTCAATTACCGACACTTCGTAAATGTCCAGTAACACATGACATGTGTTTGGATTTGCAGTCTGGAATGGTCCGTTGTGACACTGCTGTAGGGACTCCTGACTACATTTCCCCAGAGGTACTGATGTCACAAGGTGGGACGGGTTACTACGGACGTGAGTGTGATTGGTGGTCTGTGGGGGTCTTCATCTATGAGCTACTGGTTGGTGAGTAACAGATTGTGAGCTGTTCTAGTTTATATACATAAATGCTATAAAATAAAGTTATTATACATTTGCCATTGCCTCCTGCAAGGTGACACTCCATTTTATGCGGAGTCGCTGGTGGGCACTTATGGAAAGATCATGGATCACAAAAACAGTCTCAACTTCCCTGATGACATAGAGATGTCTAAAGAAGCCAAAGACCTGATCTGTGCTTTCCTGACTGACAGGTGAGAGAGGATGAATGAGGGAAATGAATGGGTCATCTGTTGTAGACAGCGTAGCATGCACTTAGGGTGCATTATTGGCTTCATCTAGTGATGAGCAGAAAATTGACAGGTGATACATTATTTACCAATAAATTTAAAAATGAAGTTTAGTTTGATACTGAAATTATGAGTCAGATATTGAAATTATGACTGATATCACAGCCAGCAACTCGCTGTCCTGTTTTTAGCCTGTGGAAGCTGTGAAGCATGCACAGAAGCGTGGTTTAGTCACCAGTTCATACTTTACTCACTTTGTCAGAAAAGTATTGATTATACTTTCATTACTAATTGTGTTTAAGTTTATGTTTGGTGTTTTAGTTTTGGTTTCAATAAACAAAATTACACAATTGCACACTCCTTTTTCTACATGCAGAAATGATGATCGAGTTCAGCTCTAAGAGCTTAGTAGCTAGTTTCAGATCCGGAGACAGATCTGGAAATATGACTTCAGCTGTCTAGTGATGATATGCGATTTAAATCAAGCTGTATTTGTTCTTTCATACTTATGTTAAATGCAAAGCCAGTTGCTCACTCTCTTCACTCAATCTGGTTTAGTTTCTCACTCACTCTAACTATAACTCTTTTAGCCAATTCATTGCATTCAGTTCCTCACCTCCTACTTGTACTATTGCGTAGTTCCTCACTCTTTTTAGTCCTCTAGCTCACTTTTGGTTTGTTTCTCACTATTTTTTCCCTCACTCGTATTCATTCAGTTCCTCAATCTTTTCATTGACAACTTTAGCTCACTCTCTGTTGTTCATTTCCTCACTCTTTTTCAGCTCTCACTCTTCACATATTGAGGTCACTGGTTCATTTTCTCACTCTTTTCACTATTTAACACACTCACTCTTGTTCAGTTACTCACACTCTTCATACATTCTTTCAATACTCAGTATTTTCACTCACTCCTCATGCTCTCTTCCTCCTGTTCCCTCTTGTTACTCACTTCTTTTACTTATTTATTTTCTCACTTCCAATTTTTCACTCTTTACTTGCTCATTTCTCTAGCTTACACGCTCTGATTCGATTTCTCATTCTTTTCAATAAATCTTCTTGGTAGTTTGCACACTCTTGTTTGATTCTTACTTCTTTTCATTCGCTCAGTCCTCCTGCTCATCCACTCCTCCCGTTCTCTCATTTTACTTCATTCATTCATTCATTCACTCACCCCTCAGACCTCATTCAGTGGTTCGCTGCTCTTAATTAATTTGTGTTAAGAATAGCCTTATTGGAATGACCATACTCACTTACACATTTCTTTTCTCTCTGTAACCCACACAAACACACACACACCAGAACATACCAAAACGTACTATCCTCTCTTTAGTTTTCGGCTGCAGCTGGAATGTCCCACACGTGGCAGCTCAAACTCTGCTGTGCCCCTCAAGCATAAGGGAGTGAGGAAGGGAGGGCAGCTGTGTGTGTGTTTGCATGCAAGTGTGTAAGTGAGTGTGTGTTTGTCTGGGGGTTCTTGAGTTCTGTGGCTCCTCTATCACATTGCATTGCTCCTCTCTCACTCTCTTCTCTCTTTACACTCACACAGACACACACAGCTGGAAATACCAAGCGCACACACACTCTGTTGAATGGACTAGTTTATGTGGAAGCTGTGTGTGTGTGTGCAGGGGTTGTGCTGAGCGTGTTTGGTTTTACTCTGCGGCTGTGCGTGTGTGTGTTGATCAGTGTTTTGGTATGTTCAGGGAGGTGAGGCTGGGCCGGACAGGAGTGGAGGAAATCAAATCTCATCCCTTCTTCAAAAATGACCAGTGGACCTTCGACACCATACGAGACAGTAAGCATCCAGTCTGTGTGTGTGTTCCTGGGTTAGTTTGCCATGCGCCACAACTGTCCTTAGCACTGCACTGTATTTTGCCAGTGATGGAGTGATAAAGTAAATAATTTTCTTCATGACACGCTGTCTGTTATGGCATGCTTTAAACTGCAGTGTGCATTAAAAAACGTGTGCAAAGGACAATTTATGGC
Source organism: Bryconaethiops microstoma (assembly GCA_037577275.1). Classification (NCBI taxonomy): domain Eukaryota; kingdom Metazoa; phylum Chordata; class Actinopteri; order Characiformes; family Alestidae; genus Bryconaethiops; species Bryconaethiops microstoma. The sequence continues at coordinate 17,580,928 of JBBJLS010000155.1, read as the reverse complement.
ATTGTAAAATGTTAATATTTCTTTCTGAATGAACACCCACACATGTACATACACACACATACATACACACACACACACACACACACACACACAAACATACATGTACACATAAATGCATCATATGTACTGACTTGATTCAGATATGTACATCGTTTCGCCATAAAAAATATTGCTAAAAATGAGTGGCAAAACTGTTGATGTATTATGATTGATTTGTGTGGCACTATGACAGTATTTACTGTTATGGTGGCAGAGTGTGCTTTTCTATCATGCAGATCATCTGTACCTAAATAACACTGATCATGATGCACATCATGAATTTAGAAAATGTCTTGAATTATAATGATATTATATTTTTGCATCTCTTTTTTTAGTGCAGTTTTGTTCAGTGAAAGCTCCCAACTGGTTCACAGCACCATGTAGTATAGGAATTTACATAGGCTTTAGTGACATGGCTTTTGGTTAAGACACCTTTGTGCTCATGTGCTATCCTACCTACAGTATTGTACACATTGTGCACTTTGGGCAATATTGTTAGTGTTGATTTATACAGATTTGTCCAGATGTTTTGTGTGCTGTTGCTGTGACTGTTGTGTTCATTTTTGGATACGGGTGGAACCCAGTGGCAAACTTGTGGCAAACGCAAAGCTACTAATGAGAGGACTGATTCAAAACCACCAGCAGCCTCTATCTATCTCTCTCTCTCTCTCTCTCTCTCTCTCTCTCTCTCTCTCTCTCTCTCTCTCTCTCTCTCTCTTTTTCTCTTTCTCTCTCTCTCTCTCTCTCTCTCTCTCTCTCTCTCTCTCTCTCTCTCTCTCTCTCTC
>JBBJLS010000155.1:17568457-17580004 GCA_037577275.1 Bryconaethiops microstoma | reverse complement strand
ACGATAGAAGGGCTGTGGATGGAGGGCTTTAGAAGTAGTCAAATTGTGATGTATGCGTGTGTGTGTGTGTGTGTGTGTGTGTGTGTGTGTGTGTGTCATGCGAGAACCCATCTCTGTTTCGTGTGGCTTACAGCCCCAGCCGTTATCTGCCTGCCTCTTTGTGTCCAGTTCTACTGTGTGCTTTATGGGGGACATCAATAGTCTTTATGTGAAGCCCACACAGGACTGATTTTGCTGGAGACAAACTGAGATCCGGGTTAAAGAATACAAAGGAACGCTCTGTAACCATGCCAGGTGCTGGCTTGGGGTTTTGAGTGATAAAGCAGAATGGTATTGCAGACATCATTGTGCCTTTTAGGTGATTAATGAGGATCTCATACATACTTTTTTTCAACAGAGCAAGAGTAATTTCAGGGTGACTGAGTACCACAGAATCAAGATTTTGGATAAAGGTGTTTATTTTAGGACCTCCAGGCTCTCTGAGATCTTCAGAGAAGGCCTAGTCATGTCTAAACTATTAAAAATACATGTAAATCTAAAACAAAATGTCTTTTAGTTAATTTTTATGCAATAGAATCATGTTTGTAGTCAAATTCGGCAGTACTTCTCTAATTTCAAAATTACATTTTGTTTGTTAAGACACAGTGGAAGGCCAAACGTGTCAGATTAACCACCATCATAATCAATAAGTGAAATCAACAAAAATTGATTTTGATTTACAATCCATGGTACCAAGTTCTGGAGGGAAAATGTCACTCTAGTTCAATAGTTTTGGAAGGGGTTTGCTGCCCTTCCTAAAATGTCCTAGATCACCTGTGTATACACACTGGCCCTGGAGGTATATTGAAGTGTAAAGTGTCCATTTGTCATGCATGAGCACACTACATACAGCACACAGTGTGAGCAGCACAAAATTGTTCTCTGCATTTAACCCATTCACCAAGTGAAGCAGCGGGCACACAGCGCCCAGGGAGCAGTGTGTGGGGACGGTACCTTGCTTAAGTGTACCTCAGTGGTGCTACTAGCAGTCCTGGGATTTGAGCCCACAACCTTCTGATCGCGGGGGCAACTCTCTAAACACTAGGACACCAGCTGCCCCATGTGACTAAACATTTACTTTAGTACTCCTTCAATTAGCTAATTTTACCTACTTATGCTTTCTTACATTGATGGGACGGTATGAGCACTATAAAGGCCATAATTCCAAAACAATAAATGGCGCAAGTCTTCGAAATGAAAAACACCCCAAATATGCATATTAGTCCTTTTAACTTTAAACAGCTCAAATTTTATTTGGATTTTTTTCCCCACACAACGTGAAGGCCATTTTCATATGGTGAAATAAACAAATAAAATAAACAATTGTACCCTGACTGTGTAGTTATCGACACATTAATTATATACAGTCCCTGTGAAAATAATATTTAAAAACTGTCGATCAGGGAGCGTTGTTTTCACATTAATATTACAAAATATACTAAATAAAACTCAGCTGAATAAATATCAATAACATTATAAAGCAAACAGTGATTTTATGCTCAGTACATCAATGCATTCCTCCTGGAAGCCTGTTATTATTTGTAGTTCTCATCAGAAACCTGGTGTGACTCAAAGAGAGAAATATTTAGTTATATATTCTATTACAATATACAAAAAAGGGTACATTTTTAGAAAACATTATGTTGTTTTTCCTTGCTTTTTATTGCAAATGTGCTTATATAATAAAATTCTAAAATGTCCACTATGTTTTTGCTCTCATTACTTGCTTCAGTCCACCATTTCGTGGAATCACCTTGATCCTGTGAGTCCATTACATCAGTGGTAAACTGGAACATGTCCAGTACTGAGAAGACTGTTTAGTTAGGTCATCACTCCGAAGAGCTCTCTAATGAGTGCATTGCAACACACAGCGCTCTGGTTAACAAAAATAATAATTAATTGATGGTCTTTTCAAAGTTTTCCAAAAGAATTCTGAATACTCCCATTACAGTATTCTGCTACATCTCAAATGTTATAAAAGTGTATAATAATAGAAGAACAATATAAGAACAGTACACTTTACAGCAAATAACTATAGTGAAAGTGAAACTGATCGTTCTGTCATACGTGAACACACCACAGCACACAGTGTGAACAGCACGAAATTCTTCCTCATTCACCAAGTGAAGCAGCGGGCAGCCAGGAACACAGCGCCCGAGGAGCAGTGTGTGGGGACGGTACCTTGCTCAGGGTACCTCAGAGGTTCTTCGCAGTCTTGGGAATCAAACCCATGACTTATAGGATGGGATATTTGGCTTTGAATGTAATATAAAAGTTGCTGGGAAGTGAGTGTGGTTTCAGTTTTATGACTCGTCTAGAAGAACTTACTCATGGGTTCAAACGTTCATATGGGGATGCCAATAGAAAAGTAGAAGTCTGTTCTCTCTCACCTGCCAGTAATTAATTATGCTTGCTTCTCTGGAGCCCCGTGCTCTGTCACTCATGGCCAATTCCCTTAATGAGATGTTTCCTGATTTATCGAGTGTGGAGACTGTGGAAATATCAGAAGTGAAATGTTCCCTCAGTAAACTACTTCTCTTGTACTGAAGGGTGAAGGGAGGTTACATGAAGGCAAAAAGCCAGAGGGAGTGTGAGTAATGATTATAGACTATTATTCACACTCTTTTAAGGCACTTGTGTATAAAGAATGACCTTGTTGACTGAAAAGTCTATCCTGGCCTTCATTCAGTCATACTTCTAGCATCCTGTCCCTGAACTGCAGATGCCTAAAAGCATAAAAAGTTTCATTGATGAGGGCTTATTTCTGACAAATGACATCATTTGTTTTTTCGTCTTTGTGCCTTCTGTCGAAAGAGTGAGACGTTAAAATTGTCCTTCACAAACTTTAGGTCACAGGCAGTGGCGGTTGAGGCAAAAGCATGGCATTGAGCCACAGAGCCATTAGCCTAGCACTCCGCGACCTTCCGTCATAACTCACCGGCATTAAAGGACCTGTTCGCTGTTTTTCGGCCCGGACCTCGTTAGCCTAAAGCTGTTGTTTCCCATCGCTTATAGCCATGCCGGAAGATTTCGCAGTAAAAAAATCCCATCACCGTACTTGTCCTCTTCTTACTGGCCTTCATTACAGGAAAATGGGGCAATCAGCTAAGCCCTCAAATTACATAATAAATCTTTCTGAAAATAGGACTCGCACAGTGTAGTTATGCTTCTCTTTATATGATCAAGTTTTTACACATTTCAATTTACTTGTCTGTCTGTCTAGATTGCTGGTCTAGAAGCAACAGCTGCATTAAAGGGCAGAGTTTAATTTAAAAGTTACAAAATCAGGTCACTATTATACCTCCTCCTCACTACATATCATGTATGGGAAAAAAAGCCTGCAAATTACAGCTAGTTACAACTAGAGTCCACCTGACATGCAGATACAGTGACCAAAAACAGAAACTTGAGTATCTGCTGAATCCGATCCCGGGCCAGTACTGTCTTTTTTCCTCTCTTCAACAACTATTCTGTTCATAACACATTTACCTGGATGCCCGTTGAATCTGAACTGGCTCCCTACTTCCTCTGTAGAGTGCTATGCAAGTCATAAAATTCCAGTTTCTTCACCCATATAGTGGACAGTTGGTCCATTATGGAATTCTACACTCATTACTGAATCACCAGTGGCTCTTTCTTAGACATATTACACACTGTTTGGGTGCAGGAGTCTGTACTTTAATTTAAACATAGTGCACCATGCAGGGAGTAAGGAGCCACTGGAGACACAGACATTACGGCATGTTGCACAAAGTTTAGTTAAGAATTTACATGATAGTTTGGTCTTTTACCGATATCTGATTCAGTGATTTTGACCCGTATGGGCACGGCCATACAAATAACTGTCGAAAAATAAATGCAGCCAGTACACAGAGACATGGTTAGATATCAGAGCAGTCTGAAGCGAGAGCAGTCGTTTTCTTTTCATTTCCATTTCATCCTCTTTGATGCCAGGAAAGGTCAATCCTGCTTAGTATGATTATTATTCCTCCAAATTTAACCACAGGCTTAATCGGTAAGGAGTAAAAAAAAAAGAAAAAAAGACAAGAAATAGCAAAGAGAGAAAAAAAAAATCTCTCAGGATCTGCAGTCACGCTGAAGATTACCTTTACCGTTCTCCCGGCTGCGACTCGCTCCATCCTCACCTGGCGTACCTCATATAAACCTTGCCATTATCCGCCGACTCTCTCATTTAAATCATAACAGCTGCCATTGTCTCGCCCGTGCATTCAAATGGATCTGCACTCTTTAATGCAGCCATTAGGCTTGAATATGTTAGTCATTGCAGTGCCGTCTGCTCTGCAGACTTACAGATGGAGGCTTTTGTAGAGGCTCGTATGATTGACATGCGTGTGCTAGAATTAATCAAAAATAAGTTCTTACAGACCTCTTATAGACCTCTTATGAGCTGGATGAGGTGTGTTAACAGCAGGCAATATATAAAAATATGTGGCATGTAGGATCTCAAGCACTGGGACACTGGCTTTAAAAGATACATTTTTGACACTTTATGCAGATGAACAAATCCAGGCCACTCTAAACTGTATGTGTGGTGTGATGTAATGGCCTGTCTGAGCTAACAATAACGTAATATTACTTATTTTACCATGACATTTCAGACATATGTTTATGGTACAACCATGGAAATTGTTGTAGTGTAGCAACTGAAATGGCTGTAGAAGTGGGTGTAAGATTTCCATGGCACTGGATGTAGCATAGCGATGGAAGTGAGTGTAGTATAACCAAGAAACAGTGGAAATGGTTGTAGTAGAAACATAAAAGTGGCTCTTGTCTAACCAGGCAAATGGGTGTGGCATGCTCATACCCCTTTTCCACCAACATGGAATGACTTCTTGAACCAACTCCAAACCAGCTCAATTTTTCCACCATTTTTGAGCAGAACCACTATAATCAAGGGAGCGTCATCAACGGAGGGTGTTGCAAAATGTACAACAGAAATAAAAAGGATGGCAAATTGCGAGTTTCTGTTCTGTTATGGCAGATAATTGTTTTCTTCCGAAAAACAAGCAGGTACCAATTACCAATGATGAGAATAAATAACTGTAGAAATTGTAGAATGATATGCCCACTGTTGCGATCACGGTTCGTACTGGAAAAAACAGCTGGTTCCAGGTGGCAGCCAACTTTATTGTTTGACGAAATGCTTTGAACCAGACGCAGTTCCCTGTTAACTAATTAATTCGCATGGCGAATATTAAAATTCACAATCTGGGCCTCTAGGTCGAGTGGGCATATACGTGACCTGGACTGAGGGGTTTATGTTGATGTAAAGTTTTAAATATGAGATGGGGACCCACAGACATGGTTTTATTGTCATTTCGACCATACACACGCACTACACAGTGAAATGAGATAACGTGCCTCCAGGACCATGGTGCAACACAAGAGCAGAACAGAAGACCACAAGTGCAAACAGGACACAAAAGTGTGCAAGAAACACAAGCGCAACAATACAAATAGACAAGACAAGATTCAGCGCAATCAACAATAGCTACAACATGCCTATTTGTGGACCACTCCTGATCTAGACTACATTGCGTCATAATTCCTTCAGCTGCATGACAACAGCTAGGCAGTGAGAGTAGTCCTGCCTTGTTTAGATGAGGGATTTATCTCACAACCTGCAGCTAAGTTCGAAGGGGGTGGGTCACCACTGGAATTTGAAAAGTTGTCCCCAGTGGAAAATATGTCTGTGGTGTAACCCAACACTGATCCATGTGTTACTGAGACAAGAAATGAGATGGACAGACTGCTGAATGCATGATGTGTGTGCCTCTCTTTCAGGCAGCAGTCTTATTTGTGTGCCAGTGTTTATCTGCTGTGTCCAGCTGACAGGAGGCAGGAGTGGGTGTGAGTGATGGATAGGACTTATGTAGGTTTGTTGTGTGTGACTGTGTTGTGTTGAAGTGTAGGATGAGACAAACTAGGACAGAAAAAGAGTGACTGTCTTAAAGAATGCTTTCATTAAGGAGTGTCTGTATGTTGAGTGTGGTAACAGACTGAGGGGTGTGGGCTGATGGGGGCTACTGACTGTTTGCTATTAGCAGTGACCGCTCATCTGTCCACCCACACGCCAGCTCAGTTCCATATCTCAGACTCCAGTCATCAACACATGCAAACATATACGAAAAAGCTCTCGTTCTAGCACACACACACACACACACACGCACACACACACACACACACACACACAAACACACACAAACACACCCACACACACACATTCACACATACTAGCAGTCAAAAAACACTTTTATTTGAACAGATCCTTTTATGACACAAAATTAATGTATATACCCTTAAAGAGCCCATACCATGAAAACTGAATTTTCTTCACTTTAGTTAATTTAGTTAATAAAGTCTCAAAAACATTATTTTTTCATTTCATCGCATCTGTGATGTCATGAAATCCAGCTCATTTACAATCCAGCCTATTCAGACTATCGCAGCTCAGCCATGTTGATTCACACTGAAGTTATAATATTGTTTCATCTGAGATCATTTACAGACTAAGAATACAGAAGAGCTGAAGTCATTTACATATTTATATTGGCCTTGAAGGGACAGTAACCAAAACCTCTATTATTCTAAAGGGATTAACAGAATTCATTTAGAATGAATAATGACTGTTTTTTGGTCATAAGTGGACCTAAGCAGAGAAAAATAAAATGCAAAAGAAAATTGTTGGATACGGGCCCAAGATAGGATAAAGGCTTCTGCTTAAATACCTGAAACTTATAGATTTGTCAGTTCAGTGCACTTGTTTAAAAAGAAAGATGTGTGCAAGAGTGCAGCCCAAAACCCTTTTCTCTGAACACACTTTCACGCCTCCTTGTCCACATTCATCGCACAGGGAGTGTGAAATGGCTCGGACCCTCAGGGACGCTCGAAGTGCTGCTACAAAATTTAAGCCTCCCTTCTTCAAACAGCGCACACCCAGACAACGAGGGAGGCGCCACATCTCACTCGCCGAACCTCTGTCCAGAGACATTAGCCAAAAAGCTCTGGAAAGTGCAGAAAATGAGAACAAAATGAGTGATTACTGGCTTTTAAATGCAGTTCATTACAATGAGCAGCAACATTTTCACTCATTGCCTTGAAAGAATCGTCAAGGTTCCAATTATCACTACGCTTAATGCATGTCAGGATGCTTTTTCATCAAACCCATTTATAATTGCCTTTGCACATAGAAACTCCAGTCAAAAAGAGTTCAAGGCTGAACAGTCAATCAATACCTGTAATTTCCTCGGGGGAATCAAGAGAACCAGATGATGTAGCACACACACACATATACACAAAACTGAAAAAGTAGAACAAAATATAAAAGAGCCGTATATTAATACTCACTTAAAAAGTGCCAATAATTCTTTGCTGTGTGGAGGAACTGTTCATGGCTCCCCGAAGAGCTTCCAATTGAGGGAAAAAACGTTTTTTGGAAAAGTGTGTTTTAAGGTTTTTTTTACAGAACCATCGCATTAGGTAACTGTTCCAGGAGGAACCCTTAGACTGATACATAATGTGAAGGTTCTTTACACGGTCGAAAGGCTCTCATCTCAAAAGGATCTCATTTACAAAAAATGGTTCTTTGGGGAACCAAAATGGTTCTTCTGTGGAATCAAGTTAAAGAACGGTTTGTGGAAACTTTTTTTTTTTGAGATTGCCGATGCACAATTTCCTTCATTTGTACTTATTTGTATCATTGGCCTCTGCTGTTCACATACTATTTGATATTAGATATTATCTCAACACAGCACTGACACTGGCATGGTAGTGTACATTGTGCTGGTACTAGCACAGTGGTGTTACTGGGTTTTTTACACATCAGTGACTCTGCTTAGCTAAGAGTGGTCTGCTGCATAAAAAGATCCAGCCAGGAGAGGCTCTGGGCTAGAGCAGTTCTAACACACACATCACAGCAACACCACAGTACACCAGTGAAGTGGAGCTACAGAGAACGGCCAGCACGCTGATTTAGCCAGTAACTCAGCAAAAAACACAGAAGCTGTGCATGTGTGCTGTGCAGGGTTTGGCCCTTTAGACGACCCATTGTAATAGTGAGTAACAATATGGAACTTGCTTGTGGGTTATTATGTTTTTATAATTATATTGGATTGAAATGATGATTAAAGGTCAATTTCCTCATAGCAGCATGAATTACCGCCAACCTTAATCTTTATGTAGACAACCGTCTTTGTTTCCTTGCTGTAATTAAAATCCAAACCAACTTTATGTGTATACAATCAACAATTTTAGGTGTAATATCCAAGGTAGCTCTACAGAACTGCAGGTCCAGCGCCATAATGAAAAGAATGAGAACGCGACACTGGAAGGATGCAACACAAGAGGTACGCAAGCTCGTCTGGATAACGCTGACTTACCAAGAATACACTGTGGTCTAAAGTTTGGGCCACATTAATGACATCACAGAGTGGGGCTCAGAACCAGTCTATCGATATTCATCTGTGTTTACAAGGCAAAATCCATGTCCTCAGTCTGTAATTCTCAATGATGAACATGCAACGATGTCCGTCCTCCTTGAGTCCTCTGTATGTGACCTCATTCAGTTCATTTGTATTGAGCTTTTTACAACTGACAGCTGTACAGAAGCTGTGCACAAAACTAACTCCAGACTCCAAGTCATTAAGCTGATGGTGACAGTGGAAAGAAAAACACTAAGAAGAACCAAGACTCAATCAGAACTCTGGCCTGCACTAGAATTAATATACAAGGTCTGCAAATGAGGTTAAACAGATGCAACCCGATAATTCAAAGGAAAAATCAAAGATAGTCCAGTTACTAGTGGTGAAAGAATAGTTTGACAAAACATCTAATGTACACAGTTTTAAGCTTACTCTATTCAGTCAACCACATTTGTTCTTTAGAGTTGTGTGGCTTATGTTGATCGTATGATGGTCATTGCCACAAAACTAGCAGTCCTACTTCTGAGAGAGTTCATAAAAACAGACCCTGTTGTCTAAAAAGACTGCCTACAGCGTTCAGCTCCACAAATTCTCAGTAAGTCATACTGGGTCCTAAACCACACACACAAGTCTTTTACACCCTATTGAAGAGCTGAATGCTATTAGAGTAAAGGGAAGTTTTAGGGATGACGTTTTGGAAATTTTAGAATGACTGTTGACATCTAGCACTTAACATCTGCCTTACAGCTTCAGTTCTGACCTTAAGAAGGAAAATTTAAACACAAAACACGTCTTGACTACACCTGATTAAAACTGAAAAACTTGATTTGAACTATACCTTTAAGATACAATAATATTTACAGCTAAGACTAACAGAATCAGTATCACATCATACAGAGGAAAAGTCTGTAAAGATCAGATAGTGACAAAAGCCATCCGATCGTGTTAGATGTTAGATATGAGCACATGACTCTTAAGGAGTGTGAGTGTCAAGAAGTCAGTTTAGGGCTTCTTGACACTCACACATGGTGGTCTTCTCTGGACCATCCAGGCCAGGCGTTTGCGTCAGGGCGCGTCAAGCAGGTCCAGAAAAGCTGTGGGCCTGGTCCTGGAGCAGCGGGATGTGGGTGTAGCTGTGAGAGGAGCACACTTCCCCCTCCCCTTCCCCGTACCGGACCCTCCGAGACCCTCCCGAGCGCTCTTCCTCCTCCCTGGAGCGCAGCGCCATCAGCTCGATCTCGTGCTTGGCTGCGCTCTCGAGCGCGCGCTGCTTGCTGTAGAAGGTGACGAAGTTGTTGATGATGGGGTGGATGGGCAGCGCGATGGCCACCACGCCGCACAGGAAGCTGACGGCCGCGTTGCAGCGGCCCAGTGTTGTCTTGGGGTAGACGTCGCCGTAGCCCACCGTGGTCATGGTGATGACGGCCCACCAGAAGGACTGCGGCACGCTGGTGAACATGGTGTCCGGGTGGCCGTGCTCCACCGTGTAGGCGAGCGCGGCGAACAGGAAGATGCCCACGCCCATGTATGTGAGCAGCAGGCCGAGCTCTTTGGCGCTGCTGCTTAGCGCGTGCGTGAGCGTGCGCAGGCCGGACGAGTGACGCGCCAGCTTCAGCACGCGCGCCACGCGCAGCACGCGCAATGCCTGCACGCACTGCTGCGCGTCGGCCAGCTCGAGCGCGCCGAGTCGCGCGCCCACGTGCGTGAGCGCCAGCAGCACGTAGAAGGGCACGATGGCCAGCACGTCCACCACGTTCATGAAGGAGAGGGCGAAGCGCGCGCGGTCGGGCGCCGCGGCAAGGCGCAGCGCGTACTCCGCCGTAAACCAGGCCATGCACGCCGTCTCCACGGCTTCCAGCGCCGGATGCTCGACGTGTTCCCCGGCCTCGTCGCAGCACACGTGCAGCTCGGGCACCGTTCCCGCGCACATGGCCGCCGATGACAGCACGACGAAGAAGAAGGAAGCCACTGCCACGGCGCGCGCCGCCAGAGATGACTCGGGCTTCTCCAGGAGCTTCCACAGGAAGGCGCGGCACCGCTCGCGCCGGCTCGACCCCGCGGCTCCCTCTTCCTCGGTGCGCTCCAGCATGGCGCGCACCTTCTCGCTGATCTCCTCCAGCTCGCCGCGCGCCTCGCTCAGACAGCTCTGGCAGCACTCGTCCAGCAGCTCGGCGTCCACGCGCCAGAACGCCATCTCGTGCATGAAGCACACGGGGCACACGCCCCTTCGCATGTGCACCTCTCCGTAGTAGTACACCTCAACGATGCTCCGGAACGCGTCCGGGTCCCTGTCGAAGAAGAACTCTCCGCTCTCGGGGTCGTAGTCGTCGCACAGCTCGGCCACTTCCTTCGGACGGCTCGCGCACAGGCCGGCCAGTTCACCCAGGCGCGTGTCCGGGTAGCGCTTCAGCACGTCCGCGTGCAGCACCTGCCTCACACCGCCTATGTTAACCACCATCTCCGCGTCCTCGCTCGCCTCCGAGTCGCTCCAGTCCGCCCCGGGGCGCGTCCTCGGGGGTCCCCACATCCTCGCGCGCTCGAACTGTCAGCACACCTATCACACGCGCGGAGAGAACCCTGGAAAGAACGCGGAGGTGCGTCTCACCAAACACAGGAGCATGATGAGGATGAGGATGATGCACTGGAAAACGTTCCGCCAAAGCGTCTAGGCGAGAGACTCAAAGCAAGGGTCCGCGAGAGAAAGAGGGAAGAGGTTTGTGCGTGTGTGTGTGAAAGAGAGAGAGAGAGAGTGAGAGAGAGTGAGAGAAAGAGAGAGAGAGCAAGAGAAAGAGAGAGAGAGAGAAATAGAGAGAAATAGAGAGAGAGAAATATATATATAGAGAGAGAAATAGACAGAGAGAGAGCGCGAGAGAGAAATAGAGAGAGAAATATATATATAGAGAGAGAAATAGAGAGAGAGAAATATATATATAGAGAGAGAAATAGAGAGAGAAATATACATATAGAGAGAGAAATAGAGAGAGAGAAATATATATATAGAGAGAGAAATAGAGAGAAAGCGAGAGAGAGAGAAATAGACAGAGAGAGCGCGAGAGAGAAATAGACA
>JBBJLS010000155.1:17539473-17568357 GCA_037577275.1 Bryconaethiops microstoma | reverse complement strand
ATATGCAAATGAGCCTCTCACCAATCACAATGTTTCTAACAGGGTGACCAATCACAGCTCCAGGTGAGTTACTGGGTGTTCTTAGGAATCGAGGCCTTCATGTAATCCAACAAAAGTCTCATCATTTTGGCCGATCTTTAACCATTGGTCAAGGTGTTTTTAAACAGCGCGTATTCTACATTTTCCTTCTGTTTAATTTTTTCAGCTCAGTTTGCACATATGGACTGTATGAATGCTGAAGTTCATGTACATTTTGAAACTTTCACAATGTTTACACACTTCAAGCTTTTTTTAAGTCCAGAAAAATGATGATATGAGTCCTTTAGTATAGTGAAAGGCATCGAAATTGCAATATGAATCAGTAAAATTGTATCGTGCAGCTCTAGTCACCAGTTGGCACAGTATCATTTGAATAATGCTAATCAGTGACTACTAAGGGTGGTGGTGGCCTAGTGGTAGGATACTTGTCTCTGGACCAAGAGGTTGTGGGTTCAAATCCTACCTCTAGCACCACCACTGAGTTCCTGAGCAAGACCCTTAACTCCAAGTTGCTCCAGGGAGACTGCCCCCTGTAGGTAGGGAATGGAAGTCGCTTTGGATAAAAGTGTCTGATAAATGCCGTAAATGTAACTTGACAAGGGACACAACTATATTCCAAGTTTGCCAGTTTAGTTTTGCACTGGAGCTATGAGGCTGATGCATCTGACAAGTAATTGAAACTCAAATGTCAGTTAGCACTGTGTGAACCTGCATACCTAAGTCAACTAAAATCATCTAATTGCACTGACTTGAAAATGTATGTCATACAGACTTGCTTGTGTGGTTACATGAACTGGTATCTGTAAAAATGCACAAGGAAAAAATAGCTGTCTGCTGGTACTGCTTTCAGCTGGGCAGTGTATTTTTGTACAGTTTTATACATAGCAATACAGTACACAAACCACATAAGTAAGGGATTCAGTTTTTGCGATGCTAATTGGTGTGCATAAATATCTGTCACTTGTAGCCGTGGTGCAAAACTATAAATATGCCTTTATTATGGGGAAAAGTGAGAATTATGTAAATTTGACATTTGTGGCTTCAATAAAATAATACTTTAACAAACTTTGCTTGTCTGGACGGGCGTGCAGCCTCAAACCCATGTGAGTTGGTGTGTGTACCCCGAGGAGAGAATTTCTACTATCGGCACCGCCCCGCTGTAGTGGATGGCACACAATGCTATGTGGGCCGCAGTGACATCTGTGTGGAAGGAGTCTGCAGGGCAAGTACACACACACACACACACACACACACACACACACACACACACACTCACTCACAAATTAGGCACAGACAACAGACACACACTGAGGCTGTTCTCTTGATTTACAGGCGTTGAGTCACGGTGAAATTGTGGGCTTTGACCACGCACCCACTCCTGCTGTCAGTCGAGTCCCAAGACCTGGAGTGACTCATACTACAGAGGCTTATAGGTGTGTATGTGTATGTATGTTTGTGTGTGTGTGTCTTTATTTATGGCTGAATTCATACATGTATTTGGAGGAAGACTAATGTGAATTTCTGTAAAAAAAATTTTTTTTTTGCATTTTCATAGAATTTCATTGCAGCTCCTGTTATATTTACCTGATTCTCACATTCAAAAGCTTCAAGATGGCTGAATTACAAAAAATGTATGTGATTTCTTTATGTCTGTGTTTGTATGTGTCCAGGTACTCATTCGGTGCTTACTCAGAGTGCACGGCTCTGTGCGGTGGGGGCACGCAGACCCGTAGTGTACACTGCATGCTTGATGGACAGGTGGTGGACAACTCATACTGTGTTGCTCAGGGCTTGCAGAGGCCAGCGGCCCAGAGAGCCTGCAACCAGCATGCATGTGCTGAGTATAGTGCCAGCAGCTTCAGCACGGTAACACACAAGCACACGTTCACACATGCACACTATATACACTATATAGTATTATATGTTTTTTGTAAAAAAAAATGTATTTTAACATGCATCAATATTAGGGCATCTTGTGCTTAGACACTAAAAACCATTTTCGTATCGAATCCCTTAAAGAAATAGCAAAAGATCCACAGATATACTCCATCAGTTTGATGTCCAAATTTTGTTTCTTTAAATCAGAACTAACAAACACTAGAATATTTTTGGTGTGATTTAGGATGCAGTGTGACCTAAAAAAACAAACAAACAAAAAACTTCACCTCTGCAGGCAATTATTTCAGACGACAGCAGGGCTGGTCTTCACAAAGCAGTCATAGGAGGACTGAGCTTCAATCAGATTCCTGACATGGGTTGTGACATGGATTACTGTCACAAAAACTGATTCTAGGTTAGAGCTCCTACTGAGGTGGTTTGTGAAAACTTTAAAGTAGGTGTCTGCAGCATTTTGCTGCCCTTTGATGCATTAATGAATCTCTTAATGAAGAGCTGGATGGAGTTTCAGGGATGCATTTAATAATAAAAAAAAAAATTGGTGACTATTAACTACTAGTGTTTGTTTGCAATGTTAGCTCCAGATAATCTAAAAATGCTAACATACCTTGGTTGATCAGTTACGGGGGTAAGTGGAAAATTATGTTCCCCCTCAGTTGTTCGCGGATTTATCTTAGAACCTAACTAATACTTCCGCAAATTCGCGGAAACCGCAAATATCCTTTTTTTTTCGTGGCAATATATAATTTTTCATGCATTTTAGTGCTAAAATACAATTTGCTAATTTTGTAACATAAATATTAAGGAAAAGTCAGCTAAATTTCCATTAAAAATATAACTGTCTACATTTTTCAAAGCAACCGTATACAGGCTGCAGTCCAGCATTTCTGCATAAGAAATACTCGAGAAACTGTCTCAAAAATACTCGAGAAACTGTTTCCCGTGTGAGAACAGTTTCTTGAGTATTTCAAGGATAATGTATTAAGCTGAGTTTAAAATGAAATTAAAGTGTTTTGGGAACATATTTGGGTGGATATTTAGGGTTTGCACTATAAAAATAGGCATTTCTAGGCCTAAAATAGTTTTAAATGATTTTTTTTAGTATACCTTTAAACTCTTGGTAACCATTTTTGGTTATTTACATATGGGTTCATTACGTAATGATGAAAAGACTGCAATACTTTGGTAACTACTGTGAGTATACTATGTGAGGAAGTTTGGATGTGACCACTGGTTGATTAGAGTTTAATGTGTTAGTGAGATACTAATGGCCACACTTCCTCTGTGGTTTCTCTCAGTGCTCAGTGACGTGTGGTCAGGGTCAGCAGGTACGAGAAGTTTTCTGTGTTGGTGGTAGAGGGGAACGTCTCACAGAGCAGCATTGCAGTGGTCTCGCACGTCCTGCAGAGGTGCAGGCCTGCCAGAGGCCCGCCTGCCACCAGGTCTTCCACTACCATGTCAACGACTGGAGCCTGGTAAGAGGAGTAGACTAAAACTCCACCACAATTTGTTTAACACTTTTATATAATATGCTTCTGTACATAGCCTTGAAAGGGCAAGATATGAATAAAGGACTCATATCCTACAGTTTTTTGTATTTTATTTTCCCCCTGAGCTCCTCTTTTACTGAAACAGTCCTTTAACTTTAACTCTGTGTGTTTATGGGCAGGTCTTGACCGCTCTAGGTTGAATAGGCAGATATATGAGTGAGTTGGTTTCTGTGTCATCATGCAGAAATTATGAATTGAAAAGAGTATGTTTTATGAGCTATCAGATTCCATACATGTATTGAGTAAATTGTGCATTATTGCATTTAAAAATAAAGTGTTTATATACTCCTTCAAACTCTAACTACACAAAAGTGAAGAAATTTCAGTTTTCCATGATATGGGCTTCACATAATTGAACTCCTGTTGTCTGTCCTGTTTCTGGCTCTCAGTGCACTCGGAGCTGTGGCACAGGGACCCGGGAGCGTAGAGTGGTGTGTATGGACCTAGATCAGAACCAGTACGCAGATGAGAGATGTTCCCCTCAGTCCAAGCCTCACTCTATGGAGAACTGCAACACTCAACAGTGTCCTGGCACACAGTGTGAGTATTTGTGGCAAATACTTTAGATTTTTTTAAAAATAAAAACTGTTCTATAAATATTTTACAAAAAATATTTTTTAACTCTTGAGACCCTTATAATGCATAATTAGTTAGTTAACTAGCGATAATTATCAAAATATGAAATTATAGTGTACAGAAAATCAGGGGTAAAAATCACCCCCCCCCAAAAAAAAATAAATAATAATAAGAGGTAAGTATGTTGGATAATATGATGAATATCAGAGAATATTTTTTGAGTATGTGTTTTACTTTTTTAGCTGTGTCTAGTGTTCAGGACCCCAGGGGTCATGAGAGCTCCCTGCGAGGATTTGTTCCACACGTCCACGGTGAACCATCAGGTAGACATTTTCATTTAAATGAAAAATGATTAAAAACTGGCTACTTAACTGAGAATTTAAAAGTGACAATATAAAGATTACAGATCTAATAATATGAATCTTTTCATACATTTAAGCACTTTGTCTTCAAATATTCATTTTTAAATTCATGTAAAGCCTATTGAACTGCCTTTTTCTATGAACTGTGCTGTTTAAGTAAACTTGTTCTGGCTAGTGCATAGTAAAACCGTTTGAAATAGAAGTTATCTGCTCACCAGTGTTTGACATTTTGAACTATTGATAGTTCATAGGCCATACGACCCTTACGTACCTGTGGTTGGTCCACACTGTGCTCAGTCAGTGTATGGCTGCTGTCCTGATGGCCACACCACTGCTACAGGACACAGGGGACTTGGCTGTTCTGTGGACGACTGTGTTAGGAGCAGGTAAGAAAACACTTTTTACATATGTGCGCCCACACAATCATTCATACATTGCTTTCCTGTGTTGCCGCTATATACTGAATTTACTGATCACCTTTCTAGTTCTCCCTTTTTTCTTGCAATCATTGACATTTGGTCTTTAATGGGGATAACACACTATCACCTTCACCATAATAATCACTATTATCTATTGGTTTGTGCTAAAAAAGCCAGCTTTATTATGTACAGGCTAAACTTTGTAGTATATTTAATTCGTTAACCGTGAGTGTGTGTGTGTGGCAGGTACGGCTGCTGTCTGGATGGAGTAACATCCGCCCAGGGCATTGGACGAGCAGGGTGTCCTGACTTCTCCCGCAGGGTAACGCGCACTTCTGTGCCTATGCACTGGCTTTCAAAAGTTTAAAACAATTTGCCCTATTAAGAGTTGCTCTCATTCTATACAGTATATAGACTGAAATGTAGACTGAAATAGTTTCAAGACCCCACGCCAAAGAGTAGCATAATAAAGCAAGCCACCACAAGACATAATGTTTTTGGGAAAACATTATTATTAACATGTTATAAATTTGATAGTGTTAGAAATCATAAACACAACACCATAAGTATCTATTTATAGTGTTTTTTATTATTCCTAAAGTATGATCACCACTTTAAAACATGGCATTCTGTATTTTATTATTCTGCATGTTCAATTACAATCTAAAATTGCTTATTTTCAATTTTCCAGCCCAAGAAGTTCTTACTAGCAGCATAGTGCAATTATTCATTAGGAAATTATTTAGGCTTTGTACACACACACACACACACACACACACACACACACACACACACAGATAGATACATACAAACAAATTTCTCACCACTGGGGTCAAATGATGATGCTTTTGTTTTGTTGATTTTCGGATATATTTTAAAAAATTCTAATTAAAAGTGTAAGTGTAATTTGACAGTGTAAAACGGCATTTTCAAATTATGTAAAAAATGAAAAACAAACAAGGTTCTGTTCTGACGTCACTGATGTCAATGGTTTTATTCCAAAATAGATTAAATAACAATTTCATTCATTTTTCATTCATGATGTTGGTTGTTGGGATTGGGCTTTACACATCCAAGAAATTAGTCGCACCTTTATTAGAGGAATGATGATGCGTTTTGAATTAAACATCAGCTGCCAAAATTATTACAAATGGATGTATGGCATTTTGAAATGAAACTCTTCAAATACAGACCTGATGGCCTTCTCTCTCATTTTGGCAGGACTATCCCTCGATTCCAGCTGATGTGTGCTCTCTGTCGCGGGATGTTGGCCCTTGCTATGAGTGGAAGTCTCGTTTTTACTTTGATGCTGTTAACCACACATGCACACATTTTTGGTATGGTGGCTGTCAGGGCAATAGCAACAACTTTGTCTCCGTGGAGGAGTGCATGAGGGCGTGTGGAGATTCTGTCAGACGTTCTGCTGCCAGTCGTGCCTACAGGGACCAAGCATCCAGAAGACATATTAGGGGAAGATCAGACCGTGCACGTGCTTGAGGAGGAAAGAAAAGAAATGAGTAGTCGCAAAGAAATCCCATATGAAAATACATCCACATGTACAAAAACAACCATACATCCCATAAGAAAATACATGCCCCCCAAATACTTTACACACATATCAGCAATACGGTGTACAATATTACATAATAGGTAAATAAAAAGGTTACTCTCAAAGGCTTAAAAAATCACACATGCACAGTAGTGTATTTAAAAGATGTATGCCAGATGTCACAGAAAATCTCTTAATGGATATAACATTAATTTTCCCTTTCATGTACTTTTCCTATTTCTCTTTAAGATTAAAAAAAATCTAATTGCTGATGACTTTTGTGCATTTGTGCTACTTTTGTTCATATTCATTGCATGTCACCCAGCTGCTGGTTGACCAACACTGGCTACCCATGGCTGCCCGAATTAAGTTCAAGTCACTAATTCTTGCCTATAGAGTGACATCTTGGTCTGCACTCAGCTACCTTAATCCTATTGTTTAGGCTTACGGTCCCTCCACTTCTCCAAGGAACACTGTTTGGCTCTGCCATCCCTACACACAAGGCAAACACAGTCCAGACATTTGTCTTTTGTGGTCCCCCATTAGTGGAATGAGCTGCGTACCCCGACAAGAGCAGCAGAATCAAAAACCTCCCGATGGACGTTCAGAGAGCATCTCCTAGGAGAATTGTGTGGGACTAAGAGAGAATGTAAATGCCGTAAATGTAAATGTAAATGTAAATGTCCTCTCCTAATGCACTTGCCTTACTCTTACATAAAGATTTAGCACATAATACTCTCCTCTGGTTCTCACACTGTCCTGAAACTTGAATGTGTCCTCATATTGTTAGTTGCTTTGGATAGCATAAATCTGTATTAAGTAATCAGGGCACTGCAGAAAATGGGGGAGGTTTACGGCTGTTTATCAATGACGCCCCTCGTCACGACTTTTATTTTGACAGTAAAAAATTTTTGACCGAAGGAAAAGGACTTTTGTTGAAGAAAGCCATTCATGATTTGCTGCTATTCTAGAAACAGCTGCAAACACTGCTGTCTCTCTCAGTTTTCCTCACCTTATTTATATAGCAGGCCTGAAAATGGTACGTAATTTGCTTCTTTTACAACCTTGCTTTATATTCTACTGTGTGTAGGTTGTTGACTTCGTCGTTAGCTTATGCTAGGCTAGTGGTGTTGTTTGACAACGTTCATTATACGCTACGATTATCTCGAAATATTCGGTTGGATTTACTAGAAAACTAATGTATAGATCTGTAGAACGAATAATGTCTTATTTCTAATGATGTTAAAGCTCCTAAAGATTCAGAGTTTGGTCTTATACGTGAAAACTGGTCATTCCAGTTTGAGAGAGCTAGCGTTAGCTAGTTTGGAAAACGTTAGCTCGTTTGCTAACAGTTCAGTTGAAGACCACAAAAGTTCCCACCACAAAAGGGTTAATGTTTTGAATTTCGCGCTTTGAGGAAGCAAAGTGTTTAATGTTGATATGACTTGTATTTTGCGCATTTGTAGTAATGTAGTAGTGTTTGTATTTTTTTCTCTTCTGTGAAAACTGTTAATCGGATCGTTCTTCCTTCTCTCTTAGTCCCACACAATTCTCCTAGTTCAGCCCACAAAGAGGCCAGAGGGAAGAACCTATGCTGATTATGAGTCTGTCAATGAGTGCATGGAGGGTGAGCGGTCTTTGAAATCAGTTTATAATTGTATTTAATAGACCAGTGTATGCACTCGCTGTTCGATTAAGTAACACGCCTGTGACCTTTTCCCCCTCTTCTTTGTAGGAGTATGTAAGATGTACGAGGAGCATCTAAAAAGAATGAACCCGAACAGTCCCTCCATCACCTATGATATCAGTCAGCTGTTTGATTTTGTTGATGACCTGGCTGACCTCAGCTGTCTGGTGTAAGTGTCCATAATAAAAAGAGGGGGGCTTATCGGACCAAAAAAGGGGGTTAATGAACTGACTGATATTTTGATGCATGTACTTTTGCATGTTTGTTTGCTTTTCAAACCCAGATTAAGCCATTAAGACTAGGCCAAATAAAATACCAATGGTTATTCATTATAATGTACTCCAAATATATTTACTCTATGCCCAGGGAACTAGCTCAAGTTACTCTTCTGACTGTATTTTACATCGCATCACTCTTTGCAATTTATGCTTTAATGATTTTCTAAACTTTTGATTACTCATTATAAATACACATAAGGTGTGAAGGACATTTGTAAACTTGTAGATTTCTCCCTGGTGCTTTGAACAGGTACCGTGCAGACACACAGACGTACCAACCCTACAACAAAGACTGGATTAAAGAAAAAATCTACGTCTTGCTAAGACGCCAAGCCCAACAAGCTGGAAAATAGAAGATGGATAAAGGGACGTTTCACGTGGGCTGCATCATTTTGTCTGTCATTTGTTAACTTGAGAACTACTGCATCATTGGGCAATGTTAACGTAAAACCAGATGGGTTTCCCAAATGCGTTGTTGCTTTAGGATTTTTATGTTCCTAATAGTGTTTAAATTTACTATGCCAACCTGCATGGACCTTTGTTACAATGCTAATGGGAAACCCCCTGTGTATGTATTTAATATTACGTTGATACTTGTGTAGTCAGTCAGCTGAGAATGATCTAACATCCTGGATACCTTTTATTATGCCCTTGATTGTTAGGGGTTTGTAGTGGGTTAATTTACTGGACAGAATGATCAAATTAGAAGGATTTTTAAAAAAACATTTTGTATCAACCCCTTTGAAAATGTCGTCATTTTTCTAATCATACACTCTCCTTTTCTCCCTTTCTGTGACTCTCCTGTAGTTTACACTGAATTTCAGATTCTGCTTACCTGTTCTGAAGCTGTTAATACCCCAGTTTAATAAACCATTTAGAGCGTTTCATTTAGCTTTGTTTTTGGTGTGAACGCTCAGGAAATTGCTTCATTTTCAAAGCAGTAGAAGTGGTACATCATTCTGGCCCACTAAGACACAACTGACAGCAAAGTGTCTCATCGTGTCTGACCTCCTTGTTTGGCTCCTTTTGTGCCCATCCCAAAAGGCTCAAGTGTAACGTCTTGTAAATTTGCCTTTAGTTATTGAAATGTTTGCATTCATTTTTGTGTTCTTGTTCAATGACTTTTTCCCACTCCCACAGTTTTTTTTTTTCGTTTTGGTAACTGTTTGGGAAGACTTTCTTTTAAATCTGTTAATGCCTGATGTTTCTCAGTGGCTCCATTATATTTTTGACATTTACTACAATAAACAAGTGAAATGACCAACGTGGCCTGGTTCTAATTTGTACAATGCAACAGTGTTCCTGACAAATGCCATTTTGAAAATCATTTTTTGACTGTGCACCACTATAAATTTGAGATTATTTTTTTATTTAACTCCCTCTCCCTGTTTGTGTTGGTTTGTTTGGGGAGTCATTTTGAGGTTCTGTACCTTTAAACGGTGGCGGGCCGCCCTGCAGTCAAAGCGTCGGAAACCCCGTGCGAGCTTTCTGAGGGGACCCAAGATGGCCGAACACTTACAGTGGGGCTAATAATTACTCTCGTCGAGGCGTCGCAGTTCGGTGGTGCTCGACGGCTTGTGTAGGACATTCCTCGTTCGGAAAGTTTGATGAGCTCGCCTGTCCGACCGGTTACGTCTCCAAGTGTCCGCCTGCGTGTGAGGAGAGAGGCTGGTCCTTCCACGGCCCTCAGCCAGAACATGGCGGAACACTTGGTCAAAATATAAACGTTAGCCTGCCGCTAGGCTGCGAGCTGTCTTATAATAAAAACACGACTGTCTGGTTATATTTACAGTGTTCACAATTTCAGAAACGACGCATACTTATAATGGGGAACTAAAGGTGTCTGGTATTACGATTCCTTTCCTCCTGTACTGGGTTAGAGCTGAACTGGTGTCAGGATGTTTGAGGCGAGCAGATAGCCCGCTAGCTAACGAGCTAGCAGTAGTCGGCTCGGTTGGTCGTAGCAGGGCGCCCGAAAAGAAATCCCCTTTTCGACTACTCTACACGCTTCTGACAAACCATTTGCACTCGTTCGGATAGTCGCGGTTTCTGGAGACAGTCTGAGAGCAGGTGTGTGCGGAAAGGACGATGCTGTGGACGGTGTAAACAGATCCCTAGCTGGCTAACGCTAGTCTGGCCGGAGCACCGCGACAGGCAGCGCTGTAAATGACACATCTTCAACGGAGAAGCTCCAGGAGCGGACGAGTTCGAGTGTGAGGAAAACCTCGCAAAAGGTGTGAGACATTTAACTGTAACTAGATTTAACGAGGGCAGCCCCCCTCACTCCCTGTCCCCCCTTACCCCGGTCCGGTATAAAGAGTGACTCGCCAGGATGACTGACACTCGGCGGCGGGTGAAGGTCTACACTCTGAATGAAGACCGACAGTGGGATGACCGAGGGACTGGGCATGTGTCGTCCGGCTACGTCGAGAGACTGAAAGGCATGTCCCTGTTGGTGCGCGCCGAAAGCGATGGTAAGTTCATGAGGTCTTTAGATTTTGTGGCTTTTTTGTCGTACACGCTTAAAGTTCAAGAGGGGAAATTGAAATATCCGTCTCCCACCTCTGTTCTCTCACAGGATCTCTGTTGCTGGAGTCAAAAATTAACCCTAACACAGCCTATCAAAAACAACAGGTGAGTTTAACCCTGGATGTGTTCTTTTTCTACACTCACGGTCATCTTGCTCAGGTGTAATCGATTTTATAGGTTAATGCAAATAGATTTTAAGGACATCAAAGCCAGGGGTTAATGAGAGGTAATATTCTAGATAATATTTCTTTGTTTATATTTGGGTATGATAAGAATTTAGACCACTGCTCTGTAGGCAAGCAGGCGTAGCTGATCAGTAATTCTATCTCTGGGCTGGCATCATAGAGCGGAAACACAGTTGGTGACAGCCAGGACTTCTAATGACTACTTTGTGTCTATTCTTTTTAATTTGAATGTTGTGCTCTTATAGGACACATTGATTGTCTGGTCTGAAGCTGAGAACTATGACCTGGCCCTCAGTTTTCAGGAGAAAGCTGGTTGTGATGAGATCTGGGAGAAAATATGTCAGGTGATTTGAGATATATATATACACACACATACCTATATTTAGTATCCAATGCTAAGGATTTGTTTTTTTTTCTTTGTCTTTTTTTAGAATTTGGTCTGCCAGTATTCAGTGTTATTGTTTGGTTGTTGATGTACCTGTTTAAAACAGTGACTTCATGCTGGTTATATATTTGTCTGTAGGTTCAGGGGAAGGATCCGTCAGTGGACATCACCCAGGAGCTCATTGATGAATCAGAGGAAGAGCGTTTTGAGGACATGTCCTCTCCAGGGCTGGAACTGCCTCCCTGTGAGCTCTCCCGTTTGGAGGAGGTGGCAGAGCTGGTGGCCTCGTCACTGCCCTCGCCGCTACGGCGTGAGAAACTGGCTTTAGCGCTGGAGAACGAGGGCTACATCCGCAAGCTGCTCGAGTTGTTCCGTGTGTGTGAGGACTTGGAGAACCGTGAAGGCCTGCACCATCTTTATGACATCATCAAAGGCATATTCCTGCTCAATCGCACGGCACTCTTCGAGGTGATGTTCTCTGAGGAATGCATCATGGACGTGATTGGGTGCTTAGAGTTCGATCCAGCCTTGCCTCAGCCTCGGCGTCACCGTGAGTTTCTGACCACTACGGCCAGATTCAAAGAGGTCATCCCCATCACGGACCCTGAATTGCGTCAGAAGATTCATCAGACGTAC
The DNA here is from genome assembly GCA_037577275.1 of Bryconaethiops microstoma. Classification (NCBI taxonomy): domain Eukaryota; kingdom Metazoa; phylum Chordata; class Actinopteri; order Characiformes; family Alestidae; genus Bryconaethiops; species Bryconaethiops microstoma. The sequence continues at coordinate 17,556,266 of JBBJLS010000155.1, read as the reverse complement.
CGGGTCCAGTACATCCAGGACATGGTGCTGCCTACCCCCTCTGTATTTGAAGAGAACATGCTTTCCACCTTGCACTCCTTCATCTTCTTTAACAAGGTGGAAATAGTTGGCATGCTTCAGGTGGGTATCACAGAGATGTGTAAAGTCATTTATAAGGATACATGAAGCTTATAAATATTTTTCTCTTAATTTGGTCACACATCAGTGATATAAAGTTGGTTAGAAATGTAGTGTTGTGTAGTGATGGTTAACCATCTAATGAGCATTTTGATTGTATTTTTTATATGGCGGCTGTATTCAGTTTGCTTCTCTAGTTTGGTCCTGTTGTGGGATACTTTAGATAGCAAGTGAAAAGTCAGTTTTTGGAGTTGATGTGTTAAGATGTTAAGTGGGTCAGAGCATTTCTAAAATGGGGATGTTCCTGGTATGCAGTGGTTAGTACCTACTAAAAGTGATGTAAATAAGGACAACTAGTGAATAGGTGAAAGACTTATAGATGTTCATGGGTAGGGAAGCTGCTGTAGCGTAAATAAAAAAAAAAAAAAAAAAAATGCTGTCTATGACAGAAAGATGTCAGAACACAGTCAGGGTGCAGAACTGGACCACGGAACAGTGGAGGAATGTGGTCTGGTCTGATGAATCCTGTTTTCTTTTACGTCATGTGGATGGCCAGGTGCACTCACCTAGGGAATGGATGTCACCAGGATGCACCATGAGAACAAAGCAAACCAGCAGAGGCAGTGTAATGCACTGGGCAATGTTCTGCTTGGGAAACCTTGGGCCCTGGCATTCATGTGGATGTTACTTTGATATGCGCCACCCACCTAAACATGGAGACAAAGTACACCTCCTTATTGCAACGGTATTCCCCAATAGCAATGCACTCATACAGCCGGATAACACACCCTGCTACAATGCAGAAATGATTCAGGAATGTTTTGAAGTACCTGATATAAAGTTCACTTGACTTCTAAATTTCCCAGATCCCAGTCTGATTGTGGCAGACAAACCTGTCTGATCAATGGAGACCCCAACTCACAACTTGCTGCTAACCTCATGATACCACATAGCACAGCACACCTTCTGCAGTCTTGTGAAGCCCTCGCCTTGATGTGTCAAAGCTCTTTTGCTGCCAGAAGGGGACCTACACAATTTACAATCTTGTGTGGCAAAGAAGTGAATTTAATGATGCACAGCAACTGAAACTATGGCAAATGCTCCATTACCTGACTTTTCTCGGGTAATGGGGCATTTATGTAAACCAGCTTTGATTTCTAATCCGAACAATCTAAAGCATTAATTGTGTGAAAGTAGTATATGTTAAAATTAATGAGAGGCATGATATGCTGCATACAGGTATATTTAAACTTGAAGCTTTAACTTTATTTCACCCTGTGGTTTAAATCTGACATTTTGGCCAAAGCCAGCAACAACACCACATCATGTCATAGAATGTCACACCTATTCTCAGTTATTTTGTTTAATATTTCTTTACAATTGCGTAATAGTATTCTGGATTTATGTGCTGTAGTCCTAAGAAAAAAATGTACAATCCCGTAACCATAAAGGATCGATCAGTTGAATGTATGATAATAGTGTATAAGCAGTACTGTGTGTGGTTCTCTCATCGTTTGGTTGGCAATTTTTAATGGGAGTTTTGATAAGACTAAACATTACTATTCCAGTGCCATTATAGCATCACCGTGGTGGGGAAAAAATAAATAACAAAATGATGATAAATATAATAATAATAATGTAATAATGGCACATTTGTTATATTGTCACTGTTGGACAAAACCTTATGTCTCCAAAATGGTAACATTACAGGAGAAGCAAAAACATTCTCAATTTTAGTAATTGTAAAAATACTTAATCTTTAGATAATTTCTATTGATTTTTGTATCACGAAACTTTGCCCAAGTGTAAAGGGCAGCTGACATTTTCAAATTATGCCGTATTTTAAGAACAATACAAGGTTGTGTTCTGACAGAAACGATTTGCATGTTTGCTTTACAAAAAAGGAAGATCTTTCTGGAAGAATAAGGGTCTTAAACAAAGCAAGAAGTAATACACATTGACACACAAGCTGGAACATCTTTTTACCGTTGGTCTGAGTGGCCACTATACTGGTGAATGCAAACGGTGTGGAAACGCTGGTACTTTTCTACTAGGTTGCCATAGAGATCTTGTAATGTGTAAAGTTTCTGGTGGGAGGGGCTTTGTTTCCTTGGAAACACAGGGTTCTTTCGTCTTGCTGGTAGGAAGATTACCTTTTTAGGTAGTTATTCGAGTCTCCAGTTTTTGTGCATAAATGCATATTTAAAGCACCACAGATTCCCAGTGGTGATTCCCAGGGATGTTAACTTGTCAGACAATTATTAATATTTTTATTGGCAGAATTAGGTATTGTAGGAGGAACAAAAACAAACCACAAGAGTGTTTGCCACTGGGAACCATTGTGCTTACCATTGCCATTGCTGCTTTGATTCTGCAAGTTGAAATTCTCAGAGACGGAAAGAGAGGGAGTCAAAGAATTTTACTGATTTACATTCAGTTAATGTTTAGTGGTACATTGAGATACCACCACCTTAAACATTGTTGCAGATAAAGTGCAGCCCTTCATGGCAAAGGGATTCCCTCTTTCAGGCCCCAGTCAAATTCCCCTTATTTTAGTCTTATTAAGCATCTGTGGGATGTGCTGGACAACCAGTCCAATCGGAGCCATGCAGGCACCACATTTAAACTTGCACAACTATTAAATGGACAATGTTTTGGTGCCTGGCATACGCAATGTCATCGTAACGTTTGCCCATGGCACAGTAGCTAACCTGTAGCTAACCCCAAATAATTGTTCACATGCTACAGAAAGAAACCTCCAAACAAATTCAAGCTGCGGTGTAGAAATGAAGTACATCACTGTCAGCTCGCGCTATCCATCATCTGAAAGAAAGGGGACTCTACGGTAGGAGGCCCATCAGGACCCCACTGCTGACACAGAGACAGAAGAGAATGTCCTGTAGACAGAAGAGATGAAAGTAGATCTTTTTGGTATAGATCTTTTGGCACATCAGGGTTACAGAAAACAAAATGAGGCCCCTGTTGACTCAAATATGTGCGTGGTATTAAAAAAAAGCGAACACTTTTAAAGAAAGTTAGAGAATAGGACTCAGTGTAAACTGGGTCACTAACAGAGATGGTTCAAGGCAAATCGCCGGGCTGTTAAAAAGCAGCCATCAGATCACAAATCCATAGAACAATTGTTGAGAGGTCTGAAGCAGCAGTTTGGAGAAGGCCTTCTTCAAATCTAGGAGGCCTAGAGTAGCTTGCAAAAGAAGAGTAGTCCACAATTCAAGTACAGAGGTACAATAATCCTTGGCTTTATCATTTTGTCTGTTCCTTGTTTCCCCAATTAATATACTAAGCTTTGAGTAAACTTATAAAGTACTGTAATGTTATTAGTGAAATAAAGGAAAGCTACTTTTGGGAGTTTAAGCTGTTTTTTGGAATGAATCAAATTATTTTAAAGCAGTTTAAGTTATTTGAGGGGGAATAACTGCAAAAATACCAATAATGCTGTCCATAACTTTATATAGTCATATAAAGGGGTTTAGTGAATGCATACATGTATGACATGTAACATGCTATTCAGATCAGACAGGTACAAAGTCAACTTACAAGTATTAAAAATATGACATTACCTAAGGTATAATAAAAATAGAATAATAGAGTAATAAAAAAAATAGAGTAAATATAGAAAGAACAGAAGACATAAATATGTAAAGTGTGCATATGTACAGGATCTGCAGAAACATTAGTGGTTATTTACAGTGTATTACAAAATATCATCAATGTTTGTGCGAAGATTTGTTATGGTACAGATAAATCTTTCCTCTTTCTTCCAGGATGATGAGAAGTTTCTAACTGAACTCTTTGCACAGTTAACGGATGAAGCCACTGATGACGACAAGCGGCATGAGTTGGTATGATGAAGGCACCACTTAATGTACAGAGTAACCTTTGGTGTCTGGCATAGTTGGGGTGGGGTGTATATTGGTATAAAAGTGTGTACCAGTATGATGTTGCATTGTTTTACCATATCATGGATGCTGTTATATATGCTTGCCAAAGGTGAAAAAGCAGCCCTTTTCACCAACCAAATTGTATTCAGTTATGGATATGATGGGAATAACACACACATAATAAACTCAAATATTAATCCTTTAAAGTTATGTTTTCTTCATAACCTTTTTAGTTGCAAGCTGTGCAAGTTCAGGAAGAAACCATAGCTTCAAAGCGTTAATAAATATGATTAATTTGTCTTTGTATTACTGACCGGTCACTTTCTTTTGTCAGGTAAATTTCTTGAAGGAGTTTTGTGCATTCTCTCAGACTTTACAACCGCAGAATAGAGATGCTTTTTTTAAAACGCTCTCCAACATGGGAATCTTACCAGCCCTGGAAGTTATACTGGTGAGTGTGAATATGATCTGTCAACTGGCCAGAAGCAGTCAGTCAGCTAGGAAATAAAATTGATTACATAAAGCACTGTATTATACATGTATGATTGCTATTAAAATTACGGGCTGTTAGATATTTTCATATTCAAATATTGTAGCGTAATTTTGCTTTATATTTTGAATATTTTCCATATGTGTAGCTCTTCAGTTCATAACAAACACATTTATGTTGGCTGATTTGAAATCCCTGCTTTAGACATTTTCTGTCATTTTGGAACAGGCTTTTCACACTTGCTGATGCCATAAAACTTTTCAGTTGGTCACACCTTGGAATAAATAATGAAATAATGGAAACAATGGAACAGTGATTAATTCAACCTTACAAAGCATGTACTAGGGGTCCAAATAATTATTTTCGTAATAGATTACTCTGTCCGGTTAGTACAGGTATTAGTAATAATTAACATTAAAAATTTAGTATAATGCATGCTTAATAAAAGGAAATTCACACATTTAGCACAAGGCTCATTCATATATAGTAAATAAAACCTGTCCAAGCTTCCTAATCACATTTACGGTAAAAGAGAAGGGCATTAATTAAAGGCCTAGCAACAAATGTTCTACATTGCGCTTGCAAGAAAGTAGAAGAATTAGGTTATTTCCCTATAATGATGAGACTATCTGTCTCAAGATTGCCGGTATGATTAGTAATACTATAATCAAACCCGACATTTTCGACTTTACAGACCATGGACATAACCAGATTGTGTGGTCATCCACAACAGACACTCCTCTGTGTTTAATTTTTGCAGCTCAAAACCACATTAAAATACTACTAACAGGGCAGAAAGAAAGAAAAGGAAAAACTACATTTCACTACATTTTACATTTCACAAAATTTTAAAAGCTATTTATCAACCGTATCAGCTTATTCAGTATGTTGTTACAACCTTAAATGAAACACATGAATAAACTCTGTTTTAAGAGTGTTAAATATATGTTGATTCTGCAAAGCTTTCATTGTACAAAAAAAAAAAAATCATTAGAACATGGATGTGTACATAGCATACCCTGCCCCCTCTTCTTTCCCGCTTAACACTGTTTGACTGATAGTAGCTTTCACTAAAGACAGAATGTTAAAGACCTTCAGAAGAGTCTAGAGCCTAGACCATACGGATTTAAACACAGGTTTACATTTTTGTTGATTGATTGTCTGATACCATATTGCAATTCTTATACCCTTAACCTTTAGTGAAGTTTGTGTTTTTTTCGTTTGGAAGGGCATGGATGATGTGCAGGTTCGGGGAGCGGCCACAGACATTTTCTCCTATCTGGTAGAGTACAATCCTTCTATGGTGAGGGAGTTTGTCATGCAGGAATCTCAACAGAATGATGATGTAAGTGACACAACTGCAAACCCACACTATTACTTAAGTTCTAAAAGGAAAAACCTCAATGGTGTGATACCATTAGGCCTGTTCCCTGACAATCTTATCCTCCTGTCTATGGGTCTCTTTCTCTTTTCTCTGCAGGATATCCTGTTGATTAATCTGATCATCGAACATATGATCTGTGATACAGACCCTGAGCTAGGGGGAGCTGTGCAGCTAATGGGGCTACTGAGGACCCTGGTAGACCCTGAAAACATGCTGGCAACTGCTAATGTGAGTGAGAGCTGTTTATTTTCATGGGTGGGAAAGGAGCTGAAAATGAGCCATTCCTTGTGTTTTCAGTTGAATTGTGCTTTTTCATTTTATGTTATTTGCTCTTATTTTCTTCTATTTTCTTTCTATTCTCAGAGAGATTTTTTGTGATTAAATGGTATGACATGACTGGTCTAGTACAAGGTGATCTTAGTCTAGTGCCCTTATTTTAATTGCTAATAGTTTATCTCATTCTCTTGCAGAAAACAGAAAAGACAGAGTTTTTAAGTTTCTTTTATAAGCATTGCATGCATGTGCTCTCAGCTCCACTACTGGCCAATACCACTGAAGAAAAACCCAGCAAAGGTAAGTAAAAGAGAAGGAGAAGGAGAAAATGTGTCTGTGTGAGTCACTGTTTGAGAAAGTGACGAATATAGTTTGTCCAGGTTTGACTAATCAGGCTAGGGGAGAGAGCAGGAATGTGTGAACAGTGTGTGGGCTGTTGCAGACATTTAAACATTCTATACGTCATTGGTATTACTGAGTGCATACACACAAAGCAGAGTTTGCGTATCTCAGTCAGGGTTTGCTTTCTCAGATGATTTTCAGACTTGCCAGCTGCTGGCACTGATTGTGGAACTCCTCACCTTCTGCGTGGAACATCACACGTATCACATAAAAAACTACATCATTAACAAAGACATCCTGCGCAGAGTGCTGGTGCTCACTACTTCCCAGCATGCTTTCCTAGCACTATGTAAGTAGACACACACAGTTTGACTCTTTACTTAGTTATGTCATAATAGAGATTGCATCTGAACATCTCAAACATCCTTAAGTGGATATTTCTAATTCTTATCTTTCTATCTGTCTATCTATCTATCTGTCTGTCTGTCTGTCTATCTATCAGTCATTTTATTTACTTTATATGTGTGTTGTATACAGTGGTAAACTGTTTGTGAACCCTGTTCTTGGTCATACTAAGAACATATGTTCTAAAAGATTTCTGCAGAGCCAAATTTTTGTTTCTTCTTATTTCCTGCATATGATTCAACAGCAACCTCAACTGTCATGAGTTAAATCGGGCATTGCTGCTTTTCATTCACTTTTTTTCCCGTTTGTCTGTGCTTTTTAACTTGATCACGGCCATAGTAATCCTTTTGACATTTTTGCTGTTCAGGTTCTTTGCGTTTCATGCGGAAAATTGTTGGGCTGAAAGATGAGTTCTACAACCGATACATCATGAGGAACTTCCTGTTTGAACCAGTGGTTAAGGCGTTCCTTAACAATGGCTCTCGATACAACCTAATCAATTCAGCCATAATAGAGATGTTTGAATATGTCCGTGTGGTGAGTACAAATTGATGCGCAGTCAGTTACTCATCAGGATTTGTTAATCATGAGCTTATTAATATGGCTGTCATACCAATGTATTGTTTAGATTGGAATTTTTGTTAAGATCCTGTTTAAGACACCACCACTGTCTTACTTCATTTCACCAGTATGTAAAACTATTTAATAAGATCTTTCTAAAAGCATCAAATATAGCATATTGTAGTGTATATGTAACTGCCTTTCACCTAGATTGGGCAATGTGACAGCAATTATTTTTATATATTTATCATGCACACTTTACGATATGATTTCTGTGGAAATCGTCGATGTCTTACTTAAACACTAACATTTCATTACAAACAGTATAGTTAAGCCTGTTTAATTTACTGCTTAGTGGTCTGTAAAATATTGAATAAAAATATACATTCTAATAGTATTTTTGTAAAGGTGGCAGTACTGTATCCTGATGTAATGTTTTGCCATATCCCTCTTCCCTATCTTCACATAAATCTATTTGTCTGTAGGAAGATGTCAAGTCTCTGACAGCTCATATCATAGAGAACTACTGGAAGGCCCTGGAGGATGTTGACTATGTGCAGACATTTAAGGGCCTCAAGCTCCGTTATGAGCAGCAGAGGGAAAGGCAGGACAACCCCAAACTTGACAGGTATGTTAGCTAAATCTGTGGGACATTTCAGAGTGGTAGTGACTGAATGATTTGATTTCAAAAGCTGTCTGTGTTTATCATCAGCATGCGTTCAATTCTGCGGAACCACCGTTTCCGGCGGGATGCACGGACGTTGGAAGATGAAGAAGAGATGTGGTTTAACACAGATGAAGATGACATGGAAGATGGTGAGGCAGTGGTGCCCCCCTCAGACAAGATGAAGAATGACGAGGACCTAATGGATCCCATTAGCAAGTTCATGGAAAGGAAAAAACGTGAGACTATGCACATTATTGGAACAAAACAACTACATACGACTATTATGAAATGATTGAGCTGCGTTTTAACTGCTGAGTATATGGGAAAGTGGTGTGAATGTGATTTTCTGACACTTAAATCCTTTAACTAAGAAGAATTTAACTGACGCATGCAGCACTCAAGTCTCATTATCTGACCCTTTGAATCACATGCCAGCTGTCTCTTTCTCTCTCTCTTTCTCATTCATTGTCTTTCTCAGTGAAAGAGTCAGAAGAGAAGGAGGTTTTGTCGGGGAAGTCTAGCCTGTCTGGACGACAGAGTCCGAGTTTTAAGCTGTCCTTCTCTAGCTCGCCCAAGCCCAGTCTGTCCTCACCCCCCACAGCCTCTCTGCACCCTGGCTCACCAGGATCTCCCGGATCCCCCGGCTCAGGGACCAGGAGCTCACCGCCCGCGGCAGCTGTCACCACTAAGGTGAGTTACTGCTCTTCTGGATGATTTGTCACACTCTTCGGAAACAAAATTGACATTGGCATTTTGATTATATTCATGCAGATTGGGATTGCAATGAACCTTAAAAGTCCTTTTACAGATCTGTAATGAGTGTTTCAGTGAGAGTGGTATGAGATTGGCCTGCATTATTTTGACCAGAATTCTTTACTTCTGTTGGATGGCCTAAATACCTCCATGCATCAAAACACTCTCAGAAAGAAACTTAAAACTGTGATTAGTCCACAGCAGACAGTAAAAATCACAGTGATTTTGGTTAGGGGGTTAGTTTTTATATTGCATATATATAGGTCAAATTAATGCTGAACAAACTATATTGTGCATTGTTAACATACACATAATCACACACAAAGGTGAAGCAAGAAAGTTCAGTTCTTGACATGCTGTTGCAGAGTAGTTTGTCAAGCAGGCTAGATTAGGGGATGTTCTGCAGGGCTGTGGCCATCCAGGAGAACGATAGTCTCCCAGAGCCAGATGTGAAATTGTCTGCAGTCTCAACCCCATAGCCTTTCCTTCCATCACCCTATTGTAGCTGATAGTACTTTCAAGCTGACAGTAGACATGGTTGGCTAAAATAACTTGTAGACCATAAGGCAAAAGTGATTTCCGCTTACCTAGATAGCAGTGATGACATCAAAACATAAATCTTTTAAAACCTTAACAGCTAAAAGTTTTCATGTTTATCATTATATTCAGCTGGTTTGCTGAATAGGTGACGACGGTCATGTTCAGCTGTGAGTGAAAACTTTAGTGGGCGGACACAAATCTCGTTCAGCATAGATTGATTGGTAAGTTATATGAATCCGAGAAAGTGGTTAGCTAGCCTGTTATCTCTGTTTTCTCCACTTTATTCTCAGGCCCTCTGCTACACTGAACAAATGGGTGAGTGAGTTAGAAAAAGCCAAACAAATGAACTTGTATTTTATCTCTTAATATCTTTTCTTCAAAAAAAAAAAGAAAAAAAAAAAGGAAGGCTTGCTATCTGGAAAGAGTTAGAGACCAAGTTTGGAACCTTTAGCTACCTGTGTATGATGGTGATTTTTTTTTTTTTCATAGAATAGTACTGTCATGTTAATTAGTAGGATAATATAATGTTTAACAAGTTGCTGTAGTCAGTTTGTTTCCTGTTCATTTTTAGATTTTTTTTTTAAACACTACTATTACAGTGGTTATTACAATTTCACTATTTATTTTTCTCACATTCACATTTAAAATAAAATAAACCTTTGTCATTTTCACCTGTTGTATGATTAGCAACGGTCAGTTCGCATCTAAAAGTGTCAGGAATCCCAGAGTGTTCCTGAATTCTGCTGGAGTAAAGGGTTAAACAAAAATGATTGCTCAGTTAATGGCCCAAAATAATTTGTAGGTTACTTGATTATTAGTAGCTGATATAGCTGTAGAAGAGACTTATGTTGATGGTTTTGTTGACTTTGTTTCTTTGTCTCAGAGTGGGTTGGTAGGGCTGGTGGACTATCCAGATGATGATGAGGATGACGATGAAGATGAAGATTCGGACAGTAAAGAGGGGAGTCCTCCACTGTCCAAGAAATCGAAGCTGAGCTCTTAAAACACTCCCTGCACAATCGCCATGGTAAAGCTCAGAAGGGAGCCTTATCCACAGACTTATTTCAGCGCTCAGCCTAGAACTCAAAACTGAAACAATATGAATGAAAAAAATGAATGAATGGATAAAAGAAAGAATGCCGCCCCCTAACCCCACCTGTAGGAGTCCAAGGGGTGCCACGCGAGGAACGGAGAAAGGGAGAGCAAGAGAGAGGGAAGAATCGGTCTTGGAACGAAAAAGGTCAATGTCTCCATGCGGAGAGTTCAAGTGCCAATCGGAGACAGAAGCAAAAAGACTTGAAGCGGAAAGAGAGCGAAGACAAGGAGATAAAACTGTGGTTTTGGACAAATTATTAAAAGGATTTAATAAAAAAATGAATAATTTCAACAAAGCTAAAAGTACTGGGGGGTAAAAGACCTCACATACATACACTCACACAAAAACACACACACACACACACACACACACACACACACACACACACACACACACACACACACACATATGCACACTTACTGAGACTGGTGCCCGCACGGAGCGTCCCAAGCTCGGACCAGGACACACTGCCCCCCCCTCTCAGGGAAGGACGTCACATGACCCAAACGGGCCAGCCAATCCTGAACCACCACTCACCTTCGCTGACTCCATTTCCATTTCTTTCTCTCCTTCCTCTACCCCTTTTTCTGCCCCCCTCCCACTTTTTTTCTTTGTTCGTTCTTTCTTTTTTCTGTTTGTTTGTTTGTTTCTGGAGCCTGACGGGAGACGAGGGGCAGAGCAGTCTGGGTTGTTATTGTTGATGATGTCATCGTTGTCCTCATGGCTCAGCAGAAGTTCTTCCTTTTTCAACGCCAGCGGTTTCTTTTTTTCCTCGTTCTGTTCTTCTCTTCCTCTCCCTTTTTTAAATGACAAAAAGAGACCTGCCTTTAAATGTTCAGGACATTTTCAGTCGCACTTGAACAGGTTTTTAAAACCTCATTAGGGGGAAGAGTTAGTTTTACCCTTTTTTTGCCCTTTGAAACTGCAGATTTTTTGGAAAATTTGTAAGCCCGTCTTGATTAAAGATTGAGTGGAACTCTAGATGTGATTGAATTTTTTTCCCCCTTTTTGTCATATCTTCATTTTTCTTTTACATGAGTGTACTCTTAGTTGGTGGGAATATTTGGGACCATTAAAAAGATCTTTGCTGTAATATATCTTGTGTTTGTACTGGCTCAGTGAATGCTGACTATTTTACTGGTATTCTGATCATTAATTTTCTGAATATTGCCTGTTCATTTGCTAACATCTGAAGAAATACTTGGCCCCATACTTACTGAATTAGTCCAGATCAGAATTGACAGGTTGTTGCTCCAAACATGCAGTCACCCAGTTTTTTATTTTGACCTTGTAGCAAAGTGTGCTCACTCTGTGTCTGAATGCTGCTGCTGCATTTTTGCTCCTATTCTAAAATGTAGCATAATTATGCAATGGCTCATTATGCCTCTAAGATTTAATGTTGTATTTCATTCTGTTCGTTTTCATGAAAAGTGATTTATCACAAATTTAAACAACTAGTCTGGCCCATTAAAGAAAAATGGTTTTCCATATTGCAACATTGCCTTATAGTAGGTACTGAAAATGTACTTGTGTTTCCATACTTTTGGATTTAACTAAAAAAAAATCAGCATCAGCCATAAAAAAATCAAGATTAGTGCATCCCCACCAAAGAAGAATGAGATCTATTGGGGATTAAGTAATGCTACATGGTCCCCAGTAATCAACATTTATTGGTATTTCTGCATTAAAAAAAAAAATCCTTTACACATTACAGATTGCAATACCTGCCACCACAGCTTGATGGCGCTAACATTCCATTACTTTTGTTCCTTTTTACCATTGTCCATAGACTGTAGCCAGTAGGAAAAGCTCCAAGTAAAACTCTTACGAAGCTTTTAACTTTGGAAATTTGTGGCAGATGAGCACTTAGCAGCAATGATAATCTGACATTACAGTCCTTAGATCTGCCTTAAACACTTGGAACACTGAACAGGACAGAGGTCAAGCAGAGACCTGGTCTTAACTAGTTCATGAAATAAACGTAGGCTTCCCAACTTAGTGCACTGTATGGCCAGCCAAAGACTTAGCCAAAACTCAGTTTATAACTAAAAGTGACCGCTCACTTTTTCCTGTTCTTTTGAAAATAAACTGATAAGTAGATTTAACTGGTCCTCTCAAACTATTGTAGTACTTCAGATGTCTACCTGCTCAAAACTGCATTACATCCAAATACCTTTTTTATGGCTTGGAGACACTATGGCTGGGCTCTGCTTCTGGACAGAGCCAGGTGCTCAAGCCTGTTTACTGTTTGGTGAGCATTTTGGCTGTGACGAATCGCTCCATGTCAACCCGGCATTTTGGCCTTGTCACCATTAGACACCGGTCAAATCCAAGGGCTCCATACTGAGAAAGAATGACATGGCTGGCTATTGCTCAAAGGGAAGGCAGCTGGCCTGAGTGACCCCTCGGGCAGGGGCAGTCTCCTCACTCTTCGTGTGTGGTTGTCTGTTTTGAAATGTCAGCCTGTTCGTTTTCAATAAGAACTTGAGGCTGTTCTCCAGTTGGCATAAGCCAGCTATACATTGGCACTGTGGTGTCTCCAGAAACTTTTATGTTTATTTTGGCTTCCATAATGTCCATAAAGTTCCATAAAGTTAAATCTGTTTACACTATGTTTATCCCTAAACCCTATGGGCCAAACATAGATGAGCACTATGAAGAAGACCCGTTTTATCAATTCCATGCGTGGTGATTTTGCTGGCGATTTGAATTTGGTGCGTTTAAGATGAAAATCACCCACCTGTGCTAATCTATGACCTTTCAGCACCAGAATTGTTGACCCCTGCTGTACACAATATGGACAAAAGCGTCGGGATGCCTGACCATTACACTAACAGGGACTATAATGACATTGCATTCAAATACACAGAGCTTAATATGGAGCTGCACCCTCCCCCCTCCCCTCCCCTCCCCTCCCCTCCCCGACCCGAAACTACAACAGCTCTTCTTGGAAGGTGTGGAATTTGTGCCCATTCATTCTGTAGAGCATTTATGAGGTCTGGCTCACAATGTTGGAAACATGGCGTGTCCAGAATGGCCTGATATGCATTAACATCGCCCTTCACTGGAAGTACGGGGTCACCTGAATTCCATAATTAAGAGACGTGTCCCAATACCTTTGTCCATATAGTCTATGTAGACTGTTCCGACTAGGTAATCTGGGCTTGTGCATGCATTTCTTACCCACACCAGCAGATGGTGGAGTCGCTCAGTCAGCTTGAGAAGAAAAGCCTTTGTGTGATGGATCGTGGGCAACACCAGTGGCAGCAGTCTGCTCCCGCACAGGAAATCCAGCACGTCGAGCGCCGGGGTTGTCCAAACAGCCGCACAATGCGCACTTTCATTTGCGCCGCCGGGCCTCTGTCGCCCGCACGAACAATCGCTTGTGTTCCCGCACAAAGTGGCTTCTGTGCCGCCCGCCACCTCCAGCCGACCGGGGCCCACGGTCAGCACGCCGTGTCCGCCCCGTGTGATTAATCACTGCGTAAAAGTCCGGCATATCCGTCTCGGTCGGCAGGAGAGGGAGCCGAGGGCGCCTCACTGCAGACACATCCGTTTATGAGCTGGCGACACACTTCTGTGCACCTTAAGTCATATTTCGTGCTGTATTTTACATTAGAAGCACGTGTTGCACTAAACGAAAAAGTCAAATTGCTACAAATTATGAAAACTAAAAAAAAGGCATTTTGTAGTTTCTTTAAATAGTTTTTTTATTTGCATTAAAGAAAGTTGATGCATAAGCGGAGTCTCCGTATTGAGACCTCCAGGGCTCTGGTCCTACTGGAATGGACACACTCGCCATGGCCCGGAAAGCCTGAGTGTGTCAGCATCTGGTTGAGATTAAGGCATTACAGTATCCAAATGATGCCCGTGTTCGGGATTTCTTTCATGTTCCTGTTTAAGTTTGTCTGAGCCCCCAGTAGACCCCGAACTAAGAAGCTTTAGGAGCCAATGATCAGGAACTGATGAGACTACATGCTGTATTTTCAGTACAAATGTCAATTTTGAGGGGATATTTCAATGTTGTCCAAACTAATTTGGGTAGCTTTGTTGTGAAAATATGCTATTAGATTTTTTTTTACTTAATGTGCTAATTATTGCGCTCCCTAGGCTTTCACAGGGTGTAGAACCGCATCCTTCAGAGTCATAATCGCCTCCCGCTGCATGAAAACAGGGCAATCAACATCAGATTATCACTGTATGAAACTGTATCATGCAATCGTTATTCATTATAGTGTTAGCCCGCATTCTAGCTCTGCTGGTTTCCGTTGCCTGTGTTTTCTGTCCTTCACTGCTAACAACATGTAAATGTAAATAGTAAAGTTCTTCCAGGATCGTTGTAATATTAAATGCAGTAGTGTAGCTTATTTGTCTTAGCATAAAATAAGAAAAAGCACAAACATGGTGGAATGTTGGGTTGTAGCATCAGCTGTGCATTATGGCTTCTAGAAACCAGGTCGTTTAGAGATCATGTTGCACCATATATTCCTAAAATGCAATTTAATCACCAACATTTTTAAATCACCAAAACATATCTGTAAAATAATATGAAAATTGTAACTTTACAGGACAAGGAAAAAACCTTCTTGGCCCATAACGAAAGTTAATGTAAAAAGTTTTTTTTTTCCACATTTCCACAATTTTGACCATTTCTGTTGGTCTATTCACTGTGAATTTTGCATATAATGCACACAGCTGGTATTTTCGTATTATGCAAAAAAGTAACAAACAAAAAGTCAAAAATGGAGATGATGTTTTCTTTCCAATTGAATGTTTTCAGAGGGAGAATCTTGGACTTATTGTTACTGTGCTCAGCTTACATCTGTTAACTTTTGGCGATCTTTTATCCTTTTCTACCTTATATCTTTGAATAAGAGGCACTATATTTGTAGTAGCTGCTGGGTTATTGGGTCCAGAACTAAATGAAGGGTATAAGAGGTATTATATTTATTTTGTCCCATGTGCAAAATTATAAATACATGCTCATATTACATGTTCTGGTATCTGTCTTGGTTTTATAGTGTGATCCAACACGCTCTTTTTCCACAATTGAGTTTATCAGTAAGATGGGCTGAGGTCTTCATGAAAACCTAATCTGAACATTGTATTTCACCATATAAAGCAAAGGTAGGCTCATAAAATTGATCCTGCTGAAGGACGGAGAGACAGGCCTCAGTATGTGTGGTCTAAAAGCCTAGGGGAGTTAAGATTACGCACACTGCCATATTCTGTTTATTCCAGTCACATTTACAGTAAAGGCATGGACGTGAACAGGCCTCTTGTTTCTATACAGGGTGAGATTTACTGTGTACTGCAAGCCGGAGCTGCCAGAAGCAGGACCATCAAGCATATTAAATTTGCCTCAGTGTAGAGTTACATGAATGAAGATGTGGATATATCTGCACCGATCATTAAACACACAGACGGAAGGAGAAGGGATGGTTTTGCCTTGCGAATCACACACACACACACACACACACACACACACACACAAAAACACATCCCATGTTGGACCCTTGCCTTGGGTCCATGTGTTAAATATAACCTGTGCTGCTGTAACCGGTGCTGTTCTTGGCAGCGGCTGCATGGTGTTAATGTTAAAGCATCACTGTTAAAGTTTACAGACTCAACCCTTAATGCACATAAAGGCAACAGGCTTCTGGCTTTGGTGTCAGAGACACGAGAGCCGTGCTACTCTCTCTCCTCTCTTGCTCTTCACTGTCTCACTCTCCACACCCACCCCATCTTTCTCTCTCTCTTTCCCCGCTTCCACTTCATTCACAATTCTGTCTGTCTCACTCTCTCTGTCCCTGTCTCCCTCTCCTTTCTTTCTTTCTTTCTTTCTCTCTCAAACTATAACTCTGCTGGTCTCTGTCTCTCTTTTTCTTTCTTTTTTTTATCTCCTCTGTCTCTCAGTCACTCCTTCTCTCTCTCTCTCTCTCTCTCTCTCTCTCTCTCTCTCTCTCTCTCTCTCTCTCTCTCTCTCTCTCTCTTCCTTTCTCTCTCTTTCTGTTTCTGTCAGTCTCTTTTCCTCACATTTTCTCCTCTTGTCTTTCACTTTTTCTCTTCCTCAGTCTGTCTCTCTCTCCCCCTTTTTCTTTCTTTCTCTTTCAGTTTTTATCTTCCCCTCAACAATATCTTCCTCCTATCTCTTTCTCTCTATGTATCTCTCCGCTCTCTCTGTCTCTTTCTTTCTTTCAGTTTTCCCATCAGTCTCTTCTGCAATCTCTTTTGTTTCTTTCTATCTCTATCTCTCTCTCTCT
>JBBJLS010000155.1:17520257-17533641 GCA_037577275.1 Bryconaethiops microstoma | reverse complement strand
ACACACACACACACACACACACACACACACACACACACACACACACACACACACACACACACACACACACAGAGTATACAGAACTGTGCAAGAGTTTTAGTCACCTGAGAAAATAGCATTTAAAAATCTGGACAGTAAGCATTTATTTGGTCAGAAAAACACTAATATGAGACTAAATACAAATAACATTTATACGATAATTATCTATCTATCTACCCATCTATCCATCCATCCATCCATCCATCCATCCATCTATCGATCTATTTCATCCTCTGCTGGCAAACTGAATGAACTAAATTCTATATACAGTAAATGCTCTGAATGACTAAAATCATCATATCATGCTGTAAAGTGAATAATCTTTGACTGATATGCTGCTCACTAGGACCGTAGCTGCACTCTTCAAGAGCTGCATTTCTTTTTTTATTTGGATTTTCATTAATAATAACAAATTATTCATTGAATAGTTGTGTATGTTGTCATATTTTGTATGGCCTGTCGTTTAATAAAAGCAATGTCAATCAAAGCAGGGACTTTATCAGTTTTTTAACTCTCTTAAAATTACTGTAATGCAAAGCCTCTCGTTGTTTTAATTGCTTCGATGGCTCTGTGTTAAACTCAGTGTATGTGGTTAAATATCCAGAAAAGAACTATTAATAACGAGCCTCTTTAAAACTGTCTCAAGGAACACTTCCTTGTCTCGTTCTTGAGGAAAGGATGAAGGTCAGAGGTCAGATTCAGATCTCTTTGGCCCTCTGCAGATATGCAAATCAAAATTTGAATCAACAGTGTTATCATTTTTATAATTTGTAATAGAAATCCTCCTCAGTATCTGATTTTATGTTACCTAATGAAAAAGACCTCTATCTCCCCCTTTAGTTCTGGCCTATAGAGTGAAAACATGTGCGAGAAAAACACAGGCCCTTTCAGCTGCTGTTCCGTTAGTAGGGTTTTATGTCCGCGCCAGCCTGTTTTATTGTGCTATGAGGAGATGTTTTTGTACCTTTGGTCAGCTTGGTGGCCGTTTTATTATGATTTTCCGCTGGTCTCCCTGCGGGGCATTGTTAAATGCCCGGGTTGCCAGTTAACAGTTCTGAGCAAGAGCAGGCCAAGTCTTAAGTACTGCAATCTTAGAACGAGAACCTAGAGATCACACTGAGAGGTGCTTTTAGTCGAGTGAGTAACCGAAGTTCAAGTTTAAAGTGGAACTTGGGAAATGTTTGCAGTTGTCACAGCCACTCTCACTTTCTTTGAGATTTCTTTGGCACCTTTTTCACGCACACGGTCAGTGGTTTAATTGTGCCGTCTGGCTGTTCATTTGCACTCAGAAGTTCAGTGCTCTTCACGTTTCAATGTGGTTCTTTTTATTGGCAGCGAACAGTTAGAAAATCAAACAGCGTGCCAGTAGCAGGACAACAAAACGTCAATCTGCGTCAGTCCACCAGTAAAACGACCAACATCACCCGCAGACACAGGAGACAACTGGATGAGATCATTTAACACTGCTGAAGAAGAAGTGAAATCGTCGCAATCTGTATCTCTTTCTCTCTCTCTTTCACACGTTCTACAACCCTGAGCTTCTCTAGACATTGCCCAGAATAGCTGTATGTGTGAACACTAATTTCCAAATCAGTCTGACGGGACATTAAATGGACTTTACCATTGTAGCCCACTGTACAAAGTCCATGTATGGTCCACTTGAGTCCACATGTAAATAGAGCAGGTCATTGTCCAGAGAAGTCCAGAGAAGTGGAAGAGTTGATGATGTAATCTGATGCGAAACAAGAATTACAGACATGTGAGAATGAAGAGAAATGGTTGTTTTCATGAATATGCCAATAATGTCTAACTCAGGAAGCAACGAGATTCAGAGACTTGTTGGTAGGGGCCGACACCAAAAAGGAGTGTCAAGAGACTCTGTTGTTTATGACCAAACTATGAACCGGTTACATGACCACGTCATGTTCTGCCTCCTGCATACTCTATCTAGGCTCCACCCCTCGCTCCAGTAGGTGAGAACGTGTCTGTCATGAAAAATTTCCTGCTGCGGGCTACATGTGTGCAAAGGCAACTTCGGACAATGTCTGGACCTGATTTTCCGGACATTTCAATGGAGTTCATATGTGAAAACGGCTTTTTTCTTTCTCTCTCTCTCCCTTTCTCCCTCTCTCTTTTTCCCTCTCCCTCGCTATGTTGAATGATGAACCCTTACAATGCTAGAGGTTTGATATTATCAATATTATGTTTTTAATGCACTTTCACACCACTTCTTTAGTTCACAGCCACTGGGAAAACATGGTCACTCTAGAAGGTCAAAGGTCTCTGCTATTATGTGACCTTTCCTCAATCTGTTTGGAGAGTAATGGCCATGACCAAAGATATCCATTTGGCTGAACGGCCAATGATGTCCAAGTCTAATGCTGGCAGGTCAGGGCCAAAGCACAAAAAAGGGTCTCTGAGAGGGCTTCAGGTCAAAGGTTGGTGAGCTACCACATGCTTCCAGCTCCGTCATGTGTGAAACGCTGGGATTCTGGTTTCGTGGGTTCAAAGGCGTTCCACTCGTTCATCTTCACTCATGTTTCCACAGACGATTAAGCCAGCAGCCAGTATCATGGGCTGGAGTGGAGTCGACAGCATTACAAATTGAGGAGAAATGCTGATGTATTGTCCCTGTTGTAAGAAAATGTAAGAACGTTTTAAGTAATGGTAACATTTTATTTGGGTAGCTGTCTGTCAATGATCTGTAGACACATGTCTTCTGTTTAATATCATTTTATTAATGTCTTTTTTTCTAATCCTCACCTGGCCCCACACCTAACCTTAACCTAAACCCAAACCTAAGCACAACCTTGGTACTTATCCTAACTCAAGGATAAGTTGCTGTTAAGAATCAGTTCCTCTAGAACAGGGATTCCCAACCTTTAGCACCTCTCAAGACCCAAAATACAATAGACCACAAATACCTCTAAAGCCCATAACATCTAATAATATAAACATAAGTTCTGTGATTTATACACACAGATCTGTAATCAAATCACATGGATGGACATAAACTGCCCTCAGGGTGAAATCTTGAGAAGCCAGTCTATTTGCACTGCTATGGGCCTTTTTTGCCAAATGTTAATAAAATAACATCACTTTCTGGCTGTAACTGGTGGATGACATATTAGTGAGTCATTTGTAAAACTCAGAATACCCCAAGAACCTAAATATGGCAGTTGTCTGAATTTAGCCTATAAGAAAATAATTACAATAACTTAAAAGTGAAAAATAATAAAAGTGCCTCAACCCTTGCACAGGCCATCTATTATGTTTTTTTGTTGTTGTAATGTTGTACATTCAGCAAATAAACAATAACTGTATATAGGAATTTGGATAAGTTTGTTGCATGTAGTAGATGTGTGCTTATTTTCACTTGGAAAGTCAACAGAATATGACATTTGACCATACAGAGGCCAGCCACACTGGTCTGGCGGGAGTGGCAGATGTCCTCTGGGTTGTAGAGGTCAGTATGAACAGACGGACAGATCTGAGGCCTCCACTGTGCTGAGCAGGTGAAATTTAACCCCCGATCGATATAACACATTGATCGGCTCCATTTTCAGTGTGTATATGGTTACACACACACATGCACACATACATGCACATGTGCACACTGAAATAAAATCAGTCTGGGCGGGAAGCGGCCTCCCCTGTGTCTCAGGAACCAGGCACTAAAACATCCTAAAACTCCATCAATGTCTCTAACACTGGTACTCCAGTTACTGCAAATTAAGATCTGTAAGTGTGTGTGTGTGTGTGTGTGTGTGTGTGTGTGTATATGTGTGTGTATATGTGTGTGTGAGTGTGTTTCTAAATATCCGTATATTATGGAAACCAGAAAACAGGCTTGTTGCATTTATTCCACACAAGTGCTTTCCACACATTTTTCACAGTTGAGTGCATGTGATTCATTTAATGAAAACAAATGTATGCCATAAATGCATGTGATTAAAAAAAGGCAACAAAAATGCATTTATTGTGACATTGAATTAATCTTATGAAAAAAGCTAAAGTTATCATTTCTGACTGTTATAGCACCTTTAGAGGGCATCAGTAAGCAATGTTTGTTTATTTGATGTTTGTTATTTACACCTTTAGAGGGCAGTGGTGAGTAATGTTTGTGTATTTGATGTTTGTTATTTATACCTTTAGAGGGCAGAAGTGAGTAATGTTTGTTTATTTGATGTTTGTTATTTACACCTTTAGAGGGCAGCAGTGAGTAATGTTTGTGTATTTGATGTTTGTTATTTACACCTTTAGAGGGCAGCAGTGAGTAATGTTTGTTTATTTGATGGTTGTTATTTACACCATTAGAGGGCAGCAGTGAGTAATGTTTGTGTATTTGATGTTTGTTATTTACACCGTTAGAGGGCAGCAGTGAGTAATGTTTGTTATTTACACCTTTAGGAGCAGTGGTGAGTAATGTTTGCTTATCTGATGTTTGTAAATTTGTTGCTGTCAGAACAAAAGCAAAAACTTAATGTCTCCTGAGTGGTAAAACTGTTTGAGCTTTGCCCCTGTCATCGATCCCTGGTGATACCATAGCCCTCTGTGGTTGGAAGTCCAACTAGCTTCGCTGTCTGTAGTGGGCTCGTATGGCCTTTACTCTCTCCCCACCACTCAAAACGTGATGCTAGTCAGCATCTGCATCCGCTAGATGACGCAACAGAAAAGGCTGTCAGCATTCTCCTTCAAATGCATTCTGCTGTCCAATGAAACTGTGTTAGTGACAGTTCGAAAAGATGTGGTATGTAAATAAATGTAGAAGATATTTTGGACAATATCCATGGGCCAGTTCATAAGCAAAAGTCAAGTTCTCAAATTATGTAAAAAGGTGAAAAAGCAAAGTTTTTCTTTGACAGTGATTTGGTTATGAAAAGGAATGAAGTTCAGTTCCACTCAATGAATGTTATCACCTTATTTTTCATGTAATTATTGTTACAGGAATTTAAATACTATTAAGAAAGATTTAGCTAATAAGCAAAACATAACATTTTGGATTTTATAAAGTAGATTTTTCAGTTTTACTGTGATTTGTCATTCACTCCATATAGACGTATGTATAATCGAAGCTGATATTTTGTACATTAACATCCAAAAAATAAATGCCACTGTCCAATTAGCTATGCACTTCACTGCATTTTTTTTTTTTAGAATTGTATCCAGGAACTGTCCGTGTGGCTGGAATCAACTAGCTCGCAATGAACTACTACTGACTGAGGTTACAGGATAAGGAAGTGAATGTAAAAAGATATGGGACCATAAAATCAAACAACGCCTAGAGCCAAGATATTATTTTCCTCATCTTATCACACTTAAAAAATCTTAAAACATTTCATAAAGCTTCTACTTAAAAAAAAAACTCACTGAAGAATATTTACTCACTATATAAAAATTAAAAAAAATATTTTGCTGAACAGCTATTGCTCAAATTATTAATACAATTATTATTATTAATGTAAAAAGTAATTTTTAAAAATTCCATCTTCGTTTGTTTTTAGTTCTGTTATTGTCTTGTATATTTTTTATATGTGCCATTATGAAAATATTCATGTGCACTCAAGTCCTAAATACACAGTTTCTACTTGTGCACCTTTGTTATTAGAGTGTTATTTTAGGGCCAAATTAACAACATTGTGCAATAACATTTTATGGTTGTTCCAGATTAAACACAGTCCCTGAAATATACCACTTTGAGATGCAACGTTAATGTATATAACAATATCAGAAATGGACCCAGCCTTGCTTTTTTTGCAGCTGATGTGTGGGAGTGAGGGAGTAAGGCTGTTCTGATTCACCATTCAGCTCAGTGACACTCTATATCTGCATGTGGACAGTGTTAGAAGAGGCAATAAATATCCACTCAGGAAGATAAAGAGAGACTGTGCGCTGCATGATTGTCTTCAGATGTGCCATATGTGTGAGTTTTCTCACTGTTTTTGCAAGAGAAATAAGAGAGAGAGTGCGAAGGGGAGGAAGAGGTTGGAGATGGAAATAGAAAGAGTCTTCTCGCAGCCTGGTGGAAGAAGCACGTGTATATTTTTCGGGGCCGTATGTGGTGTGTTTGCACTCTGTGGGGATAATGTGAGTCATTAATCATTGTGTCCCGCGCCAAATCGCCCAAGCTTTTGAAATGTCACCGTGATCTGCTGGCCTCAGAACAAGCTACTGTTTGCCAGGACCGGTGAGCTGGGCAGCTTTAAAGGAATAGTTTGGTACAAATTAAAATTTTTAAGAACTATGTTTGCCTTACCTCAGACGGAATCAGCCAATATTTGTTTAATGTACAATGTCTACACATTTACTTTTGCACTGGAGCTGACAAGCAGGGTCGCTCAAAAAAGTGATATAATTCGGATAAACTAACAATGATTATATTTGTTTGTCTACAGTATTTATATCCACCTCTCTAACAGGTCGGCATAGTTTATTTAGTACTAATCTTTTTTCAAGTATTTCTGGAGAGTTTTATGTTTTATTTTGCCCTTATTTGGACTTGCACTGTGTTTCATATTGTTCTTGTTTTTGTCTCCCTGTGAGTAAGTGGAGTTGTAGCAGAAGCAGCTTCCTCCAGGATCAATAAAGTTTTCAGAACCTGATTCTGAAATGACTAATACCTTCTCTCAAAATGTAATGGGATTACTTTCTTGATTACATTCCAAAAAAGTAATCTCACTACTGATTACTGTACGTACTGTACTCTGCAGTACTCGTACGTTCTAAAATCCGACAGCTGTAAAATAAAAGGGAAAAACATAAAAATAGTATATGAACAGCTGACTCAAAATCTAGAATACAGCTGTTGCAAGTAATGCACAAACAAATGGACTGGCATGGGTGATCTATATAGAGGTCATTTCTGGCTTTGGGAACACATGCTACAATGTTTCATAACAGCTCCTGTCACATGCTAGTGTAAAGTCATGAAACCAGTCATTAAAGCGTTGTCATGACAACTACTGATAATGGTCACACGACACTGCAATATTAATGGAAAAAATGTGGCATGACAGCAAATGATATCTGCAATGATGTGGCATGATAATGTCAATATTATGTAGCAAGATTTACTTTGCTACAGGAAAACGTAATTACATTTCTGTATAACCTTAGTATCGTGTTAAACCCCAGCACTGCTGCCAGGTAATAGAAGTTTACTCAGTACTAGTGGGCAGTGTGCACATTTAAATTATTACATATTTGCCTTAAAGTGTAATTCCAGAGTCATTCCGTTAGAGAAATCTCAAGAAACCTGCTTATGTGCTGTCTGATATCATATGAAATACAGTTATCTACAGGAATACACGTGTCACAAGGTAAAAAAAAAAAAAAGTAGTAGCATACTATTCCTTTAAAGCCCGGTACACCCTCGGATCTTTCCTGCCGTTTCACACGGTTGGACCCCCGCCAGCCGTCTGGGATATTTTTAATTCCGCTTCCCTTGTAGCTCAGCACTCAGGAATCTTCCCCCCCAACAGCTTTGCCTGCTTACCATTACTTTTATTTGAAATTCAGATCTATATTTGCTCATCAGAAACACATGTTGAGGCGGGCCATGCATGTACACACACACACACACACACACACACACACACACACACACATACACGCACACGTATGTTGAAGTCTACAGATTACAGATGGAACCCAAAACCATGGGCTTGCTGTAAAACCCCTCCAAGGTGGAGCGCGTGTGTTCATTACAGGAGCACAGGAAATACCTGTCAGTACACAGCAAGCTCGTTTTTATTAGCTATTGGGCTGTTTGATGTGTGCGGCCGGATGTGCCCCCGTCATAAGGAGCTCAGTGCAGGGATGATGGGACAGTTTGGATCAGAACCAAAGTGCTTGCTAACTCTCAGGTAGAGAGCAAAAGGTTCACATCTGGGTCAGAAGAATTTCTGCCTGCCAGGGCTAAACTCCACACGTCTTCTGAGGCATCCTGATGGTCGATGCTGCCGCCGTTATCTCAGCTTGAAAAACGCATGCATGATATAATTGCTGATGTGCATTCATACACATGTTTAAAAACACGATTTACGGTCTGTTGTCGTGTCCGTTTTTCCATCTTTATAGTTTTCCTAAGTGACAAATCATGACGATTAGATCAAGCTATAAACACACCTCTGTGACAATGGCAGTTTGTGCTAGCACCCCTGTGGTACTACCAGTAATATTTTAGTGCCAAGCTAACAACATGAACCCTTTATGGTTGCTGCACATCTGAAGCTTGTAATAAACATTTTATGTTTCATATGAAGCTTACAGCAGACATTGTGGCATGTATTTTACCTCATACTCAACATTTCTAGACTGCTTTTCAAGAACATCTTCAGCATCTTTTCAAAGTGCTGCTAATGCAGTGTCATTAGGGGAGGCAGGGTCTTCCTCCGACAGTTGAAAACATTTTTATTTTGAGTTTTTCAACAGCAATATGTAATATGCAGGATTTATATGTATTTAAGTCCTACATATTAAATCATTGTTATTTATATACTTCTTTGTTTCTTAGAATGAATGCTTATGACATGTGTTTGTGGCTCATATTTGTACAAAGTCAAAAGATATTATGTGTGTGAGTCTGAAGTGAATATTTTGAAGTGTATTAAATAATACATACAAGTGTCGAAAAGCTCATTTCCCCTTTTTGCAGATCGCTTAATGATCAAATATTTTACGAAACAAAAACAATTATAAAGAAGCCTAACTTTAAGGAGTTACCAGGAAAGGTACAGGAGAACCCTCATTTCTTTCTGTGGCTGCCTGTAGTGCTGATATATGGGGCAGGCAGTGGGTGCAGACTAGAGAACAAGCTCACCCTCACAGCAGTCGTGTTGTTCTTGAACTGGAAGTGCTTCGTGCCCTAATCTGCCCCTGTGGAAAAGGAGCTTTTGAGGAGCTGAAAGGACTCTGTAGGTAACGCGTAATTTCCATGCTGAGCAAAGGCTGGGTTGAAGGAAGAAATCACTCTTCTTTCTCTGCGTCTCTCCAGAAACGACAATTTAAGCTGCATAAATAAGGCTAACTTTCTTCTTTCCTCTGAGACCTGGTTTTACGCGGGCTTGGCAAACGTTCCAGCGACCGAAAGGTCGAAAAACAGTGGAGGCTGGAGGTTTCCTCGAAACATGTTCCTGTTTAAAGTGCGCCGGTCAGCTCTCCCTCATGCTTCTCTGTTTTTAATGTTCACCTGAGGGGAGACCCCTGAGCTTTCATGGTTATGCTAAATTCCAGACTGTGACCAGGGCAGTTTGGGGTGGTCTGTGTGCTCTTATATGTGTGTGTGTGTGTGTGTGTGTGTGTGTGTGTGAGTCCTTCATAGGCCCCTTGTTGAAGCTTAGGTCATCTTTTCTAACTGAATGTGCCCCATTCGTTCTCTCAGAGTGCAAATCTCTGATTGATTTCTTCCTCTGAATGTCTTTTTTAGAGACCCAGAGTGCAGTATGTGTGAGTGTAAACCACTGCATATGGCCATAGTTAGGGCATAAAGGAAAGTGAAACACAAAAAGGCTTACTACAATAACCCATAACCCTGTAAGGTTGACTGCTCAAGACATGGTGCTTTTTGACTCTAACTTTACCACCATCCCAACTTCTTGACAATTTTTTTTCGTCTTTTAAAAAAAATTTTTTTTAAGCATTTGAGCACAATCCTGTATGTTTTTGAAACTTTCAGGATGTGCGGACAGCTCTCGCTTCTTTTTTCCATTATCGTAGCTGCTTATCCTAACTAGGGTTGCAGAGGCTATCCCAGTGCTCACAGGGGCAAAAGGCTGAGAAACACACTGGACAGGTCACCAATCCATCACAACACAGACTTAGAGACAAACAAACTTCACATCTAGGGGCAATTCAACATCTCCAGTTTATTTGGAACAGAGAGCCCGGTGGAAATCCATGAACCCATGCAGACATAGGTAGAACATACAAACACCCCACAGAAAGAACCCCCTGCGTATATATATATATATATATATATCTATATATATATATATATGTATATGTATACACACACACACACACACACACACACACACACACACACATACATATATAGCTCTGGAAAAAAATAAAAGACCACTGCAAAAATGTTCAGTTTCTCAGGTTCTGTCTTTTAGAGGTGCAAAAAAAATAAAATTCCAAAAAATATATTGTTCTTTATTGTTCGTAAATTTTTACAGAAATTACAAAACATCAAAATAAGAGAAATGATGCAGAATTTACAGAACTTGAATAATTCAAAGAAAACAAATCTCTTAAACAAAACGGCAATAATTACCTTTGATGTACTTCTAGTAGTGTTTCACCATCCAACTGGTCACACTGCGAGAGGAGAGGAGAGTGTTGATTACAGCAGTGTTTTTAATATTTTTCCTCATAAAATAAGATTTGATTCAGGTGATCACTAATCAGTACCTCATAAAGCAGAATGATTGTAATTTTTACTCTAAAAGTACTAAAATGCCAAAAGTAACTGTAAATAACTGTATATATATATATATATGTGTGTGTGTGTGTGTGTGTGTGTGTGTGTGTGTGTGTGTGTGTGTGTATACAGTTGTTTTTTCGCTACTAATAACTGTATACAGTTATTTACAGTTACATTTCACATTTTTGCACTTGTAGAGTATATACCTAAAAATTACAATAATTAAAAAACCATCAGTAATCATTAGATGGATGCTCATTAGGCTGCTTCCTTACACACTGAGACTTCTCCTAAAGCCTGAGTAGACTGATAAATCAACATGATGAGTCACTTATTAATCTCGGTGTTCCTGAACTCTTCTAAGGGATGAAGTATGCAGTAGTGAAGTGATTAGCTGATGTGCTGGACCTGTGCAGGAATTTGTTATTGGGATATGGCAATATGTTTGCTAGGTTGTTTGTGGGGTTGTAAGAGCAGCAGTGGACTTCAGGCAATGAGAGAAAAAAAAATTCCTAAACATTCCTAAACATATTATAAGAAGAATTACATGAACATGACTACCAGCCTGTGGAGGGAATGTGAATTAAGTAAAAGTGACCACAGCAGAGGTTCTCCCCTGGGCTTTATTAAGATGTTTTCCAGTTGTACTCTAAACATGCACGCTATTGAATACAGCATAAAACAGCATATTCAGCCATCACTGCCTTTTTCAAAATTTTCTAACCAGATCTGCATGTTTTAACCAGGACGAAATCGGCACGTTACCTTCACCCCTTCTGTTCCCAGAGGCAGGTTGCACGTGACACAATGTGAGCTGACCGAGGCTGGCTGTGAACACATGACAGGAAGGAAAGAAACAGATTGCCAACATCACAAAGGGGGAAAAGAAGGTGGAGTGACATGTTGTTACAAAATGTGCCCTCACATTCATATTTCAGCTCTTCTCGTCCTGTCTCCTTGGGGGGAACTTTTCAGTGATGTAATGATTATGTCATCGCTTTGGTTCAGTGACTGTCCTGTGCACAGAAGCAGAAGATGGAGATCAGTCTGGAGTTTCTATCACATCTTCCTGTATCTTCAAGGATGCATTATGTAGTGAATGGTCAAGTCATGTCAGTTTTATTGTAACTCCCGACCACTGGTTCCTCTGGACCATGCTCTTTTAATGTCTGAACTACATTTGGTAACAAGCATACATGTCTAGGGACCATTCGTTATACATTTATTGTTGTTACCATGGGTACATGCCCCCTAAAATCTGTCCAAAAACCTCATACTCTTAATAGATGTTCTTATCCACAAACATTTTATCATGTAACAGATTCTCATATTCTGTGTCTATCCAGGGATTCAAACCCAGTTCTGTTGTGTGGCGGGCAGCATCCCACCACACTACACCACTGGTTCCTCTGGACCATGCTCTTTAAATGTCTGGACTACATTTGGTTACAAGCAAAACAAGTTAGCTAGAGAAGTGTTCATTTGCTCATAATGTTCATCAAAATACCGTTCATGTTGTCAGAGACATTAGAATTGCTTCAGTGAAATCATTTTAAATAAGATCTTCTAAAGCTAAAGTATAGAGAACTGTTTCCTTTTTTTTTATTCGTATGTAATGTGTTTGTCTCTACATGCTTAACTGAAGATTTTTGAAGGGGCTATTAATTTGAAATTGTCCAAGTTACATCCATGGCTTGTTCTCCGTCAGACTGCGTTGAAGAGTGACCTGTCACCTGCTGCTTTGAGATTTGCCTTCATGAGGCTTTGGATTGGTTTAGACATTTCATACTCAGTTTATTCCCAGTGGGAGCGTTTGGGTTTTGTCATTGATGCCGAATGCGTCTCTTGCTGTTAAGACAAGATGCTATCCATTATAAATCTTTCCGGCAGGCTTATGGCTGTTATTTTATTTAGGGTAAAGTGTAGTAGAAGAGATCCACTGCCTTTATCAGGAGATGTTGGTACTCATGGAATGCCTGTCAGCCAATCACATTGCATGGTTGAAATTAACTGTGGTTTAATCGCACTTTAGTTATATAACTTTTATGGATAGCACACTGTCATACAGTGTCATGAACAAGCTTGTTTGAGATTACCTAAAGTGATCTGAAGCCAATGTGTGAAGTATGCTTCAGCTATGAAAAACATATCTTAGCTTGGCAATATTTCCAGGAAGAGGAAAACTGTAAATTTGAGAGTTCTCCAAACTATTCCTTTATTCAGAGGAGGTGCTTCAGAACAATGTGGGCAGTTGACAGTGATGCCAATGGTGTTGCATACCTTTTGAAAGACCCGGCAGATTTAAGCAGGCCTGCGCAAATGAACAATGAGCGCAGGGAGGCCTTTGATTGGTAGACAGCTCCCGGCGCTAATTAGGATCACTTTAACAAAACCCCCGCTCCTCCCCCTGTTTTACATATGTGATCTTTATTCAGATTGGCCTTCTCATATGCAGATGAGAGTCTGCACTGTTGTGTGGAAAAGGGGAAGGCAAATTCCACAAGCGTGTGTGTGAGTGTGTGTATGTGTGTTGGAGCAGATGAAGCCTCACTTGTGACTGCACAAAGACAAAACGCGTTAACCGGGCGGGGGGGGGGTAGCTGCCAATTAAAATCTATGGCCGTGTCGCCGTGTGTGAAATGATTGGCTAATTGAGGGCTCGAACAGCATGTTCTCTTAAGCTCTAGGCCGCAAATCTCAGCTGCTCTAATTCCAGTCCAAGCCTTTAGCCCCAAGCTAGCCACTTTTAAGGTATTGTTTTTTTTTGTTTGCTTTAGAGATTAGA
This sequence comes from Bryconaethiops microstoma, assembly GCA_037577275.1. Taxonomy (NCBI): domain Eukaryota; kingdom Metazoa; phylum Chordata; class Actinopteri; order Characiformes; family Alestidae; genus Bryconaethiops; species Bryconaethiops microstoma. The sequence goes on along the minus strand of JBBJLS010000155.1, from coordinate 17,520,388 downwards.
AATGTATGCGACTGCACCCCCACTCTCTCTCCTTCAATCGCTCTCCCTTTCTCATACCCTGGTTCTCTCTCTCTCTCTCTCTCTCTCTCTCTCTCTCTCCCACACACACACACACACACACACACACACAC
>JBBJLS010000155.1:17483758-17502726 GCA_037577275.1 Bryconaethiops microstoma | reverse complement strand
TTTTTGCCTTACGGATTTATTATCTTTTCTAATAAACTTTCTGCAATTGGATCCTGTTTCCCGTATTCATTACAGTTGGAAAAACAAATAATACTGTCAATTAGCTGATTACACCACTCTGTTTTTAAAAGATGAACATCAATTTCCTCTTGCTTTATTTAAAATTGGGCAATTATCCAAAGCTTCGGGTTTACGGTTAAATTTACATAAATGTGAAATAATTCCACTGTATGGATGCCCCCTGCAGTTCATATGTAATATAGCAATTAAAAATGAGGTGAAATATTTGGGAATTGTTATATATAAAGATAAGGTAATACTTGAAAATACGAATTTAAATAAGTTAATGCTAAATAGATGCCTGCCGAGGGATCTCACCATTTTTGGAGGTATTCTCCTCAAAAGGGGTCAAAGCTAATAAAAACTTTAGGTTTATTTTGAGAAATAAATGTCATTACATAAGGAAAGGTGATATGGTTAAGGACTATGAAGAGGGTGGTGCAAATGTGATTTTGATGTCATGAATGGTGTCCTGAAGTTGAAATGCTTAAATTAATTTGTTAATAATATGCATTCTCTTTGGTTTATAATTCCTAATGCTATGTTTGGAAAAAATGGTGGGATAGATCTTTTTGTTACGCTGTGATTTTGAATGTGCCACTTTGCCTGTCAAACTTTCTGCTTTCCATCAAAAGGTCCTGCTTTACTCGAAGTTAATTTACAAACAGAATTTCACACCACACAGTACACCAGTGTGGAATAACAGACATTATACTTCGTAAAAGGTCTGTGTATCTGGATGAATGGAGAGCCAGAGGAGTGTGGGCCATAGCTCATTTCTTGGATGAAAATGGAAGTGTATTGTAACATTCAGAATTTTCAAAGAAATTCCATCTTACATGTTCTGTGAAGAGCCATAATGAAGTACTTAAAGCTATTCAAGCCCCTTTGATAGTAGGGCTGTAACGGTACATGTATTCGTACCTCACGGTCACGGTACATGGGTCACGGTTCGGTACACGGGTCACGGTCACGGTACACGGGTCACGGTTCGGTACATGGGTCACGGTTCGGTACGCGGGTCACGGTTCGGTACACGGGTCACGGTTCGGTACATGATGTCTTACGGAGAATACACGGTATGATGGAGAAGACGTGATTGAAGTAATACGGAATCACAGAGGGACCAAAAAGCGCAAGTAAATCATAAACCTGGGTCATAGTGTGGTGCAATAGTGCCACCTACTGGCGTAACACTTCTGCCGCCTTACACATACATGAAAATATAAGCAAGAGTGTGTGTTTACTGGTTAATACACTGCTGTTTATTTAAAAGAATTGAAAACAAACCAAGCCTCATTCTTTAGAACGTTTTGTTGCTTAACTTTGCTGTGTCGTGAACCGAACCGAACCGTGATGTGAGAACTATAGTGTGAACTGATCCGTGACTTTTCTGTACCGTTACACCCCAATTTAAAAGATTTGTGACATGCTGAGTGTCGTGATTTAAGTAATATATTTGTCAGTGGGGGTTTTGCTCATCTTACTCCAATATGTTTTCAATTTCAAGTCAATTCAATTTTATTTATATTGCGCTTTTTACAGCCAGGTTGCCACAAAGCAGCTTTACACAGTCCAGGTCCGAGCCCCTAGTGACCAAAGGCGACAGAGGCAGGGAAAAACTCCCTCAGCTGGAGGAAGAAACCTTGGGAGGAACCAAAACTTGGAAGGGGAACCCGTCCTCCTCAGGTCGACAGAATTCTAAAATAAAAAAAGCAACATTTGCTTATTCTTAACAAGAGGGGACTGTAACACCAGGAGATTCTCCAGAAAGAAAAATAAGTCTCCAAATCCAGTTAGACTACCAGAGGACTTATTATTTAAACATTAACATCTTTTCACTCCAACATATATTACAATACTACATTGAATATATATGTTTTGTCCCATCTTTAAATTCTTTAAAGCTATGAGCAGTTATATAGACCATTCAGCCATCCAGGCAACTGAAAATGAAATATTTTTTTAAATTGTAAGATTCCAAAGAACTATTACAAAGTAAAAGCTCTAAACAGTTTCCCCCCCAAATCTGTATGCACTGGCCTGGAAACACGTATGAATCTTTAGTTTTATCTAAAAGGTACAAACTTTTAGTGCAGAGGAGACAAGTTAATCTACTGCAAATCCACTCAAAGAACCAAAGCTGCTAGCTATCAGAACTCAGAATGCACACACACACACACACACGCACACGCACACAGATGATAATTACAGACAACAGTGGAGAGAATGTGTCTGAACTATCTCACTGAAAGTTCATCAGAGATATATTCATAAAGCATTAGTCTAATTGCTGGTGGAGGATGAGCCTTTTCAAGAGGATCTTTTTAGATGTATGTGTGTGTGTGTGTGTGTGTGATGTGATGTGATGTGATGTGATATGTAAGAGTGTATATAGGCGTGTGTGTAAGTGTCTATGTTTTGGATTTGCAACTAAGCCTAAGAGAGAGTGTGTGTGTGTGTGTGTGTGTGTATGCATGTGAGCAACCAAGGACGGATTTGACATTACAGATAGCTGATAACGATTTCCCATTGCTATGCTTTAGAGAAACTGAGAAGCTGGATGTTAATTGAAGCAGTAATGAGTAAGATTAGATTTAGCCTTGCACCAGCCTTGCAATAACATGAAGCCAAAATTAGCTCACGTTTATGACTGAGCATCCATAAAGCAGGTTTTACCATTCATATAACACATGATTATATGTTATCATTATCATGATAAATTGCAATAAAACATTTTGGATTGATTTGGGAGGTTGATTCATAATCAACGTTTCACACCGTGTTCAACTGATGTAGAAATATAAAAATAAAACCATTTTTTCAAAAAGCGATAACTTCTACATGTGCCTAGAAGTGAAGACCAACGATGAGAGACCCTTAAGATTCTCTCCGTGTGTTCCTAACCCTCCTCCATGCTTCCTTTGCTTTATCCACACAGGAGAGACAGGAAAGACCTGCACTTTCAGATAAAAACAAAGACTGGGACTCATTCCAACATTCCAACCTTAGGCATCACACTCACACTCACACTCACACTCACACTCACACTCACACTCACACTCACACTCACACTCACACTCACACTCACACTCTGTTAACATGTAACTGTAAAGGGCCACTTTACTTTGCACACTCACACTCACACACATTTAAAGTCAAAGTTTGAAAGATGTATACATGTTTCAAAACGGTACACTGGTGTCCAACTGTCTTAATCCAGCTGAAAGAAACAGAACACAAGCGGTTTGATAGGAATTAATCTACTGTTGAGTCGTCCACTCCCATTTTCATACTTGTGTTCTGAAAAGACCCACTCCATTACTGGCTGAATACTATTGCTGTGAAAATGAAGAGAAAAAGAAATCTGCAATATTCAAAGAGACAAACTTCATGATTTCACTGAGAACTTGTTACATTTTTAGTGAAATGCAGTGCATTGGTTAGAAATATTAACAAATTCCACAGATTTTTCAATTGTTGTTATGTAAGCAAAGTCATTCCGAGAGGTTTTGAAATGAAACTTACTGAAGCTTACTTATTTTATTTATGATGTTCATCATGAAATGCAACAGAAACTGTCTGAAATTATCTAACAATATAAAAACTGCAGATCAGTAAATTCTTTGGGGACTTTTATGATTTAGAATGCTTTGATTGTTATCTCAGAACTGCCTGATGCCAAACCAATCATTTAGGCATCAGGCAGGATATCTATAACCATTTCATGAGGTAGCTTTTAAAGGCATTAAACATTTGTCATTCAATCATTTGGTTCCACCATCACTGTGAATATTTCTAGGACAGCAAGTTTCCCTAAAATGATGCATTTCTTAAACCACACTGACTAAATTTGAGTCTTAATAATTTATATAGAAATATTGAAAAGTCACTGAAATTCCCTTTTAACCTTCGCTATTACCATACAGAGGAGGAGGAGAGGTTTTGTAAATGGTTAGACAAAAAGACTGACATAAAACCAATATTGTATTAATTTAATTTATATTTAATGTTAGTATTTTTTTCTAAGCAAATAATACTTACTGTCCAGGTAAAAATCTTTTAAAATTAATTTTCTCAGCAGTCTTTTTTTAGGCAAAGTACTGGAAACAAAACTGTCAAAAACATTGTAACTAAAAATTAAAAGTCTTACAGGCAATTTTCACATTTATGGTCTCCTTCTAAAACCAATACACATTTACGTACAAGCCATTCACAGTGTATTCTGTCATGCAGTAGTTTAATCATTTATCATGCTCTCTTCTTTGTAAAATAGATCCAAATGTAATCTTATCTCCTCCTCCTCCATGCACATCAGGTAGAATATTTCTCTCGGTTCAGAGCTGATCTAAGATCAAGTTTTACCTTTTCAATGTGCAAGTCTCTGATGTGAGGTCAGTAGTTAGTAGATACATATGCCTCATCTTCTGGCTGACAGCTGCGGACCCATGGTGGGCGGCAGGTGATGCAATCCGCTCAGGATGCCTTGGATTAACATGATGAGCTCTGTCTGGATTACGCCATATATTACATGTCCTGCAAAACGTGATCATCTCTGAGACATAAACCTCATGTCTCACATCCATCTGACCCAAGGGAGGAGACGGTCATTTATCGCTTACCTCTGCCTGGCTGTGATTAAGGGCGTGGTAATCGCGTTCCTCACACTTGCCAGATGTGAGCTTTATGTCAGGGCTAACCATGATGCGATGGCAGGGCTAAAGAGGGCAAAGGAGGTAACCAAGTAAAGCAGAAAGATCTGATCAGAGAATCTTTACAGCTTTAACAGGGATAAACCAAACATTGGTTGTTTATATGTTCAAAATACTGTTTATGCATTTTGATGGACAGTAAGGCTGCACAATATATTGTCACTGAATTAACCATTAGTGTATTGCTACATGCTTCAGATAGACAGAAATATGTCCCCAAATATGCTCCCAAAACACTTTAATTTCATTTTAAACTCAGCTTACACTGAACTCCCGCAGTGCTAGAATGTAAAATACCCATATTTACCCCTGTATAGACTGTACTGTAATTCATGCACATGCGTTTTCTTTGGTATGCGCGTCGTTTTCTTTGGTATAAGCAGGTCAATACAATAATAAATTAATTTAATTTACTGTGATAAAAATACAGGTCTTTAAGAAGAACAAAACGAAAAACACGTGAACACTCTAAACGCTCCACGGGGAAACTTCTGGACTGCAGCTGCGTCAAAGGGCAGCAGCCAATCAACAGCAAGGAGAAATAAATAGCGTTCTCGGATTGGCTACTTTCAAACCTCCCTCCTCTGATTACAGCAGTGTTTCACAATCCCAAGACGCGCCTTCTTTGTGTTCTTGAATGTAAACATTTATAGATATTTTTTTATATGGAAAAATTATATATTGCCACGAAAAAAGCTGTGATTTCCAGGCCTTGTCCGCCACGGCCCCCTGTCCTCCTGCTGGGTTGTTTATGTTTGGGAGCAGTGCTTAGCAACCCAGCATGAGGATGAGGGGGCGTGGCAGACGAGGCCCAGGTTGACTTATTCGTCAATAAAGTCGAAGTTGAGTTGACAAGTTGTTTGATGACGTCATGACACAAACGCAGTGGAGGAACGCAGGTGTGCAACAAAGAGCAACTTTTATTAAAGTTCTCTGTAACATTAACAATCAACATGACAATTAAACAAAACAAAACATCGGCTAATACCTTGAATTTTCTGGTAAATTTAAGTGCACAACAGAAAGTGGGAACAGCTTAAGCCACGCAGCAACTCAGCTCCTCCAGACTGGATGACTCCCTGCAGTGCTAACGTAGCCATGTTAGCTAGCAGATGCCGTGTCAGATGGCCGTGCAGAACGCTGGTTCTTTTACTATACTTTAACACCGACTTGCAGATTGTGCAGGTCTCCGTGCTGTTTGTGTGGTCTAGAGTGAAGCATCTCCACACATGTGATGTGTGTCTGTCACCTCTGCTGCCATGTCTCTCATGTTGTTGTGGTCTTGTGTTCAGTTTCTCCTCCACACACCAACGTTCCCGCCCTTTTTATGAGTATGTGTGTGTGTGTGTGTGTGTGTGTGTGTGTGTGTGTGTACAGTTCCTTGTATAATGTAATCGCAAATAGTCAGTGTGCACACTGATGTTAATGACTGTGCTGCTGTGGGACAAGTGTGGCGTTGGTGTGATCTGGGAGTGTATGTGTGGGTCATTAGGCTACAGTGAACAGGCTGATGCAGGACAGAAGAGACTGATGGGTGTATTTCGATGCACGAATATATGACTAATCAGCACAGTGATCACATCACAGTATTATTCAAAACACAGCTGGTCTGGAAAAGATAACACACGCACACTAAACACACACAATGATTTCCTAAAAGCATGATGAATGCATCTGGAAACACAAATATACTGGCCGAAACATGTAGCGCTGAATATATGAATGTATAGGCTTGTGGATAGAGCTGGCATGTTTTTGAAGGCACATTTGGAAAGATTTCAAAGTTAAAAATTTTTGCTGTGTGTGCGTGTGTGTTTATGTCTAAACTGGGAGCTGGGGAGAGGGGTCGGGGGGGTTCTACTGATTAAAAAATACAAACAGCAGATGGAGGTAGTCTAGCTACTGTCCCTACACTGTCTATAACCTAGATTCTACTGTGCTAATCCACTGCCCCCCCACACGCACACACATACAGGCATGCATGGTCATACAATCTGTGAAGGAATCTCTGATATCAGTTCAGTTTGGTGTCATTCAAATTCATGTGTAGAGCATTTACAACAAATATTGCCACAAAGTAGCTTTGCAGAAAATCCAGGTCTAAGAAACAGCAGAGATTCACAGAAATAGCAGAATGAGTCACCACGTAGCAAATCTTTCAAATCCTTTTTATATCTTACATAAATTTATAAAATCATATATTATATTAATAACACAGAACAATAAATTATTGATGTTTCTTTGAAACATGTTGGCTTTGTCAGACACTAAAACAGAGGAAAAGAACAAGAAAAAATGTATTTTTACAGCCCTTTAAGGTGTAGCGAACTGAGTAGGACATTTCGGATTCAGTTCTTGGCTGAATAATAACAATTCATCACTGAAGATGTCTAAAAACTGAAGACAGAACTTAGCTGGTACGTCGAGAAAACAACTGTTTTTGGCAGAACTAAATTAATGCAAGTGATGAGTTGTAAATAAAAAAAGTCTAAAACTAGGTAATTTTTTTTTACAGATTCTTGCAGGACTTGACTTGCTCTGAAGTGGGGGCAGGAGGGCTTGGCTTGCCTTGTTTGACCTGGATGGGGAAGGGGAGGGGGAGCTTTTCGTAATATAGTTAATTAGAAATCCCTAATTACACAGAGCTAATCCTCATCTGTAACGGCCCACTGCTTAGCCACTTACCCAACTGCTGGAGGGAGGGAGGGGGATAGAGAAAGAGAGAGATTTAAAGACAGTCAGTGCCAATATGAATCTGTAGGTTTAGCGCTTATCACTGAATTAGCTATATTCTAGCCCCAGTTAGCATCTGTGAACATTCTGGTGCTGTTGAATTTTGCATTTGCTTGTGATTTGTTGAAATTGTTTAGTCAGTGTTTAGGATTTGGCACGAGTATTTGCATTTGTTGGATTATTGTTTAGCAATATGATATTGATGTCCCATTTTTGTAGTTAGCAATGGGACAGTCGGCGCCTGCCACCAAATAGTAATGCTACTGTATCATGATATTTAGCCTTGGCTTTTACAACATGCATAACTGTGCTGTTGCTCATTACACTACAAAACCAAATGACTTTATTTACCCCTTAATATTACCTTAATTTTGACCTTAATTTCCCTATTTGGGAAAAGTGCACAGATTAAGGCTGATTAAGGGTAAAACTACTGAATTCACCCCTTAAATAATAGAACCTCCTGAATTAATGCCTTAACTTTAAGTTTAAGGGGTTTCGCACCTACGCATTATTTTAAGGTAAAATTAGGGGTCGGTTTCACAAATGAACGGACACTTCATTCAAATGAAGGGGTTTGGTGTATTATCAGGGGTGAATTAAGGTAGGATTAAACACATTTTAAGTACATTGTGTTTCATAGTGTTATTGTTATCAGTAATCAGTCAATACTATAAACTGTGAAAGCTCTTCCTGTAGCTAAAGGAGCTGAGTCAATTTAATCTGTGGATTAATGATAAGCACTCAACTGCATGATCAGTCACTTCGACATCGATGACTGTTTGATGGAACTGCTTGACATTTCATGGTAATGTCAGTGTTATTTGCTGTGTTTGCTGTAGCAAGATGCATAGGATCCTTAAGGCTGTCTTAAATGGTAAATGCAGCTGTCTAAAAAGCTATTTGCGGTGTAGAATAACAGATCCAGGGTATTGGACATCTAGCCACTTAGCCAGAATGGCCATCAATCTGATTCAAGGAGTGGACTGTAAATATTATATATATAAGATTTACATATCATGCTTGCCACTGGAATATGCACCCCGCCCTGGATCTTTATATTTATGTGAATCCCACATTCACAAGCAGAAATCAGTTGGGTTTCAGCATTATTGAAGGTTAAGAATACATTCTGATGAAGCTTACTTTCTCCACTCATATAGCTATAACAAAATGCACTGCTGCAATGGAAGCAATTTTTCTTTAGGGTAAAATAAGAGCAAATAAAAAAAAAAACTGTTGACTCACAATTGATTACATAAAAGATCTGTTGTTTTTCATTCCTTGGACAGGACTAATTCATTCTTATTTATTTCACAGTGTGTGATCAGGGGTCCCCAGTTTCGGGAGTGAGGGGCTGGTGGGGTGTGGTGATGAGTGCAATTGGCAATGGATAAAACAAAAAAAAAGTGGCAGATGACAGTGACAGGAGACAGATGAAAAACAGCATAATATTTGTTGATGGTGAGGAGACGAAATGGGTTAACTCAGGCAAGCACACAATTCAACTATTTTGCATTTCTTTCGGTTTCACGCCCTATAAAGGTCATATTTCAGTTCTCTCCATCACCAGTTTAAGTCCTCTGACCATATTAGTTCATAATTAGGACAGACAGAGAGGGACAGGTGGACACGGGGCAGTATGGCCAGAGGGTCTGTCAAATATAACCTTCAAGGTCAATGGTCAAAGCCCTGTCCAGCGGAAGGCCTCTGTCAAAGGTTGAGTGCATTTCCACTCTGTATTGGTAATTCCTCAGCACAGCTGAACAGAGCAGTCTATTTATGTCTGCACCAGCAGGACGTGTTTTAAGGTTAGTTATTTATGACTGTTTTGTTCAGGATATACTTGTTACTCTTCATGAGGGAGCAATTTATAGACAGGGTCCTACAGAGCTTGACCCTGAGAGCAGATTTTAAGGTAGCCTTTAGCTAATTATACTTAAGGACAGAGCTAGCACTATGAGCTCCACATTATATATCAGAACCATGAATCCATTATATGGTAGATCCATGGTGAGTCGAAACTCTTGGATTGTATTTTAAAGGCATATTTTGGCAAAACCTGACCTTTAATGTAGTCTGCAAAAAGATGTCCATGAACATTTGAAGTTTGCCTCTTTAGTTCTGCACCGGAGCTTGGAGGCTAACATAGCTAACAAATTATCGAAATGTACTGAACCTCACCATTTAGGATATTGCACAGCTAAATTATAACACACTTGCTTCAAACTGTGTGAAATTGTTAGGTAATCTGAGATAGACTTGCTTATGTGATTTCTGACACGGTATGACTACTTAATTATAAAAACATAGAAAATTCAGGTTTCAAGTTGACTACAACTACTGTTTTTACCTGAGAAATGGATAGCATGTGTCAAACAGTGTCAGAAAAGACACACGTCTTTCTGAGATTACTTAGCAACGCTTTACAAATTGAGCTAAATGTGTGATTACTTAGGCTAATTGCTAATTCATGAGGTATCTGTGATAGCAAATATTACTCTTTAGCTACATTAGCCTCTTAGCTTCACTACAAAAAACAAGCTTCAGCTTACTTTTCTCTTTACATGTTGTCTGCTTGTCTCCACATTGCTGAGCAGTATGTGTGCATGTGTGGTAAAATAATTCAAAGAGACTGGCTGCATGCTTGCAAAATGTCTGTGTTTATTTAAGAGTACGCTCCTGATTTTTTATTTTTTTGCTTTATGTGCTTGAGTGCTTTGCTTGGAGACTGCTCAGAGGAACACAGGCCAGCGGAATCTCCCTTTCCATTCAGATAACACGGCTGGGGTGGAAGTTTATAAACCAGCACCTAATCCGTTTAATCAGCTTGTAAGTAAATGTGTGTATGTGTGTGTGAGTGAGAGAAAGAGTGAGAGAGAGAGAGAGAGAGAGAGAGAGAGAGAGAGAGAGAGAGAGAGCTGTGTGATGGGGAAACCCATGTTAGATAAATCAGAAAGGCAGAAGAAAGGCATTTAGACCCCTGGAGCAGTGCTATTAGTCCGTCTTCAAAGGCCCCTGCTAATCAGTGGCTAGGCCTAGATAACACAGGCGGCTCACAGAGCGCTCTTTTTTTGTAATCCAACACCTACTCGCTCAACACTGTGGACCTGAGAGCAGGGCATGGAACACACACACAGACATACACACACATACAGGTTTGTTTTTACACAAGGATGTGGAGCCATACATAAAGTCCATCAATATGTTTACATCGAAAAAATAATTAACTGCCCACAATAGCAGGTTGAAGTGAATTAAATTGGAAGCCCACCCCACCTTTAAGGGGCTCAAAATTAACTGTACAAACCAAAATTAATTAATTCTTTCTTTTTTTTAAATTCCCAATTTATTTGTGGCCAATTCCACCCACTAGCTAGGACAGTATCACCAACACTGTGAGAGTGAGGGCTAGCCTATGTTTCCTCTGAAATGAACCACCACCTTTTCAGACTGATGCTAAAGCAGCTTCATTGGACAGTTGGAAGTGCTTAGAGGAGAGTACTAATGCCAGTTCTCGTTATGTCAGCTTTATGGTTGGCATTATGCTGTGTGATGGGTTGTTCCTGGTACACGTTGGTTAGTACACAGTGAACAGTCCATTTTCAGTTCATTGTTTTTTGAGATTATTCATATTAGTCTAACACTTCATATTAATTGTACATTTACATCACTGGGGTGTCTAGGCCCCCAAACAATGAGGAAGTAAAGTGAAACCCAATACAACGTTAGGGTTAAAACATTGGTAGGAAAAAAAAAAAAATCATACAAAAATCTGAAGTTTTTACAAACTGAGGTCCTCAATTTGCACTTTGCAGAACATTTTTGTCCTGAAAATGTATTAAATCAGTCACACTAACATACACACACACACACACACACACAAACACACACACACACACATACACACACAGCTCAACACACAACAAAGTACTGTGTGTGTTTGTATTTGGAGGTCATATGCTTTGGTATCTCTTGCCACATAGAATAGTACACATGGCTAACCTCGCTAAGTGACCATTTACCACATCCTTATCTATATTCACACACACACATACACACACACACATACCAAGGCTTACATGTCAAGGTCGCATCATCATCTTTGATCCTCCTCTCAGGCTTTGTTCTAGCGTGGCGAGTGTGTGTAAGAAAGAAGAGAAGAGAAAAGTGGCTCTGGGCGCAAACTCGCCTTTTGTTTCTTGATGTTTCTGATTTGGATGTTTAAGGTCAAAGGTTGCTCAGTGTCGGAATCATCTACCAACCCCTCCTGTGTTCCCCGTCACATCGATTCTCCAAGCACTCACGCATGCCTGTCACTATGCGCCTCTATTGCTGTCACTTTCATTTACACACATACACCCACTTGCGCTTGCACACTTTGCAAAAGTTTAGACGCCATTGGTCAAATGACATTTTTGTGTAAACAAGTTCTCTTTCTTTATAAGGAACACACTTCTGTGGCTTTTAATACATATTTATTTTTATTTGTTGGGAAAAGACAAAAAATATTGCGTGTACCTAAGCTGGTGCATTTGGCACATTTCATAAATTATGCTTTTATGTTGTAACGATTAAGTTAAATTCAGAAAATAAACAGAGAGAAAAAGGCCATACTCAAGTTACCTGAAAAGTAAATGTAATTTGATCACAGGTACCCAAACTTTTGAATACGACTCTGTATGATGAGCCACTTTATTAGGTACACATGTTTCTACACTCAGTGACCGTTTTATCAGTCCCACTGACCATACACCTACTTTGTAGTTTACACTTATAGACTGTAGCCCCTCTGTTTCATTTATTAGCCCCCTTTACTGGACTCACACAGGACCACTGGTGAGCATGTATTCTTTGGGTGATGGAACATTCTCCACACAGTAGGCACACTGACACAGAGTTGCACAGTGCTGCTGCAGTTTTTATACACCTCAGAGCACTGGAGCACCAATAATAGAAAAAAATATCTAGGCAACAGTGTCCTGTGGCCAGAAACTGAACACTAATTTCTGAAAGACTAGAAAATGACTAACACACAATTAGATGAACTTTACATCAACTTTGTCATCACCTTCACATCTGCAAGTTAGATACCTAATATTGTGAAAATACAGTGTTTAAAAACTCTAGCAACACTGTTGTGTGATACGCTCACACACTAACATATCAGTCAGTGTCACTGCTGTACTGAGAATGATCCACCACCCAAATAATATGTGTTTATTCGTGGTGCTGTAAGAGTGCTAACCACCGAAAAACTGGAATAAGGAGGTTAACGAATAATGTAATGAAACAGATGGACTACGTTCTGTATTTATAAATACAAAGTGCACCTATGTGTTCGGTTGAGCTAATAAAGTGGACAGTGTATTTAATAAAAGTGGTGGTAGGGGTGGGGATGGTCTTTTCAGTTCTTATACATTTAAAGACAATATAGTCCATGACTGTGAGACTGTCAAGAAAATTGAAAAAAAAAATCATGCAGAAAGTGAAAATAGGGATTCTTTCCTTCAAAATCAGACTGAACCATGAAGTGCGTCTGAGCCTTGTGTTTTAGAATGATCATTTTCAACTAAGAGCTCAGGAAGAAACAATTAACAAGATGCCAAAATATCATAAAGCATAATCTAAAACCATGGAATTGTGGAACTATTAGCTGGAATGAATCCGGTTTTAAGGCCCACCTGGAATCGAAATGGACCTTTTTCACCTTCTGTTCCTTTCACTGTGACCTTTTATTGAGCAGAAACACACTGCAACTCAGACACCCTCCCTTTTACTGTGTTTAACTTGGAAATACATCACGCTACGGAAGATAAATTTGTTAGGATTTCTGCTTCACGGCTCTGCAGACTCAGGGTTGTGTGTAGAGGTGTGAGGGTTGTAGTGCTGCAGTGCAGAAATGCAGGTGAATGCAGGTGCATCAGTAACACAGGCACCGATATAGATCTTACTACATTTTAGACCTCTATAAATATCACACTCCCGTGCTATCAGTCCTTCATATCAAGGACACAGTCTGAAAGGCTGTTTTCATTTTCTCTGACTGAGACCCAACAAAGGAGACCCAGTTCTAAACTGGGACACACACACACACACACACACACACACACACACACACACACACACACATACTTACACACTATAGTGTGTAATCTCTATGGGAAAGAGTCTATGTCATTGTTGGTCAGAGGGGGCTAAATTTAGGGCTCTTCTGTAAGTAGGTCTTAAAGTCTCTCTCTCTCTCTCTTTCTCTCTCTCTCTCTCTCTCTCTCTCATTCTCTCTCACTCTATCAATCTCTGCCTTCTCTCTCTCTCTCTCAAATTCTCTGTTTTGTTTTCCTCTCTGTTCTTTGTCTCTGTCTCTCTTTCCCTGTCCCTCCTCCACTCCTCCGGCTATCTCTCTTTCCCACTCTCCCTCTCTTTCTCTTATTTGCTCATTATCTCTCTCTCTCTCTCTGTTCTTTTTCTCAATTATTCTTCCTCCCGCTCTCCATCGTATTCTCACTGTTCTTTCTCTCTCTTTCTCTCTCTGTCCATCTCTCTCTCTTTCTCTCTCCCTCTTCTCCTCTTTCTATCTCTCTCCCTCTTTTTCTCCCTCTCTATGTCTCTCTCTCTCTCCTTCTCCTTCCACTCTCTCTCTCTTGCTCCCATTTTCTCACTGTTTTATCTGTTCTTTCTGTGTCTTCTGTTCTCCTCCCTCCCCCCACCCCCACCTGAACCTGTGTAGCAAGGTCAGTGGGGACATGTGGTTGTCGTGCTAATCATTAAGAGAGAGGGTAAGTGGGGAGGGTGATTGGGGTTGAGTGGCTGTTCTGAATGTTTTATCTTATTGGTTAAGTTTCGGACTCATGATAACACTGACCTGTGTGGTGCTTGGAGTAACATTTGGAGTAACATGGACTTGGTGTAACATTTATATATCAAATAAAATTGTGTAATTCCTTTCACATTTAGACAAAAACAACAATAACGACTTTACACACAACACAAGGGTCCTGGTGCCCTTAAAGGTCCAATATCCTACACCTTTTACATTTTCATTTTTAGGTGGTTTTATTCACAATTTTTATTGAGGAGTAACAGGGTTTATATATTACACAAACCACTTTTACATAAAAAAAAAAAACTAAAAAAAAAGATTTTATATGATATGGGCTCTTTAAAACTGTACATATGTTCTTTCTGTTTCTACTGACTGGTAACCAGTGCATGGGTGCACTGAGAGCAGTACTGGAGAGACCTGTCTTGTGCTGACCTGGTTTTAACCACAAACACACACACACACACACACACACACACACACACACACACACACACACATCATGGACAGTGTGTCCTCTACGTGCTCTAGTGCGGTATAGATTGTGTAGATATAGAGCTCACTCCTGAGTGATTAATCACGCTGCTTGGTAACGAGGGAAAAGTGTTAATGAGAGCAGAGCCATTTCCTCCACTCCACCTACATATACACACCATTCCTGACTTGTGTGTGTGTGTGTGTGCGTATGTGTGTGCAAGTGTGGTTGAAACCAGGTCATTTAGAATGTGGCTCTTCAGTAATGCACTCAAACTGCAAGCCAGGCCACTGCTGGGAAAGAATAGAGAGAAGAAAAACTACCAAACAAACAGGAAATGTGTGAAATACATGGTTACTAACATGAACAAAATGTTCAAATATTTGGGTGACTTATATGTCTTATAGTGTTTGATACAACTCTTTTCGCAATTTCTGGTGGTCTCTATTTATCCGCTCCGAGTGGGTTCTTTAAGTCTAGCTGTTGCTCTGGAATATGGCTGTTATGCAGCATCGGCTTCACATCATCAACAGGACGCAGCAAGAAACCAAAAGGCTCCCTATCAACAATGTGGATCATGTGGTATTTTAAAATGTTCTGAATGTTTTATGACCATTTTAATAATGTGGTTACACTTCATGACTTCCAATCCTTAACTGGAAGTGACAAAAATAAAAGGTTTTCATGCTTGTGTTCTCCCCTAAGCATGCTAAGCTGACCAATGACGCTGTATTAACTGCAGTTCAAAAAGATGTAGCGGGGCTTCATGTCTCCTAGAGAAAGCCTGTGCCAGACTTCAACCTCTCAGTATTGGTGATCAACTTTAACAACTTTATTAGAGCCCCTACAATGTTACTTAGGTAATTTTACACCAATTAATCAAAGGTGATTGTGAAAATTTACTAACATAAGCTAGCATTGAAAACTTGGTTAAAGGAATAGTTTGGCAAATATAGTCTGATCTACACTATTTTCCACCTGCCGTAGATATAGTTAATCAGGTAAGATGTCTTCGTGTCCAAATATTTCTTCTTTAGTTTAGAACTGCTAACAAACAATAGTGGTCAATAATCACCCATGTCTTTTCACAGACTTGTAGGTGGGGATTGGGAGCTGATTGTCTGAAATGGCTGTAGTCCTCACAGACTCACAGTAAGTCATACTGAGCCCTAAACCACACCGACAAGTCTGCACCACTTTAAAGAAGAGTCAGGTGCGATTTGAGAGACATTTGGTGACGACTTGGGTGACTGTTGATTTGTGGGGTCTACTGGCTACATTAGCCTACAGCCTAAACTACAGAACTAAAACTCAGACTCCAAGCGTGTCTTGGCTTAGAATACAAATGGGATATGTGTAAAATAGCTTACATTTGATTTTTGCCAGTCCTTTCCTTCAAGCAAATTACGTTATTCACCATACATTTATTAGTATTTGGAAGTAATTTTAATAACAGGTCCCATTAATTTTGTTACATTTGGGCCCATAGATAAAGAGTCCCTACATTTTAGACAGTGTGTGTGTGAGAGAGAGAGAGAGGGAGAAAGAACAGAAGCTGAATAGGTCTCCTCATCAAATATCTAAGTGCAGTCCTGAGGCGGGAGGGTATTATGATGATTGACACACTATAGGCTAGAGTAGGGGTCCGCAGGGACAGGCAGATCAAAGCGATTGGACTGGAATGATTTGGGCTCTTTCTCCCATCAGTATCAAAAGGCAGCAGCTAGAGGGGTGGATCTCAGGCCTGTGCCCGTTCAACACTGCAGCTTTGACTATGGCCACTTCCCAGTCTCCAAGCTCTGAGTGAACCAGACTAGCTCTCCGTCAATAGCACCCTGAGATCCAAATTAGTTTTACTTCACCAAGTATGCTATACTTGTGAGGAATTTGTCTTGGTGAATGCATGAGAACTATGATATGTGACATACCAAACAGAACAGACAAGTATTTAAGACTGATATTAAAATATTCAGAAACCCTTATGACATGGTGAATAAAGGAAAAATAAAATGATCAGTGTAATAGACAGCATGTCATTTACAATATTATATACAGGATTTACTATATCTGGGGTTTACTGTACATGTGATTTAACATGCATGTGATTTATTATACATATGATTTACTATATCTGTAAGTTTTGAATGTTAGGGTTAAATTTGATCATTCTGTCCAAAATCTGTGCAACATAAAAACATTTTGAAACCACAAACCAAAGTTTGGCTGAAAGGAAAGAAATAACCTGGCATAACATACACAATGCTTCGGTATTCATTGTTCTACAATGATTCGTACACACTTTTTTCATATGCCGTCTCCAAAAAAAGAAGACGAAAAAAAAGGAAATCCTTATGTAAATTGACCTCATTATGACTCGGATTAATCCTCAGTGATATAATTCTGCTTCATATCAGAGTACTTTAAGCAGACCCACACGAAATGATCGACTGTCAGGAATCGGAACTGCTCTGCTGGAGACAATGAGTGTAGTTCTACATTTAATACATTCACAGCTATTTTTCTAGCTGTATGTGTGTGTTATGAGAAAATAAAAATTGCAAAATAGGTCCTCTACAGAGAACACAGTCCTGCACGTTTATTTACTGTTTGTTTGCTGAATTGAACAAACGGAAACACAAAATGTGGCATGTGCAAAAATTGTGGCATATGTTCAGCTCTACAAATAAATATAAACAGTGTGTTACAATACCATATTTAGTCTTATTAGTTCTACACAATGTGTTAATTTATGAAGTCCTTTGTGGGCCTCCTCTGTTTTGCAAATATAACTGTTTTCCCTGCTCCCATCACACCTGATCTAATCAACTAATTAACAAGTCTTTCTCTGGTGAGTGCATAACAGCAGGAAAGACACAAAAATGTGCAAGGCAGGGGGTCCTCCAGGACTTAGGTTGCAAACCACTGACATAGAAAATCGACAACACATGTAATTTGACCAGGGAGAAAGAAAGATTAGAAAGAGAGAGAGAGAAAGAGAGAGAGAGTGTTAGCATTAGTCCTGGGACTTTGCATTTGAAATCCTAGGCTCCAGATCTCCTCTCAGCTGTAGTGTTTGATTGACAGCTGAACTGTAATAGCCCCATCCCTGCCCTGGGGCAATGCATGCTGATGGCATGAATATGGAGATCAGCGTATGACACACACAGATCCAAGCACATGTGCTTCACTCTTGCAGATGCAATAAATTAATATTAATGCATCTCTTAAATAATGAGATAATCAAAAATGATGTAGCCTTATACCCTGCTTATAACTGCGTCATGTCACTTCTGTTACGACGTCTACACTGACACCTACCATCAGACAAACCATAGACTGGTGAGCAAAAGGCTTATTTTATAGTATGTATCTTTAATGACTTATAATTCATTAGTTTTAATTTGAAACATTTTTATGTTTGTTTTGGTCTGCCTTGGGGAGTATTTTCAGACACAAATGAGCCCACATTGCTAATTGGCACGAGAAACATTATTATCAGACACAGAGAAAAAAAAAAGTTGTTATGTAAAAAAACTTCCTTGTTGTGACTAGCCTGATGGCAAATCCCTTTTTATTTAGACCCATAGGCATTATTTATGCATAATCATCCCCACTGCTTTACTCTTTGTAATATAATATAATTTATGTTATGTCCTACTGATTGGAACATATGAACATCTGACAACTTATTTTACAATGAACTGATTTTAAGGTTTTAACTTTGCTATGTCCACTTTTAATAGTTTACTATTGAATTTACAATAAGTTCTTATAGAAAACTATCCCAGAATTCTCTGAAATCTCCATAAAGGAAAAATCGGGAAACTATGGGTGTCAAATTTTAAATAATGTAATATAAATGTAACATGTAATGAAGAACCTGTATTATACACTACCAGTGAAAAGTGTGGACACATCTTCTCATTCAATGTTTTTTCTTTGTCTTTATTATTTTCTACATTGTAGATCAATATGGAAAACAAACAAAATGATGAAGGAACTCATGGAATTATGCAGGTAACAAAAAACAGAGTTAAAAAAAAACAGAATATGTTTCGTAATAAGGTAATGATGGACTGTTGTCTTTGTTACTTAGTTAAGTGGTTCTTGCCATAATGTGGAGTAGAACCGTAGTGGAATAGGATCACTAACTGTGTACCAACCC
>JBBJLS010000155.1:17453166-17483658 GCA_037577275.1 Bryconaethiops microstoma | reverse complement strand
TAGCTGTATAAGTCTTAGAGATTGATATAACAATACTGAAAGTGCTGAAAAGTTTCCCATGGTATCAGGTTAGCAGTTGATATTTTAGTTAACATTAAAGGTAATATTCCAAGAATGTGCTGTTTCTGAGACATATTGTCTGGGGGACAAAAAAGTAAGGAAAACAATTTTCTTTCACTGGAAGTCAATGTAGAGATATTAAAGTTTATGTAATCTTGGCCCATTTCTATTGGTTTATTCATCATCTAATCTTACCATGACTTTTAAATATTTTGTTCTGATGGTAATTATACGGTCAATTACCGAACAAAAATTTCAATGCATTTGATCGTATTTAGTAATACACTCAAAACTCAAAATACATGTATAACAGGGATAAATGCTTCATTTATACAAATTTTTTTATAACAAACTATGTACCATAATATATAACACCGGACTAATCTATATAGACAGCTATTACAAGCATATAAATGTATCTAAAATGAGTTTGCTTTACAAAATCTGAAATAAATAACCAAAGAATCAAATGAACAAAATAATAACACAAATCCAATTTGTAAAATGGAAGATAGGCTTGATTTAACAGTGATCACAATTCTGTGGTTTGAGCACATTAAACAGCGATTGGAATCTCATTGCTCAAGGACATCTAACCTCTATCGGTATTTAACCTCGATGGGAATCCTGTAGCTTGAGTACATTGTGACGGTGATAAGATCTACAATTTGAAACAGGGGCATAGCCATATATCTTTGTAGCCTGTGTGCTTTGTCACTGAACACTGAGCATTGCACTCTCTGAGTGTGACAAATTTGTGGTTCACACCACATGCACTGTAAACCTAACTGTAGACTACTGCATCATAAATTTCAGTTTCTGGTCAGAACCATCACAACACTATACTAGTATAGACGATACATCCACCAGCGCTAGATAACACCCTATAAAATTTACCCCCTAAAAACATTTTAAATTTCAGCAGCCTGTTGACTGACAAGAAGCCAGAGGTGCTACAGTACAGAACATTTTTCACCCACCGAAAAGAGTGATATCCAGCCATTATCGCTGCAGTGTGCAGTTCTGGACTTGAAGTTGCTAATTAACATGACTTGTGGAGCTGTGTGCTGGAAGCTGTCTGAGGAAGCAGGTTAGCCCTGTCTGAGCTATTTAGAGGGTGTGTGTGCGTGTGTCTGTGTGTATGTTTGTATGTGTGTGTGTGTGTGCTTTTGTGACGAGGCCTGCAAAAACAATGCAGAGGATACCTGCAGTTTCCGCGTTAATGCGGGGGTTTCAGCGAACAATTATTAGTTTGGTTCTCAATAAACATCCGTGATGGACTGAAACCGCAACTGCTGATCCACATCGGGGGGTTACTGTGGGGGGTTATTGTGTGTGTGTGTGTGTATATATATATATATAAACACCACACACACACACACACACACACACACACACACACACACACAGGTATGTACATTAAATTACACACATTTTCATGCACTGTGCACATTCTTGCATACTCTTAATAATGTCTAGAGAAACTCACACATACACAGGTTTTACAGAATGCAAATAAATCTGAACATTTATCTCTTTGCTCTTACTGATATTTAATAAAAACAAGAGAATGTACTGAGTGAAGAGGCTGTATTACTTCATTAGAAGGAGTGGCCTTACTGAACATATAATAAAAAACTGGCCTTTGCAATTTATGTTCTTGCTAAAAGCGTTATTGCTGAAGGTTTTTTTTTTTTTTAGTCATGTTGTGACCTGGCCGATTCAATGAGCCACTCACGTCCTCTATTTCCATTGCCATAGCACTGACCTCCCGCAGGTTTCTGGAGTGGCAAATAAAACCTCTAATTCAATATTCAAGGATGAGCACCTACTGCAGTAAAAGAGCAATGGCTCTGTCCTTTGCCTTTATGGTGAAGGTGAGGCAGAGAGATCACCTGATCACATCCTTCATGCTCCAAGAGAATGAAAATGAATAGGAAGCATCATAATAGTTAATAATGGAGGTGTCAGCCACAACAACACTAGGGCTGTTACGATTACTCAGTTAAACCAAATTACTTGATTAAGCCGTTAGGCTGGCTTTATATGGCAAGACTTTCAGGCAGTTAGTTTTGGGATGTAGATTCCAGTGATTGACAGCTGACAGTAAATCGACAGTTACATAAAGCAATTACTGAAACCCCACTGTAACCTAATGGTTCACTGGCAATACAAGTAGATTAGTTTCCCTTTTAATTCAGATTTCCCCCACAGTAGCTGGCATGCGTGCATGTCTATAGACATCAGATCTGGAATTGGAGTTATCTGCATGCAGTGTTTTGTCTCACTGTATAAAAGAAGCTACATGCTGCCTTTATTGTTGGATGTCCTTTGATAGTTTCTAAAGTACAGTCTGCACACACATTCAGAACTCAATTCACATTACAGTGTATATTTATTCTTAATTTGCTTTATTAGAGTAACAATAAAAGATTGTGAATAGGTGATGCATACTGCTGTTCGTGTAGTTGCTTAACCTAAATGAAAGTTAGTTTGGAACATTTGTTTGGAGTCCAAATTTTTCTTATTTAGTTCAGAGCTAGAGCTGCAAGGCCAACTTTACTAACACTAGAAGTCAGTATTCATCCTTATTTTTCCTGTAAATAAATAACCCTGTAAATAGTCACAGAATTACTCATTTATGGATATAACTGATAGCTGTGATAGCCTTTTTAACAATAAAATGCTGGTAACATTTTTTTTCTCTACTGCAAAATGAAGAAAAGGATGGGCATCTTTTTCCAAGGACACTTGTAAAAGGATTTTTTCACACATCTACCATAGCTGGTGATAAATTGCAGAAAGGTCTTACAATGCTGTCAGCAGCATGTTCACACATAAATAAATCTTTTATTTTTTATTGAAAGGCACAGATCTTTACCCACACATTAGTCTCTAACATTTATGTAAATGAAACATAGACTCTGTAATATCCCATTAATCTCATTATTTGTCTGAAAGTTACTAAATGTGTTTCGATTGTTTTATTAGACTATTACTGCAGGCGCACACAGTGCCCAGAATTCATCTTAATTTTTCCAGGTACCTCATGGTTTACAGGCACAGAGGATAAGCGTCTTTTTACATTTTGCTTTTTAATTTCCTGTGCAGAGCTCATGTCAATGGAAAGGGAAAGTAGAAGAAGAAATGTTTTATTATGGGTGGGATTTTTCATTTTGCCATATTTTGTTGTTTTTGGCATTGAATCAAACAGAAAAAGTCTGACTTGCAGATCTGAAGCTGTTGAAATGATACAGAGAACATATTAAATGTACATATAGTTTAATTAATCATTCTATTATTTATGTAATCACACTGAAATAGTACAGCAAAGCAAAGTCCACATCAGACCAGTTACAAACAAGACATCGTTCAGTAAAAAAAAAACCTGTTTCATTCTAAATGCATTTTTTTTTTTCAGTTTAATTCCTTACAACTCTTTAGCGAAGCAGTTTTGTATACCGTCGTGGTCGAAAATTCCCTGAGGCTCTCCCCGAATAATCTCGAATCAGCAGGTCTTTATCGTCTGATGTAGGAGCAGAAACAAATGTTCAGTCACTTTAATGCCTTTAAGTCTCCAGAGGCTTGAATGTCTTTTCCTCACTTTCTTTTATATGCTTAGCCTTGCTGTCTCTGTATGTGTCAGTCTGTTTCTAGTGGAAATTTCACCATCACTCACCCTGTTCAGCTTTATCCTGCCAAGAGAAAATCACAACCTACTGCTCAACTGAATTTTAGTTTCAGCAAAAAAAAAAAAAAAAAGGAACACACAATATCTATGCTAACATGAAGTCTTTAAGGCGTATGTCCATTGCTTTCTATTAAATAGTATAAAAGATCTTAAGACCTATACTCTTTTTTTGTTTATTCAAGCATTGCCTACCAATGGCTCTGAAGGTGAAGAAATGGTTTAAACTCCATTACTGAATAATTTATCAGTGTGATGTACTGAGACAGTACTGAGAAAGCACTGTAAAACCAGCATTCTCTGTTCAAAAATAAACAATTGTATCGTAGCTTGTCTGAATAGATGCACTTTGGCTTAAGTGTTCTTGTTCTTAGAGAGTCACGGTTTTATTTGACTTTTAAATGTCTCCCCACAAATAATAACCAAATGCTTGTCAATTACAATTCCATTTATACATTTTGAAATCAATGTATCAATTTCACTTCAGTTTCAGAGGTCGCTTATGACATCTGTGTGGGTTTACAAGGTAAAAACATTTTTTACATGGTCATGTTCCTACGTTTTCCATTTAGGACAAATATACACAGATCAGCCACAACATTAAAACCACTGATGGGTGAGGTAAATAACACTGATTACGTGGTTACAGTGGTACCTGTTTAGAGGTAGGATGTGTTAGGCATCAAGTGAACGATGCTGTATATGGGGCTGCATAGCTGCAGACCGGTCAGAGTGTCCATGCTGACCGTCTGACCAAAAAGCCCACATGGTGATTTGGTCTGATGAGTCATGTTTTCTTTTACATCATGTGGCCGAGTGTGTGTGTCTATGAATCTCTTACTTGGGGATGAGGTGGCAGTAGGATCCACTATTCAATGCAAGCCAGCAGAAGCAGTTTAATGCTCTGGGCAATTTTTGGTTGGGACACCGTGGGTCCTGGGATTCATGTGGAGGTTACATTGACAAATACCTACCTAAACATTGTTACATACCAAATAGCAAGGATCTGCTGTGAACGTCTTGGTGTCAAATACACAGCACACTTCTTCCTTTTAGAGCAAAATAAAATGCCAAATTTCCATCCACATCGTTAGCTCAGTTTCAGCATAAACACATTGCCAGCAGAAATACTTCATTACAGATCTGTTCTGGTCTTGGAGTAGGCTTAATCTGTTGCGGTCAACAGATGTCTTTTCTACCTTATTACAATTTCCAATTATCCTAGAACCAAACAGCCGTAGGCCTTTTCTTGATGAAGTCAGGGTCTCAGGCTTTGGCGTGAGAAATCTAAACAGAAGCTACTCACTTGTTGAAAATGTGCTTTAACCCGTCAGTGCTGTCTAGGGTCATTTCTGACATCGTAATCTACTCTCCTCCTTTAACAACATGCTCAGTGTTGTTGTGGCATTTATTTGACATAGAAAAACATAATCTAACAACACTGAAAATGTACAGATTTTTTATTTTGTGTCAAAACTGTCCATCTGAACAACTTATAATATGAATATACACCCTGCCTTTATTGTAACAAAGGTTCTGAACCATTTTTGACAAGCAACCACAAAGTCACCAGCATTGTGGATGACCCCATGCACCTCTGCCTTCCTCCCTTTTCCCTCCTGTCTGGCAAAAGGCTCCGTATCTTACGGGCTTTTACTGTCAGGATGGGAAACATTCTCTCCTTTAGGCTGTCAGACTAATGAATCAAAACTGTACTTTACACACAAACACACTCATGATCCAAACAGCCAGTTTTTCCTAAACATAAACACACATACACACTTAAACTGTTTCAATACAAACAAAATGACACCCAAACCACCAGTCCATCATAAACGACCCCACAATAAGTTTCCCTTATTTATTATATACTGTACATTTTCTAGCCTGTTACAGCTAATTTAGCACAATCTTTGCATAATAATGTATTATTGGTATTCTTACCTCACACATCTTTTCATTTTTTCATGTTTAAGTATTCAGTATTATGACCAAATAGAGCATCAGTCATAATACTGTATTCATTTATGCTTTGTATCTGTATTAATTTATCACTTTTGTCAGCTCCACAGTGTGCTGTATTGTCCTGTATTGTTGTATTGTTTTGAAGTCTTGCACTTTCTTTCTTTCTGCACTCTGTGTAATCCTGTCCTGTCTGCACATGTGTGGTCATGTTGTTGACCTGACTCGACATGAACAGAAGTATACTTCTCACATCAGTTACTCTGATGAATTCGATAAAGTGTTTACATAGTGATGTGCTCTGAATGTTTGTGCACACACTACTTTAGAAATGAGCACGGTACATCCAACAATACAGGCAGCATTGAGCTACTTTTACAGTCTGCTTTGAGTTTTGCCTTCATTTTATGAGCTTCATAAAATCTCTTCGCGGAACTTTTTCATTAGAAAGTGAAAAAAAATCTTAACATTAAGAGTTGCGACCTGAAGTTGTGTGTCAGCATAGTTGCAAATTTAAATTTAAATTTACAGCTTTAAGTTGAACTTTTTTGCATTTAAGCTTTAAGCTGAACTCTTTACCCTTTATTTTACAGTTTTAAGCTTTATTTGAACCCTTTACCACTTAAGATTTATACTTGGTCTGAGTAATAAGAACTTAAATAGGAACTTGCTCACTTGTTGAAAACATTCTTAGTGTATCAAATATGGCATTTTGGCTATTCACAGAAGAGAAAAAGGAATAAGTAGCTTTGTGATTCACTCAATCCCTTTATCTTGAAGCAAAGACTCCTCTCAGTTACGGGTTTGAGCTCCTGACCTCAGGCTTACAGACAAGCTTCAAGCTCCAGCAAATCCCCACCGCTTGATCTGACGTCAGCTTGCACTTGACCTTGACGATGTTCAGTGGAGCAATCATCCCCAACTGAGCCCCTGGCCTTGCTAAGCTCCAAAAAATACTCTAGACCTCCATAAAACTGAGCTTCATCTTCTGAGGGGACACAAAGAGATATCTCTGTCTTTCACAAATACAACAGCTGAAAGATTTTGCACAAAGAAAGACGTATGTCACATGTTGGTCTTGGTGAGCTCGGATCATCCTTAAAAGAAAGGGATTTTAGACAGTTTCTTGTTTTTCCCCTTCCTAAAAATGAGGCAGTCAGCTGAGACGTGTTTGTTTTTTGAAGCTTATTTCCTAAATTCTGCACTGGAGCTACTAATAAAGGGACATAATTTGTTTGCCAAATTATTCCTTAAAGCTCTGAATTATGTGTTACCTTCTTGCACTTTCAGCTTGATACCTTTATTCTATAGATGGAAAAAAAATAGGAGCAGATGCACGTACAGGTGCAGAGAAAAACGTGCCTTGGGTTTAAAAACAAAGATAGGCAGACTTTTACCAGACACATGTCGGATACACTGTGTGTTTAGATATGTGCCCTGCTCTCTTACACAACAAACAGGCAGAAGAAGTTTGCACTTGAAACTGACACAGAAGGCTCAATATATCAGGTGGGGAGTGTCTCTTTTAGAAGATTCTCGGTGTCAATAGCATACATGTTCTTCTCAAGGTCAAGCATCTCAGTGTGCAGATTTTCTAGCACACTAGATTGAGGGGGGTTACCTTTATTAAGGACAAATAATTTTGTTTGGGGAAAACATGTTTGGTTTCAGTGCTGTCAAACTCTTTTGGATATCATAGCTGTCAGGCAGAGCTACTTTGGACCAGTCACATTCATTGACTGCTTTGCAAATGCTCTTCAGAATCACTGTTTTCAGTAATCCAAATCCACTTTAGTAGCAGAAAAGTGTGCAAAGTGAATCTAATATGCTAGATGTCAAATTAGTAAGACACTAGAATGCTGCAAATATAACTATTAGAAATTGTATGTGTCTAGAATGATAGAGTTTTTAAATAGACTGAGATACTTTTATTGTTGTAATAAAATGGTCCAGAATGTCCCATATTTCAAAAGTGAAAATCCAACCTCTGTAATAGATCATTACTGTGTATAATGTGTCATTTAATAACTTTTACCACAGAATTCTTGATATATCGAAGCAAACCTCTGGCAAATAGCTTGTATATTAAAAGGAATAGTTAGAATATGAAATACCAAATATTGTTAAAAGGGCAAGTGATTCTTAACTTTTGAACAC
Source organism: Bryconaethiops microstoma (assembly GCA_037577275.1). Taxonomy (NCBI): domain Eukaryota; kingdom Metazoa; phylum Chordata; class Actinopteri; order Characiformes; family Alestidae; genus Bryconaethiops; species Bryconaethiops microstoma. The sequence continues at coordinate 17,475,791 of JBBJLS010000155.1, read as the reverse complement.
TAGTGTGTATCAAGTTCTTTGATTGATTAATTGATTGATTGATTGATTGATTGATTGATTGAATGACTGACTGTTTGATTTGACTTGTAAGTTGGTTGCTCTGGACTGTCTACATAAAGTGAGCATGTTCTGGGAGTTTTTTGGGTCTCTTCATTTTTAGGTGGTTCTAGTCCTTGCTGTACTGTGGAAATATGTTCCCCTGTGATGAAATATGCTAAGGCAGCAGTCAAACAGCTGAAACGTGTTTTATGATCTTCGAATGCATGAAAAATGAGAACAGTCTGACCCTTCTGAGTATTTCACCTGAAATTGGGGCAAGTCTGCAGGGGGGTACAACATATCTCAGGAGGAATGCATAAGGCTGTTTCCTGTCTAATGACATTAGAGTTACCAGGATGACCATCTTTGGAGGGTAGTTCTTGCCTTTCCCCCCTCTTTCTCTCTTTCTCTCTCTCTCTCTCTCTCTCTATCTCTATCTCTATCTCTCTCTCTCTTTTCCCCACTTAGGAAAGGCACAGCTCAAAAAATATATTTGCAAAATGTAACCTCATGTAGCCGCAGTAAATACAGCCTACTAAATGCATGTTTTAAAGGTGCAATGGGGCATTTAAGTAGTGGAGCTTAGTACAAAACAGGAAATGCAACTTCAGCGATGATGAGATAGCACTGTTAATGAATAAATGTTTTCCCATCAAAATGTTCTTCAGGGCCACAATTCTATTCTAGCTAAAAATAGGAAGGAGAAAATTAACATGGACAGTAATGGCCATAGACGTCATTAGGATAACTGGAGAAATGAAAGTGCTACTTTGCTGGTACAAATTCTTTCAGCACATAATCATGTCTGTAGAAGACTGTGTCTCTGTGTAGCCAGGTTTTATGTTTAATTTAATTCCAACAAATAACTAAAATGTGTTAATGTGTAACAAATAAGTCTGAGTTTCCATCGGATCTATATAAGAGAATCAAATTACATTTTTACATTGTAAAAGTGTGGAGACAGAGTACACTGGCAAACATAATGACTTGAATAGCCATTAAACAGCAGAAGATACTTCGTGTCTGATAGCCTTGGACAATTACTGTTATAATTTTTTGTTTTTTGATAAAATAACAGTAGTCTATCTAGTGCTATCTGCAGCTTTCTGTCATGTTTAATTTCTACTGCCAGACAAAACCAGAAACGTGTGCAGTTATATTAATTCATTCTATATTATTTATTGTTTTTTTCCATCATAATTTATCATGATTCTTTTACGCAGGAAAAAACATTCAACATGTATTTCTTTAGGGTCAAATGTAAGCAAATAAGACAAATGCGATGAATAAAATAGTAGTTTCATATAATACAAAATGTACGTTACGATATGTAGATGGAAATCTAATGTTATGTCTGGTTTCAAAAGACAAATACAGGCAAAACTGACTGACAGAACCATTCCACCCATTCTGATTATGTATGAGGTAGAGAAATGTATGCTGTATTTCCTCCACACACGTAATGTTTAAACTTCATATTTTGGATCCAGTTTCACACAACACAGAATGTTGCCTATGAATGTGGTCCAGAATTTTTAATCAGTCTCTTTCTCTCAGACTCACTGAAAGCAATTTCTTGATTCAGCGAGAGCCTCTCATCAGTAAACATTTTAACTTGCGTAATGTCATTCAGTTCCAAACAAATTTCTCCTCAAATAGACCAACACAAACTCATTCCAGACGGAAAGCTTTCAAACAATTGAAAACAGGGGCAATTGTGCATCTTTAAACACTGCTCCAATAAACTAAACGTTAGCATCAGCATCAGCCAATTTACGGCAGACTGATCAAACAAGCATCAGCCACTGCTGGGCAAAACACTGTTCACAATGTAGGCCATTGTCTGCTAGACTGTGTGAACATCGCTGGCTTTGATGAAGTGTGAACAATAGCAGATTATGCTGCCTCTAAACAAAAACCCCTAAACAAAGAAATAATATGCAGGAAATAGCCAAGCTGCACTGCAGACACTCAAGTGTCTGTGGTTCTTTAAAGGAATAGTTTGGTGAAGAAAAAAATCTGATTTACACAATTTTCCGCTCACCCCAAATTTTTCCTCTTCATTTAGGACGATAAGGCTAACATTGCTAACAGTCGGTAGTCACCAAAATTGTTCATTGGATGACTGATCTTGAATTATTCTTCTGATTCCTATTTTTATTTGTTTATTTATCACAAAAGCACACTTTTTGGCCCTGTAATCTAAAGTGGCTGCCCGCAGCATATAGCTACACTAGTTTTTGTTGTGTCTACTTTAGTGGGGCCCATTACCAAGACCTGCCCCTCCGTTGTACCATATGTCAGATATCATTTGAGTGTTCATGGTAATCCTTGACTCGCGTGAATCTAAATGCGTGAATCTAAATGCCTATTATTGAGTTTGAGCACTTGACCCGAGCCCTTTAAATCTGCTAGTAGAGGTTTTACATCACATATGAATCACTGTACATTTTACCAACTGTAAAAATTGGAGCTTTCTGTGGGCTGCTTTACTTTTATTGCAAGGATTCCTTTATTGTCGGATATATTGTGATTTTTTATTCTTAAGGAATGTGTGAGCCCAGAATGCAGTAGGGTTCATTAAGCGTGTAATTGTTGTATTGTTAAATCAGAGTAACAGTAAAATAAAGCTAATTGTCATGTTTTCCCCTGTTCTCAGAACGAAGGCGGGTTCGGAGGCAGTGACGCATTTCTCTTTCTTTTATTTTGAAACTTCGCCAAACGAAACCACGAACCAAAACCAACTGAATATGACAGTGGACCGACAATCCCTGTCGGTCCCCAAGCAACCTAAATACAACCTCTAAAGCAAGCCCTGGCAGTTGAACCTAATGACTTAAACAAAACTCAAACCCGGTGTACTCAGGATTCAAAATAAAAGACCAAAACACACAAACAAACACTGGTACCAGGCCTGACACTAATGTGTGACTTGATTTAAAAGTTAGTGCCTGAGACAAACTGAATAAAAATCTACTATTTTATGTTAGATCATTAATAAATACAATAACCACACTTATTAATCATGTGATTAATGTAGGTGAGCACTTTTCAGCAGAATAATCTGGGGCAGCTGGTGGCCTGGCGGTTAGGAAGTTGCCCCTGCGATCAGAAGGCCATGGGTTCGAATCCCAGGACTGCTAGTGGCACCACTGAGGTACCTTTGAGTAAGGTACCGTCCCCACACACTGCTCCCCGGGTGCTGCATCACTAGCTGCCCACTGCTTCCCTTGGTGAATGGGTTAAATGCAGAGAAAGTTCACACTGTGTTGACGTGTGAGAAATGGACACGTTACATTTTATTTTTTGGCACTGGGCCCAAAGGTGTCTGCAGGCTAACCTGAGCTTTATCTCTACAGGATCCCCCCTAACGTACGGGACATTGTCTACTGCACGGGCGTGTCCCTGATGGACGAGGATGTTTGGGAGTTCATCTGGATGAAGTTCCACTCCTCAACAGCCATCTCAGAGAAGAAGGTTCTCCTGGAGGCTCTGACATGCAGCGACAACAGCTTCCTGCTCAACAGGTAACATCTACCGCATCCAGACGAGAATGGTTCATAGTAATCTGTGACTCTGAGGTGCTTTATGGCAGGACTTCTAAACCTTTTCCACCTCAAGGCCCACCTGTTTATGACTAGAAAGCCTGATGGCTTAGAGGAAAACTTCTCTTTTTCTGTTATTTTTCCAATGATCATGTTGAAAAAATGAGGGTCTAAAAATAATATAATTCTTTCAGTTTAATAAAGCAATATTTAAAATGATGAAGTAAAATAGAAAATAAGGGACAAAACTCTCACCATAGCTTTAATTCCAGCAAGAATAGGTTTGAAGGGACCAAAGTGTGTATTTTTGTATATTTATGAACAGTTTTTTCATTTTAGAAACTTCTGAATCTGTCTGCATCGCGTGCCTGCAGCTGTAATGTTTCAAACTGATGATGTTTATTTAGCCTTCTACTGTGACATATACTTATTTATTCATCATTAATAGTCTGTTTCTAATTCTGTTTATTTTTTATATTACTCATTACTGAATAAATTATTTTAGTGCCAGTTTTTATTAGATGCCCCAATAACTGTGTAGTTGATATTAACAATACATGCAACAATTTAACTACTGAATGTATATTCACCACTACAGAAGGATTACAATAGTATCTAATCACACAAGTGTACCCTAAAGTAATTACTCACTAGAACTGCTGCCAATGATCCACTTCATCTCAGCTGAGTGAAATGGAAATGTGCTTTAATGCATTAATGTTTGGTAGTGTTTTAAATGGACAAGAACGACACAAAGCATAACACATTTACATTTAAGGCTTGTTTTTATCTTTTTTAACCAGTTTTCTATCAGCGGATATTTTGACCATTAGCTTGATTTCCCCTCCCAACAAATGGCTATCGCATGTTTTTTTTCTGAGATATGTGAAGCCACCCACCACATCTTTTCTAGCTGTCACTTATATAATCTCACTGGACAGCTGAACCGGCATGAAGGAAAATGCTAACTGCCCAACTCTGTTCCGTGAGTTAAACGATGCCTGCAATTGGCTAGCGTCACACTGAGCACTAGAGGGAGAAGAAAACAAGGAACAAAATGTGGAAACCATCGTTCTCACCCACAGAGCTGGGCCTTCTTGCTCAAAACCTTAGCTGCACCACATTAAGGAGCCCCAGTTAAAGGTTTCTTAATAAAAACAAGCTACTGGTATTAATGCCAGCAGGTAGCTGAAGTTCAGTACCTCAGTAGTTGTTAGGAGCAGTGAAAAAGATTCTATCAGATGGTATCTCTTGTTTTTTTTTTATTTCATCAGTTCACTGAGAATGAAATCTTTTTAACAAGGACCCAGCACAAAATAAAGATGCACTGTTTCATGACAAAGAAAGACAAGCGAAAGTTTCTGTATTACCAGCTTGGACATTTGAAGCCTCCTGCTGAGGAGGTGTGTTGCACGAGTTTGAATCACAGCTTGATCACACTTTCACTTTCTTGTCAAAAATAACTGAACAGATTCAGAGATCATCTGAGGTTCTAGAAACCTTGGAATACAACGTGATCAGGTGCTCACTCCATGCAGTTCTATTAGATTTTGTACAGATATTCCCTGCAGTTATCACACAGGGAAGCAAAGGAACAGTATTAATTCATCACAAAGCAGACAGAACCTGATTTAAAAATGTTTTTTTCTTAAGAACTACATTTGAACAATGTATTGCCTTTAAACAATGTTGTTATGTTGATGAAGATGAGAAAGCAGCCTGATCTGGACAAACGCCACCTGCTCAAAAATGTTCTGTATTGTTCCCCAGTATCTAATATTGTAAACTTTTTCTGGACATATTTCTACTCACGCATGGACTAATTTGGTTCAGTCCATCTTCTTCAGTCAGTCATATCCTGTCTGTCATCCCAGCAGAGGACCATTCACTGTGCTCTAAAGGGAGACTAGAGACAAAGCCAGCAGCATGTAGGCACTTTGCCTGCTAGTCTCTATGGTGCCCTAAATCCTCTCAGAACTCAATAGCTGGATGAAGGGGGTAACGGATTATTGGCCAGCTGGGCCAGCTGAGGAGATCCCAAAGCCCACACGTATTTTCAGCCTCTGAGGGCACACTGTAGGCATGACGTCTCCATTTGTGTTAGCTCCTCTGCTAGCCTGCACTATGAATATACTCAGAGGAAAGAAACTTGGCCTCACATGCTTTAACTTCCTTCCCAAAGTGGTAGGAGTGTGTTTGTGGCAGAGGGAGTGAATTCACACACCTGTAAGGCCTTTAGAGCCTGACATGGCCAATAGAGGGATCTTTCCAGTACAGGAACGTCTTCAAGAACTTAGAACTTTTTTTTAGCTATTCAGGCATATTTTAGGTGTATTTCTGCTGAAGGAACTTTTTCAAGATCCAGGAACATTTTAGCTGTGTTTACAGATTTTAGCTCTTAGGAGAACATCAATGAAAAATTTATATTTCTCCACAAATCAGGAACTAATCTTGGTGTAAAGATTGCCATACTAATTGTAATTAGTTGTTAAAAATCAAAGTTTCACAGAACCATCTTATGCAAACAAGTTGTTGTGGATGCCTGGAGAACATGCAAGAACCAGCAATTAAAATATTTAAGCATATGTAACACATTCAAACCAATTTCCTAATCAAAATCTGCACTTCTCAGTACAGACATTATTATATTCATTTAACAAATAAAACAATATATCAGTCCTTTCTCCGTGTTTGCTGTTTTGCTGTACATTTATGTGCTGAAATGACAGCACCATAATATAAAGTCTGAAAACTCTGTTGTCGCCTTGGCAATGCACAAGGGCAATTGTTTTCCACTCATACTATATCTTTGACTGGAGAAAGGTCTATAAACCCCTAAATCTAAGAGTTTTATCAATGTTTCAAAAACACCATGAATCATTTGCAATAAATAATTTTCCAGCATAAGTGATCATTTTTCCTTTTGCTTAAATACTGCATAAAAAGTGTGACTACTAAGTTTGGCTACTGCATATGGGCATATCTTCACAGTGACAGGGGGCTTTTCCCACTTATGAGTTGAACCAAAATACTTAATATGGAATGGTTGGAAATTTACGACTAATGCACCAAGGATATAATGTGTGTCAATCACTAAGCCAACACTGAACTATGGCACAACAAAATGTTTCAAGTGATCTGCTCATCTAATGCAAAAATTAGAAGAAACAATCAAATTTAACCACTTTGAACAGTTTTACAGAATTTAATGAGGGAACAAAATTGTTATCAGTAAATTCTAATTCAAAACACTATTATATGTCAGGCCTAAGAACAATAATGGTAGGTGGCCACAAGAGGCCACCTTTGTTCAAAGTTTTGTTTCTTTTGATTATTAGATTCACCTGGGTGTCGTTTTGATTCAGTGCATGTGTTTTGTCATTGGTGCGTTTTTGGGTTTGTGTGATTATTTAAGGGCTTTGTGTTTTGTCTCAGTTGTCGGTCAACCTGGTTCCTTTCCCGGTCGTTATATTTGTTTTGTTTTCTGTCTCCCTTTGTTTGAGTATTCATAGCTATAGAGTTTGGCTCATGTGCCTGTTTTGGTTTTGTTCTTGTCCATTTGTTTAAAATAAAGAGATTCACGTCGACTACCCGTGGTGTGTGTGTGCGTGCCCCGCATTTGAGGAGAAGGGGTTACCCCAGCGTGACAGATTGACCGACCAACCAAAAAGGGGCGCTGGAGTCCGGGCATGCTCGCCCAAAGAAGAGGAGTGGCTCCTGAGAGAACTGTCCGCGCTCTCTCAGGAACTTATCACCCAAGACATGGCTGCATATGGCTTCGCCAACTGTCTCTTTTGAGTCTTCCACCGCTCCGCGAGGCCACGCAGCCTGTCTCTCCCTTCCTCCAGGCCCAGCAGCCCGGCTCTCCGCCCCATGAGAGTGAGCTCGCGAGGACTGAGACCACCACGCTCTCGAGCGCCCAGACCACACTCTCGAGCCAAGAGAACACGCTCACGAGCGCCGTGGCATCCTGGAGACCCATATCAGCGCCCAGAGGACAGCGGCAGCTGGCCACGCCTGGTCGTGGCAGCACGGAGCCCACAACCCATGGACCTTTTGGGTCCTTTAAAGGAGCCTTTAGGCCTTTTATTAGAGCCCTTGAGGCCTGTTTTAACTCAGCAGCTTAGCCCGTTCGCCCAGCAACTTAGCCCAGTAGAGGGGTTGTTAGCCACTGAGGCATTTTCACAGGGGTTGTTAGCCGCAGAGGGGCTTCCAGAGGGGTTGATAGCCGTAGAGGGGTTGATAGCCGCAGAGGGGCTTTCAGAGGGCTTAGTAGCCGCCGAGGGGCCCGTGATAGTCACAGAGGGGGCCATTATAGCTACAGAGGAGTTTTTAGAGGGGCTGAGAGTCACAGAAGAGTCCGTTATAGTCACAGAAGGGCCCGTAGCAGCCACAGAGGGGCCCGCCATAGCCACAGAGGGGCCCGTTGCAGCCACAGGAGCCTTCCCATTAATTATTCTGGGGGGGGTGGGTACTGGGGTCTCTGCGAGCTCCAGGAAGGGGCCTCCGCCACCCCTGGACAACAAGGGATTCTCCACTGAACGGCTCCCAGGAGGGGGCTCTGCACAGGAGGACAGGCAGGGACTCCCGGTAGGGAGCACCGCCAGCAGGGACAGCGAGGGATTCCCTGCAGAAGGTCTCCCAGGAGGGAGCTCCTCCCCTGAGGACAGTGAGGGGCTCCCGGTAGGGGGCTTCTCCTCTGAGGACTGCGAGGGGCTCCTGACAGGGAGCTCCCAAGTTAGGATTGGGACACTCAAAGGGGAGCGTCCCATGAGACCCACCCGGACCGGTCATCCAGGTGGCTGCGACCGGGTGGTGCTCACAGGATGCTTCCCTTTGCCTCCGCCTCCCCCCATCCTCCGTTGGTGTTTTATGGGTGCTTCGGGGGTGCGCCTTAGGAGGGGGGTACTGTCAGGCCTAAGGACAATAATGGTGGGTGGCCACTAGAGGCCACCTTTGTACAAAGTTTTGTTTCTTTTGATTATTAGTTTCACCTGGGTGTCGTTTTGTTTCAGTGCATGTGTTTTGTCATTGGTGCGTTTTTGGGTTTGTGTGATTATTTAGGGGTTTTGTGTTCTGTCTCTGTTGTCGGTCAACCCGGTTCCTTTCCCGGTCGTTACACTTGTTTTGTTTCATGTCTCCCTTTATTTGAGTATTCATAGCTATAGAGTTTGGCTCACATGCCTGTTTTGTTTTTTGTTCTTGTTCTTTGTTTAAAATAAAGAGATGCACGTCGACTACCCGTGGTGCATGTGTGTGTGTGCGTGCCCCGCATGCGAGGAGAAGGGGTTACCCCAGCGTGACATTATATAATCATGTGAAGTAAACACACTTAAATCTCACATTTTAGCTACTAGCAGCAAAACAGACTCGGTAGAAAACTTCAGCTCTTCAAAAAACTACCAAACTCTTTATTCACTCAAGCAGTACTGAAACTCCCCAGATCATCAGAAGGTTTACAAACCTTTCAGTTCATCAGATTCTTCCCTTTTTTTTTTTTTTTGTTCCTCCATAGGTTCCACAACCTCAGTGTTGCAGTGTTTCAAATCTCTTTTCTTGGACATTTTATGGATATCAATAAAAGTTTGCACCTTTTCAATTCATATCATTTTGTATTTACAAATGTTTTACTAGTGCCAGCAAGATTGTGACAAATGGTAAAGGCCTTCTTACAGGACATCTAACATCCAAAGCAACAAGAAAACAACAGCTGTGGCCACACTTTAGAAAGCTTTAATAGTGTTTTCTCTTGATGGACTATGTTGTATATTAGCTTTTCACATTATGTTTTCAGTTGCAGTTGCCCTGCATGGGATGATGTAATATAAACGTATCTCCTATGGTGAATATAATTGTCTAATAAGAAGTGCTTGATGGGTTTTTACACCACAATTTAACAGAAATCTTTTTCTGTGCTTGATTAAATTTGTGTGATCACAGAAGTCGTTGTGAAGCATGAATTGTGAACAAAAACCAGGAAAACAATGCAGACCTACTTATGTACTGGATAAATGAAGGAAAGGATAATAACCTTATGTCATTGCATTTGTGATGTCATTCATAGTTGCGTGATGTAGAACACAAACGATTGATAACAGTATTTTTGCTTAGCTTACAGCCATGTGCTAATGAATGAAATGAAAGCAGGAAAAGGAGCAGAAGCAGCTGCAAAGAGACGTTATGTTGTTATGAGATGTCAGACTGGATGGAAAACAGCTTTGGAAATATATTAGCCACATCCATGTGCTAATTGGAAACAGTAGCATTGTGTTGTGGTGCACAGCATTAGCCTTAACAACTCCAGACAGAATGTGCCACGTTGTGAGAACTTTTTAACACAAAGATATAACAGCCAAGGCAGCAAGAAAACAACAGATGTGGCCTCCCTGTAGAGAGTTTTATCAGCATCTGAGTTGAGCCTAGTTAACTCGTTTAAGAGTTACCATTTCTGAAAGCTGGTCAAGGGCCCACATGATCTTTTCTGAGTTTCTTGTACTTTTTGTGCATTGTGTGCAACCAGTTTCATGAATCATGTGATATTTTTTAAAGGCTTGATGTTGCTGTAGTCTGTTGGATAATTCACAATGGTGATGGACCTGAGGCATCCATGATTTTAATGTTTAATGACTCAGACAGACATCGACAGTACAGCCTGGGAGAGGTTGTAGGCTAGATAATTGTAAATAACTGCAAAGCAAATCATATTTTCCCTGTTGAAAGTTGTGCATATGAACCTAGAGTTTGCATATCTATTGATTTTGAGGATTTTTTTGTCAAATTAGGTTTTAAATGAACACAGGGGTGTGCACAGAGCATGAAACTTGAAAAGGCCTGTAAGACATGGCAGACACTCTGAATGGAGGATGTTTGAAACGTTTCCTGGCTGTTTTTTTTTTTTTTCTAAGCTACCCGCTGCTCTTGGAAATGGCCTAGAGCAGGACTTCATTGATTTAAGCTTCACTTGAATTTCACACAGCTTGCACAACCAGGGGCAGAATATAGGACTCCTATGCCAGATTAGATGTGTGGTCGGGGGGGGCAGCATATATACTCTACAGGGATGGAGTTGAGGTTTAGTCACATTAAAAAAAATGAGTTTACACATAAAATCAGATGAGTTTACACCTGAATTCCAGTTAGAGAAAGTAGTTTGATCTTTATTCTCAATATCTTCAAAGTAAATTTTTTTGTAAATGTGTATTGTGATGCTCTTGGCTATCAAAACAAGCAGCTAGATCATCATCCAGAATGTTTGGTTGGATTGACCTTTACTTGTGACTAGTTGTAAGAAATATAATTTTCCCACCAAACATATAAGATTGTTCCACAAGTAAGCATTCTTTATATATTGTCACTTTTTGACAAAACCTCATGTTTGTCGAGCATGACACAAAATAAAAGTTTAGTGACTAAAAGATAAGTGACGGTCTTCCCCACCAAAGCATTATTCAGGCATGCAAATCCAATCCAGGTAGAAAAATAGGGTTTGTGAAATAATATCACAGACCACATCACACATTGTTCTGTGCCATGTCTTCTTACATATGGGTATCTGTTTAAAAGTGTCATTCTGATGGTAAACCTTTCAGTACATACTCAAGGCTCTTGCCAGAAACAGCCAGCTGCTTAAATATTACCAAAATCAGTGGCACATATATCTCCACCCCTTATTTTGCACAGTCCTCACACATTTCGCTTAGACCTCCCCTAAATGCATGCATCATATTGGGTACACGGCAAAGACACTACTGCAGGAATCAGCCTTAATTTCTTAAAGGGACTTTAATGAGCAGAACAAGAAGATTGAGATCTCTGAGCCCCCAACACAAACATAAGAGTCAACACAAGCCTCCAGTGATTTCAGGAGGACCTTCACTCCTGTGCAAAAGGACCCATGCCCGAGGGAGATCAGGCTCGGCTTCAGGTTATGTGGCCGGTGAGGCCAGTCAAGTACTTTCGCTCATAAGCCGCTGTGACAACGGCAACACACCTCACGCCTGCTGAGACAAAGGGAAGCAAACACAAAGTCACTAGTACTGAACAGAGTCCCATGGAGCCTCTAACCACGGTCCGTTGGCTGAGGAGAAGGCAGCTCTCTCACTGCCACTAAGCAAGCCGTCCTGGGTGTAGAGCTCAGGAGGGAGTCCTTCACAAGTCCAGCAACAGAGACAAAGATACAGGCATAGGCATTAACACAGATAAACATTCAGTACAAAACCAAGACATTCACAGGAAGCATTAGGTGACCACGCAGCAATCCGCCGGCTCGGCTGAGCTTTTAAACCCAGACCACACACAGACAGCCAATCACACAACGCGGACAATAATAAGACAAACTAGTATCACTTAACTTAAACACGATACACATGGACATGTCATCAGGTGCCTAGGCAACCCAGGTTGTGTGCTCAGTGTTTACACCTGGGCTGCCTAAACTCCTGATGACCAGGCACACAACAAACTATGATGTAATTACTTTGTGTCCCGGGTTGCATCCTGGTCAAAACTCTGGGGACGGGCTTTGTGCTGGGCGTGACCGAGATGGCCCAGACATAACAATATTGTGACGATTCTGTGAAAAGAAAGAACTTTAACAATAACTAATTTAACCCCTAATACAGACGCAAACCAACCTGAATAAAACCCCTGCAGAAGCGGTGCATGCTGGGTGCCACACCACCCTATCCCAACTCCGTTACACTACCCCCATCTAAGCTGTGGATGCCCCAGACACTTAAGTCTGTGAGGTGCCAAGGCCTCTGGAGCTACCACCGTAGCCAGTCTCTGGCACTTTCAACAGCAGGAGGAGAACAAAGAGAGGGCTGGGGCTCGTCCTCACCCCGTGCCCCCATAGTCACACCCATAGGCTGGTAAGGCACAAGATAGTCCCAGTGGAGCACCACCACCCTCGCCCTTCACCCAGTGGGACATGAGCTTAGGTGACAGGCCCCTCTTACTTACAGGGCTGTACACCCAAACCTTCTCTCCAACCCCAAAGTCCCTGCCCTAGATGCGCACATCATACATCTGCTGCTGTTTGGAACCAGCCTCCGCCAGCGCCTGGTGGTTGAGCCCATGCACCACCCACAGCCTCTCACGCAGGTGGTAGAGGTACTCCAAACCCGGCTTACCAGGCACCAAGTCCACAGACGTCCTCAGCTCTCTCCTGAACATCAGTGCCATCAGGGTGGACTGTGTTGACTTCTGGACCACTGTGCGATACGACCACAGCGGCAGGTGGCAATCCCAGTCTTTCTGGTGTTGGCTGGTCAGCATGGTGAACTGCGTGGCAGAGGTCAGGTTGAAATGCTCCACCAGACCATCACTCTGTGGGTGAGGAGGGGTGGTGCAGGTCTTCTGCAACCCCAAATGGGCACAGACCTCTTCGAACTCTTCCACCTCGAAGTTACGGCCCTGGTCACTGTGCAGCTCCTCCAGAACTATGAACCACAATAGTTCCTTTCCAAATGGGAAAGAGAAAGGCTGAAATAGGCAATGACATGCCCCTTCTCCTGAGACAACATGGCCTCAAGTCTGACATCGCTCCAATACAATACAAAAGTCTGCTGGAGGTCTGGATAAGCCAGTACGGGTGCAGAGATTAATGTGGTCCTCAGCGAAACAAACGCATGCTCACAATTACTGTCCCAGGAAAATGCTGTCTTTTACAAAGCACTTATTTCCAAGCACTTATTTCCAAAGCACTTATTTCCGAGCACTTTTTCCATGAGCCGCTCGAACGTGGCCAGCACATTGCATAATCCGAATGCCATGACTCTGAATTGCCATAAACCCTGTCCAACAGTAAACGGCATTTTTGCCCGCGCCTCTGCGGCTAATTCCACCTGCCAGTAGCCATTTCAGAGATCCAGCGAGCTGAACCAGGAAGAGCCAGACACAATCCAAAGCTTCGTCAATACGAGGAAGCAGATAGGAGTCCTTCCACGTCATCCCATTCAGCCACTGGTAATCCACGCAGAACCGCTATGAATCCTCCTTTTTCTTCACCAGGACCACCGGAGCAGACCAAGGACTGTCAGACAGTTCAATCACACCCACTTCCAGCATTTCCCATATCTTTTTCTCCGCCGGAGCGAGCTTGGCTAGCGACAAACGACGCGGACGCAGCCGAACAGGCTGTGCATTCCCAGTGTCTGTTATGCTGCACCAGGTTGGTATACGTACAGTCTCTCTCACTGGCTGCAAAAATGAGCCTGCACTCAAAGGGCTGGTCCGCCGCTTGCCGATTCAGTGACGAAACAGGATACGTTGCGTCCCCAGATGGCAGCCCAGATTGTTTGCCTGTCTGCGTGACCGGTGGAGCCAGAGAAACGCTCCACGCCGCACCGTGCAGCGGCAACCGCTTGGACCAATCCTCGATCTGTACATCAGCCCCGATAATGTCCACAACCGCCGCAACAAATTCAGCCCCACTATGCAGCTGTCTTGTATTCCTCCAATAAGAAACGGGTGTTTGAGCGCCATAGTGTCTATGGTTACGAGCACCGTTTTCTGGCCCGACATGGCCACCCTCTGGCCTGTGACCGTAGTAATCCTCCACTTGGATGTCCCTTGGTCTGAATCACACACACAGTCCACATCAAACACACACAGAGCCCTCTTCCTGGATCGCCATCGGGAAATCAGGAGAACCCCACCATGCCCACCATGCCAGTTGGTGAAGATCAGCTTTTCCTCATTGTAGCGTTGTTGGCTGACACGCCAGCCAAATCAGCGTTGCAGAGCGTTCTCTATATCCACCCACACGCTCGTGTGGCAGGAGATCGTCCAGGGCCTCCAGCGCCTTTCCCTTCAGGGCTGTTAAAGTCCACAGCCAGCTGTACTTGGGTGAGGAAAGAATCTGGCGGTTCATCCCCTCTGTACGGCGATAGCTTTACTGGTGTGCCATCGGCGCTCGATGACGTCATCAGCCACCGTCAGCGAGGAGTGCGCTGGAGCCTGCCGGGAACTCTTCCGCCGCCCTCTGCCGCTCCGCCTCTCTCGGAATCCTCTCCTTTGGCCTCGCTCCTTTCAGCTGCCGAATCTCTTTGTCACTCACTCCATTATCCCACTTCTTACACCTATGTGACAATTCTGTGTTTATTTGTTAATGAGAGGAATAGAGATGACACAAGAGAAATGAACTCAAGTGGAGAGAACTTCCAAGCTTCATTTTTTAACCAGCATTAGCTCTCAGCACAAGCCTAGCATCTCCTCTACTACACTGAAATCCTGCCAAAAGGCATCCAAACACCACGGCACTTCGCCAACGGTAGATTTCACACATTAAATAAAACTAACTAGAATTATCCCCTAAACATTCTCCATAAAACAAAACACAAATAACTTTAACAATAACTAATTTAACCCCTAAAACAGACCCAAACCAACCTGAATAAAACCCCTGCGGGAGCGATGCATGCTGGGAGCCACACCCCCCTATCACAATACAATATGCATGAAGAAGAAAAGTGCATTTTGCATTTTACACTGCACACGCTCTATTAAGCGCACATTTAACCTCTTGCACGAGTTTTATACAACACACAGGCATGATGCATCTGATCTGTGCCTGAAACTGGTGCAAAATACGCAATACCTCAGGGCTTTTTCACTGGAAGTGTTTGGAGGAACATTTAACTGACACACCCGACAACACCATTTTTTAGGTACAGAAAGTTTTAAAACTATATTATGCTCACAGCTTGTGTTTAAACAACTCGCCTCAAAGCAGTCAACAGTTCGTGATGGAAGTGATTCACTTCATTCTAAAATGCAGCACTCAATTACATAGTGCATAATTGCTGTAGATTTTGAACACATATATTTATGTTGATGTGCTCATATTTTTTTTGCTCTTTTATTTTTTTGTTATTGCTTTCAGAAGTTGCAGCTCATGATGAAATCTGTGGTCATTGTAGAGGCTCAGGAAAGCTAATTTTTAACTAGACAATGAGGGCAATTGTGTAGTCTGACTTATTTGCCCAAAAAGCTGCTGTCTGCATGTGATCAGACCAAACATTACACCAGGGGAGTAACTTAAGCAAACAAAAAGCACCACATCGCATCATAGTTAATGCGGAAGTAAAGCAATGTTTGTTCAACTGGAAAGTATAAATTAGCTTTTAGTATCTTTCTTGGCCTACAGGCGCTTCCCGAGTAGAGCTTTTCATTCAAGGTGCAACTGAAAGTAGAGATAGCTGCCTTGCATCCCAAAAGACCAACTTTGTCACCTTGTCTTGTTTTCTACACCTCCTTGCAGACTCAAAGCATCTGCTGGCCCAGCATGTTAAGCGCCACCTGAATACACAGAGAGGAGTGGAGAAAGTCTGAAGTAAGAAATTAGCAAAGGAGCCAACGAGAAACTCCCGTAGAGATTTATCTGTCTTTGTCGTGCAGCTTCAGCATTGTTTGCAAGCTAATGAGGAGGGCCATTTTGGGGATTTGTTTTATTTTTTGGGTATGTTGTTCATACAGTGTATAACAGGTAGTCAGGTGTATTTGTGTCAAGTTGGAGCCAAAGGAATAAGACCTGATCTCTGGCGGGTTTACAAAACACTTTGGCACACAACTTAAATAAAGTTTGGCAGTCAGTGAACAAAGAAATGCAGTCACCTGCATTGCTATACCATATTTTTACACAGTGTTTTCCTCTGACAGTACCCTACACCACAAGCGTCACCTCGGATTGTGGCTGCAAATCAAAGTGTAAATGCGTTGAAAACGGCAGCAATCTCAGAGGCGCCTGCTTTCTATTAGCGCTGAATAATAGATGCTCTATTCTTAGCCCCCATCAAATCTAATTATTTTTGTTGTTTGTCTATACATATGCCTTACATTGCATATTAAGGGGACGTTTTTGTTCCATAGTTACTTATGTGTACATTTAATTGGCAGTATATTGGCAGCATCAAATGTGTACTTCTGACATTTTCCTGTTTTTTTAATGCCAAAAAAAATGACAGAAATGTGGTAAAAGTGTAACGTTTTTTCTTTTGCACAATACGGAAATATTTCACCAGGTACAATTATAAAAATCTTTCCTTTTGCACTCAGAGGCACAAATGTCATGTGTATGGAAAGTCTCAAACCTGTGCGTTCCACATAATTTCTCTGCTTGTTTCAATGAGCTGTGAGTGAGAAGGAATTCAACAATCTTATCAGGTTGTATAGGCCATAAGGGATCTAATAGAGTTAAAAATGTGCTTCTGTTTCTAATAATATAATGGTTCAGGACAGTGAACTGTGTGTACAGATATAAAGCTTGCCAGCATTAACGGTAGTCTCTCGGGTGTTCTCCGGAGGACAAATAGAGTTCAAATGGAGAACAGTGAGGGGAAAGCCAAAAAAAAAGAGACATTGATGAGAAAGAGAGCCGTTTGGTTTGTCCTGACCACGGCAAAGCAATTACCCCGAATGTAATTGCAAATTGAAAACTTGCACACCGTGGCGGTGTCTTTTTCTGCAGTGTCTCATTTCCTATTTCCTTCCTTAATCCCCACTTGACATTTTGCACCAATTTGACACAAGCGAATGTGTCCTTGTTTGATTCTGTCTTTCCAGGTTAATTCTCTTTTAAAGATCCTGTATTATGGTACTAATACAAAATATGCTCTTGTGCTTGCTGGTGCTATTCAACATCCCTCTCTTTCCGTACAGAAGTGAATGATGCTGTTATTCACCAAGCTGCTTTAGAATTCTTCTCCAACGTGCTTTAAAGCTGCCATCAGGGATTCTGAACAATAAAGCAGCAAACCTGACCTTCTACTGTTTTGTAGAAAAGGGAAAAGATTGGGAGAATATAGCCCTATTAAAGTTCACAAACAAAGTTCTGATGCAAGAATCAATACTGAATCCCATTTAAATTTCTAAATCCCTTGTTTGTATTTGCATTTCTGGTAAACAACAGAATCGAAACCTCTTATTTGACCCCCAATAGGAGTAGATTTGTAGTTAACAGACATTGAAGCAATTCAGTGGTTGAGAGTCTTTAAGAAAATCTGTTGTACCTTTTTGATTATCTTTTTGTTATTTGAAAATACTTCTACTCCATATGTCCACTTAAAATATGCACAAAATATTCACATAATGACTTTGGGCTTATAAATATGTACAAAACAGCATGTATTCTTAAGCATTAACAAAGAAATGTTTAACGAACAAATTCATAGGGGGAAAAAACTTATGAACAGCACTTGTATTTTGTTGCAAAGCTGTTGCAGGCAGTTACAGTTTTAGTCAAGTACATTAAGAAGTAATTTAAGTAAATTAAAAAGCTTTTTGCAGTGTTGTAGTTTGCTTGTGGCCCATTCCTTCAATTCCCCAAGGGTCCCAGTGATGGGCTCACAGTTTTAAAATTCTCTCTAAATTTTCAAAGGGATTCAAGTCAGGAGACCATGCTTGCTAGGCCATGCAAGCACCGTAACAATTTTTAGGAACCAGTCTTGAGTTCATTTGACTTTTGTTCGTTTACGTGGTCTTGTTGAAATTGGCCATCTCCTCTCCCTTGGTCAATGAGATTGAATTGAAATGTTCAAGCACATTGCTTTATTTGTTTCCTTTGAGCATGTATAGTTCTTTGCAGAGAAGCAGCCCCATATCATGATGCTCCCACCTCTATACTTCACAGCGGGTATGACATTCTTGGGACCATAGTCACATCACGTCTTTCACCAGACACGACAAGCTGATTTATTGCCAAAGACTGGTTTCATCTGACCAGAGTACATTGTTTCAGACAGGTTATGATTTGTCTTATTGCAGCTAAATCTTCACTGTTGCTGGTGCAAAGAGACAGATATAGAAGTCCAGGTTGGGACTTCGTCTCTGCTAATTCCTAAGAACAGCACAATCTTGAAGACATGCATAAAACAATAGGGGAGATGCTTTAAAAAAAAACCCTCTAGTACCATACAGTACAAAATTACCAATTAGGATCATATTTAGCAAATAGCACACAGTATACCTTATATATATCAGTGTTTTATATATACACTACGAGTCAAAAGTTTGGACACACCTTCTCACCTTTGTTTTTCTTTGTTTTTATTTTTTCTACATTGTAGATTAATATTGAAAACAAATGAAATGATGAAGGAACACATGGGATTATGCAGTAAACAAAAGAAAATTTAAACAAACCAGAATATGTTTTGTAATAAGGTAATGATGGACTGTTGTTTTTATTTACTTAGTTATGTGATTCTTGCCATAATGTGCAGTAGAACCGTAGTGGAATCGGATCACTAACTGTGTACCAACACGACCATCACAACTGATGATCCCAAACACATTAAGAAGGAGAGAAATTCCACTAATGAACTCTTGACGAAGAAACACCTGTTAATTAAATACCATTCCAGGTCGATTCCTCATGAATCTGATGAAAAAATGCCAAGAGTGTGCAAAACTGTCATCAGAGCAATAGGTGATGTTTAATATTAATCTACAATATAGTCAATAATAAAAACAAAGGAAATCGTTGAATGAGAAAGAGTGTCCAAACTTTTGACTGGTAGTGTATATGTAAAACCTAAATGCATTAGGCATAATACACTTGTGGGTGGAATTTATTATGACTATGTTCTTCATTTTATCCTTAAAATCAGTGTGTGAAATACCCAGAGCCAGTTGGGGGTCCTCTCTCATGTCCACACTTAGAGATGATGTGTCGCCCCAGCACTATGAAAGGTTGGCACAATGTATCAAATGATTCTCACCAAGGTTGAACTTCTTTAAACAGTACATTATTTCACAAAAATTCTGAACGTTGACTAGACTGGCTAAGGAATGTGTCAGTCGGTGCCTAGGCCCTCACTTCTAGCCACTCCCCTTTCTTTGCTAAAACCCACCCCCAAAGACCAACTGACCAATCGAACTGAGAGTAGGCATGCATGGGCTGTCTAATAAACACTCTTAAGACACCTTAAAGAGTTTTGAGACAAAGAGTGAAATCATACCCATGTTCCAAACATGCTTTGTATTAAGTTTCATTTGAAACTAAAACAGATAATGAGACTAAATGAACACAAACGCATGCCTTGAGTTAAAAACCACAGACACATTTAAACAGGCACCCTTTGTGAATGGACAACAACTCCTGAATAAGCAGTGATTTTTTGGCATGATTTTTCTTTCTAACAGCTAAGAACAATAATAGCCCTTGTATAAAGTACTGCAAGCTGGATACTGTAGTGATTGAGCAGAGACTTGTTTGCAGTGTTTTAGGTGAATTGATCCACCCATCGAAAATCTTGCAGGACTGAGGCCATGTCTCAATGTTTTGGTAATTTTGATTAATAAGTAAATCAATATAACTTATAATAAATGCATCCACAGATTCCACAGGCATTATCAACATGTATTGTCTCCATTTGCATATATTCTATTTAAAGTAATGGAAACATTTTGATTCCTTAAAAAACTGGTTCATCTTTGGGGGGACACTGAGAATGTGATAATGAAGAACCTCCACATAAAGTAAAGGTTCTTTACAAATGAATTTTCTTAAAGCTGTATATTCAAGCAAAGAAACCCACAGAAATCTTTTTGCAGTGTACTTCGAGGCTACATATCTTAAGGCAAAACCTGATCTCTATCTCAGCAGTGGGGTCTCTTTCGACCCCGGGCATGATCTGGTGTAATAGAACTGGTCAATCCTGGCGCAGCTCATAACCCCATTGCTACGTCTGAATTACTACCTGTGTGTCAGTGTCTGTTCTCTACACATGGGCTTTGGCAAAACCCCGTTAAATGAAAGCCTTTTTGAGGCTGAACTTCAGTGGGCCCCTCTTAATCTCTTTGCACCTTAACGGGCCTAACGAGGGGGTCAGGACAACCCCTCTGAAACATCTGGCACTGTAATTGGACGCTGGGCTTCGACCCCTCTCTGCGTTCAATTGAAATGGGCCCTGATTTTTACAGGCCAGGCTAACAGAATCCAGACCCCTGCTGCCGTGGTCTCCATCGTTGTGAGAATGGCCGGCATGGGGGTCAGCTCTGGAATAATGACCAGGGCAGCCCTGTGCTCGACTGCCATCCAATTAGAGCGCAAAGCACTTCAAAAGGCCGGACCTTCATCCCTGCAAGGCCCACAGGAGAGGGAAGAAAGGCACAGGGGAGCTGAAGAGACCCTCTTTAAGAGTTTAGGACTGTGTAGGGGGTATATAGGATTCTAATAATGGGGAAGTGGGGTGTTGGTGTGTGTCTGGTGTATAACACATGCTTTTAAAGGGGGCATATTGAGGGTAATAGAGAGTTTTTTGTGTTGGAATTTGTCAGTTATTCAACTTTGCATAATAACAGCAGAGAGTTTCTTATATACATAGCCATGTACAAAAGTTCGGGTACCTCTGGTCAAATGACACGTTATTGATTTTCAAAGGGAAAATAAGAACACATTCTCTACGCTTCAACCCACAATAGCTGTTTATTTCTAAATGTAACATATTGGAGAAAAAAAAACATAACCTGTGTGAATGCTGTGACAATTTGATACTTTTTCCAATATGTAAAGCAAATATATATAAATTGTGCACTAAAATCTGCAACAAAAAATGTAGTGCGCAGTTTATATTTGTGTAGTTATTTACACTCAGAAAAATCAAATAATCAAAATATCATTTGTCTGGGGACAAATATCATTTGCTCATACGACAGTAATAATGCTGCTATGATTCATTTTTTGAAAATAAGTGTACTCTACTCAAGAATCACTGACAGTACCTGGATATTAGGAAAGAGAACAAAACATAAATACACAAAAAAGAGAAGTCTTACTATGGTAATGTAAAGGACTACTTAATGGAGTATGTTTAAACATTGATACTCTTATTCTTATATGTATTGTAAGTGTGGTTGGAATGTGGTTTTCTGCCTGCAATTATGTAAAAAATATGTGTTTGTTTATTCATAAAAGTGGTCTGCAATGCTCTATAAAGTTTATATGAAACTTTATATCAATCTGACAGACTGCAAGACACTATTGGAACTGTAAGGAGCGATGTGGCTTC
This sequence comes from Bryconaethiops microstoma, assembly GCA_037577275.1. Taxonomy (NCBI): domain Eukaryota; kingdom Metazoa; phylum Chordata; class Actinopteri; order Characiformes; family Alestidae; genus Bryconaethiops; species Bryconaethiops microstoma. Next base: position 17,454,196 of record JBBJLS010000155.1, on the reverse strand, counting down.
TGTTGTTTCAGCACTTGATAATAGAGGAAAATTCTTTGAATTTTGAATGATGGCAATGCTGTCACAGTGTCCAAAATATGAATAACATGGAGAAGACAATGGTTCTATAAGACAAATAACCAAATAATTGTAAATAAATTACATATAAAACAAATTTTGAATTGCAGTCCTCATCGTCACCATATTACAGTTACCTCAGAGTATTTGTGAGATAGAAAAACATGATGTGCTTAGTTTCAGATTACTAAAAGAAACTGGCATAGTCAAACTGTTTTAGGGAACAATGTTGCTTTGACTTATTTAAGTTGTCCCAGTTTAATTTATATGGTTAGGTGTCTTTTTAACACTGGTTAATTGGAGTGAGTCAAAGGCCAACAGTCGACTGCATAAACTGAGCTGAACTGGCCTTTACGGTGCTGGAGCCGACATCCCCTAGGGCTTTGTGAAGGTGCGAGCAGGTTAATCCAGTGTTTTAGGCCCAGGGTGAAGATCTGGCTCAGGATGGCGGGCAAGTTCACAGCTATACTGCTCCATAATGATTTATCTGGATTTGTCACCAAGAAAACAGCACAATCCCAGCACAAAACCGGTAACTGTGGAAACACCGATATTTTTTCAGACTTGCTATAGATAGATAGACAGACAGACAGACAAACAGACAGACAGACAGATAGATAGATAGAAAAATTATATAAAGGCACAATCGTAGTAACTGTGAAACATGAATATTTCACCCTTATACATTCACATCAAACCTATTTCGGTTAACTCTGATCTAAGGTCAGTGTTTAGATGTCCATTGCTGCTGATCAGACTGTAGCTAGGGGCTCTGCTTTGAGTGAAGAACCCCTCTACTCTGCTGACTGTGAGGATTTTTGACAGATAGAGCTCTTTTCTACACCCTCATCTCCTCCTAATAGCTCCTCTGGCTTACCCGGGACCCGTAGTACACACATACTCTCACACACACACACACACACACACACACACACACACACACACACACACACACACACACACACACACACAC
>JBBJLS010000155.1:17423819-17446723 GCA_037577275.1 Bryconaethiops microstoma | reverse complement strand
TCTCTCTCTCTCTCTCCCTCTCTCTCTCTTTCTCTCTCTCTCTCTCTCTCTCTCTCTCTCTCTCTCTCTCTCTCTCTTTCTCTCTCTACCTCTCTCAGTGTTATAATGCCGGGTGTGGTTTTGATTATTTTCTTGTCAGAGGAGATTGCTCCGTATATGATGTGGTCACAGCCATTAGTCCGCAGTGAGCGTCTGCTTCTGTGAATGCATCCGGGTGTGTATGAGTGAGAGGCTTTTCCAGAGGAGGTCCACTCGTCTCTCGGCTGTCACTCAGCAGCAAGAATCCTCTCTCATTCTTTCCACCCTTCTCTCCATCCTCTCTTCCCTCAATCCCACATTTTCTTTCTCTTGCCTGTGCCTGGTGTAATCAATGCGGGGCCGTTTTCCGCTCGCCCCAATGCGTGGCCTGATGGTTGTGATGTGAGCTGTGTGGAGATAAAAGGCGGCAGCGAAGGGGGAAAAATCAGATCCCCATCAAATTCACCCTCATTTCCTCATCCCACAGTCTGAGAGGAGGGCAGTGCTTTGAGCTTCAGAATGAAGGCTGAAACCAGACCGAAACCGGATACCTCCACTCTGCTTTAGGCTGCATCAAGCTAAATCAAAAGAGACTTGGTAAAAAGTACTGGAACTTTTGGTACCAGAAAACTAGAACCGTGCTTTTCCAGCGGCCAGTTTGGCTCCAATTGGATGGTTTTTGGTACCTGTCCAAGATTGTGTCTGTCTTTGTACCTGTGTCTGTCTTTGTAATGCTCGCAAGCTGAAGCTAACGATGGTTTCGAGAAATTGTTTACTCTTCCCAGTGAAGATAATGTTCCCAAGCACTTTTACAAGACCATATGTACCATAGTGTTACAGTGCATTGCTGGTTAATTTTTAGAATTTTGCTACTAACAGTATTAGCTAACAGTATTTATTGCCAGCCTCCACTGAATGAGTGTTTTTCTCATAAATTTGTGTAAAGTCAACCAAAGCTTAGACATTTCACAGATAAAAAGAGCAAAACATACATTCTGGGAATGCTAGTGAAATGCTAAAACCTTTCAGTCAGTTCAGATTGTGCTAAGCTAATGCCACCAAGATAAAATAGCTATTGCCACAGTTCACTGTTCAGTATTAGCTAAAGCATCAAATTTAAACCTCTAAACATGAGTCTGTGCATATGTATTCATTTGTGTGAATGTGTGAGTGCATAAAAGGACAGCGAATGTGTTTAAAATAGCCAACAAGCTAAATAGTTAGCAAGATAGATAATTAGTCAATTTTGAAGCTTTAGAGTCATTACAGTTCCATTTTTCTCCGCAAATGGAAAGTAACAAATGATTTTTAATGTTCTTACAGTATTTGAGCATGTTTTTTTCCCCCACATATTACCTCTCTGCTGTTTATAACTCAAGCTTCTACCCTGAAGAAGCCAGCAAAAAGTTAGCTGCATGGCTAACTTGGTTTTGCTAAATGTGCACTGTGTTTTTACTATTTTCTTCTTACTATATTGTTTTCAAATAACAAGTAGGATAGCTATTTATGAAAAGCTGTTGCTTATATTGTTTACTGTTAGCTAGCTAATTTAGCTAATCCAACCTTCATTATGGGCTGAGGGGCTTTCACTAAAAATGATATAAATCAAAGAATAATCAGCACATTTTTGAGTTGTCTGAAATTTTAAGGCGAAGCACAAAAAACCCCCAAATATGCTAAGTCTTTAGCTAATATTAACCAAAGATGCTAACTGCTCACTGCTTTGTTGGAAAACTAAATTAGGAGCATAGTACAAACTTCTTACCATCAAATCAATGTATTTTAATCCAAATTCAAACATGTAAATAATGCAGCAGAGCATATTGTGGCCAGTTACAGTGCTAAAATCTCTGTCATATTTACTCGTACAATATCAGGGGTAGAATTGGGATTTGTTATGTCGGGGATGGGTGTGGGGGGTGGGGAGGGGGGTTACCACATTCTTTGTTGGGGGTTTCACTTCACTCACTTGCACTCTTTCCTTCTCTCTCCCTCTCTCTGCCCTCATTGTTGCTTGCTCTCCAAAATTGATTTCTGGATATTGTTTATACTTTACAGGAGTCAGGAAACCACAATAAAGAAAATGTGTTTTAGCCGTTAGTTGAATGATTAAAAATGAAAAGAGTGTAAAAATACAACATTGTTGAAAATGCCTTAGAAATGAATAGGCCTATGACCCCTGGCCCAATTTAACCTCTGTATAATTAGGTTGTGCATTTGTTTTGCTTTTAAAAGAAATTTCAAATTGTGATTGCACATTCACAAAAAAGTAATGCATAGAAAAAAATAATTACCTGAATAATTTTGAGATTTTGGCCTAAAACACGTTTTTACACTTATTTATAGCAAAGGGGAACATGTGGGACTTTAAGGCAAATAAGAAAAAACATTATCTAATATTATTCGTTATTTATAAAACCCTGCTTCAACACCTCTGTAAAGAAAGTAAAGTTTTGTCAGTAAAGTTTTGTATAGTGAACCATTTCCTATTAAACCACCCTGAATGACTTTGTTTACATCTCAGTGATGGAATTAAACAGGGATTTTGAAAAATCCGTAGAATTCTCCACATTCTATATATCTATCAGTCTATCTATCTATCAATCAATTAGTCAATCAATCAATCAATCAATTAATCAATCGATCAATCGATCAATCTTTCTGTCTGTCTGTCTGTCTGTCTCTGAACTGATCTTCTTCCTTTCTCCCAATCACATTAGACAGACAGACAGACAGACAGACAGACACACACACACACACACACACACACACACACACACACATACACACACACACGCTAAACTGTTCTGTCACAAATAAAGAAAACCCTGCATTTATACACTTACTGTATATTTTTTTCTAATTCTTTTTCTGCCAATTGCTCATTTTTGTGCAATGATTTATTGCTTTGCATTAATCCTGTATTCTCGCACACTAGTACGGTTATTGCTCCTGTCATCTGCACTGTATGATGTCTTGTCCTGTAAACTGTTGTACAGTTATTGCATTTTTTGCAGTCTGTCTTTAGTCTTATCCTGCTCACTCTTGTGTTGTCTTGTTGTGTTCTGTGTTTTTGTTCTTTATGCTGCACCATGGTCCTGGAGGAACATTGTTTCATCTCACTGTACACACCTGCTTGACTTGATTAACTTCTAGCCATTTCTGAATGGTGATTGATGGCAAGTTGACTTGTCTTGACTAAGTCACCATCATCATTGTTTCTGTAGCTTTAGAATGACTCATGTGCAATGTGTCAAACATCTAATTAAGTGTCTGTGTGTCTATGTGTGTTTTTTTCTTCCTCCCAGGAAACACTTGTGGACACACAGACAGACAGACAGATAGGCAGACACGCAGTCAGACAGGAGGTGGATCCGCAGTCATCCAAAAAGAAAAAGGATGAATAAATGATGAGGGGATGAAAGGCGCAGTGGAGAGAGGCGGCGTGCTCTTTTAAAGCATGCAGAGTCATTGACTCATCCAATTACCACATTAACCACTCGCAAGCTCAACTCAGACTACACTCATCACTGTGTGCCAACCAAGCAAGCAGGGGGCCACAGGCTGGGGGAGCAGCGCAATGAGGGTATGTGTGTATTTACTTCATCAACACTCCGCATATCATCAGTCAAACGCAGCCAATCAGAAAGAATTCCTTGATTTCAAGTAATTTGAAGTGTTTCAATACTATGGCTTAACTACAGTATTGTCTATCTCATTACTTTGTCGTGCTTGTGCAGTGATGTCTTTGCACAGGCTGCATGTGTAAACTTGTGCTAATCAAACAAAATCAAGCAAAAGATCAAACAAACGTTGGTTTTCAAAGTGACTTTCTCTAACCCAAATTTCTCATTCCACTGTTTTCCTGTGGATGGGAGCTTAAAACAGTCTTTCTAACGTTTGTATGATTTTTAAGATTACTTATGAAATTAATAACCCAGTAATTATTAGTGTTGTGTTTCATTAATATGAGTCTTGGGCAAGATGCCTAATGCTACATTCATCTCTGTAACACGATAAACTTTAAGTTGTTCTGGACAAATACAAACATGTAGAGGTAAAATAGTGCGGCTCAACGTGACTTAAGGGTTCCCTCAAAAATATTAGGCCTACTGCCTATAACGTCTGTTTACAAATACTCCTGTCAATAAAAATGCCACTTAAATATCTTGAACATCAGTCTCAGACCAGTAGGACCTCATATACCCACAAAGTTGCACATCTTGTGGTATGTCCGTGTGTGTGTGTGTGTGTGTGTGTGTGTGTGTGTGTGTGCACTTGAAGGAGTTTTATCCCCCCCAGGCAGTTTGGCTAGTTATGTAACTACAGATTTGCATGTGAAGGGAAAAACTGTTCGTTTTTCATGCTGGACTGGGTGTGAAGCGAAGGCCCTCGCTTTCTCCCCCTCTGCCCCCTACCCGTCTATTTTAGCCGGAACGAGGGATCACGGCGTCTCAGATGGAGGGATGCTGAGAGACTGACAGGAGGAGAAAACATGAAAGGCTTTAAGTGAGAATTCATTAATAATTCACAGCAGTCAACGCACCACACCGCAAGTTATGGTGAACCTTTTTAGAATATGAAAAGTGTAAAGAAAAAAAAAATCTTAACATAGTTCACAATGAAGCCTCCTGAACTTGTAGGGATGAAACTAAACATATCACTCACATATTAATAATTAATCTATTAATTCATGTCATACATAATCTACATAACGCTCTAATCCACGGTAAAGAAACCAGAAACCAGAAACCAGAAACCAGCCTGCTCCCGGTTTGAATAGATGTGAAAAATAAGCTTTAACTGCCTGAGATAATTTTACATCAAAATTTAAAGGAAAGTTTACAGTCATTAATTGCAAAAATCTGAGGAAGGCCTTGAAAGTGGCCAAAAATGCCAGTTTGCAAAACTAAATAAAGTAGTCATTGGGTGCTCCACATTTGTCATAAAAAATCCATAACAGTTATATTACTCTTAATTCTAAATATATTTACTTACTTATGAATTGATTTCCATCCGTCCACCCATCATCTGCTAGGGTGCCAGGGGGCACTGGAGCCTATCACAATGATCATAATGTGAAAAGCTGATAAATATCCTGGACAGGAGGCCGGTCAATTCCAGGGCAGATGTACAGACACACAGACACTCACCCAGGGGCAATTTAACATCTCCAATTCACGTGATGTGCATGTCTCTGGACTGTGGCAGAAAACAGGAGCATCCATTAGAAACCCAGGTAAACACGAAGAAGAACATGCAAACTCCACACAGAAAAGACCCTTGGCTGTCTTGGCCAGAAATTGCTGTATATTTTTATTTATTTAGTTTGTTATTTCTTTGTTCAGTCTACACACTACGTGGCATCTACCAAAAATTGTGTTAGTGTCACATTTGCTCCATTAAAATGGTCCTCTCAAACCCTAGCCTTACAATTCAGATATTAAGATTATTAAAATGTTATTAATCATAAGACTAATCACTCAATTACTATCCTATGTTATCCTATATAGAAATGTTAAATAACTAACATGAAGCTTATATGTCACAATTATATAGGTATGAAATTAATGAAATGAATAGCTCCTCTTTGAGCTAGAATTGAATTCAAAATGGTAAGTACACCATTAGTAGTATTACTACGTACTCTTAGATTCATTTTTTGACAACTATGACTGATAACTTTGTGTAATTACCACACTGATCATTTGAGTTCTACATGGACACACACACAGTAAGTCCCAGCACATTCCAATACATGTCTTGGCCTGTTGTATCACGCAGGCTGCTTTGGTAGTGTCTGAAGTTGGGTGGGTTTAGATAACCTGTCCGCCCCCTACCCCCACTACACTCCCCAATCCCCCCTCTCCCCCTGCCCCACATCTCACAGAGGTCATACAATGCATGTCATGCATATCATTAATCCTAGGGGCTGCTTCCCCTTAGGGGTGCGCCCACTGACCCATGCTTAAAGGGGAAGAAAGTGTCCCCCGTGGGACAGAGGTCACAGAACAGTACAGCCTAAAGACTTGCATTCCCTGCAGATTGGGAAAAGACATACATATTTACAATACATTAACACAAACACATCACTTAGATCATTATACATAATAATCAATATGATAGAGAGACCAGACTTTTATATTAGGGATCACTGTAGTGCTGAAATAAGTTTTGGTTAGTTTTTAGCGGTGTGTGTACCTTGTGTTCACCTCTGCATGTTTTTGGTTTTCTGTCATATCCTCATGTGTTCACTGTTCAGCAGCATCAGGGTAAGCATCATCTCTTTGTTAGCCAGTACTCAATTAGTGCCAACACTTTTTGATTTGCTGTATTGTTCTGTTAAAGACTGCCTTATTTATGTCGAGCACTTGCATCGCATTTCACCTTAATGATATATATATGTGTATATATATACAGATACTCTAAGTGTGTGTGTGTGTGTGTGTGTGTGTGTGCGCGTGTGTCTGTTGGTCTTTTAGCATGAGATCAAACACTCTAACAGGCCTCTAGAATGACCAGTCACTCTCCATAAGGACACAAAGGAGTAAAGGAGCAGGAGAAAGAGGCCGATGAAGAAGAAGAGGTGCAGATAAAGAAGATTTTCCTCCTGTTTTCCTACTCTGGGCTTTTGTGAAGAGGAAAAAACTCTTACACAGTGAGACTGAAAGCCGTTTTGCCTGATTTTCCTTAAAGGGGAATTACACAGATGTTTTTAAAATTTACATCATTCAGAGTGGTTTGGTGTAAAATGCACTTTTCTAGAGAAACTAACCGAGTCAGAATTGTTCAAGCACTGATAGGAACCAATATGATTTCACTCAAATTTTAAATTTAAAATGTGCAAGTTAACATGAGGCAAAACAGGCAGAAACCTAAAGAAAACCTCAATGGTTTACACGGATATATAAAATATTTTTTGCTGCAGATATTACAACTTCAATTTGACTCCATGAACTCAAATGACAGTAACATTAATTAATTTGTGGATATCAGGCAACATTTTTATATTTGTTTATTTATTTTTGATTGATTTTGACTGTCCATGTCTCTGCTCATTCAGCTCTCAGCCCGTGTAGCATTAGATGAATCTGTAATATATTTCCTGGAAGACAAGAAAGCAGGAGGCCGTCAATGAGGTAACAGTCTAACGATGTGGTGCTAATCTTACATGCTTTTGTGTTCTTTCAGTAATTGGGGATATGCATAATTTGTGCACATGCGTGTGTGTGCACACACACTCACACAAACACACACACATTCACAGTTTGTATTCATATCTTTCTAGGGTATTTCCGCTTCCTTCTGTATGTATGCAGCGAAATACTGTGCTAGCCTAACACATTTAGCACATTTGGCCTTAAAATCCAAGCCTTTTATAATTTAGGACCTATTATCATATACATGGGATTTGGCAAATATCTTTCTTGTACTTTTTCTTCTTAAGGTCCACTTATGTTTGTGTGGTTTTATGTAACAAAAGCAATCGTAATTGATATTATATTTTACATGACCATTTTCCAAACTGTTTTTTCCTTACAATTGAACAGGCTGGTTTTACTACTGTGCCTTTAAGACTGATTTGTGTAAATGACCAGTGTTCTGATCGGATGCATTTGATTAGATTATTCAAAAAGCAGTCCAGGCTCAAATTCTTCTTGCAACTTCGTTGTGAATGGGCGGGGCAAAAACTGCCAATACCACCTATTAGCCACAACATTAAAACCACTGATAGGTGAAGTGACTAACATTGATTACATTGGCATCTCTCAAGGGGTGGGAGCAAGTGAACAGTCAGTGTTGGAAGCAGGAAAATTGACAAACTTAAGGAGCTAAGCAACTTTGACAAGGGCCAAATTGTGATTGCTAGATAACAGGGTCAGAGCATCCCCAAAAGGACAGGTCTTGTGCAGTGTTCCCAGTATGCAGTGGTCAGTACCTACCAAATGTGGTCCCAGAAAGACAACTTGTGAACTGGTAGCAGGGTCATGGGTGCCCCAGACTCACTGTTCCGGTCCGAACCCACAGAAGAGCCACTGCTGCACAAACTGCTGAAAAAGTTCATGCTGGCTGTGATAGTAAGGTGTCAGAATACACCATGCATTGCAGCTGACAGGTGTATTTTCACACATTGCTTTTATTGACATCACAAAACTGTGACATCACAAAACTGTTCAAAGCCGACTGTTTGTTCACAGCACTTTTTGAAACTTTACAGTGTTTACATGGTACATCAAACTCTTTTATTACGTTAAAGAGAGGAAAATTTGGTTTTGGTGTAACAGTGGTTTGTCTGTGCTGGTGGTTAACCTCCGTGACCAAAAGGAAACCTTTCAGGTCTTTTGCTTTTAGCTAAGTGTCCCCACATCATCAAAATGCTCTTTTCTTTCTGAGGATATTTGGTCCCCACAAACACAAAATACATGTGAAAACACACACACAAACATGGTTATTACTGAGTGCAGTCTGGAATAATGTTGTGTCAAGTACCTCCCATCACGAATTGTCCGTCTGTTGTGAATGGCATGAGTTGAACATACACACACGCACGCACACACGCATTCCCACTATCCTCCATTCTCTCATTCCTGTCCATGCATTCTTTTCTCTCATCCCTCTCTCTCTCTTTCTGAGCCTGCACTAATCCTCATTCAGTGAGGCCCCCCTCTCTTCCTCTCCTCCTTTACCTTATCTCCTCTTTCCTCCCTCTCTCATTATCCCTCTTTTTCTCCTCTACTCTTTTGCATTCCTCCTACTTCCCTCCCTAACACTCTCTCCCTTGCTCAATGTCTCTCATTTACAACCTCACTCTGTACTAGCTATATAACCTTCCTTTTTATTCTCCCTCTCTCTCTCTCTCTCTCTCTCTCTCTCTCTCTCTCTCTCTCTCTCTCTCTGTCTCTCTTTCTGTTTCCGACTGGGCTTTGGTATTTAATCTTCTTGAGGCGTTCAAGATGTCACTCGCCCCCGAAGCCAGGACACAAAAGGCCCAAATTCACATATACACACTGCGCTCCCTGAGCGGGCCGCGCCTCACACCGGCCCACCACCGCCTTTGAAGAGCAGAGAGGAGGGGCAGGGTCTACCCCACCCCCTCCCACTCCAAAAAACTCCCAGGGTCCCCTTCTTACTGCATTGGTGGCCCTTTCCCCTTCTACCTTACTTTCTGGATCTATTGTATTGTTTACTATAGCATAGCAGGACCAGGACTACATAAATTCATCCATTATGAATTATCTATTAATTATATACAGAGAGAGTAAGATTGGGTTGGTTCAGTGTGCCAGGCCCAAGTGGAAGAAGGCTAAAAACCCTGCCTAGTGCCAAAGACTGTATAAACTTATAAAAACATTTTGTATATGGTATTTCAGTATCTGTTTTTTGTTTCATTAAAATTCTTTTAACAGTGATTATTTTGGGGTAGTTACAATATCAAAAATGTATCATTGTCTTGTGACTTGCCTTTTACATCATTGCTTGAGTACAGATCACGGTTCTCAGTTTGATTGTCGCCACTGAAGTGACGAAGGCTCCATCGGCCAGTCAGCTTTGTTAGCATGTCATTTGTCTCCAATGTGCTCAAATTGCTCAGATTTTGGTGCCCAACAAGATTCCAGACACATAATTCCAGTGTCCCTCTGAGCAAATCCCACTGGAATGAATAGTCGCTAATGCTACAGGCTCTTGAGATCCTTCACTAGCTCCATAATTTCATATTATGTCCATATTAGTCTAAAGGCGTGAAGCAGTGTGCATGAATGAAATCTGATTTTATGTCTACCTTCTACACACTCTCAATTACAAGTTTTTATTCATCTTCTCACCCTCTCTCTTTCCCTCTCGCTCTCTCTCTCTGCTGGTAGTCTTGTATCATCATTTCCCAGTCTTCCAGAATACCACATTCCAGAATACATTCCGAAATTTTACACAAACCCCCTCCTGAAAAAACTCCTACTTCCAGGCTTCGTAATCTAGAACCATGTTTCGGCCACGGCTGGAAAAAGAATCCCACTTCAAAAGGATTACAAGCCATGGTGGTATCAAATCCTAATGCGGTTATCACACACACACACTGAGATCACTCCCTGGGGTAATAAAACCTACAGCACTGTAGCTGGGGAGGAACACTGTATTTTCCCCTATAAAGACTGACTCCACCACTTTAGCTCACCCTCCCTGGGGATTTCTCAGCAACCTCCAGGCCACTTGAACACTTTAACAGTCATTGTAATAAATATTACAGTGAATGTGTGCCGGCATTGAAGCGATATTTGCTTAAAAATGGACAAAAGAATGTTGCACAGCTGAAAACAGTAGTAGCAGCCAGAGTGAAGTCTGCATTTTGTTTGTACTTTGCTCGTTTTTATATTTAAGTTTAGTTTTAGGACAAATATGGGATGAACTTCCATTATTTGCTACATTAGTTTTATAGCTCCAGAGCAAAAGTAAGGAAACAAACTATAGAAAGCACATATGTATTGTCTGAATGACTTAATTTGGTGTAAGGGGCAAATTAGGGGTGAACTATTGCTTTAATAATGACAGGATAACTTGTAGAGAGAGATTTGGGAGATGTCATTACTGTTTTTGCAACATGTTAGCATTAGGAGCGAGCTTTACACAGAAGAGTGATTATGTCCACAGAAAGTAACATAAATACCATACAAAGTCATCAGATATGGGATTAACATGACATACAGACAACATGGCAAACTGATAATAGGCAGAGGCCACCTCCATAAACAGCAGCTCCTGAAGCATCATGAGGCTCGAGGTTTCATTAAACACATACAAAAACAGCAACTTGTGACAACAGGCATATATAATTGTACACGCATGGAGTTGTATATAATGGAGCCCCCTACACACACACACACACACGCACACACACACGCACACACACACGCACACACGCACGCACGCACGCACGCACACACACACAGACTCAAGGGCTGCAATCAATTATGGAAAAAACACTGACGTGCCATTTACTTTAAAGCAAAAGCACCCTACTGTCATCATCAGAGTCACAAAACCTCATATCTAGTGTTAATGTCTTGGAGAATGAAAAATGCTCTTAACTTGAATGCCTAATATTGCAGAATACTTTATTGAAGAATCATTGTTTGAATGTAATGTCTTTCTTGTCACTACTTTTAATTTTTTCATTATCAAAACATTGGGATAAACTAAATATTATTTCAATATAAGTCATCAAGTGAAAACATTGGGAAAAGAAGTGAAAAGACAAAGTTGACATAGCTAGGCAAAAACAGAATTTAGGAAAAAATCAAAGACTGTTGACAAAATTTATATTGTGAAGGCCGTATTCGAATTATGATTCACATTTGCATGGAATTCTTGGTAGATAACCTGCTAAACAGGCCCCACCTGTGCGAACCGCTGTCAGTCGAACACCTGAACACTTTTCTCTTAGCACCTCTTTTAGTAAAACTGGCCCATACTATTTTAGGGCTCGATTTGTTAGTTCATCATGTAATAGCCGATAAATTAACTGATTATAAAAAATTCACACACTTTTGTCTCTTGTCAAGTTGAAGAGTATCTGTCTCATGCTCAAACATATGACATCGGTCAGTCTCCATTGTGTGAGCAGGCTGGTTGGCAAAGCAGCTGTAGTAAAAGTGTCAGAAATGGAAATATACTACCTTTACCTTTGTCCAAGCCCTCGGAGCAGAACAAAAGGGCACTGCTGACATTACAGCCCCTCCTTTACTGCTTCAGCATGGAGCGTACCTCCCCTGCCTGCGCCTCCTAAATCTCTTGGGAAACTGAGAAGGCCCCTCTTTTCCATAAGGTTGGGTTATTACTGAGATTTCGCCTCACTAGCTGAAACACTAGCTCTCCTGCTCATTCTTGTGCATCTTCACTAGGGCTCAACCAATGTACGTATATCAACTGACCCGAAGTGTATTGAGTGACCCATTGTAATAATATGTATTTATATTTAAATACATATTATTAATATTAGTAATAGGATGTATTTATATTTTCTGTATATTTCCATTTGTTTGTTTCTTTTTTTTTGCTTTGTAGAGCACTTAGGATCAGCTTCTGCTGTTTAAAATGTGCTGTATAAATAAATCGACCTTGACTTTTGACTCAATAGTTGGCGTTTTGTGTTTTCCTGATGGTTTGATTTCACAGTAGTGTAAAGGAACCTAATAGTGTCACAGCTGAAATGTGTGTGGTGTTGGAATAGTGGCTGGATGTATGTGTCAGTAAGCAAACAGGGAAACCAACCCACAGAAATAAACATCAGGGGATGAAAACAGAAAACAAGTATGGAATAACACAATTATTAGGAAAGCACGAGAATAGCAATAAAGGGCAAACGGAGGCAAATGAAAAAGGTAAATCATGCAGGGGCCAGACAACCAGAGACGGAAACACATACAGACACATGATGAGAAACATCTGGGACTAGGAGTTACAGGGTTACAGATAACGCACAGGTGCACACACTGAGGAGGAGGTGGGACCAGGGTAGGAGACTCAAACCAAAACAAAAGCACATGGTCAAGGCACATGGAAAACATAAACAAAGACACGGAAGAGGCATAAGGCAAGGCTCCCTGCCCGCACAACGTTACAATGTGGCTGATTCTAGATGCATTTGATGGTTTTCTAATGGGATATAAAGACATTCTACAGGATTTTAGTAATGGTGACCATTAAACCGATGACTGTTAGGAAACAAGATTTACCCTATGAACGAAAACCGATTAGGCATAACATTAAAGCCACCTGCCTAATAGTACGACCCTCTTATGCTGCCAAACCAGAACTGACCCATTGAAGCATGGACTTTTCTGAAGGTGTGCTATGGTGTCTGGCACCAAGATGTTAGAAGCAAATCATTATTAGCTTATGAAGTCCAGTTCCGAACTGGGGTCTCTATGGATCGGACTAGTTTGTCCAGCACATGGTCCAGTTTTGATGCTCACACACCCACTGGAGGTGCCTTTGCCAGTGGACAGGGGTCCGCATGGGTGCTCTGACTAGTCTGTGTCCACACAGCCCACTATGCTACAAGCTGCAATGCACTTTATGTTCTGACTCTTTTCTATCGTAGCAATTTGTCAGCAATTTGAAGCTTTTCTGAGGAATCAGTCCAGAGAGGTTAGCCTTTGCACCCCATGTGCATCAGTGAGACTTGGACACTCTTGACCTTTTCACTGGTTCAGCAGTTGTCCTTCCTTGGACCACTTTTGGTAGGTACTAACCAATGCATACTGGGAACATTCCACAAGACCTATTGTTTTGGAGATGATCTGACCCTGTCCTTTAGTCATTACAAGCAGTCAAAGTCAAAGTCACTCCGTTCTAAACACTTCTCTGTTTTTCCAACTTTCAACTGATTGTTCTCTTGCTGCCTAACGCCCCTTGACAGGTGCCATTGTAACATGATAAACTGTGTTATTCATGTCACCTGTCAGTGGTTTTAATGTTATGGCTGATCATTGTGGATGTTTGCGTGAGTGTGTTTCGCACTGTGCCGTGAGCTGAATGAGCTTGAAGTATAAGACAAAGGCCTCTTCAAGGATTAATCTGCACTCAAGAGCTTTTCCTCTCCAATCCCTGACATGGCTGATGTGCTCTTCAGATTCAGTGCTATGCGCCGCCAGGATGAGTGCTTGCTGAGGATCATTTCCTCATTATTTATACGAAGTGTGTATCACATAAGCATCCTTCACTCTGGGAGCTGAGTGTTGCTCTTGATTGATCGGATTTCCGACCTGCTCTGTGATTACGGCAAGGAGTTGATATCTTGTGATATCTGCTAGAGTGGAATTGCATGACACTTGTCAGGAGTTGTGTTCAACAGGCACAGGAAACTGGAGAAGACAGAAACAATTGTCCAGCCATGGACAACAGCTGCTTCCTCAACGATTACATAACTGGAGCCCGTATCCATTGTGTATGTGAGTGAGGAGCATACTATAGGGCATTGTGTGTATAGTGTGAATGTACCATTATTTGGCACAGTGGGACGCAGAGAAGAGTGCTATTTGTTTTACAGTCAACTTTTGAGTTTTTCAGTTTCCGATTTCATTACAGCTTGTAAGACACATATAGCCTCTCAGAAGAACTCTGAGTAATGTAAATTGATTTATTAGGATTCGCCCACAAACCCTCTTTTGTTGCAAACCCTAAGTGGTTGGATAAACTTTTCCATTGCAAAAATCTCATTTGATTCCATCTTCAGCTTTCCTCCTGGAGATCTACTTTCATGTCAAGTTTAGCCCACACCTGCATCGCACTAGTTCATTAACTAGTTTATGGCCAGAAACGTACTCAACACAAGTATGCAAACACAAAAGACAATGTTCAGCTGATGCATAGCGAAGGCCAGGTCTTGCTGTACAAGTCTATAAGTTTGTGCTCTTATGTTAGTGTGGTGGTTAAAACAAGGTGTTGATAAAGGACAGGGCAGAAAGTCTCATACAGAACAAACTGTCATTGCAGCTGCCATAACGACTATACATGTGTACAGCAGAGAAGTGTATATTGCCTTACCTGTTACATTGGAATTAATAAGCAATAATTAGAGAGCTTGGCCTTGAGGGACTTGAGGGACCAGCTTGTCATTTGAAAGACACTTCTTGTTTTTGAAATAATGTTTCAGTCATGCCATAGTCATTGCTAAGTAAATGGAGCTAATGCTGCATTCCAGGCACCTCAGAAGTAGGGAAATATTTGATTTCATACTTGAAGAAGTTTGATGAAAATGAGCCATCCAAGCTTGAACTCAGTATACCACTAATGTCAATCCATTCTTTAATTGGCACTTATGTGTTAACTGTAGTGTTTGGCAGTGATAGAAAGTACATAAAGGGCAGGAATAGGCAGACATTCAGGGGGTTTTGGCAGCCTACCTGCCAGTGAAAATGAAAGAGGGGAGAGTAAGACAGATTTGAGCAGAAGCCAGTCAGGGTCAATACCAGGGTCAGCTCTTCTTCACCAGGTCTAAAACCATTTAGGCACAGCAAGTTAATGACAACAGTTAAATATAATTGTGCATGGTTGTGGGGCATATACTTGGGGGCACTTTAAAACGCTCAAGGTGGTGATAAAGGACAAGTCAGAGACTCTGTACATAGAGTATAGTGTTATTGCAACTGCCATAATAACATGTGGACAGCAGAGAAGTGTATGTTGTGTTACTTTTTCCACTGGAATCGATGAATAATAATCACATTTGAAACATGGTTTCATGGTCCTCATGGGTGCACAC
The DNA here is from genome assembly GCA_037577275.1 of Bryconaethiops microstoma. Classification (NCBI taxonomy): domain Eukaryota; kingdom Metazoa; phylum Chordata; class Actinopteri; order Characiformes; family Alestidae; genus Bryconaethiops; species Bryconaethiops microstoma. Next base: position 17,431,446 of record JBBJLS010000155.1, on the reverse strand, counting down.
ACAAATGAGGACTGCAGGAGTGTAAGTGTGCCACTTGAAAAAATTGATCACTTATTTGTCAAGTAGTTTATCTGTGATACTTACACTTTTTCAACTTTGTTATGGACTTATGGCTGTGAATGTACCCACCACTGGACCTCAGGGTGTCGACTGGTCTGTCAGTGTAAAGTATCAGGCCAGCAGTGGTCTTGAGGTCAGGTACAGACCACTGATGAAGGGCTAGTGGATGACTGACACAAATTGTGTGTGGAAAAAGGACAGATCAGTTGGACTGATCAGTAAAAAACAGCTACACTGCTATACCACAAAAACCTGTCACTACTCTACTGAGAATGGTCTACCACCCAAATAATATCTGTGTGATAATATCTCAGTGGTCTACCCATAGTGATCTTTTTCAATTAACAGAGAATGAGGTTGTGAGAATCTGAGAAAACGAGTATTTTATGTGGTGTTTTTCTGTTAGTTCGTACACCTTAATGATACCACCACTGCTGAGAGGGTGAATGCTAGCATGTGCTTCCTCCAAGTCACCTGAAGTGCCAAAACTCTGTCACTGGACAGCTCAGCATGCTTGGAGGAGAACATTTACATCCAGTTCTGTTGTGTCAGCTAACAGACACCCAGACTGGTTAGCATTGTAAAGGTCATCCTAATTACCCAGACAAGGCTGTGACATCGCCAAGGATTGGACTTGTGATCTTACAACGATAGGGCCAGCGCTTTGACAGTTGTACCAGTTGGGAGCCCTCGAATTTAAGTATTTAGATGAAAAACTATTTTTGTTGGAATAAAATGATTTTTGCTAACATTCTGTAAAGTTTGTACAGCCTTGCAACAATAGCTGTGAAAGAGTGCATTTGTGAGCATGGACATTACAACGTAGTGCATGTGAGACCGTGGCTGTATGTACTTGAAGGACCTTTTCGTGACTGACTTGCATTAAAGCAACAGTGTGGTGCAAACATCAAATTTTCCAGATTCTCCTCTTGCTCCAAATTAGATTTTTCACCACACTGTCGCTTTAGCTCATGCCATGAAAACCATGCAAATCCCCACTTCTTGGAGTTATCAGCGCGGCAGGGAAACAATATCTCTTCCCAGAAAGATAGAAGAGCACATTTCCATAAATGCGTTCTTTAATGTCACAACAGTCCTTTCACATCTCTCAGAAAGCCTCACGCTTGCTGCAGGGCGTCACTAGGGCCGGAGCGCCTCTCTCTCTTTTAGAAGGCCCATCTAAACCTGTTATGTACATAAAACCAGGCCGAAAATGCCAGCACCACCTAATCTCTCCTATCTGCATGAGGCAGTGGTGATAATTGGCCACAAAGCGCAGGCTGTAACGTGGGGACGGTGCGGTGCGCTTTTCCCATATCAATCAGCAAGGAGAGCCCAGTTAGCGCAGGGCTGATTGTTAGTAGGGGACCGCGGAGTGCGCCTCTTTTTTTAGGCTGGGCCCGGCGGGGGGTGGGCCCGCTCGCTCTCGGCCTCGTGTTCAGCCGTCCGTTTGTATCCGTCACCCCCTGGGCTAACCCGGGCCAATGGCAGCCTTTTGTCCACCCCGAGTACATTCTTCTGCTCCATTGTGTGAGCCGACGCCATTTAGGCATTTCTTTCTTTCTTCTTTTTTTAAGACTCATCCTTACAATTGCTTTTGTCAGGGGGACCCACAGCGCAGCGTCCAATCGGCACAGGGGGTGAGAGACAGGAGGAGAGAGCTCAAAGAGAGAGAGAGAGAGAGAGAGTTTGTAAAGTGAAAGATAGTTGGAAGAGATGGAGAAAAGGAAGGGATGGATATTTTGGCTGATTATTCAGTTAATGTGAAGAGATGCCATTCAGAGTCAAGTGTCATCAAGGAAGGCTGACATGAATCAGCCCATTGTAATAATTACAGGACCTAAAACTCTATTAGTCTAATTATGATCAGTTCTTTTGCTGTCTTGTATACAGACTGCTGGACCTATGATAACTTTTTCTGGACTGAAGTAACAGTTCTCCTCCAGGACACACTTTAAAAAAAAAGGGTTTCTAAATGGTGCTTGGTTTGAATATACAATTCTAGGAGAAAAATTTATGGATACTTCACATATAGTTCGGATGTTCCTTAAACACTGAAAACAGGTCTTCACTCTCCAAAATTCTGTTAAGGAACTTCACAAAATGCAAGAATAAACAATTTTACGCGGACCCTTTATATTAAATGGAGGTTAACCAAAATGCAGGGTTCTAAGTCAACTGATCTATTAAGATTGGGGATGAGCAAAACCAGCAAAAACAGACAGTGAGGCATTCACAGCTGAATCACAACAGACAGAAGGATAGTCTAGTGAACATCCAAGATAATCCAAAACTGTGATACAACCAAAGGAAACACATCCAAATCACTGGGCAAAAAGACAAATTCAAACTACAAGGCAAGAGTCTACAAACAGTCAAACAGTAGAGCAAAAATGCTTGGTGTGCTAGTCGGCACATAGACAATTCTTTGCACAGAACATGCAGGAAACAATGGTCTATTTATGAAGGAAATGAAGCTAGGTGATCCTGACCTAGCAATCAAGAGTCTTTCTGAAACTGAATGGCTGCCTTGAGCAGATTGTCTGGGTGGAGGTACAGACTCTCGGTTGAGACCTTACATAAATGACCTCTGCTCTGGTTTGTTGCTCTGCACTGTACATCATTCAAAAAGGAGTCCAGAGCAGTCCCTTTCTAGCACTTACATTTTTTTTTTGTCTAGGACCGTGGTTTCCATTTCAGTCTCACACAATTTTGCTTGATCCCACTTCCCAGTGCATGGTAATAGAGAAAAAATGTGAGCTGTCTAGGTGGTCTTTGATGACTGGTTTGAGAAAGACTGCAGTATACCCTTTAAAAATTAAGAAGGGGTTCATTGCATCAGTGTCTAGACCTGCTACACTGACTTTATTGTAAGTGTCGGCTGCAGCAGCTGGATGACTGACGGTGCTAGTAGCGAGGAATCAGCTGGGCACCAGAAAGGTCAGAAGAAAAACAGCTCTTTATCAAAGGCCAGCCCACTGCGTGTCTGCTATTATAACACCAGAATAACATTCCCCTCTGCATTCCATGTCTGCGCTTTGTGCCAAGCCTGTATCATAACACTGATCGATAAGAGTATAATCTGGTGTTACGCAACGTTTCAGCTTCCCCCCCTCCTGCATTCTCATGACATCATCACTTGCAGGCTGGTCTGTGGAATCCCCTGAGGAGAGGGATAAGTTGCTGCAAATCTGTGAGGTCACTAATTAAATCAATGTGTACATAACGAGTGTACACACACACACGCACAGGCACACACACTAAATCTGAGCAAGAGTTAATCTGACTATTGTGCTCAGTGTAAACACCGCTTTCTCCAATGCTCGGTTAATCTGATTGGTTTATTTGGACAGTTGGTTCCCACAGTTGGCCCTATACTTACTTGAGTCATTCGTCGTTGTGTGTGTGTGTGTGTGTGTGTGTGTGTGTATGTGTGGTTGTTTTACTACCTCAAACCGTCTTGTGAAGCAAAATCCCACTAGTCCAATGACACGCTCCATTCTATGCTTGTTTCTCTGATACAGATCGATGTGTGTGTGCACTCACATAAATGTGATTTATTGATTAATTTTGAATTATCTGATTGATTGACTGGGCTGCTGCATGCTTGACCAGTCCAGGAATGTTCAAAGGTTCATTGCTGGGCTCTTCGTGTGTGTGTTCAGCAGGGGGTGGATCTCAGCTCATTGCATAAGAATGAGCAGACTCTCAGGGTAGAAGATGCTAGCAGGCTAATCCTCAGCAGTGCTAAAGATACTTAAGGACACTTTACGACTCTTCAAATGCATTGTTAACACCCTGAGGAGATTTATGGCTCTCACTGCAGCATTCCACTCATCTGTCTTTAGAAAGAGCGAGCTGGAGAGAGACAATGGGCGATGACACACCCACACAGGCCTCAGATCAGCTGCAAGAGTCCCTTCTTGTTGGCCAAAACTCACTTTCGCTTATCCGGGCGTCATTGTTTTTAAGGAAGGTCCATTCATGTCCGCAGCCCCATGCATCAGGGTGCTCCAACAAATCCTAGTGTTTGTTCTTTGTCTGCATTGAGGAGAGGTCAGAACTCATGGTCCAGAGGTCAAAGTTGAGATGGCCTACACAATAAGGGATAGCATTAAGGAGAAGATCGGGGGTCAGCTGAAATATGTGTTTGGAAATATTTCGCTCATTTTCACAGCTCTAAAGTGAGTGTCCTTAATGCAACAGTCCTTTACTGCGACCACACAATCTGGAAAGGGCTGTCTGTGTTGTTATCTGACAGTGGCAGCTTTTTTTTTCACAGTTCCTGTATCATTCCACTGACCAGTGGTTGCTGAGTAACTATGTTCACTTTGCTCTTAACAGCTGGAATTACTTTTTGGAGGAAGTTATAAAAAGATTTTGGGCATCTTTGCCATACTATTTTTAACTATGCAACACTGTGGTACAAAATTGAGAAAAGCACTGTTTGCAAAATAATATTAGTTAAAAAACATTATGTACCTTCTTCATTTTCCTTAACCCTCTAGGCCCCACAGCAGTCTTTTCAGGCCATGTAGCATTTTACTGAAAGATCATAGTTTAGTGAGGTGAACTGTCAGAAAACATAGTCTTGAGGAACAGTTCTCCAGGCTCATATTTACAGTCCAGTCCCTGAACCAGTTTCAGAGGAATGTTTTTTTTCTTTCGTTATGCTGCTCAGTGACCTATGTATGAATCATTCAAGCATAACAAAGCACATCTAACTTAAGGCCTAAGTCAGTGACCTGGTGGTGCTGAATGGTGAGTGGTTGGAACACCATTATATATGCACCCAGTATCTTTAGGCACTTGGCAGCCTGTTGCAGTAAAAGACTTGTTCCTGTTTCTTTAATTTAATATACAGCAAAATTCAGAGGTGTAGGCATCTGATCCTCATTGGTGCTGTTTGGGGCTAGTGGTTAGGGAGTTGCCCCTGTGATCAGAAGGTTATAGGTTCGAATCCCAGGATTGTTAGTGGCACCTCTGAGGTATCCGCAAGGTACTGTCCACTGCTTCAATTGCGTAAGTGGGTTCTGTTCAAACTGTGTACTAAATGGAGCCATGGTGTTCATGTATGACAAAATGGACACTTTACACCCTTATCCTGGCCTGGGGGATGGTTTTCATCAAATGTTACTGGCAGACTTCATATAACTGAAGGAACTATGAATGGTGCCATGTACCAAGACATTCTTGAAATGAATTTGCAGCCATCCCTAATGATTATGAGACATAGACTTTCCAGCAGGACATCAATCAAAAACATGCAGCAAAGGAGACTCCCCACTGGTTTTAGACAGAGAAAATCAATTGGCCCTGTCAATTATGAAGATTTCTCCGGAATCTTCAAGATTTAACGATAGTCTGTAGGAAGTGTCTTGAAGCTGTCATGAAGGCTCCCTAACTTCTTGAGTTAATACCAATTTCTAGTAGGCTTGTCAGGATACTGAAATTTCAAAATCGATACGATACTAAGGATGGTGCTCAAATCTCGATACTATTATCAATACTACAGGGTGAGAAAAAACAAACACAGGAACTTTTTAATAAATAATTTAAAGTGTACTCACAGGACCGTGTACTCACAGGACCGGTTCTCTGTGGGGGAGAGCTTCGTGACCGACCTCGTTCGATAGGGCTAATAACTCCAGATCCCCATGGTCTAGGTGGGCAAACGAGTGCTTGTTGGAAACGTCTCACAGAGATCTACCGACATGTCTGGTTTGGCGTGTCTGGGTGCTCGCCCCGCGGAGCGGCGTGGCTCGGAAAGTCCATGCTCGGAAAGTCCAGGAGGAGAGCTTCGCCACTGGCCACGTTTGATAGGTCTGGGGGAGCGTGTAAAATTTCGCGGCGCTAGGTTGTTCCCTGGCCGAGCCACGGGGCAAAATGCTCCGTGACTCATTTAAAGGTACGTGTCAATTTTTTTTCCACCATAAAAAGCCAGGGGGAGAGCCTTGGGCCTCCAAAGCTCCAAAGCTCCCCCAAAGCCCCAAAGCTCCCCCTTGCACTCTACGGAGGAAAAAAAGGGGCACGCACCTTTGCAAACATTGGGTCCTCAGGACAGATTGTGACTGCGTTCATCTATTACAAGTATAATTTTTTTATTTCATAATACTACATGCATTGTGAAGTAATCATCTTGAATGTCATTGTAATCATTTCTTGTCCAGATGAATTATTTAGAGGAATTTGTTTTTTTGTATGTGTTTAACATTACAGTTACATTACTCATAGTGACTGGAGCTTCCCCCCTGTCCTGAGTTGTGTTCTTGAGTTGGGGTCTTAAAGTTCATTAAAATTGTTTTCCAAGATTTCAGTCTACTCATTTGGTCCTTCTGCCTTAAACCCAGTGATCATGCCAGTTCAAAAAGAGGCTCTCTTAACAATATGTTGATGGCTGGAAAAGTTCCAGAAGGAACACCAGTGGTAACAAATTTCATGATGCAGACTTAACAGCATCCATAAAAGTTCTGTAGATTATAGGCACTCCAAAAGATTTCCTGCCAAGTCCAGATGGCACAGTCAATTAAACTATCTGGCCGTAATAAAACAATATAATATCTTCCTGACACCTCTCAACTTGGATGTGTCTTTGACTTGTTTTTGCAGGAGCACATCTAACCCATCGCCCAAACGTCTATCCTTCATGCTACTTCTGCTTTTCATTTATTGCCCCCCCCACCCCTCTCCACCATCTCCACCTCTTCCAGCCCAACTACCCCAATCTCTTGCTCCTGTTAGCCACAGGAAGTTGCTCACTTCCTCATTACAGCACATCAAACGCTGGCAGCGACCGTAAAACCCGCCCCAGCGCTACGGCAACACATGCCTCCAATTCTGCTCACTCAGGCCCCAGCTGCTACCATCCGACTCACGTTTCAAAAAGCTGCTAATTTACATGGAAGCACTTAGCGTCAGTGAAAGAAAGATTGTAAATGTAGGTTTCTTTTCTCTTACATTGTTTCCTCATTTCATAGACCCCCTCCACTTTTTGGAGTTCTGGTACCGTGACCCGGATGCTGCTTTACATGGGCACCATTACAATCATTGGCAGCCCCGGTGGGGGGGACGGAGGAATGAGTGATTCAGGGTGAGAGAGCGGAAGTGTGGCTTTATGGCTGTAGATCTGTGCAGAATGGGATGAGTGTGTCAGTGTGTGGTGGTCTGGATTGGTTACAGCAGACACACACACACAGACACAAACACACACACACACAAAGAAAGAGAGTTCTCCATTCACAGAAAATCAGTAAAATAAATGGCATTGATCAGGGACAGAAAATGACTCTTCCTCCAGCGCTACCATTACCCCCTACATATCAAAATCAGTGTAATCAAAGAAAAAATTATACCACTTCCTCATCCTCTTCTCAAGACAAATAGTTTCACTTTTGCTGAACATTTTTGTTGCCGATCAAAGGCATTCAGTATAATATAATCCAAAGCAATGAAATGAATACTAGTCTTTATAGCACATACCAACACATGAGCCCAAGCACACACACACACACACACACACACACACACACACACACACACACACACACACACACACACACACACACAC
>JBBJLS010000155.1:17409211-17422364 GCA_037577275.1 Bryconaethiops microstoma | reverse complement strand
TGTGTTTGGATAGAGAGTGGGGGTTGTGTGGAGTGTGTGTGTGGAGAGTGTGAGAGTGGGTGTGCGTGGAGAGAGAGTGTGGGTGTGTGGAGGTGTGTGTGTGGAGAGTGTGTGGGGGGGTGTGTGGAGAGTGTGAGAGTGGGTCTGAGTGGAGAGAGAGTGTGGGTGTGTGTGGAGTGTGAGTGTGTGGGGGGGTGTGTGGGGAGAGAGAGTGGGGCGGGGGGGGGTTAGGTTTACGCAGTAGCAGTAATGGCTACATTGTGACTCCCATCTATTTGAGTATTAAGGTCTTGCACTAAGGGCCCTTTGAAGTTTGTATATAAATTCAGCTGAGGCCCTTGTTAAAGCAGCCCGTCTATGGTCACCGCTATACGACCTGCAAGTGCAGTGTGACTGGCATGAATTAACTAAGCGTTTTAAAGGGTGACATTTGAAAGCAGTTAAATAGTAACTTGGACCAATTAAATGCACGTTAGGCAAATGAATATCTTTGCGCCCAGAGGGACAATGAATTTCCGCAGCTACTGGAACTTCTGAGGAGGCGGACCCCAACCGAACCCTCCTGAATTTAACATGAAATAATGTGACCAGATGTGACTTTTGTAACACACTCACATGTCCAAACATACAATTAACCCTACAGAAGTAAATTGTGTTGTGGTTTTACAACCATTTGCAGGACATTTACTACATAATAATGACATAGTTGTGCATTACTGTATTCACATTTGTATTCTGTGTATCAACAGCTTCAAAGTTTCTTTCATGTAGCAAAAGTGTTATGTATGTTATGCACAACAGTAACTTTATGTCCTAGTCAAGCACAATATCTTGGACACGTCAAACTGGTTTCAGTTGGAATCTGCACTTGTGGCGGAATATCTTTGCTTGTTTCAGTGAGCTACAAGCTACAAGAGATATAATTAAGAAGAGTTGTTTCAAGGGGACTTAAACGCCCAACACCAAATATTCATCAAGCTAACAATAAGAAACAGTGCGTTCTGAAACAAACAAATGAATGGACGAATGAATGAGTGAATAAATGAATGAATGAATGCATGAGGGGAGGGACGGACGGACGGGGGGGGGGGGGTTTAGAAAGTTATTGAATCAGGAAATTCCTCAAACTCTCCGTGATGGGGGGAAGGGGCGTTTCGGTGCTAAAGCCTTACGCCCCCTGGCTGGGCTTAGCGGAGGGCTCATTCCCCGGCCTTAGTCAGCAAGCATGCAGGGGGGCCCTCACAATGGAGCTTTTCTCCCCACAAAGAGTGCAGCTAACCCTGCCATTCCACCAATGCAGGCCCTCTACAGGGGGCCCGAACGAGCGCTAGCTAGCTAGCCATGGCTAAAGATAAACAAGCACAGGTCAGAGGTTAAAGTGAACGACACATCAGGAATCATTTTCAACACACAAAAAGTGTAATGTTGAGAGAGGGATCCGTGATAAATGACTACATTGTGAAAGTGCTGAGAGGTCCAGGCCCCAGGACCAGACTCTTCCCCACTTTTTAAAGCGGTCGGCTGATTTTCCGGGTTGAGATGTCGGCATTTCAAGGCTGAAGAGGCAGGACTGTCAACAAAGGTGATCACTGGGTCACTTCAATGGATCATTCTGGTTGTCTTGTCGGCTTCATTCAATGAGGGTTCCTGAACTATGTGTGGGCGTCCCACACCTTGTAACATGAGTGGACAGGCAACAGCCTTCTTCTCACCTTACCAGAGAAGTACCCAAAAGGAGCACACCTGGAGTTCTCAACACTCTTCTTCTTTTTCATCCTCCGTCTAAAAGTTTCTCACATACTTTTCAGCTCCACATTTGTCCTGGATGTCCACTTTTCCTCACCATATCCAGTTCAGCTACTTAACCTTAGTTATAAATAGTGGTGGTGGTTGGGGTGGTGGGGGTAACTCAGCACAAAGTATGGCATTACAGAAGTGTAATTACTGTAATCAATGTAATGTGTAATTAATGAGCGTGATGTATTGCTCTTTTTTGTAATACCTTTACAGTCACAAACTAATTTTAACAACATACAATGCATTCATTCCCACTACATAGGTTATCCATGTAGATTGTCTATGCATGTGCTGCCTGCAACAGGTGGCTGCATGAATTTGACTATGAATGTAACCAGCAGTCACAGTGTGGTCAGTTAACAGTAGCTGTCCCTCAATGCAGAAGTTCCGACAAAACAAACTCTCTAAAGACAAGCAGTGTTTTGTAACATTACCCTTACAAAGCGTACTATCTTACATCACCGATGCTGGTCAGTGGAATATTCTAAGATGTATCAGTTCTGTTAATTAGAAGAATTTTGCAGGTCCTTTCAAAAAAGCAACATTCTCGTCCAAACATAGTGTATACATTAGCAAGCTACATAAAACTGCTTAATTACTTTAAAATACAACTCATGTTTGTCAACTGGCTGATCAACAAAATGTGGTGAAGGGGTTGGATGTGCCAGTGCTGCCCAAGAAAACTGCATAAGTTCTCTTCATACATATATTTGTATCGATTGAGGAACGGTCGTGAGTAGCGACAGATCGTTCTTCCAGTAAGGTGAAAGGAGTAATATGTAATGTTTAGTGCCTTACTTGAGGTGCTTTAGCACTGCTTATGGCCTATGAACTGTCCTTATGAAATAAGGGAATATGGAAATATCTGCACTTGCAACACTTATTTAATTTGTTTTTAAGTCAAAATTTGACCCATATTGTCTGCGCATATACAGCTATAGCAACTGGAAAAAATACTGTTCTGTGCGGGCAGGAACTTGACTTGCTGCCACCACAGTCTGTTAATAGTTAATTAATAGTATGTTAATTAAACGAATTGATAAAGACACTTCACTTTCATTGAATTAGATCATTTCATTGTTTTTCTCCATTTTCCTTAAGATCTGTCAGATATATTTCTGGCAACTCACAGAGTTCAATGTAAATGATTCTAAAATAAATTACTATCATTATTTCCTGTACTGGGGAGTAACTCCTAAGGGTTGAAACCTTCTCCTAACTTTGAACTGTCCTTCCGTATCCCATCCCATCTTTCTGGCTGACATTCATTGCTTCAGTATGACTAAGTCCACTACAGTACCAAGGGCATTCGTCTCATTACAGAGATTAGTCAGGAAGAGGTCCGCACTTAAATCAACGAAATATTAGATGGCATCTAAGGTTTGCATGGGACATTAAGCGTGTGGTCTCCTTTTTCCCGCAGCGTGTCCCACAATGCCCGGCGTGGTCGTTAAGCGATTGTGTTTCCTCCAGCAGGTGAGCGACGCGCCTCCTCAGCACCTCCTTTCCTCCTTCCCTTTTGTTGTCCCTGAGCCATTGTTTGAAGGAAGGACACAGAAGAGGCGGAAGAGAGGAAAAAAAAACTTTAGCTTTTTCTTTTGAAGGGCCCGCAGTTTACGCTCCATTGTCATCGCCTGGCTTTGATGCCATAAGTCCTAAATGATGGGAGGCTGAGAGGGCACTGGATCCAGGAGTAAGAAAACGGTGTCCAGTTTCCGAGGAACCCGCGCAGGATCATGTGTGGGGCTGGACAAAGGGCTATTGGGTTTCTCCTACTTTCACCTGCTCCTTTTTCTCTTACAGGAAAATCAAACAGAGATAGTCATCCTCTTAACGAAATGTGTTTACCATGCAGTCTGAACAATATGAACATCCTGTGATCAATACCAATTTTTAGAGAATTTGTTTGATAAAAAATCTAATTTACAATTTTCCATTAATCCCAGATGCGGTCCATCAGCCAAGACATGTTTCGAGTCCCCATTTCACTTCTTCAGTCCAGCTGTTGAGCTAAATATTACTAATAAACACAAGAAGTCAACAGCTACCCAAATCACTTCCATAAATACATCCTCAAAACTTCTCCATAGACAGTAAATGTCAGTATCTGTTTTCATATCAACACCAGTAAAGTTAAGAAACCTCAATGTATGGTAGGTCCCAGATCACTGTTTATTCAGTTGTCTTTATTGATCATCATCCAGTTTTTCTGACTGCATTATTTCAAGTGCTATAAAATGAAACTAGAGTCCATGATGAGTGCAATACTACTAAATCAATCCAAACCATTATAGCACTTCGCAGAACCGAACAGTGAAATGTTCTTGACCAGCCAAGTTAGAAACACTGACCTTAACTCCACTGAGCATGCAGCACCCTTACTAAAGACAAGAATCATAACACACTGGCCATCACAAAGAACCACATACATGCATGTATGTCTTATGCAGAATTTGAACTGGATTGTTTTTACATGGAGTGATGGGGTAATGTCATTTTTACTGGTGCTTCTCAGTCATTTTAGCCCTGTCTGAATCCAGCTCGTCTACCATGTTTACCAGCTGGTCCCTCCCATATCATCAAAGACCCTGGGAGCTTTTATTTAAAACTGTAGTAATAAATGCAGGTCATATCTTAAACCTTCACGTGTATAGAAACACTCTAAAAAGCTGTTGTCTGATGACTGTCGGGTGTAAATTCCCAAGCTAATGGCAAGGACACTGCGTGAAATGCATTCACTTAAAACAGCAAGGTTGATAGTTAGAGTAAATTAAATAATTTCACTTAATTATTCTACTGTAATCAGTATATATGTTTTTATTTTACCAATTTTCAACCCAATTAAGTCATCTCCAATTCTACCCACTGGCTAGGTCTCCAATATATGATAGCACTAATGTTTAGACAGCTGCTCCACCTGGAAGCCCTTGCAGTACATAGCTTGAGCCCCTCCATCCATTTTTACTGAGATTTCTTATCATCTTACCATAAAACAGGGGTGCCTATCTGGACCTGGGCCAGAGTCCAGCACAGTTTAGTGCCTTCTCCATGCTTAAACACACCTGGTTCAACTCACCTGTTAATTGCCAGGTTTAGTGAGTGTGTTTGAGAAAAGGACAACTAAGATGTTTCAGCCCTAAATATTACACAAAATTTGATCATTTACAATGCCTCACCACCCCATTTGGAAAACCAGCCCTACACATGGACAGTACCGTACACTAGTGTTTAACAACTGGTTTAAACCAGTATTTGACTTGTCTACCCACGTAAAGGAGGAAAAGTTAATCAAATTACTGACATTCCAGCAAGACAGTGCCAAATGCCACACAGTTCACTAAGTGAAACTGAGATCTTGTGGGGCTACATGGGTAAATGTGTCTGTACTGTCCAACCACTACAGATGTGCTGTGGAGAGCAGTGAAGAATGTGGTCAGTAATAATAATAATGTGTGAGCTGTAATGATGTATAATGAACAGAACAGACTCCCTAAGTGTGTGTTCAGTCCTAATCCTTGAATTAGTCTGTACTGGTATGTAAGGCACTTCAGCAGCTGAATAAAAAGTCAGAGATGATCCTCTCATTGGCTCCAGTCTAAACACCATTGCCCTGTCTCTCTTGGTGTGCGTCACTTTTACTGTGCGTGTGTGTGTGTGTGTGTGTGTGTGTGTGTTCAAGTACAACGCACAGTTGGGATTATTTATGGTAAATCTACGACCAACACACGTGTCGTTTCTCCTGCTTTGCCATGCAGACAAGAGCAGACTAGGCAGAAATAGCTGGCATTCATACCTATAGGACTGATCTAACACAGAACTATGCTTCACTCAACAAAAATGTGCTTTTTGCAGTGTCAGCTCATTTTGTCTGTTGTCAGTGGCCTTCCAACAGATGAAATACTTTTCCCTACATGACCTTGCATGTATCTACAAATAGTAAACATAGCATACATAGCAGGAGTTTTTCTTTAATGCTGTCTTTTTCCACAAATACACACAAAACAGCCACATTTACCTTTGTGTGTTATCATATATGGCCATTGTGTTCATTATATCATAAACAACCATTTATTTTTTTTGCCAAGTGAGCCCTCACTAAAGTGCTCAGGGCTGCATCAAAACAGAAGGGCACACACTCCTATTTGCTACCAAGGGAAAAGCCTGAGTTGATGCTAACTGGCAACAGTTTTCGAGACATGAATCAAGTCTAACTGGGAGTGTTTGGTTTAGAGCAAGTATTCCCAGCCTTTGTAACACATGGTCCACACAAATGACTACAAAAGCTTTTTGTGGCCCACAAGAAGATCTAACTAGACTGAAGACTGAAGGGAGCAAGGTTGCAAATGAAGCGTTGGCCCTGTTCGATAGGATTAGATTAGTGCTGCTCAAACTGGGAACCACAGGGGGGCACCAAGGGAGTTGAAGTTGTGGCTTCAGAAGCTGTATTTCTATTTAGTCTTGTTCATTTTGTCAGTTTATTAACTCTGCTATGGCCTGTTTAAAATTGTACAAACTAGACAGTATTAAAATGTAATTCCAAACAATCACAATTCACAGCCAGGCAAGACACTGGTGTGCTTGGGGCGGGTGGGGGGTTGTTTTGGGGGTTGGGGCTGTTGGCAGTGGGATAATTAGGGGGTAAGTGAGAGAATAGTGGAACTTACTTCCATTAAAGGGGACTCAGACCAAGAAAAAGTTGAGCTGTTTAGATGTTTGCTATGTGTAGTGATGATGTGAATTATTTGGTGTTAGAGCCTCATTCATAAAGACCAGTGTTCTTCTTTTTGCTAACGTGTGCAACGTAGCTGGTAGTACCTTGGTTAAAAGCAGTTGCTGACTAGAGTCTAGCTTCACAGGTATGAAGAACAGGTGTGGACTACTTAAGCACTGATGTACATCGCTCTGGATAAATGCCATGATTGTAACTGTCTGAGAAAACACAGAGCAGTACTGCCTCATCTTAGGTTCCATAGCACACAAAGCCTAGCATTCTATACTCTCGGCTGTTTTTGCCTAATTTCACTTTATGCTTGCTTTTTTTGCTTTTTTGTTTTTTTACAGATGTATGTAGGTCATAGACTCCCAACATTAATACCCCCGCTTGACCAATTTTGCACCTCTGCAGATTCTAGAAGAGTTATAGATTTCTAAGTGCAACAACCATTGAACGTCTTTTGTGAACTGATTTTGTAAACATCTTTAGCAAATCTTCTTCTGTTTTGTGTAAGGCATTATGGGAAGAGTGCTCTGAGCTCAAGTTAAGAGGGTAATTAAAGACTACAACACAGATTTAACACACAGACACTCACACACACACACACACGCACACACACACACTTCAGCCCTCCTAATTAAGCTGTTTCCCTCAGAGGGGTTCAGTAATGACCAGCAGTTACGGCACTGACAACTACTTGCGAATGCCTTCTAGTGAGATAATCAACACTTACTAGAAGAGAGCAAGAAGAAACAGACAAAAGAGGTGAAAATAGAGGAAGCGTGTTAAGCCTTTAATGCAGAAGCTAAAAGGCTGCTTTTTTCATTTCATGGAAAACGACATATTTCCTCTCTTTTTTTAGATAAACGAGTTTAATGTGTGCAAACACAAAATGTACCGTTCCCTCTACAGTCCACATACAGAAACTAAGCAAACACAGCCAAAAAAAATCACATTTACATACATAATTCTGTTAAGTTGACAGCGGTTTGACTCCACCCATTCATGATCAAATTAGGAATGTTTTAGCTTGGACTAAATATGAACAGAATCTTAAAACAGAGCAGCCATTTAGAACAGAGGATATTTCCATACACCGGTCTTAAAGTTATGGTAACAAATATAGCCACTTCAAATATAATGGATACAGTGAATGTAAACTAAGTGAATGTAAACTAAAAGATCATAAGTACACCTCAGAAAAAAAACAGGACAAATGTAGGATATGTGCCTAGTCCTCTGCTTTAATATTTGATTTCTCAGTTATGTTTGCAGGTTTATTTTAACATGTAAGGAATATGATACAAAACTATTTTGCAAATAATAATGTGAAATATTCTTCTTTGAGATCAAAGAACCCTTAACTAAAGATTCTTTGAGGACTGTTTTAACATCCTTTTCACAGTGAACTATCCCAGAGCATTCAACAATAAGGGCAGCATTGTGCTTCTTTCACAGTATGTTCAGGGTGAATATTAAGGGTGTAACAATGTACATTTCGTACTATTTGCAATTCTGAGATTCAGGGTTTTGTTCCAAAAGACATTATAGATCTTGCATTGTTGGATTTATTGAGATTGAGAATATTGCTATATGAAATTAAAATGTGTAAAATTTGAATACATGGCCTATGCAGTTATTTTATTTTTTCCTATATGTTAAACTAAACTAAGAATTAATCAAAACATATTATTTATTCAAATTTATTTGAACATCAAGAAAACAGTCAGATAATCAAGAAAACATTACATTTGTCCAGGGGTGTGGATGTTTTTGCACTAGACTGTACATCAGGTGGATATTTCCAATTGTTTTACAAACAGATGTAGGGAAATGAAAATCCATACTCACATTTAAAATATCTTGATTCTACATGGGATAAATTATGGGATAAACAGATCTTTTTCTACACCCATTTTCACTTTCAGGGTGGTGGATAAAGAAAAGTGCTGATTGTAGAAGTCTCATAAAAAAAGGACTGAAAATCTCAGCCAATTCCATTTTTGAATGGAAATCAATGTGTTTTTATCGATGCATGATGTGCGTCTGTGTGTATGTGTGAGTGTATGTGTGTGTGTGTGTGTGTGTGGGTGTATGTATTTGTGCGTCTGTGTATATGTGTCTGTGTGTGTGTGTGTGTGTGTGTGTGTGTGTGAGAGAGAGAGAGAGAGAGAGAGACTCCTCCAGTTTGCACTCTTGACGGCGAGCATTTTGGAACTGAATTGAATGGAGGACTGGCGGTTCGACCCAAAATCAAATGAGCTCTGTCCTCAGAGGCTGACAGTTACATAGATCAGTGCTACGGCCCAATACACACCACTCAGAAACGCTCAGCCAGCCAGCACTGCCTGAATTCCATTACACTGCAGGATAACAGAGTGATTATTCGCATGAATGTAGTCTCATCTAAATGAACTTTTCCGGTGAAAGAGCTGCTGACTGCTGGGAAATATGCTAATATCCCACCCAAAGGGTCACTTTGATTCGATTAGTAACTCCTGACCTGTAATATTTTCACAATTGTGTGATCAAGCCCACCACCTGGCCTGCAGAGTACGCTGGAAATGGGCACCCAACCAGATATGCTAATTCAATGAATAGCATAAAAAAGGGAAAGCTGTTGAATTAGCATGACCTGTGTGCACATAGTGTCTGAGACATCTTGATTCTTCATGTTGTTTGATTGATAGGTAACCTCATCTGGAGTGAACATTTGGCGTGGGGCTTCAACCGTGGCCTTCAGGTCAGTGTGACTTCAATAATTAGCTTAAGCAATAGTAAAAGAAACTATAGATTAGCATAATTGATCGCTCATATTGAAAGTGGAATGATTTACTTATGCTATTTGATTGATAAGTCGAATAATTTAAAGAGGACATTCAATGTGAAGCCTAAGTTTCAGCAGGCATTGAAACAGAACAGGAGCCCAAAAAGCCCACAGACATGAAATCATGATAAATAATAAATGCTTCTGTTGGTTTCTCCATAAAAAACATAATTGGAACAAACCATCATATCTACAAAACAGTAATTTTACAGAAGGGAAGGGAATAGGAAGAAAAAACATTTTGTACTTATAATGAAAGGAAAGTTTCTTTTGTTCCATTTTTTATGACAGTGTCAGTATGTAGGTAAAAAATACATTAAACTAAAGAAACATTCTTCATGACCTTCTGTGCTTTGTTTTCACTTCAGGGAAAGTCAGGGCTGGCGTGTGCGTGGCGAGGGGCGGCCATGATTAAATTCCACTGTGATCTATCAGCTGGCGGACAGGCCTGTGACCTCTATTCACCCCACTACTGCAAAGCATTCATCTACTGCAGCAAGAGCCTAGAGAGTTGCTGAAGCTCTGCATCCCGCATCTGTATCCAGGTGTCTTCTATGTTTATGTCTGTCTGACTTATAATTTATGTAGCAAAATATAACAAAAAAGACTAGACTCTAAACAGACATATTAAGCCTCATAAAGATGCTTAAAATTAAAGCCTTAACAAAGAACTGGACACAGTAACAAACACTACATGAGCAAAAGTGTTCTCTCTTTAGCTCAGGTGTTTAACTCATTATTAAGTCCAAAAGTTTCAGTCACACTCATTACAAACATGTTTATAAAGTCAAACACACAGCTACATAATCAGCACAGTGAAACACTGGCAATAGAACAGGTCTAAGTGAAGAGTTCAGTGACTTTAAATGCTTCATGGTCATAGGATGCCACCTTTACCACAAATTGATTCATTTTTGCCCTGCTGGATCTTCTCTAGTCAACTGTAAGTGCTATTACTGTGAAATGGTCTAGGCGCATCAACAGCTCAGCCTTGAAGCTGAGCTTTACATCAGGAGCTTCATGTTATGGGTTTCCATGGCCAAGAAGCACTCAATCCTAAAACCAAAATTCGACTTTGGAAAAAATATACACTGCCAGTCTGGACACACCTTCTCATTCAATGTTTTTTCTTTGTTTTTATTATTTTCTACATTGTAGATTAATATTGAAAACAAACAAAATGATGAAGGAACACATGGAATTATGCAGTAAATAAAAAAAAGTTAAACCAACCAGAATATGTTTTATAATAAGGTAATGAAGGACCATTGTTTTTTTTTACTTAGTTAAGTGGTTCTTGCCATAATGTGCAGTAGAACCATAGTGGATCAGGATCATTAACTGTGTACCAACCCGACCATCACAGCTGATGATCCCAAACACATTAAGAAGGCGAGAAATTCCACTAATGAAGTCTTGACGAAGAAACACCTGTTAATTATATACCATTCCAGGTCGATTCCTCATGATTCTGAGTGAAAAAATGTGAAGTGTGCAAAGCTGTCAACAGAGCAATAGGTGATGTTTTCAATATTAATCTACAATGTAGCCAATAATAAAAAACAAAGGAAATCGTTGGATGAGAAGGTGTGTCCAAACTTTTGACTGATAATGTATATACAACTGAAATAACAATAAAGTTTACTTTGACTTTGCAGGTGCACTACTCAGCTGTCCACATACCTTTGGCAATATATTTTTTGTTAAGAGTTCTTTAGGATTTTTTTAGAATTTAAAAAGATATTTATGACAACAATGTTAAAAGACCTTTGGTGTGGGTAACACTTTACTGAAGGGCAGTATTCGAAAGGCTACAATTACAAAGACTTATTCCAATAAGTGTCAGTGTTATAACAACTAATGTTAGTTTTTATGAATGTTTCTGTAGGTATATGTCTGTTGTCATAAGGCTTAGGAAGGTGTTGTGTGGATTTGTGATCGCTGCTCTAGAGTAAAGTAATACCCACGTATGTGTAAATTTGATATATGTGCTGTAAGTTTATTAAACAACAAGAACAAGAGTCTTAACACTTGTTGTCCCACCAAAAAAACACTACGTAAAATGTCTTCTTCTTCATTCATATAGTGGACCCCAAGTGAACTACATGATACAGTCTGGTCATTAGGCCCACTTCCCTGTGAGATCTGGTCTGGATGTCTGAGGAGCTCCAAGCTGATCTGAGTGATCAAACAGACAGATAACTGTCAAAGCAGGAGGGGTCAGGACAGCCGAACAATACAGCCGAGTCTCGCCCTCTCCACTGCACCGCACCCCCCCAGCCTGACCTCTGATCTTCAGCTATAGGATTGTGTAATTCTAAAAGCTGCCGCTCATAAAATAAATGTTATGGTGGGCCTCTCTGTCCCACACCATCACCAAACACCGCTATGTAGCCCAAGTCCAGAGGTCAGAAGGGGTCAGTCAGATTAAACACAGCGGTTGGCACCGTAATGAGCATTAAATGGCCATTTCAGTACCAGCTCCTCAACCCTATACCCTATACCCTATACCCTGCTATCTCTCTCTCTCTCTCTCTCTCTCTCTCTCTCTCTCTCTCTCTTCCTTTACCTCTCTTTAAGCAATTTCCTCCGGGATCAATAAAGTTTTCTGATTCTGATTTTCTTTCTCTCTTTCTCATTCTCGCTTGTCCTCACTCCTATCCTCCCTCTCTTTTTCTCTTCTGCTCTCTCCCAATGTCTCATTTTCTCTCTACTACTGTCTCTCAGTCATCTGCTCTCTCTTGCTTTCCATCTGTTTTTCTTTCTGTCTCTCATCTGCTCTTTCTCTCTTGCTGTCTCCTTTCTGCTTTCCCACTGTTGTCCTCTCCTTCTGTCTTTCCTTTGCCTCAGACTCTGTCCCTCTTTGGTTTGTCATTCTCGCTCTTTCTGTCATTTGAATGTCTTTCTGTTTTCTCTCTGCCACTCCATCTCATACATTTTCAATCTCCTATTTTTCCTCTTCGTGGGAAAACACTGATATGACGTTTTTATGATTTTATTGCCGATTATTTTAATGCTGTAGTTTCATCCGATAAGTGCAGTATATGGATGATTGTGCTTCAGCAGTGGTTTGACAAGTCCAGAGGTTCTTTCATTAAATGGAGGCACAAACACACACGGTGAGTGTTTTTCTCATTGTTGATAATCTGTCTTCATTTGTGTATCTTAGGTAAGGAGAGCAATTTGTCCACTTGTTTATTTGGCCTGTTGGCTCAGGCTCCAGTCTAAGCATGATTTGCCTTCCTCAGAATGTCCTGAAGACACAGCACGGCGAACCATGCGCCAGCCCAAACACGCCAGTACAAAAACAAATAGAAATAGGACAAAAATGAGCACATACACATGTTCAGAATAGTGAAAGTATTTTACTGTGAATTTTGAATTATTAAAACCTCAAGCAACACTGAAGGTCTACATTGGAAGTGCATACACACACACACACACACACACACACACACACACAAACACATGTGGACACACACCATGAGTGAACCAAAAGGCTGCTTACACCAGTCAGAGAGGAGGTGGAGGTCAGTCTCTCATTGCGTCCTTGCTTGGGGTGAAGGAAGTAATAGTGTGTGCACATGCAGGATGTTAAATTAAGAGAGAGAGAGAGAGAGAGAGAGAGAGATAGAGAGAGAGAGAAACAGAGGGACAGGGTGATGGAGAGAAAGAAGGAGGGAGATAAAAGATATAATGAGAAAAAAGAGAGAGAGACTGAGAGAAAGGAGAATAAGTGACAGAGTGAGAGAGAAGGGAGAGTGAGAGACAGAGTGAGAGAGAAGGGAGAGTGAGAGACAGAGTGAGAGAGAAGG